>OZ010793.1:109240324-110440324 GCA_963932465.1 Maratus speciosus
TCATTACAGCCTATTACAATTGAGACGGTATCGACCGCCATTACTGTCTCAATATTGTCACCTTTTTTCTTACTACTATTTCCAAAAAATAATCATCGTGGGAGATTTCTCTTACGAATATAGTACTAATTTATCATGAAGATTTTTCTTTGGAAATAGTGGTAGCCAAAAAAGAGACCGTACCATTAACGTCTCTATTACAATATTGAGACGGTAATGGCCGTATACGTGCATGAAAACTTCGGTCCGTCCATATCTCTACTATATGTTTCAGGTTTCAAATCTATAGCTTCTTGTGTTGTCGCTATCTACTTAAAAATGACGTAAACAAACTTGGCTAATAATACACAAAAATAATTTTTATTCGAAATTATTTTATTTTAATTTACAAGCAGATAATATATATGTACATCTGTGATTCTACCCTTTACATGAAACTAAGAAATTTTTAATCTGCTTATTAGTTGAATCACTGTCATAACATTTTTCTGATAAAAGATTAGAAATTCTCCCAGTCAGTCGCTTCAATCTGTTGCAATCACAAGGCCATAAGACACCTAGATAATATACGGAAATGTGTAGAAGATTAAAAAATATGTATAGTAAATAAATAAAATTATATTAAAAAGTACAATGCGACCACAAATGGGCACGTTCAGAATGTGCGAAATCATTGTATACATTTGTAAACAAAAAAAGGGGGATGGAGAAGGGGTAGGACGAACAATCTGTACAGTATTCGAGGCTAACGAAAAAGACAAGCTACCGTAGAGGTCTGCACGGGCCGGAATTTCCAGGCCCGGGCCCGGCCCGGCCCGAACGAAAGCTATCTTGGCCCGGCCCGTTTGCATTTTTACAGTTGTCGGCCCGGCCCGGCCCGGCCCGACACAATTTCTAAAAAGAAAAAAAAATCCGTTTTTTCTCAACTTACAATTACGATTCTTTTAATGAATACTACATAGTACATACATATTTATGAGAACATTTTGCAGTATATTTTACATTACTATGATGTTCGCAAAACAGAAAACACACAATATTAAACATTAACGATTACTTACAGTGTTTTAGTCATCGTGTCTACAGACATTTCAAAATGGAAATAAGGATTCATTAAAAGATTAATGTAGTTCATCAGAATAAAGGATTAAAAACATGATAACTTTTGAAGCTGTATAATAAAAAGTAGATTTGTGAAAATATTTCTCTCATTTTTAAGGCTTTTCTCAAATCCAAAGGAGCTACATTTCGACAGATTTATGAATTCTTTTCTTTTCGGAAACGCGTAAGATTGGCAGGTATTCTTATTCAGAAGCTATGTAAATGTCGTTTATTTTCATAGATAAAAGCAATATATCTTTCTGAAAATACTGTCAAAGTTATCGTTTTGAATGGAATTTCTGGAAGCGATGGCACAGGAAAGGAGAAAAACGTACAGTCACGTGACAGGAATCTCTTATCTCTGTAAGTAATTTATCAAATATGATAAAAGCTATTCGTTTCCAAATGCCTTCAATAGGCAGGCCTGTCAATTTTATGCCTTTATAGTTAAAAATTTTGTCAGAAAATGTGTCTGAAAGCTTCGCATTGTTGAGCAGTGAATATGAGAACCACCTTAAGGTATATTTCCAAAGATACTGTTAAGAGAAGTTCAATTATCACTATTAATACTACAAAACACAATGACTGTTCTACACATCCTGAGATCGATTAAGACCAGTTCCGTCCCGGCACGAGTCTGCTGAAAAAAAAATTAAACTCGGAATCAGACATCTTACAACTGTACGATGCCGATCTCTACGATGGACATGTTACATTTCTGTATTGATGTTGTTAAACTCGCATCGGCTCGTGACGCACATTTATACTTCTCGACAAAATCATATTCATTGAAAATGGCTCGAATTTTATATGCTTCGCTTAAATTCTTATATCGGGCCGATAGCCCCGATTAATTTTTTTGCCGGCCCGGCCCGTAGAAAAAATTGTCCTAATTCTGCCGGCCCGTTTGAAAATTCGCCTTCATTCTCCCGGCCCGAACCGCGGGCCGGGCCGGGTACGGGCCTCGGGCCAAGCCCGGGCCCGTGCAGACCTCTAGGCTACCGCGGTGCATTTCACGTATCTTTTTTTACTGATCGCTGGAGTCACGTGATGCTCGACTGAATCAATGAAGGTTTGCGAAAAGAGCATCACGTCACTCAAGCGTTCTGTAAAAAATACACGTGGGATGCACCGCGGTAGCCTGTCTTTTTCGTTAGCCTCGTACTAGAGCTTCTAAATACACAGGCTGGCTCGTCCGTTTGCCATAGCATTCCCAGGTGGGAACATGTTGGCGTTAGATTGACCTATTTGGCACATTTATCGCTGTCTTCGTTGCTTCCCTGAATTTATCAAATAGTACGCTATTGAATGAAAGTTTCGAATAAATTTCAAATTTTAAAATTACTAATAATTTACTTTTAGAGAATACATAAATGAAATCTGATGTTTGTAAGTACTTTGATGAAAAGGATGTGTGTGTGTGTGGAGGGGGGGGGGGACTAAAGATCTCAATAGGATTATCAATAAACAATAAAATGTCTATAAAAATTAATTACTTTAACTATTTATTAATCAAGTCATAAAATCAATATATATATATATATATATATATATATATATATATATCCCAAAACTACTGAACTACTGAGACAAATTAACAAAATAACCATGGAAAATTCTTACAAGGAGAGGGCCAACCTTGTTTATCACAGATTTTGATTATTTTAATGTATGTTGACACGCTCGCATTGTTTAACAACGCTCGTTAGTTCTTGAGAAACCGGGGGTCTAATATTAGTACATGATTTAAATACTTACTTTGTAACAACCAGCATAGGTTGGGCGTAGCTCAGTTGGTACGGCGTTTGAAGGCTGATCGGCGGGCTAGGGTTCGATGCCCGAAAGCTCTAAATTTGTTTTTCTTATATTTTGTTTTATAAATATACTTGTAATTATAACTTAATAATGACATTGTCAATTAAAATTTATAATATTGCATTTCAATTATAATTTTAAACTATTTTTTTTTTGTTTTACTTTTAACTAAATAGTTGTATAAAACATCATAAAACTGATAATTTTTTAAAAATCACTTTTAAAATGTATATATTCTGTATGGATGCAATGATATTGAACAATTGTGTCAATTCGTGATTTTAAAGAAATATCATTTATTCATAGTTTTAACAAGGGAAATCAATACGATGATACTATTACTCTGTTTTTAAAGTAACAAACATAATTATATTAAAAATTAGCATCGGAATTAAATTACAACGGATTTTTTGCATATTAAATATTTTTAAATTTGTAATATGTATGCTTGCGCTTTCAAATATTTCGTTTTCCCCTTTATGTTCTTTCTGCTTTTATTTTTATTTTATTCGAATATGTTTTATTTTATCATAACTAGATGGCACCACAACAGGTTTCTAACAATTTTGGAATTTTTATTTTTCAATAATAGATCCAATTTCTTTTTAAATGTCTTTAAAGGATGAGAAATAATAGTTCAAAATAAAAAACGATAAATTTAAATTTTAAATTTGTTAACATTATAATTAATGTACGATATTAAATTTTTTAATTGAAATTATTAAATTATAATTACAAGTATATTTATAAAACAAAAAATGTAGTTCGGGGTATCGAACCCGGGCCCGCGGATCAGCCAACAAACGCCGTACCAACTGAGCTACGCCCAACCTGCCTTTTTTGTTATAAAGTACGTACTTAAGTTGTGTACTAATATTAGACTCCCCAGTTTCTCAAGAACTAACGAGCGTTGTATAAAATCCGTTGAACCTGCGACTAAGGGGTCTCTACCCTACAACATATATTAAAATAATCAAAATCTGTGATTAACAAGGTTGGCCCTCTCCTTGTTAGTAACAAAACCATGAACAAACAGAAAACATCCATTGGAGACAGAAAACATCCACTGGAGACAGATTGCAAGGCTAAAGACTTGCATGCTGGGTTATACCGGTAATTACACATGCAACTTTCCCCACATCTGTCGAGACCATACTGACCAAAGAAAACTTTTGAAACTGGCCATACAAAGCAGTAACCCAATTCGAAAAGAACGACACTTCCAAACTGAACTCCTTATAAAGCCTACGAATATTTGGCGATGTTTTTAATCGCCAAAAGCAAAACATCGCGGTAATCTTTATCCTTGACGAAGTTGTTTGTCAAATTATTTAACAGTCTAATAGGATAATTCTGGACCATTGCATCCTGATAGAGATTTTTGATATCATTTATTATACTATCATGATTAGAATTTAACTTAGCAATCCTTATTAAACTACTGATAATGATATTTCTAAAAATGGAAATATATACATTGGAATTTTTAATCCCTTCTCTTATCATAAATGCAGGTCTTCAATCCACCCCTCTCAATTTCGATAGTGAGATCCAAATAATTTACATGTTTTTCGTGTGGATAGTAGTCTAAATTTAAATCGCTATTGGAATCGTTAATCCTAACCATCAATACATCATCAATATATCTAAAACTTAAAAAATCCTTATTTAATGTCTCATTAACCTCGTATAAAAATAAATAAATATCTGCAAGTACAAAATTAAATAAATTTGTTAAATGACCCAAATTTTTACCCAAAATATTGTACCGCTTAAAAAAGTCAAACATTTGTAAAACAATCAAACATATATATATATATATATATATATATTCGGAATTTCTAAGATTGTATGTATAAGGTTTTCAATAGTAATTTCCAGAAAATTACGTTTGTTAAATCGAAACAGAGGGGGGGGGGGGAAGGGAGTATTTGATAATTTGATATTAAAAAAAAGGAGCAGAAAAAGGAAACTGCATCAGTGGTTATTGAACATCTACCCGAATCCGAATCCTTTGGAATAGCTCATGCACCGTTAAAATAATAATAAATAATAATAATAATAATAATAACTTAATGCGGAGGAATTGAACCCCTTCCTTTTTTTTTCTACGTCCTGAAAGAAAAATTGCCTTACATCTTTAATTAATATTTAATTTATTAAAATTATTATTTATTAATATTCATTTTGCTAGTGGATCCAGTGCTGAATTTACAGTCTGACATCCCTACCCCCAAACCGCTCTAAGATTACGAATTTGATCTTTAATTATAGTCTAGAAGGGCACCCCTCCTCGGAATTTCAGAGGCCGCAAAGCTTCAGAAATCCCTCCCGAAAAAATAATCGAAACTAAGTTTATATCTTAAAGAGGGTAGGGAGAGAGAAATTATTGTTATTTTTCAATAGAGCCATTTTTTATCTTTAATACCTGACTTTTGACCACGGCTCCGCTCACACAGAGTGTAAGATTTGCAGTTCAAAATGACAATTTTACATATAATTTTTTTTTCTTTTTCTTCATAATTTATTTAACTACTAAGGCAACTTCCATCTAAATCCGTTCAGTAGAACTTTTTAAACTATATTCGCATGTATTATTTTATTTTTCCATATGTTGGAGAATTAAAATAAAGATTATGTTTGCAGAATATCAACAGCAATTTATTATCGTAAGAGAATGTATTTTCTAAATGTACATATTCATCCTCCAAAAATATTTTAATGTTTTTTTTTTTTTTTTCCTTTTTGTGTTTATGTAGCGCCACATAAAAAATCAAAAGTGTGCACTTTTGATTGTCCTTAAGAAGTTGGCAATGTAATAAAATATATATTATAATTAATTTCTGATGCTAACAATGAACAAAATGAAATTAACTGAACAAAAAATACTATTAAAAAAATTCTTTAAAAAAAAATAAATATTTATTAAAAATTTCTTTTTTTTTCTACTTTGTTATAGTTTTTAAAAACTTCTATAAAGTAAAATTGTTTTAAAAAAGTTTTCATGGGTAGCAAGTTTTTATTACTTTAATAAAATGAAACTGTTCTTTTCTAAGAGGAAAATGTAATGAGACTCAGGGGTCGAACCACCAAAATTTGAGGCCTATTTAGGGCCCTTTCACAAAAATCTATTTAATAAAACAGGTCCCTTCACAAAGATGAATTTAACAAAATGGACCCCTTTATAAAAATAAATTTAATAAAATATGCCCCTTCACAAAACTCCTTTTAATGAAACAGGTCCCTTCACAAAATTCTTTTTTAATAAAATAGGCCCTTTGACAAAATCCCTTTCCATAAAAACTTACTTCTATTTATTATTTTTATTTTGTTAGGTTTTTAAATCTGTGATTTGCAAATAAAACCAGTACACCAGAAACAAAAATTTTAGCAAAATGGTTTAAAGAAGTTTTTGTTAATAAATGCTTAGTTCGAATTTGAGTAACTCGATTTCAACTTTCATTACAAAATATTATTTTTCACAAAATTATAATAAAATTCACAAAAAAAAAAACTTTTGCTTTTCACAAAATGGGCACCAAGAAATAAACCTGCACCGACCTCGGAAATTTCATAGTATGGAAGTATCCTTTGATATTTTTTAAAACAATTTTATATCTGAAAGTTACCGTAAAGATACGCTTTATTTCTTGGTAATACTGACTTACGAAAATTGTTAAAAATATTTATTTATATATTTTTAAACATTACTGTCTTATGATGAAATATTAACAATAAAATTATCTTAAGCAAATTTGGAGAATTTTTTTCAAAAACTTAAAATAGAATCCATTTTTTTATGAAAATGAATATTAATATATATATATATATTGTAAAATTTCCCTGAAAAATTCTATTTCACATTAGTTCTTTAGCTATTTTTTTTTTCAAAAATCTCATAAATTTCATCACATGTTAATATTTTGAGGTATCGTTATTAATTATCCAAAAAAATTAAAGTAGCTTCCCACATAATTTCACTCTATTTTCGTCCGATAATATAAAAAATCGCAAATCGCATCAAAATCAATTGTTTTCCCGAAAATGTCCTTATCGCCAAAATTGGCGAAGAAAAAAATTCACGAAGAATATAATCTACAATTAATATTAAAATTTGGTCATTTTTTATGTTTATAGGGAAATTGAAGCATGCAGTAATCCTTTATTGAATGATTTCAACAATTAATAGCAGAAAAACTACCGATAATTAAGCTTTAAAAGCTAAAAATAGACAGAAACTAATTCAATGCTATTGAGATTGATTACGCGAAGCAGTCCGTCAGGGATGAAAATGCCTGACGAGCCAGCTCATCTATTTAGTAGCCTTACCTCGTACAGTATTCCTGTGACGCCACAATTGGTAAAATGGCGATTTTTATTGCCTCGAACTGCAAGGGAGAACAGAGTCCATTACCTCAGAACCTAGATCGCAAACCGCTAATTCAGTCAAAAATAAAAGTTGTCTCACATTCTCATTCCAAGATGAATATGAATGCTTGTTTAACATTTTTACGTTTAAAGACCGTAAACAATCAGACCTCAAATTCCTTTCGCCAGGGTCCCCTATGGTCTTTGAATACATTCCTATTCTTCAGATTTCTCATAATAAAATTAATTTTTTTACCTCTTTTCTTAAAGAATTTTCTGTGCTTTTCGCTTGGCTAAATATTTCTAAAATATATATTTAATGTTATATTTTCAAGCGTTAAAATTTTAGTGCAGTTTCCAAACTGTGAATAAAATTTGAACACAATAAAGTATAACATATTAGACCAGGCAATAGAGACCGTATAGGGGCTCTACCTAGCAAAATTCATGGTAGTTCTGGAAAAAGGTTTACTATATGTTTCTTGGGTCGCTGAATCTGAATTTTTAACTTCCCCCTAAAATTCCCCGCCGCAACCCCCTCCCCCCAAATAGTTGTTTTTAAATTAAATTTTTTATTCTTTTAGGGGAAAAGTATGTAAAAATGCAGAAAGTAGACAAAATTTGCAACAAATAGGATATATGACATTTTGACGTAGAAAGGTCGCTGAATCCAAATTTTTAGCTTCCCTCCTAAAATTCCCCTGCCGCAAACCCCCAAATTAGTTGTTTTTAAATTAAATTTTTTATTGTTTTAGGGGAAAAGTATGCAGAAATTCAGCAAGTAGACAAAATTTGCAACAAATAGAATATATGACATTATGACGTAGGATGAACGGGGAGTGGGGGCTGTCTCTGAACATGCACTGCGGCGCTACGTGCACTAAGTTATGCAAGTTCAGGCAATATTGGATTTTACTTGACAAAATTAATGCTAGTTCTGGATTTCGACTCACTTTATATTTTTGGGGTCGCTGAATCCGAATTTGTAACTTCCCACCAAAATTTCACCCGGCAAACCCCCCCAAAAATTGATTTTTTGAAAAAATTTGGTTTTTGAGAAAAGCGCGAGGGGAATGTTCCGAGGCAGCCCCCCCCCCCCTCTCCCTGCTTGTCATACGTGATAATGTCATATGTCCTATTTGTTGCAAATTTTGCCTACTTTCTGAATTTCTACATACTTTTCTTCTAAAACAATAAAAAATTTAATTTAAAGACAGCTATTTCGGGGGGGGGTTGCGGGTGGAATTTTTGGGGGTAAGTTAAAAATTCGGATTCAGCGATCCAAAAAACTTAAAGTAAACCTTATAAGGAAAGTTCGGAGGGGAGATGGAAGTGCGAATGTAAACATGTGAGTGGTTAAGTAGAATTGCGCAACTTAGTCCACGCAGAACCGCGCGCATGTTCCGAGACAGACCCCCCTCCCCCTTCATCCTACGTCATAATGTCATATATCTAATTTGTTTCAAATTTTATCTACTTTCTGTATTTCTATATACTTTTTCCCTAAAACAATAAAAAAATTAATTTTTTTTTAATAAAACCCTTTTTTGGAGGCATTTTACCAAAATTTTTTTGGGTCGCTGGAGGAAATTTTGGTAGGAAGTTACAAATTCGGATTCAGCGACCCAAAAAACATAAAGTAAGCCGATTTCCAGAACTACCATTAATTTTGCCAGGTAAAATCCCTATTGTCTGGACTATATGCCTTTGAAATATTTTTCCAAGCAAAAAGCAAAGAAAATAAAAACATCCTTTGAAAAAAGCACACAAAAAAAAAAATCTTCTGATGAGAAATTAAACAAGAAAGAAAAAGCATGTGCCAAGCATAAATTATGTAACACTTTCCGAAACATTCGGAATGCTGTAACAACCACTTAGTAACATGAAAGATGATGTCTAAACAAACAATACGAAAACGCATAACATATATGAAAACTAATTTTAGGAATTAACATCTATAGTCGGAAACATATCCGAATTCTTTTGTACAGTTCTGTATATGAGCTAAATATTTGCATATACAGTAGAACCTCGATTATCCGAAGAATTGGGAACGACCATCTTCCCGAAAATCGAAGTTTTCGGTTCGTTATTTCTTAAAATGGTAACAAGTGCATAATAAAAAAAAGCAATGTCGAAATAGGAACAAGAATAAATTACCCGAATTTTAATTTTAAAATTAAATACATTTTACATATTTCACAAGAGTTTGGAAAAAAAGTTTCGTTTGTCGCAGTTTCGATTGCTTTTGCTTTGCAGTTCTATCCCGAAGTTTTTTTTAAAAATATTATTAGTTAACCAGTATCACAGTCTTTCTGCTGCTCGAGCCATGCCAAACCTTTTGCAAAACATTCAAAAGCTTCAGAATTGCTAATGTGTTCGTTTTCTTAACCCACATCGTTCTCCTCTTCTTCGCTTTGATCAACGTGATAGTAAAAAAAAGCTTTAAAAATGAGTTTTTCACACAAGGAACGTAATAGTAAAAAAATATGGGGGGGGGCGGGGGAGGGGAGCAAGCTTTAAAAATGGATTCCGATTAACCGAGAGTTTCGGTTAAAAGAGGCTCTACTGTATACTAGACATCAGTATGCAAAAATTTAATTCCCTTAAGAACTATAGGAAGCGCATAAGACAATTGAAAATTCCCACCAATAAGCGGAAATGTATTCAAATTCATTTGCTAAGCCTTGTATATTATAGCATCTATAAAATTTATACAAGACAAGCAATAGGCAAAAAATGAGCCAAATTTTGAAACGCATACCACAATTTAAAACGTACTTCCAGGCATTATTTCTCATAGATGGTACTTTAACCGAATTGTTTTGTGTGTGTCCCTATAAATAAACTATGAATATTATCTACTCTATTCTTTATAAAGAAAATTAATTGTCCACCTGTGTGATCCGTATTCATTTCATTATGTTTGAAGCTGTTGTTCGAGTAAAAGTTTGGTTTAGAAATAATAAGATTTAGTGGGTTAAATAATGAGCTCGGAATTCTATGGGAAATTTTTTATTTTCAATTTGAAAAGAAAAAAAAAGAATAAAAACACAGCTTTTTACAACTAAACACCAATATTGCAGCATGAGAATTATACACAGGCTTCGGAAATATATTTATAACACAAATTTTTTAGAGATTTCTGACGATAAGAACTATTTTGTTTTTAACATTAAATGGCCCGATGTGAAAAATAAGTGATAAGAAAACACTACTTACGAGCCATTAGGTTCGTTTGGAAAGTTTTTCGACTAAGTATATTAATTCAAACACTGATTTTAGGTATATTTAAGGTTATTATCACGGGCTTTAACCCGGTCCTTCGTTTAGAAGTGCAAAAATCGCAGAAGATGGGAGCGTGCGCAGCACGCCTGGTGTATGCTGCCGAAGGCTGGTGTTACCTCCAATTGTGGGATTGTTTGGATAGATTTTCATTAATCCGTTCGAGACCGGCATCTTTTACACGAATTTATTCGTTTGGCACCACTTTTGTTAATTATTTGACTTAACTTTATAAATCACGAAAATGTCGTAATTAAATAAAATCAATTTTACCTTTCTTTTTTACTGGTATCAGACTCAAGCGTTTTAAACACTTTTTGAGGATACATATATGCCCCCATGGTTCCGAACGGGTTAACCCTTTAGTCTGCAGCTTTGCATGTATGCAAACAACAGTGTTTTGAATTTAATAGATTTTTTTTAATTCGTATATACCTAATTCACATCATAAAATTAAAATAGCAGTATTTGTTTTAATTAATAACAGTCATTCCGTATTTAAAAAAAAGCGAAATTAACCATTGAAATCTTTCTTGTGTAAAATCAGATTCTCTGAACTACGTAATTTCTGGAAAATATTCTATCATGGGAATTAAAGGGTTAAACGTTATGTTTTATAAAATAAATAATTATATAAAATAAGGTATTTGGAGACATACTTATTAAAATATTTAACAATTTGCAATATTTTAGCTTAAAACAGCGACACGACAGTAGTTTTTACTTAAATTGCAGATGTGCAACAGAAGAAAAGATTGACGTATTATATGAAAAATGTATCTGATTTTTTTTTCATTATTTTTCCTGTGTTAATAGACCTTTCACAGAATCACATATAATTTTTTCGAAACAAAATAAAAAATCGCGCATTTAAGTAAAATCATAAAAATTCGAAGGCAGTAAGTTCACTAGCATTAGGATTGTTTTGAAAGGTTTCGTTAAAATATACAGTGTGTCCACGTATAACTTGACCGACCTTTATTTTCGCAATCGTTGGTCCTAGATGCATACTTTCAATTACAAAAATGGTTTAAATAAGGTATAGAATTATTTTTAAAGCGATTTTTGTCAAGAAAAATATTTATTAAAAAATTACGAAAAATTGTTATACGGTTCCCCGGTCCCATAAGTGATACTTAGTAAAAATTTACTGTGACATTGACAAGTAAGACAAAAAAAGTCCCATTCATCTAACGTTAAAATTGACCGAGTTATGAAATTTTGAAATGCATGACTTATATAACTTTTTTGCAACTCGAAACAGATGATTTCTGCTATGCTTTCAGGGGTCGTATATAAAGTACTTAAACTTATTTCAAGGTATCTGCGCTTTGACAAAAATCGTACAACTATTACGATTCAGTTAACTTTTATTAGTTAAGTTTCAGATTAGTTACAATAATTGTATTTTAACATATGTTTTAATTTGTAAGTATTTGAGGCTATGATTTCTTTTAACAAAAATTATGTTATTTTCAAATGGTTTCATTTAACTTGCAACGATCGTCTTTCCAGTTTAAAATTTGTACTCGAACTTTAACTCACTTTGAAATGTCCGATCGAAGTTAAATTTTACATACTGATTTAAATCCGATGACAATGTAATATTATTATGATTTTCGACGCTTACCATCTTATACATACCATCTTATACATTAGAGGATAACACACACAAAAAAAAATCGGATAGATTACCGTCAACAAGTTTAAGAAAGAGTTTTAGGTAACCATCATGTCTGGAGTTTTCGCAAATCGTAAGTTTCAAGGTTTAAAAATAGCGAAAAATCTACTAATAAAATAGATGCAAGGCTTTATTATTTAATTTTAATTAATTTTTCAACTACTTTTCAGCAGTGATCTAGTGCTGCGGTTGCAGCCTTACCGACTTACATAAGTGAGAGATGCCAAGCTGGGCATGGTCCTTGTGGTTTAGTGGTAGAGCACTGGTGATCTATTCCAGCGGTCCGGTTTCGATTCCCGGCTTGGACATTTTTCACTAAGTTGGTTTACGACTTGTTAACAATGTGATTATTCACGTATTTAATATTCAACTTTCTTATTTAGTTTAATTTTAATTATTTCAATAATTTATTCAATTTTTTTCTTATACCGGATGTCTTACAGCTAAACAGCTCAGGGGTTCGATGAGGTTGGGAGGTGAGGAGGGATCAATTTTAACTTTGAGCTTTTTAACTTTGAAATTTGCTTTTTGAGAAAAATCCTGACGTGATGGTTAAAAATAAAGGTCATTTTCGGTTTCAGCCTTATAAAATACATAAGAATCAATTTTCAAAAAAATAAAAAACATGACCCACACCAAAATTTGAAAGACAATGTAATCTAACAGCATTTTACAATATGTATCATTTTATAAACAATTGAAGCTGTTGTTTTTCATCCTTTTATTTAACAAAAATTCTGTTACTTGTATCCTCTTATATGTTCAGTACAAATTGTATATTTTGCAGTAATACACCAGAATGATTAAATATTTCAAATTTATATTGCAATGCTAATTTTACTCTCAACCAGTTCTTTAATATATCTCACAAAGTTATATTTCTACTAAATTTGTGAATAACCCCTAATTTGCAGCAAAAAATATGCTCCAACTTTAAACAGCTATTACTCGGTCAATTTTAATCTTAGAAAAACGGGACTTTTTTGCCTTAATTATCAGTGTAACAGGAAAATTTAACTAAATACAACTTATAGGACCAATACGTCAGAATGATTAAGATTTCAAATTTATATTGCAATGCTAATTTTACTCTCAACCAGTTCTTTAATATATCTCACAAAGTTATATTTCTACTAAATTTGTGAATGACCCCTAATTTGCAGCAAAAAATATGCTCCAACTTTAAACAGCTATTACTCGGTAAATTTTAATCGTAGAAAAACGGGACTTTTTTTGCCTTAATTATCAGTGTAACAGGAAAATTTAACTAAATATAACTTATAAGGCCGGGGGACCGTATAAAATTTTAGATTCTGTAATTCTTCACTATTTTTTTTTTTTTTTTTTTTTTTTTTTTGCTTCAAAATTTTTTTATCTTAACTCTGCACCTAATTTTGACCACTTTTGTAATTGGAAGTATGCATCTAAGACCAATGGTTGCGAAAATAAAGGTCGGTCAGGTTATACGTGGACACACTGTATAAAATAATTCAACATTGATTTTAGGCATATTTAAAGTTATTATCACGGCCCCGGGGTGGACAAAGTCGGCTAATATTGTATTAAAATGTCTCACAGACTTTTTACCAGGCATAATAATTTAGGACATAAAGGGTTAAGATAAGGGGCATTCTCACAATCTTTTGACTTTCGGGAATAAAAATCTGGTGAAATTAAACTTGCTAAAATAACATTTTAATCTGATAGACGAATGCCTTAATTATTCAAAATAAAGAAAAAAATGGTCAGCAGCGAAAAATGTTTTATTTAACTGAGGTTTAAGTTAAACTTGCGAGTTTAATTTTCCTTACCGTTTTACCACTATAACTTTCTATTTTCTTCTAATTTTTTACTTATAATGAATTTCCATATAGTACCCACAGGACATTCAAATAAGAAATAATAACAATGAAGTAATTTTAGTAAAACATTTTGGTATGTCTTAAAGGGGTGTTAAAGAAGTGATGGAAGGGAAAAAAGGGGAGGGTATATAAAAAAAGGGATGGTAATGGGAAAAAAAGGGATGGTAAGGATGGGACGGTAAGGAAAATGACCACTATTTTTAGGCAAATCATGTTAAGACTAAGTGATAGCCACAATTTTCATTGATTTTTAGAAACAGTTATTTACATTGGATTAAATTTAAAAAAAATTAATTTACCTCGAAAAGTGCAGGAATAAACCTTGGGGACGGTAAGACTACCAATAAAGCCACGATGCTTGAAATTGATATTTAAATGCTGATTTAAATTCTGCAGTCAATTTCCTGTCAAAGAATTTTAGGCATTCCTTATCTAGCATACATCAGCATGAGAAAAAACTTGAAAAAAATTCTGTGTCTGCATCTGAAGTGATTTCTTGTGTAAGTTTAGCAAGAGGGATGGTAAGGATCTAAAACCCAGGGACAGAGTTCAAAAAATAATATCAACCGTAAAAATGTGTGCAGGTTAATTTTTTGCTACATATTTATATAAAACAATTGTCCCAGTTTCGGAAAAAAATTACATCTAATTATTTTTATTGAAACTATTTTATACACAGCTCCAAACTTAAAAATCAGCATCAGGAACACGGGACGGTATAGGAGTTTTCCTGGTATTTGGACCTCCAACATCGTCCAAAACTTATTTATCACGTTAATATTGTTATGGAATCATGCAATGAGATGTTCCCCAGTATATGAAATTAAAAAAATCACAAGAATATGTACTAAAATAAAAATTATTATTCAGGGACATGAAAGTCAAAAGATTGTGAGAATGCCCCATAAAACAAAGTAATAAAAACCTATAGTCATTTTAAATTTCACGCCAAAAACAGAATTTTTGTACAGTGCTGATTTTTTTTTAATGATGCATTTGAAGCACATATGTATGTCTTACCATCAATATAACTGAGAGTATCAACTCCAATAATGATATCCATCTGACTTCGCAGCAATTTTATGTTGTTTCCTTCTAAATACAGTTGCCGCAGTTTCAATCCGTGAAAAAGATCCTTAGAGATATGCTGAAGTCTGTTTTTTCTGAAAGGGTAATTCAGTGCTTTAGTTGAAACTTTATCATAAACTTTTATTTAGAAAGCAGCAAATATCAAAGGGTTCTACTATTTTGAGAAAAACAAAACTACTTGACCAATTTAAAAGTAACACTTTTCCAATGATATTTGATCCAGGGGCAGATTATCGCACAGGCCAACTAGGCCGCGGCCTAGTGCCCTGTGATAATGGGCCCCCAAAATTAAGAAAATTATTTACAAAAAAAAGTCTTAAAAATGCACTTTTCTGCAATGATTTGCCGAAAACTAAAAAATATTTTGGTTAACTTGGCAACTGTATCGTAATATATACACTTTTAACCCTTAAATGCCTGATTTTTCAAAAATCATTTTAATAATGTTTTTCGGCTTTAATTTTTTAAATAAATCATGGAAAAAATACTTTAAAAAATCATATTTTGTTTTAAGTATGGTTTACGGCTAAAAAACTGTTTGTTACTAATCGGCATTACTGGTATTTAATTGAAAAAATAATTTTCCTCCATAAAATTCTATAATATTAAACACACATGAATTTTAGGAACTATGATAAGAAATAAATTTTACTTGTTCACTGCAGAGTAAAACAGGATATTTCGCAAGCTTCAAAACAAAACAAAAAGAACATGTAACAACAATTGAAAAAAAAAATCTATCTTTATTCTTAAACAGCACAAGTGTTGCCATCTACATGTTGAAAATCGATTTAATAATATTTTCAGAATGTATTTTACTGGCAAAATTAGACATTATATCTTCAAAATTATTCTAATAGTATTTTAGAAGCCTAAATTGGGTATATTGCCGAAAAGCAACACTTGGCATTTAAGGGTTAAAAAAGACACGTGTTTCTTAATCCACGAAACTGTAACAAAACTAGGAACGATATGAAAATATATAATATGTCTTCCGAATCACCTATTATTTCAAAAAAGCGTACTTTATCATTTGAAATCTCAGAAACCAATATGTTTTCAAGTTTTAAACAATCGTTTATGTAATAAAAAGGCTTTTTTTCTTTGCTGCCAGTGATTTTCGGAAATGTTTCCGAGTAGTTTGAATAGTGTAGTTATTAGTTTTCTCAAACCAAAATATCCGTTTTTCGTATGCTATTTAGTCTCAGACAATTTCAGCATGCAAGAGTAACAAAATAATATTAATTTTCTAAACTCTCCTTTAAATCTCGAAAATGTTTCTTTTTCATCAGAAAACACAACAGATCTCCACTCCGTCCTCCAATGAGCTCTGGCCTGACACCAAGGGCGTCGCAAACGGCAATGGCTTGGAGTCAGTAGAATGCACGCTACAGGGCGCCTGGCTCGGAGCTGTCCTTGAAGTAACCGATTTCTAACAGTTCGTTGTGTCACTGTGGTACCAACTGCAGCTCGAATTTCTGCCGCAGACGAAGTACGATGCGCCACAGTCGTACGCCGAATACTGCAATCTTCCCTCTCAGGAGTGCCACGTGGCTGCCTGGAACCTGGTCTTCTTGAGGTAGTACCATCCCTTGACCACTGCTTCCAACAATCATGCACAGTGGATAAATTCCAGCCAAGTCTTTCTGCAATATCGCGGAAAGAAAATCCAGCTTCTCGTAGCCCGAATATGCGACCTCGTTCCAACTCGGTGAGCTGTTGACAGTGGCTTCTTCGACTCGTTAAAGACATTCTTGGCTAACATCAACTCAATACGCCACATTTCGAAGCTAAATAACGCCTACGAACTTTACAGCACGCATTTAAAGTAAACCTACTCTGCAAGTTCTGAGTGGCGCTACCAGCGCCACACTTATGCGCGAAGCTCGAGATTTCAATCGATGTCATCTTTCATATGTATAAACACGCCTACCAAATTTCGTTTATCTAACACAAGTCTTTCTTGGTGTTGGGATTTTTTTTTCCGCCAGTGTAAGTTAAAATGTGTGGAACCAATATCAAGAAACGAAATTTGAAGATTGGGTGATTTGAGCTTAAAACTGTTAAAACGATGATGCAAAAATTATCTACTAACCAGAGTAACAGTACTCACCAGGAAATCGATAAATAGATCGTTGACTTTGTATTTAGAAACGAATATATTTAGAAATTATAAAGTGATAGAAAAGAGATTTTCAATTTTAATCTAAAGCAGCGTGGGTCCAACTGCGAGATTGATCGAATTGAACCCAATCGAATGAAGAACCTTTTATTTTTTAATCAAAGAGTTGAATATCAGAAGTAACTGATGCGAGTGGAATGTGTGCTAATTTATTCTTTAAATAAATGAAATTTTATAAAAGGATTTTTTTTAATTAAAATTATTTTTATTATTAAAAATCTAACTACTTTTGTTTTAGTTTCAAAGTAGTAAAACACTAGTGGTTTTTAAAATTGTTACTCTTCAAGTATGGAAATGCACCCCCCCCCCCCCTACTCCGCAGCTAACTTATTTCTTAAATTTAATGAAGACATCCCCATACAATGATTATTTTCGTTTTCCTCTACAACAGTTCGGTGACTACAATGTACGGTGGCTTCTCTTCTTATTTATTTATTTAACTAGTGTAAATGCCCGTCCAGGAAAAAAAAGGATATTTTTAAAAATACCATGTCATTGTTTTCGTGAATCACTTTATATGAGAAATAAATTAAAATTCCTTACATGTCGCAAAGAAAATTTAATATGATTGCAACTTAATACTTGAAATAATCTCAAGTGACACTTGGCGATTTATTTTGGTGGTGTAATGCGATGTGCCTTGCACTGATTTGTTAGGAAGAAGTGCTTACCACTGCTCAATTATCAGGACTTGTAAGCTTGAGAAGAAATCGCGAGATTCTTGTTTCTTGTCAACCAATGGGAGAATGGATCCTTTTCCCCTTGAGTCTCTTCCTGGGAGACTGCGGTAAGATTGATGGATTCGCCCCGCCCAGCGTTACACTGGCTTTTATTATATAGAGATTATTGGCCGCCTGTACCCATCAAAAACATTAACTATTAAGCAGATTTCGTAAATAAATACTACATATTACATTCTCCCCTATGTTGGAATTTCTGAACATTTTTTACACATCTACGCCGATCATGACCCTTAGATCCCAAACCACTTCCCAGTTAAAATCTGTATCTATCTATCTATATCACTTTTTTATGGACACGATAACCACCATAATTCTTCACAAATCTCTTCCAAACTGATACATAAAATCAAGGGGCAGAAAATCTCGGTCAAGTTCGTTAATGGGCAAAATCGGACCAAGGGCTGGAAATAGGGAGGGGTTTTGTGAAAACCGAACAAAACTCAATAACGTCTTAATTGTGATGCGTATCAAATCAGTTTAAATTTATTATTACTTCTAGAAAAAGGGCTAAAAATTTATGTATGGCAGATTTTTGAGAAAATTAAAAATGGGTTCAGTGGGTTAAAAAAGTAGGGTTTTAGGGAGAAAAAAAATTCATAACTTCGTAAGAGCTCAAGATATCAAATCCAATTAAATTTATTATAAATCTTCATAATATTATCTGCAACTATTATATTGACAAATTTTTGATGGGACCAACTCTTATTGCAAAAAAATTAAAAACAAAAAGTAGGGGTTGAAAAAGAAAAAAATTCATAACTTCATCAATTCACAAGATATCAAATCCGCTTAAATTTATTATAAATCATCTTAATATTATCTACAACTTTTATATTGACAAGTTTTTGATAGGACCAATTCTTGCAGCAAAAACAAATTTAAAATATATAGCAATTGAAGAAAAAATCATCTTATTAACATGATTCTAATAAAACCAGATCTTACAAAAAACGAAACTAAAAACTCCTCAAAAGCGAGCAGCAAAATTTGTTAAACTGGGGTTATCTCTAATCCTTTTTTAGTTTTTGTTGGTGAAATTAACACTTAACTTCGAAATCTACCTGCGCCTGTTGACCAAGCCTGCAGGGATTTTTTTCCACACTGTAATCTTAATAATATAAACAGTACGACACAAAAGAAAAAAGACATCTTTGGGCTGGGACATGGAGTTTATTGGCGTCACATAGGTAACAACATTGATAAAACTATATACATCGGTTTGTCTGAATTTGAATTTTGAAAGAATTGAAGATAATTTCGACTCCTGTTTTCTTGTAAAACACGAATTTTGTAAAACCCCACGCCCAGCAGATTCCAATTTATGCTATTGTCTTCAGAGGCTATTTCTTGGTGACTTCTAACTATTGCTTTTCAACATCCAGAACCGGGCTATTTTAGAAAAAAGGCTTGAAATAGCTTTCAATTACATTTCTCTGCTCTAAAAAGGTTTTCTAAAATTCGAAAATTTGTCTTGCAGCCATTTGCGAACACTTTTTCTCTTTTCTGGAACATCAACAACATTATCAGGTGCTGGAAAGAAAAGTAAAATTATATAAAAATATGTATACATGCGTAAGCAGAAAACGTAAATATTCTAGTATTCTAACAAAATAACTGTACATATTTCCTGATCTTTGTCATATAATAAATATCTTTGTCTTTTATCTTCTTTATATTAACACATTTTACCATTTTGCAAATCATTTTTGTGTCGAGATAAAAAAGATTTAGATTTGTTATTATGTACTTTTAAATCGTAAATTGTTTCTAATATTTTGCTCAACCTATTTCTGATATTATCCCCTCTCCCATTTTTTCCCTTATATACAAATAGGATACATTATTATCTTCACTGCTTACTCTTTTTCAAAGGTTTAAAAAAATAGTTAAAAATATGTCTGTTGTTTCGCAATATTTAAACAGTTCAAACAAATAATTAAAAAAAAAAACCGTATTTTTTAAATATTCCATACTTTATACGAAGTTTTTGTTTTTCAAATTGACTTTGTGTTGTCAGAACTTTACATGATAAGAAGCTACAATAAAAGCTGTTAAAAAAAAATTTTTTAATATCCCGTGAACGTCTCAGGGTTTTCCTGCATTTTCACAAGAGTGGCTGTAAAACGACACCAAAATGCGATAATGTTCTATTTAAAATCTTAACGCAAGAATCGTATATAAATGCTATATAATGAGACATCCGAACAAGGAACAAATCACGAAATATTTCTCTGCATTTAAAACTTTTTCTTAAAAAAAATTCCATTACAATTCACATCGTTCATTATTAAGCGCCCCCATATTCTCTAAATGTGGCGAAAAATCTCGAAAATGGTTCATTATTTTTCTTTTTTAACTTTTAAGATCAAATAAAATTACGGACATCAAGGGCTAAGACGTGCATTTCATTTACCTGAAATGTAAACTTGGGAAAAGGCGACAAGTTTTCGAATTAGAATTCTAAAGTTTAAAGAGGTGACTTGTTTCCTTCAGAGATTTATTAGCGATAAACTGAGTGCTCTAAATGCGCAGACACTTTTATGAGATTAACTAAGGTAAGTTTATATAGTATATTTTCATATATTGTGATAAAAGGAAGTTTAAAGCAGATATTGTGTTTAATTAAGCTGTGTTTAGTTAATAAATTAGGAATTCAAGCATGATCCTCCAATAGTACTTTTCTTTAACCAGTTACTTAAATGTGTTTAAAATGATTAAAATAGAAAAATATGTATATTTAAAATTTTTAATAAAAAAATGGCGTGAGAATAGAAATGTATTTCAAGACAGCGAATATAGACACATGATTACGGGATTAGCAATTATTTTATATGGTGAAAATTCTGAAAATTCTCGTATGGATTGAGAACAATTAAATTATCTTTATTTGAATGTGATTAAGTAAGTTAATTTTACAAATATTGCAACATTTAGTAAATAAATAAATAGAAATACTTAATTCATCCTTAAAAAGTTAAACTTAAACTTACACTATGTGCAAAATACTTAAAAGATGAGACAATATTTAAAAAAAAAATAAGATGTTAAATTACTTTAATATCCTTAGTACTTTCAACTGTAAAAACATAGCCTTCTTCAGTGAAATACAAGAAATATATTGTTATTTTTTATTTTTTATGTATTTCTTGTAAAATTTCTTGTATTCATTGCGACTAATGAAAAGTTATGAAGGAATTTTTCAAAAGTCGCACCATGGTAACGACTGCAATAGGTAGTATTTCTTACGAAACTACCTAAAATATATATAATAGAATGTTGGGTCCTATAAATTTTATTTAGAAAAAATTATTCGTGTTTTAGCAAATAATAAGGTGAAAATATCCTATGACCAAAACTTATCATGTTTTGATATTTAATTTAGAATTTTATGAATTTTCAGTATTGGAATCACCAGAAATGAAAAACGTGTTTTTAATGCCAGAAATTCTGAAAATGCACGAAATAAAAAGTATCATAACTAGATAAGTATTACTCGCGCAAAAATTGAATTTTTAACGATGTAAACAGATTTTACACTTCCATTAGTCGCGTACTTCTTTCCGACTTGGTTAGTCTCATTGCACCTTTGAGGTGTTTCTGGTTTTTTGAATGCCAAGTGAAATTTATTCTAGTTTAAAAAGTTAACCGTTACCTATTTAAGATTCTTTGGAGATACAAAGTATTAAACTTATTTTATTAGTTTATTATTAAGTTATTCAAAACTATCACAACTAATTCAACAAAATTAATGAAAAGCAAATGAAAGTAAGGATGCACTTGTGAGGTGCGCGCGACTACGGACGGAAACGGAAACACAACGGAAAGGTAGTGGTGTGAATTCTTCTAAAAAAATTTGTGAATGTTTTATAATCTGTGAATATGTGGGTCAATTGTCTTTATTACTTTCCCCAATTTGAACTTTCCATTTTTCCTAGTTTACGAGTAAAACGGCTGTGACAGACAGACAGACACAGGAGTGATCGTATAATGGTTCCGTTTTTACTTTTAAAGTATGGAAACCTAAAAAAGAAAACAGCGTCTTTACTTAATTCCCAAATTTTTTTCAAACATTCTTTTTAAATGCATTTCAATTAAAATATCCTTTGGCAGCATGCATAGATTTTAATTAGTTATACGTTTAAAAAATAACCGGTTATTGGAACCTGTCACCTATGCAAATGTGGAACATTGCAACCTGGTAACTAAAATTAACTCTATTTTTCATCACTTTCTTCATTAAGGGAGAGCTTTCTTAGTTAAATATTGTTTTATTGAATATGTAAAATTTAAAAAGTACTTACGGTTTTTTCCAAAACTGTTTACTTAATTTCCTGACTAATGGAAAATTTCTACGAAGAAAAAATACAGCACGACATGTTCCGGGATAGACGACATCATCTGTAAAGATTATTGACGTGGGCAAGTAGTCTTCCAGCTGAATAGTAAACGGAGAACGCCACCACTTGTTCGGTAAGAAATTCATATACGTAGTTATTCGAAACTTTAATTCGTTTAGTCGTGCGACATTGATGGTTAAGCCTTCAGCCCTATGAACTAAGAAATCTATTGCTTCAATACACTGTTCTAAGTACCTGCAAAAAAATATATATATATGTGTGTTATATATTATGCTTTTTCCGAAATTCTGTACACCTAATATCAGCCTTAATTAAATCTTTGGAACAGATTTATTAAAAGAGTTATTACAACATAATAACAATAGATTGAAATTAACGTAATAAACTAGCTATAATAGCATTAAACAGAAATTCATGACAAATATATATATATATATATATATGATAAAAATAAACATACCTAGAGATTTCTTCTACTTCCTCCTGTTCCCTTACTCTAATTTCTTCTTTTGTTTCAATATCAAAAAGAAGCATACTGCAAAAGATATAAACAGCATTAAATATGAAAGTACATAATAAATTTAGTAATAATCAGTATTAGTTGTAATTAGCATTTCTGTGTGAAATTTTGCATGTCATAAAATTTTTTAGTCATTTAAGTTGGTTAAATTAATTATAATTAGAAAAAAATTATAAAAAATTTCTTATGAGATTAGGGCATATGATTGTGGAGATTTCAGAAAGTATAAGGGATAAAAATATCTGAAAAGAAAGTTTACAATGTTATGCATAAATTTAAATATTTGGAATTGAAATGCATTTTTAGTAAACTACTTACACATTTTTTTTAAACCCTCGCCATGACTTTCTTAATGTGTCCATTTTGTCACAAAAATAAGATAAAATATGTGAAGATACAATAAGATAAGTATTATAAAACTTTTTTAAAACGTAATTACGTTACGCAAATTAACCAGATTTATAAAGTAGCCTCATAAAACGATACAAGAAAAGTATTGTTTTTTTTTCAGAAGTAACAATAGAAATTTTGTAGGAGAAATTTTAATTTAAACAATTTAGAAATATGCACATTGTTTAAAAACAAAGTATGTCTATTGTTGTGTATATATATGTTTAAAATTAATATTTATTTTAAACAATTTAACTGTGTTACATCCTATTTTTGTGATCTAAGTAATTATTGTTTGATGAAATTCAGCTTTTCAACAATGGTGGGGTTAATGGGTACCCGTGCAGTGATAATTAAAAAAATTCTCCAATTTTGAGAATTGTCGAAATTTTTGAATTTCCGCAAATATAATTTAACACTAGAACGCCCGGAAGGAGTCGATCCACTCGGACCATATGATTAAATGCCAACTGGAACCAGAAATTCTTTCATAAAATAAGTTAAATTTAAACCACGCAAATTTACGTTAAATAAATCAGTCAAGTAATTTTAAATAAAAATTCTGTTGTCAAATATTTTTATGAAACTTGACTGAAATTTCCGGGCGTTCTAGTGTTAACATTTCAAAATTAATCCGCTTAGAAGAACACTCCCGTTAAGTAAATAATCAAGAAATTTCTAAATCTTCTATTGCAAAGAATTCTTGGGTTTCCGGCAATAGTTTTAATTTTCAAAATACTAAAATTATTTTTAATGCCAATAGTATCTCTGAAATGGACTTTCTTGAAAATCTAGCTATTTATCTTAGTTATTGTTAATGGTAAATCTAATTCTACAATGCTCTCTGCAGCTTGGAAAAACCTTTTCAGTCTTTCCTTATAATTTAGCAAAGTAATTATTATGTTTCTTTTTATTTCTTTTTATTTCAGATGGATGTTCTTTTCAGTTTAAAAGTACATGTAATTTTTGGGGGGGGGGGGGGGGGGAATATGTATATGCGGACTTTAATAGGAAGGTTAAGTATTTTCCTTTTATTTGTTTTTTTGTGAAATTAAATAACACTGCAGATTTCTCATTTGCTTTATTTATTTTATAGAATACTTTCGTTACAAAAGAAAAAAAGTTACAAACAAGGTTTTTTTTTTTTTTTTTTTTTTTTTTTTTTTTTTTTTTTTACTTTAAATGTCGACTACGGAATTTGTTATTTCCAAAAGTACAAAATAAAAAATAAAAAGGTTCTTCCTGAGAATGAAAATTACTTTTGAATGGAAAAGACAACAAAAAAATACTGTTGTCAATGCTTAAAGTTTAAAATGTTGATAGCGTTCATGAAGTTTTAAAGTACACTGCTCAAAACAATTAAAGGATATTTGAAGTTTTATATAAAATAAAGATATAAACGAAATTTTTTTTGCCGAAAATAGAAGAAGAGAATCACAAATGCAAATTTTCTGGTTTTCAAACTGTGGAGTATGCAAATTTTGAGTTCGGCGTCAAAAACGTCGCTTCAGCGGCAGCGAATGAAATTTGACTTTCAACTGGATAAAAGAGAATGAAGACAAGGATGATCGGCATTCAGTGATTGCTTTGTTTCGATGAGTACGATGTCTCAGCGAAGTCATTTGACAGATTCAGAAGCTTTGAAAATATTTGGTAGGTTAGAAGGGGGGCCAAACTCAAGCCGAAGTAGCGCAAGCCATTGGAGTGTCACAAAGTGTCATTTCCAGGATCTGGAAACGTATTTTGGAGAGTGGATGTGCAGGCCGAAGACTAGGGCAAGGTCGTAGACGGGCAACAACGCCCTATGAAGATCGGTATTTAGCGTTAACAGCTCGGAGACACCCCAACAAACACCGAACTTATGGGCCACTGATGGGTTCGTTAGCCTTGGCTGAAAGTGTTCGATGGTGGCCCGCTATCAGTGAAAGTTACGGCTCCGTAAAAAAAGTGTCACGCCGGACAGAATAAGGCCACAAGATAATTGGCCGTAAATACAAGAAGTTGCCCACAATCATGCCACTAACTTTTCGCTGAAAATGTTAGATAGCCTTAAACTGCCCACAATTATTCTTTTAATGGCCAATAAAAATAAAAGCTAACCAGAAGCTTGCCTTTATTCTGCCATTTGTGGTTGTCATAAATTAAATTTATCCCAAAGCTGTCCACAAAAAAGCCTATTAGGGTTATTTAAAATGTAATCACTTGCCACTGTTGTGCCATAACGATTGTTTAGGAATAAATCAAAATTTATTCTATAAAAAAAAAAAATACTTTTTATCAGCCTAATTAAATGAAAAAATATTTTTGCAGGATTAAAAAAATCTTATAATTATTTAGATATACTTTTGTAGAAAATGAAATTCTTTCACTTTGAACTTTTTCAAAAAATTCCCAAAACACAATATTTCATATAGTGCATTAATTTATTTGTTCATTTATTCACTTACATATTTACAAAATTTATATGCAATGCATTTTTAAATAGTTGCATTTCATAAAAATTTATAAAGTGTATAATTGAAAAAATAAACTAATCAATCAATTCATTATCAAATATTGTATTTTGAATATTTTTGAAAAAGTTCAAGTTAAATGAACTTGATTTTCTTGAAAAGTATGTCTAAATAATTATAAGATTTTTTTTTTTTTTTTTACCTGCCAAAACATTTTACCATTCAATTAACCTTCTAAAAAGTATTTTCTTTTGAAGAATAAATTTCGAATTTATGCTTAAATAATATACGTGATTTTAATATAGTTTATTATATATTTTATATAAAAATGTGTGTGTTTGTGATATTCTTTTTACTCAAATTTCCACTATATTTTACACAGCTTCGTTGGTAAATCTGTTAAATTATGCTTATTCATCAAAGCTTTATTAAATCATTATTATCTAAATTTTTGCATCATTTCTGATCATTTTATTAAAATATTACATAAAAATAAGTTTAATCTTTATATAGTTAACGAATGACAGTATAATATTTCTCATATATTTTAAAATTTTGCTTTTATCAGATAATATTTAACTATTTCTCTTGCAGTTTAATAGCCAAACATTTGAAAAAATATATTATTTCAACTTTTTCAAAATTCTTGAAAATTATTTATAATTATTAGAAATGTAAATAATAGAATCATAAGACGAAACGCAATTTTTTCACCTTGATTCAACATAAAATATATGATGTGAACATTAAAAAGGTCCACAATCTTACTTAAAAGGCGACTAAAGTAATGAAGAAGATGTTACAAGTTTAAAATATACATTTTATTTAAAATTTCTTAGTACTTTCAAGCCTTCCAAACTCATCATTAGAGAATTTCTTAATAACTAAATGTTGTTTATTTATACAAATACGTCACTTTGTTTTGAAAATGAGAGGGTCAATAATTACTGAGTAGAAAGTAGCAGTTTCTTGGATTTAATTTAAGTAAAGAAAATATATATTATTATTATTAATTGCAGTTCCATTTATTTACACAAAAATAATTATATCATAAAATAATAATTTAATTATATCCATAGAAAGTGACCTATGAGAAACAGAGTGATGTCATAAATAAATGGAACTGTAATTAATAATAATAATATATATTTCCTCTAATTAAATTCAATCCAAGAAACTGCTACTGCTACTGCTACTTCTACTTTCAACTCTAGTAATTATTGGCTCTCACACTTTAAAAACAATAAACAACATTTAGTTATTAAGATATTCTCTGATGATGAGCTAGGAAGGCTTGAAAGTACTAAGAAATTTTAAATAAAATGTATATTTTAAACTTGTAACATCTTTTTCATTACTTTAGTCGCCTTTTAAATAATATTGTGGACTATTTAATGTTCACATTATATATTTTATGTAAATAATAGTTTAATAGTGATTTAAAAATATATATTAAATTAATCTTGATACTTCTAAATTTCATTTAAATTCAATTGTTTTAGTCACTCAAATTGTCTCGAGTATAAAGTCACATTTTTATAATTAAACTAAAATAAACTGTTTTAAGGGGTCTTGTACCTTTTAAACGCGTCGAAAATTAACGAAAAACTTCAACGTTTTAATTAGTTTATCTTCAAAACCTTTTTATGTATATACGTGAAATTTTGGATATTGATTAAACAGATTATGCTTTGTAATATACTACCAACAGAAATTTATTAACCCTTTACAGAATTTGTGTATTGTTGAAATCAAAATAGCTCTTTTTTTTACCCCATAAGTCATTGCGCGCATGATATCTTAAGAAAGGATGTATGGATTGTCATGAAATTTGGTAAATATATTAAACAAATATGTGTGTTTAAAATGATCTACTTTTAAGTATTTACAATGGTAATATTTTTAGTTATGACTATTTATATTCATTAAAAATACATATGTTTTTATTTTTTTTTACGAAAATATTTTTTTATATAGTTAATGAAATAATTTTAGACTAAGAGTAGATCATTTTAAACACATATATATGCTTAGTATCTTTACCAAATTTCATGCTAATCCATACATACTTTCTCAAGATATGCGTGCAATGACTTATGGGGTAAAAAAAAAAGAGCTATTTTGATTTCAACAATACACAAATTCTGTAAAGGGTTAATAAATTTATGTTTGTAGTATATTACAAAGCACAATCCGTTTAATCAATATCCAAAATCTCATGTTTATACATAAAAAGGTTTTGAAGATAGACTAATTCAAACTTTGAAGCTTTTCGTTAATTTTCGACGCGTTTAAAAGGTACAAGACCCTTAAAGAACAATATCATCCGATATTTATAATGTTTAAAAATAAATTCGATAACTTCGAAAAACTAAAAATAAACTATTGAAGGGAATTTTACTAAAAATGAAAATATCTTTTACATTTTCTTTTGCAATTATAAAAACTAAAATATAAATATTCTTTAAGATAAAATGATGCAAAAAACAGATATAATGAAATTAATAAATTTGTACTGAATCAACATGAACTAACAAACTTACCGATATATGTGCTACATTTTGAAACCATGTCCACTTATTCCGACGAAGTAAATAACGCGAATGACAAAGCAGAAATGAAAACGCAAAGCTAAAGAAAAATTCTGAGAATTTCTCCCTCTCCCCTCTTATCGTACCGGACCAGAACTTTCAAAAATGCTTAACCTTGAGCCATTTGAAGGTCCCATCATCTATTTGATTTTTCTGGAGAGGGAGGGAGGGAGAGTAGTTTTATGAGCCAATACCTTATTATAATAAATAAAAGTCATTTTTTCATAAATCATATATTTTTTCTGTTAATATTATTTTTAGTCATTTGGAAAAAGAGCTTTGTTTTCCTTTTCTTTCTTTTTTTTCGTTCTTTTTTTTTCTTTTTTTAGAGAAATAAAGATTTAAGATACATTGTTTGAATTTTTAAACTCTCCATACAGTTTTCAGATAACACAAAAACACTTTTTTTTTCCCTCCGATTTATCCTTTAAATGGGCATTTTATCTCTTTTCTGTAAATTTTTACCCATTTATCTTCGCAATTAAAAATTATAAGATTTAAAAATAACATGCATTCCATTTTATTCTGATATGCTCATAAAAAATATCTTGTTTATCTATATATATATCAAGGCTTATTTTTGACTCAAGACGATTTTACTTGTAATTTATAAGAAATGCCTAAAAATTAATAGAACCTTTTCATGTTTATTTTAGGGCATAAAATATACATATCGCATTTTATTTAATACTTTCATATAATGTCAGATTTCAATGCGTATTCTAAATTTTGCCAGAAATAATTTTTCCAACAGGGTGAAAATGTATCCAGGTCGGGACTCGAAACCAAATAATAATGAACAAAAATTCTTTATTTATTCTGCAATTCTTTACTTAATTCTGCGAAAATTCTTGATTTATTGTGCAATTTTTCACTTAATTATTTTTATACATATGCAAGTTTTATCTGTATTTCTAAAGAGTAAAATAATGGTAGTAAAATCATTAAATATATCTAAATTGTTAGGAACTTAATACAGGCAAGAAATTTTATTTATATTTTCCGTTACAGTGGATTCAGAAACAAAAATTTCTTTTCCAGTATTTTCTTTTACATGGAAATATGTTTCAAATGATATTAAAAATTCATGTTTTAGTAACAGCTTTTAAGTTACCTTTTCTCTCCCCCCCTCTCCTTGCTCAAGAATAACTGCTTATTGAAACATTTTCTCCTTTTCATTATAACAAATATTTTTTCATGAATACTGAAAAAAAAGAGCATAAATAACTTGACATTTATCAATAAATTTTTAAATATGTTTAAGTAGTATATATGTCCGAAGATTGCAGTATTTTGCTATTAATATATTATTCAAATCAGCGTATATTTTATATTATGCTATCTGATTATCTTTGCAATCAAAAACAATATAAAATAACCATTAAATATAATCTTTTTTATTCCAGTGTGTTCAAAATATATTTATTTAAAGATATTTTAAAGGCAAGAACGTTAAACGCTTTTATGTTGTTGTTTTTTTCCATATTTTTAAAAAATATATAAACAGGGAATTTATGTACATTTTGGGGACAATTTTTGATTTTTGTAAAATATTTTCAAACTAAATAAAAATATGTAATCTATTTTACTGCTTTAAATATAAATCTCACGACATATTTATATTTTTACTAAAACCCAGATTTAAAATAATTAAACTTACTTAGGAAGAAATGAAGAGAAAAATATATTTCCTCTCTTTAATTAAATATTCGGGTTAGGTGATATTAGCCCTCTACTTTCTAAACGATGACGATCCATTACATTTTTGCCAGAAACCGCCCCTTAAGAGTTGCCGGGCAAAGTAAATGCAACAGTTCTCTCACCGCCGAAACTTTACCGTTCCGGCAATAGCTGCCGGAACTAGCGGCGGGTCATTTACGGTACAACATTGTTTGGTTACAAATGGCCTTAACTCCTTTTGGCCACGACATATACGCCATTCGGCCTTAAGTCGAGTGTTTGTTGGGACCGAACCATGAACGCTACTCTTCTCTAACAACACCTTCGCTCGGCTACAGGCACCACGATTTCAACTCAGACTGTCCGAAACCGGCTCCATGCTGTAGGTCTGTATGCTCGCCGACCGATGGTATGTGTTAGATTAACATCAAGGCATCGTCGCGACCGCAGGGAGTGGGCAACCGAGCATGTCAACTGGAGGAGAAATGAATGGAGCAATATTCTGTTTTCTGACGAGTCCCGTTTTTCTGTGCATCCGGATAATAGGCGTATTTTCATCTGGAGGGACCGTGGCAGTAGGAATAATCCTGCGTTCGTGCACGAAAGTGTCAGATTTGGCGGTGGAGGAGTGTTGGTGTATGGTGGCATCTCCATTGACGGGCGCACTGACCTCTACATCATTCGAGATGGAGCTCTGACTGGTCGCCGATATAGGGATGAGATCCTCGGACCTATTGTAGTCCCTTACGCTGCAGCAATCGGAGATAACTTCATTTTAATGGACGATAACTGCAGGCCACATCGTGCAAACCTGGTGGAGGATTTCCTTTTCGAGGAAGGAATCGTTCGAATGGAATGGCCAGCGTGTTCTCCAGACATGAATCCAATCGAGCACGTTTGGGACGCTCTAGGAAGACGAGTTTCTGGCCGCCAACAACCCCCACAAACTCTCCAAGAACTGGAAAAAGCTCTTCTGGAAGAGTGGGCCAGAATACCCCAACTCGTCATTAATAGCCTCATTGAGTCCATGCCTCAAAGGTGTTCAACGTTGCTGGCCGCCCGTGGAAACCATACCCCCTACTGAAAATGATTTTCTTTGAAGAAAACACCTTTTCTTATTCTTTTTTTCTCATATGCACAAATTGTGTTTTTTTCCTTTAGTACACAAATGCGCAATAAAATGCATTTTTTTCTGCCAAACATGTGTAATTTATTCTCATATAACCTACTATGTCTGTCGACCATGTATCAATCAGCTAAACAGTTTACCAGATACAAAATCCACCTAAGACGGCAATATCCTTTAATTGTTTTGAGCAGTGTAGTTTATTTAAAGTATTGTGACTGTATTAAAGGGATTTTAAAGATTTTAAACAAATTCAAATTTATTACTTTAAAATTTTTATTAGTTTGATTTTTATTTTTCGTGGGATTTAAGGTTTATTAATAAAATTATAGAAAAATTTGGGGTTGACATTCTACATGCGCGTTAAAATCGTGATAAACTACAGTAACAGTAGTTTTGTTTTCTCATTCATCAAGTGACGCAAACGTGCGATCATCAAAAAGTAAATTCACTTGATTTTAATGTTTTTGGTATTGAATAAATTGGTTGAACTGGTTGCATGTTTTTAAACTAAAACTATCAAATAATACATGTGTAATTGAATATTTGCGAAAGTTTAGTGTCCGATTCCATTAATTCTTTTTTATAAAGTGAGCACATTAAAATTTCTACATGCTTGTAAATAGTAATTTATGTCAGTTTGTGTGTTATTTTAATCCATATTTTAATAATTTTTGTTTAGATAAGAGTTTTTATTTGTTCATAATGAGAAAAGCTCAATCCGTATTTTTAAAGTACTATTTCTTTTTCATTTCCTACTATTAGTTCACACTCTCCTTATATACAGAGTGGCAAAGCTCATGAAATGCCACAGATGCCTAGATTTAGAAGGTCCTATCCTATGGCAGTTGAAAATGTGTATACAACTGCAAAGGTTCTGAGTATGGATGCTAATTTTTTTTCCTATATTTAATTTAGCAATAATCTGCAAATTCTCACCCTGTCGCGTAATCTAAACCGCCATATTGGATAAATTTTATGCATATTTTCCTTCAATAATGTAGAATTGTTTTAGTGCACCGTCAGTGACATTATAAAATTCTCATAACACTTGAAACGTTTGCTTGCAGGTTCATCATGTGTGACTTTTTTCTTTCTGATTAAAAAAAGATATACATATAAAAGTTCAGTAGGAAAATAAAAAATAAGAAACATAATATATAGGTAATAAATAACATACAGTACAGCCCCGATTATCCGCGGAATTGGGTGGCAAGGGTACCGCGGATAACCCGAAAAAGATTGAAAATGGGGTGCATGCACGAAAAAAAGAAAATTCAACATAAAAACTATGTTTTAGTGTACAAAACACATAATAAAACGTTTAAAATACATACATATGCACAGTATAGCAGAAACCTTTACTTTACGTATAAATCACCAAAATCAAGATCAGTAAACAAGAAACAACGCCTTATGTGGGGCATTCTCACAATCTTGACTTTCATGTCCCTGAATAATAATTTTTATTTTAATACACTTTTTTGTGTTTTTTTTATTTCATATACTGGGGAACATCCCATTGCATGATTGCACAACAATATTAACGAGATAAATAAGTTTTGGACGATGTTGGGGGTCCAAACACCTGGAAAACTCCTATACCGTCCCGTGTCCCTGATGCTGATTTTTAAGTTTGGAGCTGTCTGGTTAAAATTGTTTCAATAAAAATAATTCAATGTAATTTTTTTCCGAAACTGGAACTATTGCTTTATATAAATATGTAGCTAAAAATTAACCTGCACACATTTTTAGGGTTGTTATTATTTTTTAAACTATGTCCCTGGGTTTTAGATTTTTCACCATCCCTCTTCTAAAATTATACAGAAAATCATTTCAGATGCAGCGACAGAATTTTTTTCAAGTTTTTTCTCATGCAGAAATATGCTAGAGAAATAATGTCTAAAATTCTTTAGCAGGAAATTTACTGTAGAATTTAAATCGGCATTTAAATATCAATTTCAAGCATCGTGGCTTTTTTGGTAGTCTCACCGTCCCCAAGGTTTATTCCTGCACTTTTCGAGGTAAATAAAAAAAAAATAATAATTTTATCCAATGTTAACAACTGTTTCTAAAAATCAATGATCATTGTGGCTATCACTTAGTCTTAACATGATTTTCCTAGAAATAGGTGGTAATTTTCCTTACCGTTCCATCCTTACCATCACTTTTTTTACCATTTCGTCCCTTTTTTCCAATGCCATCCCCTTTTTTTTACCTTACCGTCCCTTCTTTAACATCCCTTTAAGACAATGCTATTCAAAAATTCTGTATTAAAAGTACTACATTGTTATTATTTCTTATTTGAATGTCCTGTGGGTACTATGCAAATTCATTATAAGTAAAAATTTAGAAGAAAATAAAAAGTTATAGGGGTAAAATGGTAAGGAAATTCAACTCGCAAGTTTAACTTAAACCTCAGTTAAATAAAAGTTTTCGCTGCTGACCATTTTTCCTTTATTTTGATTCATTAAGGCATTCGTCTATCAGATTAAAATGTTATTTTAGCAAGTTTAATTTTGTCAGATTTTTTCCCCCAAAAGTCAAAAGATTGTGAGAATGCCCCATATACTGTTCAAAGAGTCTTGAGTTACACCTTTTTAAAAAAAACCAGTCACTTGTTTTTGCTTCTTGCTTTGGAAACACCTTTTCTATTTCAAAAATGAAGCTATTTTTGATATGCTCCCCTGGAATGTATCATAATAGTCTTATTTAATTGTTAAATATTTTAATTGCTGTGTTTACGTTTTGTTAATAAAATCAAGAAAAGACATCCAGACATTATATCTGATAATTTTAGCACGGCAACCGAATCTAGAAATATTCTTCTATTACTTTCGAATACATGAATTTTTCTTATTTATATTTATTAATAGGGTTATTGTATTTTCCTTGCAGTTGGATTGAATAAAAAAAAAAAAATCACTTCGTGGATTATCCGCAAAGTGATTTTTTTTTTATTTTTATTTATTTATTTTTTTATTTTTTTTACCGCACTGCGGATAATCGGGACTTTACTACATTTCTGTTTTCGCTATAATTACAAGAAAGAAAAGTCAAGCATAGATTATTAAACAATTTCCTACACATTCAGACTACTGCAACAAGTCTTCACCGTTTAATAAGGTTAAAGATGATAGCTAAAAGTAAAGACGTTCAGATCAGGCGGGGTGGCTTGCTAAATGGCTTTAGCTTATTAAGCCCCACCCAATATTTTAATAAACAATTTGAAAACCCAATATCAGTAATTATCATCAAAAATCAGAAAAGTATCAGAATTCTATTTTGCAGATCGATATATGATCTAGTATATTAGTATATACTTATATATATGTTACGTCCAAAACCCGAAATATATGAAATGAACACCGTATATCGGGTTTTGGCCGGTCAATTCGCGAAGTGGCCGGGAAGCCTTGGCCAATATACGAAGTGTTCATCAATGGGTATCCACAGCCGGTAATGTGTTTCTTTTAACTTCCATGCAGCCCTGCGTATGATCTAGAAACCTGGTAATACACTACAAATAAATTAAATTTTAAAAGCCTATTACAACTGAAAACGCACATCAAGCAATAATGGCTCATAGCCAATCCAATAACCGAATTATTTGAGTGACTCTATAAATAATTGACAAGTTCTACCTAGTCGATATCTATAGAAAACATGTTGTAGAGCATATTAGTGATGTATAACAGTTTCATTATGTTTCAAGTAGTGTAACGTCATTAAAATACCCTATAAACGATTTTTTCACATATATCATAATTCTGTATCGAAATTTTTTGGGGCGTCTCTATAAACGAACTATAATGACTACTTAATCAATACTCTACAAAAAAAAAAAAAAAAAAAAAAAAAAAAAAACATATTACTCCCCACATGTGTGAGGCATGTAAATTTTATTATGTTTGAAATAGAGTGATATCATTTAAGTGCACTAAAAATGATCTTTCACCATTCACTGCAATGTAACGAAATACTTTTGAGTGTCTGAGTGTCTCTGCAAACAAATTATAATTGGCATTTATTTCATACCCTTTAGATAAAAGTTTGTTGTCCATCTTAATGATGCATACTAATTTTATTATAATTGAGATAATGTAACAACATTGAAAAACTTTTCTCATTGATGATATTCTAACGAAATACTTTTGTGTGTCGCTGTAAATTAACCAAAAATAGTACACACTTCACTTTCAATACTGAAAATAATTTATAAACGTAAATAATATAACAATTACATGTCAATCCGAGTCGTTACTCGAGTTAGAGACCAGACAAATTGAATTCATAAACACTTTCAACTATGTTAGAAAGAGATAAAAAGTAAAAATTGGTTTCTATATACCCATTTCGCGAACTGGCCGATCGCATAAGGCCACTTCGCGAACTGCTGATCGCATCTGGAGAGTTCGGGAATTGGCCAGTCTGTTTAAAGCGTTGTTGGACAATTTCGGATTTTGGCCGTAACATATATACTACGAAGTATTCTAAAATTTAGATCAATTAGGAAATGCATTGAAAATGACCCATTTCGGAAAATTAACGAAAATGTACCCTAAGCATGTAAAAAAGAAGTTGATTTTAACAAGTAAAAATTAAAATAAAAAAATCAAAAAACCCGAACTTATTATAATTATTTCTCATCAATGTTAAACTAATTTTTAATTTACTTACCTATTTTTTTTTATTATTATTTACTTATATTGATGACTTTTAAGTTGTGTTTAATTGTTAGTTCCTATCTATAAACACTGTTTTGATGAGGCCTATAGATGTTTATGAAGGTTAGAGTTGCAGTAAAGCTAGAAATCCTACCTATACAACTTTCAAGTTGTGTAATATTTAAACGGAACTTCTGACTGTAAAATAGTCAATGAAACATCGGCTTCATTTTGAAAGACCTATCCAATGGGATGCCACTCAATATGGTGAGTAAAATATTTTTTTCGTCTCTACCGCCATTTTGAATTTATGAAAACAAAACATAGCCTATAACCATAAGACGTTTAAGACGAATCGATAGAGACCTCATTCACTAAAATCCATCCAGCCGTTGGGATGTTTCGAGGGTATAAAGAAATCCCCATACCCAGATACGCGTGAAACTCTTAACCCTTCCTAGCAGTCGGGTAAAAACAACTGAAAATGCAATTCCAAGCATTATCACCACGGCCGTACAGAGAGACCGCAGATTCATTTAATATTTCAAATGTTGCTCCACCAACACATATGTAAGATACAGTGAAATCTCCTAAGATAGAACAGATATAGGCGAAAATTTCTTTTTAGACAGGTTGTATCGCTTTTATCAAGTATAATTGCATGGTATTCCTTTTGATGGGATCATTAAATTTTCTGTTTGAAGCAGGAATCCGTTATAGACAGATTTTATTGTATCAGAAATTAAACTTGCTAGATAATACTTTATAGAAAAAGTCCTTCCGGCCAGTGCCGGGAGGAAGAATTAGCTTTCATGTTCCTTATTTTAAAAAAGCCAACTTATATCATTCAAACACACGAAGCTCAATTTAGTGGAAACCGAATATAGGAGATTCAATACTAATTTTTATCAATATAATGAATGAGAATTTTGCGAAATTAGTCAGCTTTATCCAACCTGCTTTTCTTTAAAGTAACTTATATTTGGCTGCCAAATTCAGCGATTTCTTAAAGTGCCTGCCATTTTAAGACAACATGGTGGATGAGGCTAACCAGTGAACTTGGTCGAGACCTTAGTAATTGCTGTACACATGCTCACTCACGTCGGAATCGGTTGATATATACGAGTGCTGTCGCATGCAAAAAATCCGATTTTTCAAAATGTCACCCACAATAGAAATTGAAACTGCTATATCTGAGCCAATTTTTAAGGTAAAGACAAACAAAAAATGCTCCTGAATCCTTATATCAAGTTCAAATACTTAAGAAAGAAACCTTTTTCAATTTCTAATTTTTTTGCACCTTACTTTAAATATATATTTTTTAATTTAATGGCCGCCATTTTGAAACAAGATGGCTGATGAAGCTGGCCAGCGAACTTGGTCGAGATATTGATGTATACTATCCACATGCCTTCTTCCATCGAAATAGGCGAATACGTGTGGTATCGCGAGACAGATACAAGATCGTTTCAAAATGTTAGCCATGCTAGAAATTCAAAGTGCTATAATTCAACCATTTTTTAAGATATAAACAAAAGAACAAATTTTCAGAAACAAAAACTGCTCCGGAATCTTTGTATCAAGGCCAAACACATAAAAAAAATCCTTTTCTTTTTCCAATTTTTTAATACCTCATTTTAAATTTTAAATTTAATTTTTTTTTAAATGGCAACCCTTTTGAAACAAGATGGCGAATGAAGCTGGCTTACGAACTCGGTCGAGACATTGGTATGTACTATGTACAGACCAATTTACATCCAAATCGGTTCAAAAATACGCCTGTTACCGCGTGACAAAAATCAGGTCGTTTTAAAACGTCAGCCACAATAGAAATTCAAAATGCTATTACTCAGCCATTTTTTTTAGATATAGACGAAACAAAAACTGTTCCGGAATCTTTGTATTAAGGTCAAACACATATGAAAAAAATCCTTTTCATTTTCCAATTTTTTGGTATCTCATTTTAATTTTTTAATTTTTAAATTTTTTTTAAATGGCCGCCATTTTGAAACAAGATGGCGGATGAAGCTGGCCAACGAACTCGGTCGAGATATTTGTAAGTACTATGTATACACCAAGGTACATCCAAATCGGTTCATAAATACGCCTGTTATTACGTGACAAAAATCAGGACGTTTCAAAATGTCAGCCACGCTAGAAATTCAAAATGCTATTAGTCAGCCATTTTTTAAGATATAGGCGAAACAAAAACTGCTCCCGAATCTTTTTATCAAGGTCAAACACATAAAAAGAAAATATTTTTTCAATTTTCAATTTTTTGGTACCACATTTCAAATTTAAATTTTTCTTAAAAATTTAAATGGCCGCCATTTTTAAACAAGATGGCAGATGAAGCTGGCCAACGAACCCAGTCGAGACATTAATATGTACTAAGTATAAACGAAGTTACATCCAAATCGGTTCATAAATACGCCTTTTATCGAGTGACAAAATTCAGGACGTTTCAAAATGTCAGCCACGATAGAAATTCAAAATGCTGCAACTCAGCCATTTTTTAAGATATAGACGAAACAAAAACTGCTCCGAAATCTTTTTATAAAGGTCAAATACATAAGAAAATAATATTTTTCCATTTTTAATTTTTTGGTACCACATTTCAAATTTTAAATTTTTTTAAAAATTTTAAATGGCCGCCATTTTTAAACAAAACGACGGATGAAGCTGGCCAACGAACTCGGTCGAGACATTGGTAAGTACTATGAACACACCGAATTACATCGAAATCGGTTCAAAATTACGAGAGTTACAGTGTGACATAGGACAGATATATATATATATATATCAATTTTTAACGGAGGGTAGTTTCGGGGTCTGGGGGGTCCTGATCGATGAAAATATGCCAAAATTTTTTGAAATCGCTTTTCTCCGAACGGCTGCAATAGGTAGCTTTTTGTAATGAAAGCTACCTAAAAATACTATACATTGGCTTACAATTTATAAATAAGAGTCTTAATACAGTATATATTTCCATATAAATTCATAAATTCTCTGCCTTTAAATACGAAGCAGAATTTTTAGAAGAAAAATGTAAGAAAATATGTAAAAAAGAATTTTTGAAATCCGTTTAATGGTTCCAAAGTAATTGGAATTTTAAAGCGTTTTCCGTTTCATTTAGCTATTTTAAATTTCGAATATTTAAAAAAATGTTCTTTCGAGGATTTACACGTTAAAAGTAACAGCCTTGTCAAATTTCAAGTTTCGAGCCCTAAGAATTACAAATAAACCGTAATTTAGAGAGTTTTCCGCTGCTTTCACCCTCTTAAATTACGATATTTTTAGAAACCATCGGTAGCGCGCATTTATATCTTAAAAGTAACCACAATGCCAAATTTCAAGTTGACAGTATCACAGATTTCGCAATTTTAGAATGTCTCTTTGTGCTTCCATTTCTTTGGGGGTAATGATGCCTCGATAAAAAGTAATCTGTGATAGAGTAGAGAGTCTCACTATTATTTTTCCACCGTCATTTATTTAAATCGGTTTTGTAGTTCCTACGATTACCTCCGACAAATAAACGTTTCTTCTTTATAATATTAGTATACAATAGATAATTATACGTTTGTTCTACACAAAGATGCATGTATTTATAATCTTATATATATTTTTTTATATGTATATTAATTAATTGGAATATCCGAATTTTCAATATTATATATATATTTATGCTGCATCAAGTGATTCACACTGTTAAAAATATCCCTGTAAAATTACAGGTAGAGTATCTGTATATAATAAGATGGCAGCACTAAAGCATTTTTGTTATGTTCATTTTTAATAGATGGAAGCACCAAACAATCTTTGACTCGTTCATTTAGAAGAATTTAGTTGACCTGGCTATGGAACTTTTGTTTTTGCTTATGTTTCAAACAGACGTTATGGATATTTTGTGTATTTGGCTAGGGGGCTCAGGGCCCTGCGAGCTACGCCCGCCAACCCCCCGTTCAGACTTCGCAGCCTCTGAAAATATGGCAATGTGCATGTGCCCTGTTTGAAAAATAGGTGGCATCAGTCTAAGTTGGATCTCTGATCAGGCGATCTTGCTCCACCCAGGCCGTTAAACTGATGACTGTGGTTAAATTCATATAAACAGCACAAATAAATGTATAAGAATTACTTTCAGAGGCATAACATATATTTAAGAAAATGTAAAATACATTAAAATATCTTAAAATACATTAGAAAAAAAAATAAAACGATTTTAACTTCTATTTATTGATGACTGTGGTGTTGACTAGAAAGATGAATTACACATTTGAAAATCAGCTTGTATATAAAAAAAATACGTTAAAAATGTCGCTATCTTTCTGAATTTTATAAAGACACTATGGACAATATTCTTTCTTTCGGTTCGATCTTAAAAAAACTCCCTCTGCTTGGGAATAGCTTTCAGAACCACGGTATTGAAAACCATTGTGTTTGCGCTTATATGATATGTTTTGATCGAGTTTTGGATATTTTCAGGAACAGGTATAGCTTATTCATGAATTCTTTTATCTATTTTGATACACTATCATGCAAATTTTTATGTTATTTTTACATTGCATATTGTTTATATTAATTAAAAGGAATATCCGAATTTTCAAATATGTATTCATCGCATTTTAATTTAAAGTATTTTGCGCGTACATTTATCTGTATTTATGCTGCATCAAGTGATGCACACTGCTAAAAATATCCCTGTAAAATTACGGGTAGAGGCCGGCAGCAGAGATTCCAGTCATACCTCGTAAAAAAAAAAAAAAAAATCCATGCCCATTATTTCGTGTCAATGTCACACTGTATTTCGTCAACCCTCGCGGGGGAAATATGGGGTCGTACCGTATTTTTGCTAACAGATGGGCTAGTACTGCAAAAATATGTGGATTGCCCTTAATTTTCTAAGTATTTAAAAATATCCCTGTAAAATTACGGGCAGAGGCCGGCAGCAGATATTCCAGCCATACCCCGTAAAAAAAATCCATGCCCATCATTTTGTGCAGATCGTATTTTACGGAGCAAATATATAATGCACTTCAAAACGCAATAATTCTTTAGTTACCGTTCCGTAGCACGTAGCACGTTAGATAATCATCACAGAATCGCTTTTTTGGCGGTTTAAAAAATATGTTACGGTCGCGGTTAGTGACATTTTTCTAAACACGACTAAAATGAAGAGTTACACCCTAGCGGAGGAAAATGTATGCTGTCGTACCGTATTAGTTTAGTGGATCAGGTCGTTTTTCATCAAATAAGGCTGTTGCCCGTGAAAATTGAAGAGAAAACGGCCTTAAATTTACAGTTTTTTCTGAGAGCGTAATATACAAATAAATTTGCTAGCCTCACTACTTTTATAGAATGTGACGTCACATTAAAATTTTCCGGAATAAAAATCGTTTTAGTGTATCATTTTAAAATATGACGTAATTTTTACTATTAAATGCATTTGTCATGCAATAATTTATTTATTTTTAAGTTTTTTTCTCTTTTAATATTCACGGGTGCATACATTATTTAAAAGTGTGTAGCCTCCATGAACTTGTACAAACTCGTTATTATTTTTATTTAAATTTAATTCCTCTTGTTGTTATTGGAACACACACACACACACAAAAAAAAAAAACAATTTCTTTGGAATTGAAATCTTGCATAGGTATATTTTTTATTTTTAATTGTTCGTTAATATTATCATTTGTCGATTACGATGTAATAACTCCCATTTCTGCTTTTAACGCATATTGATAAATTTATCATTTTAAAGTTTTCTTTCTCTTTTTAATATTCACGTGAAAATTTGTTTTGTTGTTAGAAAGGAAGTTTTATTATTTGCGCTGCCTTAGAATTGACGACAAACGTTAAAAAATGTATCCCGAAATATGAAATAAAAGTCTCGTAAATATATTTTTAAATATAAACTGTTTGGCAGAATTATTATTTGACTGTTTTAAATATGACGTAATTTCCCGCATTTACCGCTTTTAATGAATTTATTATTTTAAAGTTTTTTTTTCTCTTTTAATAGTCATTGTAAATACAATTTTTATGACTTAATTTTCAATATTTTCCTGCTTTTATAATGTAATCATTTAATTCTGACGTTTTTCTGTTTTAAATAGTCACGTGTAATAAATTTTTAATCGTAAAGAAATATTATTCTTTGTACTGTTTCTACGACTGGCAACAATTTGAAATAAAATCCTTTCTAAAATATGCAAAAATATCTCTTGAAATGATGAAAATTTAATTAAACTAAATAAGAAATTATTATTTATTTAATATTATTATTATTATTAATATTTAATGAATTATTTTTTTCACATTTTCTTGAAAAACATATTTTAATCACAACATTGATTGAAATAAAAGATTTCAATTTAATTTGAAAATGGCGACATTGAAGAAATCTATTAATCCCTTTTCTCACTTTTTCTACAAAAATGGAGTAATTCGGTTACAATCATTAGATAAATTTAATTCAAATTAGAAAAAAATTAATATTTCGAAAACTAATTCAAATTTTTAAATTCTAATACCAGTTTTGAGATCTGCGGTTCAATACGGATTTTTGGTATTAATTTCACAGCCAAACATTCCATATTTTAGGAAAAATAGTTGTAAAACTAAATCAGTCGTTTCATAAAATCGTTTCATAAATTCATTTCATAAATTCGTTTCATTAGGATTATATATATATATGATAGATATTAATAGTATGAAGAATACTTATAAAAGGTTCATTTTTTTTTTTTTAATGTCCTGTTTGCTAAAGAGCAAATTTATTTATTTATTTATTTATTTATTTATTTTTAGCTCGGATTATGCTAAAGACAATGTCTTGCTTGATCGTTAGCAATCTAAACTTCCTTTAATCAAAAATTATGTGCCCCTAGGTTCTCTTATAAAATTTTAAACCCTAATTTTTGTACAAAATTAATAATCCGAATTAATACCTTCATGTTCTAATAATCAATTTGCATTTAAAAAGAAATTTTATGAAAATATTCTCACGCACTTGCATAAGAATGAAATTATGCTTGTCCTAATATGTTCACGTAGATTTCCGTGCGTAAATACGGGTTAGGTTCCCTTAGAAAGACCCCCACGGAGGACACTCCCCCCTTAGGGCCTATATCCCTCTTGTTGATAATTGCCCGTCATAAACACAACCAACCTAATATGTTCAACATTAGTTTCGGCTTTAAAACAAATCTTCGAAACCTTATTATAAGTAAAATGTAAAGCACAATACCTTCAGTTGCGCGTTACCCAACTGAGCTGAGCGGTCGGTACGGTCATTACAGTCTATTACAATTGAGACGGTATCGACCGCCATTACTGTCTCAATATTGTAATACGATACTGTCACCTTTTTTCTTACTACTATTTCCAAAAAATAATCATCGTGGGAGATTTCTCTTACGAATATAGTACTAATTTATCATGAAGATTTTTCTTTGGAAATAGTGGTAGCCAAAAAAGAGACCGTACCATTAACGTCTCTATTACAATATTGAGACGGTAATGGCCGTATACGTGCATGAAAACTTCGGTCCGTCCATATCTCTACTATATGTTTCAGGTTTCAAATCTATAGCTTCTTGTGTTGTCACTATCTACTTAAAAATGACGTAAACAAACTTGGCTAATAATACACAAAAATAATTTTTATTCGAAATTATTTTATTTTAATTTACAAGCAGATAATATATATGTACATCTGTGATTCTACCCTTTACATGAAACTGAGAAATTTTTAATCTGCTTATTAGTTTAATCACTGTCATAACATTTTTCTGATAAAAGATTAGAAATTCTCCCAGTCAGTCGCTTCAATCTGTTGCAATCACAAGGCCATAAGACACCTAGAAAATATACGGAAATGTGTAGATGATTAAAAAATATGTATAGTAAATAAATAAAATTATATTAAAAAGTACAATGCGACCACAAATGGGGACGTTCAGAATGTGCGAAATCATTGTATACATTTGTAAACAAAAAAAGGGGGATGGAGAAGGGGTAGGACGAACAATCTGTACAGTATTCGAGGCTAACGAAAAAGACAAGCTACCGTAGAGGTCTGCACGGGCCGGAATTTCCAGGCCCGGGCCCGGCCCGGCCCGAACGAAAGCTATCTTGGCCCGGCCAAAACTTTTCGTGTCTCCACAGTAAGCCTTCACTGACGTTTCGGCAAATATCTGCAAGTACCGAACTACAACTACCCCCCATAGGTATACCCCTTATCTGTTGAAACACATGTTTACCATCGAGAAAATAATTTTCATTAACTACAAAATTAAATAAATTTGTTAAATGACCCAAATTTTTACCCAAAATATTGTACCGCTTAAAAAAGTCAAACATTTGTAAAACAATCAAACATATATATATAGATATAATAATGCAAACATATATATATATATATATATATATATATTCGGAATTTCTAAGATTGTATGTATAAGGTTTTCAATAGTAATTTCCAGAAAATTACGTTTGTTAAATCGAAACAGAGGGGGAGGGGGGGAGGGGGGGGGGTAAGGGAGTATTTGATAATTTGATATATAAAAAAAGTAGCAGAAAAATGAAACTGCATTAGTGGTTACTAAACATCTACCCGAATCCGAATTCTTTGGAATAGCTCATGCACCGTTAAAATAATAATAAATAATAATAATAATAAATAATAATAATATTATAATAATAATAAATAATAATAATATAATAATAATAATAACTTAATGCGGAGGAATTGAACCCCTTCCTTTTTTTTCTACGGCCTGAAAGAAAAATTGCCTTACATCTTTAATTAATATTTCATTTATTAAAATTATTATTTATTAATATTCATTTTGCTAGTGGATCCAGTGCTGAATTTACAGTCTGACATCCCTACCCCTAACCCGCTGGAAGATTACGAATTTGATCTTTAATTATAGTCTAGAAGGGCACCCCTCCTCGGAATTTCAGAGGCCGCAAAGCTTCCGAAATCCCACCCGAAAAAATAATCGAAACTAAGTTTATATCTTAAAGAGGGTAGGGAGAGAGAAATTATTGTTATTTTTCAATAGAGCCATTTTTTATCTTTAATACCTGATTTTTGACCACGGCTCCGCTCACACAGAGTGTAAGATTTGCAGTTCAAAATGACAATTTTACATATAATTTTTTTTTTCTTTTTTTCATAATTTATTTAACTACTAAGGCAACTTCCATCTAAATCCGTTCAGTAGAACTTTTTTAACTATATTCGCATGTATTATTTTATTTTTCCGTATGTTGGAGAATTAAAATGAAGATTATGTTTGCAGAATATCAGCAGCAATTTATTAGCGAAAGAAAATTTATTTTCTAAATGTACATATTCATCCTCCAAAAATATTTTAATGTTTTTTTTTTTCCTTTTTGTGTTTATGTAGCGCCACATAAAAAGTCAAAAGTGTGCACTTTTGATTGTTCTTAAGAAGTTGGCAATGTAATAAAATAAATATTATAATTAATTTCTGATGCTAACAATGAACAAAATGAAATTAACTGAACAAAAAATACTATTAAAAAAATTCTTTTTAAAAAAAATAAATATTTATTAAAAATTTCTTTTTTTTTTTACTTTGTTATAGTTTTTAAAAACTTCTATAAAGTAAAATTGTTTTTAAAAAGTTTTCATGGGTAGCAAGTTTTTATTACTTTAATAAAATGAAACTGTTCTTTTCTAAGAGGAAAATGTAATGAGACTCAGGGATCGAACCAGCAAAATTTGAGGCCTATTTAGGGCCCCTTCACAAAAATCTATTTAATAAAACAGGTCCCTTCACAAAGATGAATTTAACAAAATGGACCCCTTTATAAAAATAAATTTTATAAAATAGGCCCCTTCACAAAACTCCTTTTAATGAAACAGGTCCCTTCACAAAATTCTTTTTTAATAAAATAGGCCCTTTACAAAATCCCTTTCCATAAAAACTTACTTCTATTTATTATTTTTATTTTGTTAGGTTTTTAAATCTGTGATTTGCAAATAAAACCAGTTCACCAGAAACAAAAATTTTAGCAAAATGGTTTAAAGAAGTTTTTGTTAATAAATGCTTAGTTCGAATTTGAGTAACTCGATTTCAACTTTCATTACAAAATATTATTTTTCACAAAATTATAATAAAATTCACAAAAAAAAAAAAAAAAAAAAAAAAAAACTTTTGCTTTTCACAAAATGGGCACCAAGAAATAAACCTGCACCGACCTCGGAAATTTCATAGTATGGAAGTATCCTTTGATATTTTTTAAAACAATTTTATATCTGAAAGTTACCGTAAAGATACGCTTTATTTCTTGGTAATACTGACTTACGAAAATTGTTAAAAATATTTATTTATATATTTTTAAACATTACTGTCTTATGATGAAATATTAACAATAAAATTATCTTAAGCAAATTTGGAGAATTTTTTTCAAAAACTCAAAATTGAATCCACTTTTTTGTGAAAATGACTATTAATATACATATATATATATATATATTGTAAAATTTCCCTGAAAAATTCTATTTCACAATAGTTCTTTAGCTATTTTTTTTTGCAAAAATTTCATAAATTTCATCACATGTCAATATTTTGAGGTATCGTTATTAATTATCCAAAAAATTAAAGTAGCTTCCCACATAATTTCACTCTATTTTCGTCCGATAATATAAAAAATCGCAAATCGCATCAAAATCAATTGTTTTCCCGAAAATGAACTAGATGGCGCTGTACTTTTAAAATATGTCCTTATCGCCAAAATTGGCGAAGAAAAAATTCACGAAGTATATAATCTACAATTAATATTAAAATTTGGTCATTTTTTATGTTTATAGGGAAATTGAAGCATTCAGTAATCCTTTATTGAATGATTTCAACAATTAATAGCAGAAAAACTACCGATAATTAAGCTTTTAAAGCTAAAAATAGACAGAAACTAATTCAACGCTATTGAGATTCATTACGCGAAGCAGTCCGTCAGGGATGAAAATGCCTGACGAGCCAGCTCATCTATTTAGTAGCCTTACCTCGTACAGTATTCCTGTGACCAGGGCCGTAGCAAGGTCTTCAGAGGCCCCCCCCCCTCCCAAAACATATTTTTCGGTCCCCCCCCTCCCAAAACATATTTTTCGGTCCCCCCCCCTCTAAGATTTTAGAGAAATATCTATATTTAATTTTCCACCCGAGTTCCATTTTATAACAATACCAGCACAGTTTCGCTGGTCGAATTTTCCAAAACGAACTTCAAACTGAACGAATTTGTAGTTGGGCTGCACTGCTTTCGGCAGCGTACACCCATAGGGGCTATGTCCGCTCCGATCTTGAATCATACGAACCTTGAATCATTGTAATTTTTTTATTTAGATCCAGATTAAATTCAAATTTTCAACATTTCGTTCACGTTGCTACAGGAACAGATTTGATATTCTTACAACGTGAATTTAATAAAAGGACTTGCAAAATTTAACTGAGAATTCTTTCATTTAGGAAAAAAATGTCAAAAAAATCGCCGAAGAACGCGAAAGAACGCCAAAAATTGCATAAAAATTTTCAAAGTTCATAGAGATCAAACTTTACTTATATTGGGCTAAAAGATTGAAACCGGTTTTTTTTTTTTTTTTTTTTTTTTTTTTTTTTTTTTTTTTTTTTTACGAATATTAAAAAAACTACCAGAGAAGTGAAAAAGCTAAAAATCACATAAAAATTCTCGAAAATTTTAAAAACAGCAGAGGACAAAATTTGGCAAAAAAGTTTGAAACTGAATTCCTTTTACAAATGTTATAAATTGCTAAGTATTGCTCATAAGCAAAATAAATAAATAAGTAATATGGAAGTCGTTTTCGTATTTTCAATTTTCTCTTCAGTTTGACAATGCCATCCGCGTGGCCCAGAAAGATTTTTTTTAAGCAGAAAATATTCACTTATAACAATTTTTTTCCCGCTCGGATTGGTACCTTTTATTAAATACATATATATGTACGGATTTACTAATAAAAAATAAAAAAAATACTTTTGGGATGTTGTTTTCATACATTCCGGTTTTCTCCAGTTTAAAATTGTCACCCAAGTTGAAATTTAAGAAGAAAAAAAAATAACTTCGGATAGAAGGTACCTTTCTTTGGGCATGGTTGACGGGTTTCCTAGTAGCTAATAATAAAGACAGACGTTTGTCTGTCCAGAGTTTTTCTTTGTCTGACCAGATGTTTTTCTGTTCCGTACAAAATTTGACAGGAAGGTTACCTATATGCCTAAGTTGCTCGAAACAGGTTTTTAAATTTTTTGATTCGAATTTTTTTCATTTAATTTTTTACGATATTTTTTGTAGTTTTTCGAGTTCCGTGCTTTTTCCCCCACATTCATAAAAAGAATCTATTTTCAATCCATCTTTCCATTTTAGCCGAATATAATAAAGTAGTCTTCTTCGATTTTTAAATATTTCGCGAATTTTTTATGTGATTTTTAACTTTTTTTCGCGTATTTTTTTACATTAGTAAAAGAATCAGGTTTCAATCTTTTAGCCCGATGTACTAAACTTCGTCCTTTTTGCGATTTTTGAATTTTTCACGAACTTTTTTTTTTTTTTTCCTTTTTAAGACCCCTGTGATTAGAAGAGATTTTATTTCACATTTGAAGAAACTTTCGTCTTTAGAAAGGAAAATTTCTAGAAATTTTGATGTTTGATTCGCGACTTTTTCGTGTTATGAAGGAAAAAAGTCATGCGTTCTGTTTCTAATAGGGAAAAGTACAATGCAGAAAAGTTGGCGGAACACTCCTGTGATTTGATTTGGCAAAAATGCATCTTCATATTTAGTAAGAATGTTAGGTAATTTTTATGTTAGATTGGTGAGTTTTCTATACTTTCGCGGAAAATGAGAAAATCAAATCAAAGCTTTTTTTTGTGTGTGTGTGTTTGAATGAAAGAAAAAGTTACGGAAAAAATCCTCAATTTACTGATTTCTTTCTTTCTTTCTTTCTTTTCTTTTCTTTTCTTTTTTTTTTCTTGGAGAGAGAGTGTAAAAGGAACCCAGTTTCTATCTTTTATTCCAATATAGTAAAAATTTTGCCATCTGTGGCACAGATTTATGACATCCCTAAAAGGAATCAGGTTTCAGTCTTTTAGCTCAATATAGAAAATATGTCCATAGAAATTTCTGAATTTTTTACGAGCGTTTTATGTGACTTTTAGCGTATTTTTGTCTTTCACGGCGATTTTTTCACTTTCCAGTTACAATCTTTTGGCTCGATATCATCAATTTTCTCTCAGCGATTTTTGAATTTTTGCTCAATTTTTTATAAGATTTTTACACCTTTTTTTTCGCGTTTTGCGGAGTTTTCTTGACATTTTTTTTTCTGAAACCGAAGAATTATCCAGTAGATTTTGCTGCTGTCATAATTAAGCTGAAGTGGGAGAATATCAAATTTGTTCCTGTAGCAACGTGAGCTACGATGCTGGAAAATTTTACTTTTATCTGGACACTATCACTTTTATCGAAAAATATCATCGAAATTCGAAAAATATCAAAAAATTCAATGATTGTTTGATTCAAGATCGGAGCGGGAATATCCGGAACAGGTTTACGCTGCGGAAGGCAGTGAAAGCCCCCCAATGGAAAACTCCAAAAAATAGGTTATTTTTTTAAAAAAGCAATTAGCGAAGCTCTGCTAGTAGATTAAATAAATACACAATGTAATTTATGTATAGTTAACATAAGTAATTTATCGAGACAAGAGAAATGAAATGTTCAAAACGAAACAGGTCGAACATAAGGGGATAGGCGGCATATGCAATGCACATAGATGCCCGCTTATTGGGGTCCCCAACGAGATTAAGAAGCATATATTTTTTGAACATTTGAAAAAAAAAAAATGAGGCTTAAAAGTTTTGAATCTTGAGTTCCGAATTTTGCTCACTTTTAAGAGCGGCCCCAAAAAAGAAAATTTATAAAGTATTTAGAGCCTTCAAAACTTCTTTCATCTGGGCACCTTTAAAAAGAATGGTAGCTATAGAAAAAAAGGGCATGTCTGTTTTGGTTAAAAGAAGTAATAGTATTAAGAAAGTTTTTAACCTTATTGGGGCCCCAACAAGATTAAAAAGCATATTTTAAAAACACTTGAATAATAAAAATTGGGCCTAAAAGTTTTGAATCTTGAGTTCCAACTTTTCCTCACTTTTATAGGCCGCCCAAAAAAGTCAATTAAAAAAGTATTTAGAGCCTGCAAAATTTCTTTCATCTGGGCACCTTTAAAAAGAATCGTGACTGTAGAAAGAAAGCACATATCTGTTTTGGTCAAAAGAAGTAATAGTATTAAGGAAGCTTTCAACCTTATTGGGGCCCTCAACGAGATTAAAAAGCATATTTTTAAAACATTTGAATAATAAAAATGGGGTATAAAAGTTTTCAATCTTGGGCTCCAACTTTTTCTCCCGTTTATAGGGGGCCTTAAAAAAGACAATTCAAAAGAATTTAGAGACTGCAAAATTTCTTTCATCTGGGAACCTTTAAAAAGAATGGTAGCTATAGAAAAAAAGGGCATGTCTGTTTTGGTCAAAAGAAGTAATAGTATTAAGAAAGCTTTGAACCTTGTTGGAGCCCCTAACGATATTAAAAAGCACATTTTTAAAACATTTGAATAATAAAAATTGGCCTAAAAGTTTTGAATCTTGAGTTCCAACTTTTTCTCACTTTTATAGGGGGCCCCAAAAAAGCTAATTAAAAAGTATTTAGAGCCTGCAAAATTTCTTTATCTGGGCACCTTTAAAGAGACTACTGGCTATAGAAAGAAAGCACATATCTGTTTTGGTCAAAAGAAGTAATAGTATTAAGGAAGCTTTGAACCTTATTGCCCCCCCCCCCCCCAACGAGATTAAAAAGCATATTTTTAAAACATTTCAATAAAAAGATGGGGCTTAAAAGTTTTGAATCTTTGGCTGCAACTTTTCCCACCTTTATAGGGGGGCCTAAAAAAGACAATCCATAAGAATTTAGAGCCTGCAAAATTTCTTTCATCTGGAAACCTTTAAAGAGAATATTGGTTATAGAAAGAAAGCACATTTGTTTGAAGGAACTGATAGTATTAAGGAAGTTTTGAAACTTATTGGGGCTCCCAACGAGTTTAAAAAGCATGTTTTTTAAGCATTTGAATAAAGTGAGGCCTAAAAGTTTTTAATCTTGGGCTCCAACTTTTCCTCAAGTTTATAGGGGGCCCTAAAAAAGACAAAAAAAATAGAGCTTTCAAAATTTCTTTCATCTGGGAACCTTTAAAGAGAATACTGTCTATAGAAAGAAAGTGCATATCTGTTTTGGTCAAAAGAAGTAACAGTATTAAGAATGTTTTGAACCTTGCTGGGGCCCCCAATGATATTAAGAAGCATATTTTTTAAACATTTGAATAATAAAAATTGGTCCTAAAAGTTTTGAATCTTGAGTTCCAACTTTTCCTCACTTTGATAGGGGTCCGAAAAAAGTCAATTGAAAAAGCATTTAGAGCCTGCAAATTTTCTTTCATCTGGGAACCTTTAAAGATAATGCTGGCTATAGAAAGAAAGTGCATATCTGTTTTGGTCAAAAGAAGTAATAGTATTAAGAAAGTTTTGAACCTTATTGGGGCCCCCAACGAGATTAAAAAGCATATTTTTAAAACATTTGAATAATAAAAATTGGGCCTAAAAGTTTTGAATCTTGAATTCCAACTTTTTCTCACTTTTATAGGGGGCTCCAAAAAAGTATTTAGAGCCTGCAAAATTTCTTTCATCTGGGCACCTTTAAAGAGACTGCTGGCTATAGAAAGAAAGCACATATCTGTTTTGGTCAAAAGAAGTAATAGTATTAAGGAAGCTTTGAACCTTATTGAGGCCCCCAACGAGATTAAAAAGCATATTTTTAAAACATTTGAATAAAAAGATGGGGCCTAAAAGTTTTCAAACTTTGACTGCAACTTTTCCCACCTTTATAGGGGGCCCTAAAAAAGACAATCCATAAGAATTTAGAGCCTGCAAAATTTCTTTCATCTGGGAACCTTTAAAGGGAATGTTGGTTATAGAAAGAAAGCACATTTGTTTGAAGGAACTGATAGTATTAAGGAAGTTTTGAAACTTATTGGGGCTCCCAACGAGTTTAAAAAGCATGTTTTTTAAGCATTTGAATAAAAAAGTGAGGCCTAAAAGTTTTTAATCTTGGGCTCCAACTTTTCCTCCCGTTTATAGGGGGCCCTAAAAAAGACAATTAAAAAAGAAATTAGAGCCTTCAAAATTTCTTTCATCTGGGAACCTTTAAAGAGAATACTGGCTATAGAAAGAAAGCGCATATCTGTTTTGGTCAAAAGAAGTAATAGTATTAAGAATGTTTTGAACCTTGTTGGTGCCCCCAATGATATTAAGAAGCATATTTTTTAAACATTTGAATAATAAAAATGGGGCCTAAAAGTTTTGAATCTTGAGTTCCAACTTTTCCTCACTTTTATTGGGGGCCGCCAAAAAGACAACTTAAAAAGTATTAACAGCGTGCAAAATTTCTTTCATCTGGGCACCTTTAAAAAGAATAATGACTATAGAAAGGAAGCACATTTGGTTGAAGGAAGTAATAGTATAACGAAGTTTTGAAACTTATTGGATTCCTAAGTGAGATTTAAAAGCATATTTTTTAAAAATTTGAATTAAAAAATGGACTTAAAAGTCTTGAATCTTGGGCTCCAACTTTTTCGCTCTTATATAGGGTGCCCTAAAAAAGACAATTCAAAAAGAATCTAGAGCCTGCAAAATTTCTTTCATCTGGACCCCTTTAAAAAATGGTTCCTGTAGAAAAAAAGCGCATATCTGTTTTGTTTGATGGAAGTAATAGTATTAAAGAAGTTTTTAACCTTTGGTTTCACCTTTTTCGCCCATTCATAGGTGCACCCCAAAAATACTAAAATGCCATTTATTTTTTAAGTAGAACTTACAACCTTCAAAAACTTTTATAAAGAATGGTGGATATAGAAGAAAAGCATATATCTGTTTTCTATTTCTAAATCTGATCAAGATCTTTGACAAAAAAAAAAATGAATTTCGATAAAACAAAATAAAATGTTATTAAAAATACATAAAACAAAACAAAAAAACCATTCGGATGAAAGATACAATAGCTCACTACTGGGCCCCTGACTTTGCTCAGCCCCCCCCCCCCAAATGGGGGTATGGGGGGCGGTCGCTACGGCCCTGCCTGTGACGTCACAATTGGTAAAATGGCGATTTTTATTGCCTCGAACTGCAAGGGAGAACAGAGTCCATTACCTCAGAACCTAGATCGCAAACCGGTAATTCAGTCAAAAATAAAAGTTGCCTCACATTCTCATTCCAAGATGAATATGAATGCTTGTTTAAAATTTTTACGTTTAAAGCCCGTAAACAATCAGACCTCAAATTCCTTTCGCCAGGGTCCCCTATGGTCTTTGAATACATTCCTATTCTTCAAATTTCTCATAAGAAAATTAATTTTTTTACCTCTTTTCTTAAAGAATTTTCTGTGCTTTTCGCTTGGCTAAATATTTCTAAAATATATATTTAATGTTATATTTTCAAGCGTTAAAATTTTAGTGCAGTTTCCAAACTGTGAATAAAATTTGAACACAATAAAATATAACATATTAGACCAGGCCATAGAGACCGTATAGGGGCTCTAGCTAGCAAAATTCATGGTAGTTCTGGAAAAGGGCTTACTATATGTTTCTTGGGTCGCTGAAACTGAATTTTTAACTTCCCCCCTAAAATTCCCCGCCGCAACCCCCCCCCCCTAAAATAGTTGTTTTTAAGTTAAATTTTTTATTCTTTTAGGGGAAAAGTATGTAGAAATTCAGAAAGTAGACAAAATTTGCAACAAATAGGATATATGACATTATGACGTAGAAAGGTCGCTGAATCCAAATTTTTAGCTCCCTCCTAAAATTCCCCTGCCGCAAACCCCCAAAATAGTTGTTTTTAAATTAATTTTTTTATTGTTTTAGGGGAAAAGTATGCAGAAATTCAGCAAGTAGACAAAATTTGCAACAAATAGAATATATGACATTATGACGTAGGATGAACTGGGAGTGGGGGCTGTCTCTCTCTTAGTGCGGCGCTACGTGCACTAAGTTATGCAAGTTCAGGCAATAGGGGATTTTACTTGACAAAATTAATGCTAGTTCTGGATTTCGACTCACTTTATGTTTTTGGGGTCGCTGAATCCGAATTTGTAACTTCCCACCAAAATTTCACCCGGCAAACCCCCCAAAAATTGATTTTTTGAAAAAATTTGGTTTTTGAGAAAAGCGCGAGGGGAATGTTCCGAGGCAGCCCCCCCCCCTCTCCCTGCTTGTCCTACGTGATAATGTCATATGTCCTATTTGTTGCAAATTTTGTCTACTTTCTGAATTTCTACATACTTTTCTCCTAAAACAATAAAAAATTTAATTTAAAAACAGCTATTTCGGTGGGGTTGCGGGTGGAATTTTGGGGTTAAGTTAAAAATTCGGATTCAGCGACCCAAAAAACTTAAAGTAAATCTTATAAGGAAAGTTCGGAAGGGAGATGGAAGAGCGAATGTAAACATGTGAGTGGTTAAGTGGAATTGCGTAACTTAGTCCACGCAGCACCGCGCGCATGTTCCGAGACAGATCACCCTTCCCCTTCATCCTACGTCATAATGTCATGTATCTAATTTGTTGCAAATTTTATCTACTTTCTGTATTTCTATATACTTTTTCCCTAAAACAATAAAAAAAATTAATTTTTTTTTAATAAAAACCTTTTTGGGGGGCATTTTACCAAAATTTTCTTTGGTCGCCGGAGGAAATTTTGGTAGGAAGTTACAAATTCGGATTCAGTCACCCAAAAAACATAAAGTAAGCCGATTTCCAGAACTACCATTAATTTTGCCAGGTAAAATCCCTATTGTCTGGACTATATGACTTTGAAATATTTTTCCAAGCAAAAAGCAAAGAAAATAAAAACATCCTTTGAAAAAAGCACACAGAAAAAAAAATCTTCTGATGAGAAATTAAACAAGAAAGAAAAAGCATGTGCCAAGCATAAATTATGTAACACTTTCCGAAACATTCGGAATGCTGTAACAACCACTTAGTAACATGAAAGATGATGTCTAAACAAACAATACGAAAACGCATAACATATATGAAAACTAATTTTAGGAATTAACATCTATAGTCGGAAACATATCCGAATTCTTTTGTACAGTTCTGTATATGAGCTAAATATTTGCATATACAGTAGAACCTCGATTATCCGAAGAATTGGGAACGACCATCTTCCCGAAAATCGAAGTTTTCGGTTCGCTATTTCTTAAAATGGTAACAAGTGCTTAATAAAAATAAAGCAATGTCGAAATAGGAACAAGAATAAATTACCCGAATTTTAATTTTGAAATTAAATACATTTCACATATTTCACAAGAGTTTGGAAAAAAAGTTTCGCTTGTCGCAGTTTCGATTGCTTTTGCTTTGCAGTTCTATCCCGAAGTTTTTTTTTTTTTTAATATTATTAGTTAACCAGTATCACAGTCTTTCTGCTGTTCCAGCCATGCCAAACCTTTTGCAAAACATTCAAAAGCTTCAGAATTGCTAATGTGTTCGTTTTCTTAACCCACATCGTTCTCCTCTTCTTCGCTTTGATCAACGTGATAGTAAAAAAAAGCTTTAAAAATGAGTTTTGCACACAAGGAACGTAATAGTAAGAAAAGATGGGGGGGTGGGGGGGGGGCAGCTTTAAAAATGGATTCCGATTAACCGAGAGTTTCGGTTAAAAGAGGCTCTACTGTATACTAGACAGTATGCAAAAATTTAATTCACTTAAGAACTATAGGAAGCGCATAAGACAATTGAAAATTCCCGCCAATAAGCGGAAATGTATTCGAATTCATTTGCTAAGCCTTGTATAGTATAGCATCTATAAAACTTATACACGACAAGCAATAGACAAAAAAATGAGCCAAATTTTGAAACGCATACCACAATTTAAAACGTATTTCCAGGCATTGTTTCTCATAGATGGTACTTTAACCGAATTGTTTTGTGTGTGTCCCTATAAATAAACTATGAATATTATCTATTCTATTCTTTATAAAGAAAATTAATTGTCCACCTGTGTGATCCGTATTCATTTCATTATGTTTGAAGCTGTTGTCCGAGTAAAAGATAACACTACTTACGAGCCATTAGGTTCGTTTGGAAAGTTTTTCGATTAAGTATATTAATTCAAACACTGATTTTAGTTATACAGTCGAACCTCTATTTAACGAAGTCGCTAAATCCCGGGAAAAAGTTCTTTATATGGAAAATTCGTTAAATAGAGATTCACATTTTAAAATACTTTAAACTACATAAAACAGATTTTAAATTCATAAACACTAAATATTTTTACTAAAAGTAATTAATCACATTTTTTTTTTAAATTATATCGATTTGTTTTATTTATTTTAACCTACCAATATCCATCATCAATTTATTTTTTCTATGTGTTTAAATCTTTGAAATGTGCAAGAAAAACAAAACATTGTCCGGGATTACACTGTATTTTCTGTTTAAAGTAAATAGTTTTACATTAAAATTAACGAATTTTAATTACATTACCGTATTTATTATTGTTATAACAAATATTTTTAACCATACATTAACATATGCGTCCTTAAATTTAATTTCTGGAAAACTCTGTTAATTTTGCCCGAGTTTTAAAAAGTGCTTTCTTTTATAATACGTCTCGCATCTTTGTAATGCACCAAAACCCCCTTTATGCGTATTTTCCTCTATAACTATAATCCGCGTCCGATTATTTCAAATGATTTTAGCATTTCATCATGCGAAGTTTTGTTAATTTCTGCATCAAGATCATTTTCATCATCATCATATTCGTCTTCATCGCAATTCGTTGCTGTATTGTTTTTATTTTTCACACTGCCGAAAATATCCAATTCGGATAGTGTTTCCGAGGTCTCAATTTCAGAATTAAGTGAAATACAATCATCAATCAGGACATCATGGTTAATTTCTTCTTTTTTTTCTCATCTCTATCCACATTTTTTTAAGTTACTCTAAAGGATTATCGTCTTCGTCCTCCGTACTTACCGAATTCTCACTGCTGACAAAGAAGGCGCCTTTTAAAACCAGTTCAAGGCCACTGAACATCATAAAATGTGTTTAAAGAAAGAATAAGTCTGAAATGTCCAGAAATTTTTTGAGAAATGGGGAGAAAAAAAAAATTAGATCACAAGAAAAAGTTCGTTAAATAGAGAATGCACTTCGCTATTTGGAGGTTATTTTACGAATAAATTCTCAAAATGTTCTTGGTTCCAAGGAAAATTTCGTAAAATAGAGAAATTCGCAAAATAGAGGTTCGTTAAATAGAGGTCCGACTGTATTTAAGGTTATTATCACGGTCTTTAACCCGGTCTTTCGTTTAGAAGTGCAAAAATCACAGAAGATGGGAGCGTGCGCAGCACGCCTGGTGCATGCTGCCGAAGGCTGTGTTACCTCCAATTGTAGGATTGTTTGGATAGATTTTCATCAATCCGTTCAGGACCGGCATCTTTTACACGAATTTATTCGTTTGGCACCACTTCTGTTAATTATTTGACTTAACTTTATAAATCACGAAAATGCCGTAATTAAATAAAATCAATTTTACTTTTCTTTTTTACTGGTATCAAACTCATGCGTTTTAAACACTTTTTGAGGGTACATATATGCCCCCATGGTTCCGAACGGGTTAACCCTTTAGTGCGCACCTTTGCATGTATGCAAACAACAGTGTATTGAATTTAATAGATTTTTTTTAATTCGTATATACCTAATTCACACCAGAAAATTAAAATAGCAGTATTTGTTTTAATTAATAACAGTCATTCCGTATTTAAAAAAAAGCGAAATTAACCATTGAAATCTTTCTTGTGTAAAATCAGATTCTCTGAACTACGTAATTTCTGGAAAATATTCTATCATGGGAATTAAAGGGTTTAAAGGTTATGTTTTATAAAATAAATAATTATATAAAATAAGGTATTTGGAGACATACTTATTAAAATATTTAACAATTTGCAATATTTTAGCTTAAAACAGCCACACGACAGTAGTTTTTACTTATATTGCAGATGTGCAACAGAAGAAAAGATTGACGTATTATATGAAAAATGTATCTCTGATTTTTTTTTTCATTATTTTTCCTGTGTTAATAGACCTTTCACAGAATCACATATAATTTTTTCGAAACAAAATAAAAAATCGCGCATTTAAGTAAAATCCTAAAAATTCGAAGGCAGTAAGTTCACTAGCATTAGGATTGTTTTGAATGGTTTCGTTTAAATATACATTGTGTCCACGTATAACTTGACCGACCTTTATTGTCGCAATCGTTGGTCCTAGATGCATACTTTCAATTACAAAAATGGTTTAAATAAGGTACAGAATTATATTTAAAGCGATTTTTGTCAAGAAAAATATTTATTAAAAAATTACGAAAAATTGTTATACGGTCCCCCGGTCCCATAAGTGATACTTAGTAAAAATTTACTGTGACATTGACAAGTAAGACAAAAAAAGTCCCATTCATCTAACGTTAAAATTGACCGAGTTATGAAATTTTGAAATGCATGACTTATATAACTTTTTTGCAACTCAAAACAGATGATTTCTGCTATGCTTTCAGGGGTCGTATATAAAGTACTTAAACTTATTTCAAGGTATCTGCGCTTTGACAAAAATCGTACAACTATTACGATTCAGTTAACTTTTATTAGTTAAGTTTCAGATTAGTAACAATAATTGTATTTTAACATATGTTTTATTTTGTAAGTATTTGAGGCTATGATTTCTTTTAACAAAAATTATGTTATTTTTAAATGGTTTCATTTAACTTGCAACGATCGTCTTTCCAGTTTAAAATTTGTACTCGAACTTTAACTCACTTTGAAATGTCCGATCGAAGTTAAATTTTACATACTGATTTAAATCCGATGACAATGTAATATTATTATGATTTTCGACGCTTACCATCTTATACATACCATCTTATACATTAGAGGATAACAAAAAAAACAAAACAAAACAAAACAAAAAAAAAAAAAAAAAAAAAAAAAAATCGGATAGATTACCGTCAACAAGTTTAAGAAAGAGTTTTAGATTAGATAACATAAACCTGCGATGGTTGTGTTTTTTAACTTTTATAATTACGTTTTATGTATTTTTTGACGCTGAAGCTGAATAAAAATAGTACCTTCACTTTTAACCATCATGTCTGGAGTTTTCGCAAATCGTAAATTTCAAGGTTAAAAAATAGCGAAAAATCTACTAATAAAATAGATGCAAGGCTTTCTTATTTAATTTTAATTAATTTTTCAACTACTTTTCAGCAGTGATCTAGTGCTGCGGTTGCAGCCTTACCGACTTATATAAGTGAGAGATGCCAAGCTGGGCAAGGTCCTTGTGGATTAGTGGTAGAGCACTGGTGATGTATTCCAGCGGCCCGGTTTCGATTCGCGGCTTGGACGTTTTTCACTAAGTTGGTTTACGACTTGTTAGCAACGTGATTATTCAAGTATTTAATATTCAACTTTCTTATTTAGTTTAATTTTAATTATTTCAAAAATTTATTCAATTTTTTTCTTATACCGCATGTCTTACAGCTAAACAGCTCAGGGGTCCGATGAGGTTGGGAGGTGAGGAGGGATCAATTTTAACTTTGAGCTTTTTAACTTTGAAATTTGCTTTTTGAGAAAAATCCTGACGTGATGGTTAAAAATAAAGGTCATTTTCGGATTCAGCGCCATAAAATACATAAGAATCAATTTTCAAAAAATAAAAAACATGACCCACCCCAAAATTTGAAAGACAATGTAATCTAATAGCATTTTAAAATATGTGTATCATTTTATAAACAATTGAGGCTGTTGTTTTTCATCCTTTTATTTAACGAAAATTCTGTTACTTGTATCCTCTTATATGTTCAGTACAAATTGTATATTTTGCTGTAATACATCAGAATGATTAAATATTTCAAATTTATATTGCAATGCTAATTTTACTCTCAACCAGTTCTTTAATATATCTCACAAAGTTATATTTCTACTAAATTTGTGAATAACCCCTAATTTGCAGCAAAAAATATGCTCCAACTTTAAACAGCTGTTACTCGGTGAATTTTAATCGTAGAAAAACGGGACTTTTTTTGCCTTAATTATCAGTGTAACAGGAAAATTTAACTAAATATAACTTATAAGGCCGGGGGACCGTATAAAATTTTAGATTCTGTAATTCTTTACTTTTTTTTTTCTTTTTTGCTTCAAAATTTTTTTATCTTATCTCTGCACCTAATTTTGACCACTTTTGTAATTGGAAGTATGCATCTAGGACCAACGGTTGCGAAAATAAAGGTCGGTCAGGTTATACGTGGACACACTGTATAAAATAATTCAACATTGATTTTAGGCATATTTAAAGTTATTATCACGGCCCCGGGGTGGACAAGGTCGGCTAATATTGTATTAAAATGTCTCACAGACTTTTTACCAGGCATAATAATTTAGGACATAAAGGGTTAAGATAAGGGGCATTCTCACAATCTTTTGACTTTCGGGAATAAAAATCTGGTGAAATTAAACTTGCTAAAATAACATTTTAATCTGATAGACGAATGCCTTAATTATTCAAAATAAAGAAAAAAATGGTCAGCAGCGAAAAATGTTTTATTTAACTGAGGTTTAAGTTAAACTTGCGAGTTTAATTTTCCTTACCATTTTACCACTATAACTTTCTATTTTCTTCTAATTTTTTACTTATAATGAATTTGCATATAGTACCCACAGGACATTCAAATAAGAAATAATAACAATGTAGTAATTTTAGTAAAAAATTTTGGTATAACATTGTCTTAAAGGGGTGTTAAAGAAGTGATAGAAGGGAAAAAAGGGGAGGGTATAGGAAAAAAGGGATGGTAATGGGAAAAAAGGGGATGGTAAGGATGGGACGGTAAGGAAAATGACCACTATTTTTAGGCAAATCATGTTAAGACTAAGTGATAGCCACAATTTTCATTGATTTTTAGAAACAGTTATTTACATTGGATTAAATTAAAAAAAAAATTAATTTACCTCGAAAAGTGCAGGAATAAACCTTGGGGACGGTAAGACTACCAATAAAGCCACGATGCTTGAAATTGATATTTAAATGCTGATTTAAATTCTGCAGTCAATTTCCTGTCAAAGAATTTTAGGCATTCCTTATCTAGCATACTTCTGCATGAGAAAAAACTTGAAAAAAATTCTGTGGCTGCATCTGAAGTGATTTCTTGTGTAAGTTTAGCAAGAGGGATGGTAAGGATCTAAAACCCAGGGACAGAGTTCAAAAAATAATATCAACCGTAAAAATGTGTGCAGGTTAATTTTTTGCTACATATTTATATAAAACAATTGTCCCAGTTTCGGAAAAAAATTACATCTAATTATTTTTATTGAATCTATTTTATACACAGCTCCAAACTTAAAAATCAGCATCAGGAACACGGGACGGTATAGGAGTTTTCCTGGTATTTGGACCTCCAACATCGTCCAAAACTTATTTATCACGTTAATATTGTTATGGAATCATGCAATGAGATGTTCCCCAGTATATGAAATTAAAAAAATCACAAGAATATGTACTAAAATAAAAATTATTATTCAGGGACATGAAAGTCAAAAGATTGTGAGAATGCCCCATAAACCAAAGTAATAAAAACCTATAGTCATTTTAAATTTCACGCCAAAAACAGAATTTTTGTACAGTGCTGATTTTTTTTAATGATGCATTTGAAGCACATATGTATGTCTTACCGTCAATATAACTGAGAGTATCAACTCCAATAATGCTATCCATCTGACTTCCCAGCAATTTTATGTTGTTTCCTTCTAAATACAGTTGCCGCAGTTTCAATCCTTGAAAAAGATCCTTAGAGATATGCTGAAGTCTGTTTTTTCTGAAAGGGTAATTCAGTGCTTTAGTTGAAATTTTATCATAAACTTTTATTTAGAAAGCAGCAAATATCAAAGGTTCTACTATTTTGAGAAAAACAAAACTACTTGACCAATTTAAAAGTAACACTTTTCCAATGATATTTGATCCAGGGCCAGATTATCGCACAGGCCAACTAGGCCGCGGCCTAGTGCCCTGTGATAATGGGCCCCCAAAATTAAGAAAATTATTTACAAAAAAAAAAAGTCTTAAAAATGCACTTTTCTGCAATGATTTGCCGAAAACTAAAAAATATTTTGGTTAACTTGGCAACTGTATCGTAATATATACACTTTTAATCCTTAAATGCCTGATTTTTCAAAAATCATTTTAATAATGTTTTTCGGCTTTCATTTTTTAAATAAATCATGGGAAAAATACTTAAAAAAATCATATTTTGTTTTAAGTATGGTTTACGGCTAAAAAACTGTTTGTTACTAATCGGCATTACTGGTATTTAATTGAAAAAATAATTTTCCTCCATAAAATTCTATAATATTAAACACACATGAATTTTAGGAACTATGATAAGAAATAAATTTTACTTGTTCACTGCAGAGTAAAACAGGATATTTCGTAAGCTTCAAAACAAAACAAAAAGAACATGTAACAACAATTGAAAAAATAAATCTATCTTTATTCTTAAACAGCACAAGTGTTGCCATCTACATGTTGAAAATCGATTTAATAATATTTTCAGAATGTAATTTACTGGCAAAATTAGACATTATATCTTCAAAATTATTCTAATAGTATTTTAGAAGCCTAAATTGGGTATATTGCCGAAAAGCAACACTCGGAATTTAAGGGTTAAAAAAGACACGTGTTTCTTAATCCACGAAACTGTAACAAAACTAGGAACGATATGAAAATATATAATATGTCTTCCGAATCACCTATTATTTCAAAAAAGCGTACTTTATCATTTGAAATCTCAGAAACCAATATGTTTTCAAATTTTAAACAATCGTTTAAAAGGATTTTTTCTTTGCTGCCAGTTATTTTCGGAAATGTTTCCGAGTAGTTTGAATAGTGTAGTTATTAGTTTTCTCAAACCAAAATATCCGTTTTTCGTATGCTATTTAGTCTCAGACATTTTCAGCATGCAAGAGTAACAAAATAATATTAATTTTCTAAACTCTCCTTTAAATCTCGAAAATGTTTCTTTTTCATCAGAAAACACAACAGATCTCCACTCCGTCCTCCAATGAGCTCTGGCCTGACCCCAAGGGCGTTGCAAACGGCAATGGCTTGGAGTCAGTAGAATGCACGCTACAGGGCGCCTGGCTCGGAGCTGTCCTTGAAGTAACCGATTTCTAACAGTTCGTTGTGTCACTGTGGTACCAACTGCAGCTCGAATTTCTGCCGCAGACGAAGTACGATGCGCCAGAGTCGTACGCCGAATACGGCGATCTTCCCTCTCAGGAGTGCCACGTGGCTGCCTGGAACCTGGTCTTCTTGAGGTAGTACCATCCCTTGACCACTGCTTCCAACAATCATGCACAGTGGATAAATTCCAGCCAAGTCTTTCTGCAATATCGCGGAAAGAAAATCCAGCTTCTCGTAGCCCGAATATGCGACCTCGTTCCAACTCGGTGAGCTGTTGACAGTGGCTTCTTCGTCTCGTTAAAGACATTCTTGGCTAACATCAACTCAATACGCCACATTTCGAAGCTAAATAACGCCTACGAACTTTACAGCACGCATTTAAAGCAAACCTAATCTGCAAGTTCTGAGTGGCGCTACTAGCGCCACACTTATGCGCGAAGCTCAAAATTTCAATCGATGTCATCTTTCATATGTATAAACACGCCTACCAAATTTCGTTTATCTAACACAAGTCTTTCTTGGTGTTGGGATTTTTTTTTTCCGCCAGTGTAAGTTAAAATGTGTGGAACCAATATCAAGAAACGAAATTTGAAGATTGGGTGATTTGAGCTTAAAACTGTTAAAACGATTATGCAAAAATTATCTACTAACCAGAGTAATAGTATTCTCCAGGAAATCGATAAATAGATAGTTGACTTTGTATTTAGAAACGAATATATTTAGAAATTATAAAGTGATAGAAAAGAGATTTTCAATTTTAATCTAAAGCAGCGTGGGTCCAACTGCGAGATTGATCGAATTGAACCCAATCGAATGAAGAACGTTTTATTTTTTAATCAAAGAGTTGAATATCAGAAGTAACTGATGCGAGTGGAATGTGTGCTAATTTATTCTTTAAATAAATGAAATTTTATAAAAGGATTTTTTTTAATTAAAATTATTTTTATTATTAAAAATCTAACTACTTTTGTTTTAGTTTCAAAGTAGTAAAACACTAGTGGTTTTTAAAATTGTTACTCTTCAAGTATGGAGATGCACCCCCTCCCCCTACTCCGCAGCTAACTTATCTCTTAAATTTAATGAAGACATCCCCATACAATGATTATTTTCGTTTTCCTCTTCAACAGTTCGGTGACTACAATGTACGGTGACTTCTCTTCTCATTTATTTATTTAACTATTTAATCGTCCTGAGACGGTAGGTAAAAATTGTGTTTTTCACTTAAAATTTGAAAAACTGATAAAAAAAATAATTGACAATATGGAAGCGGTTAGATGAGCAAAGTTCGGCTAGTTTATGTTCTAATAAACACACAATTAGTATTTACAATATTTCTGGGTAAAATAGGTTTTCCGGCTAATATACTATAAAAAAATTAAGATTTCTTAATAAAATAAAAATTTAATAAATATGCAATAAAAGTGCGTAATTAAAACAGTCTGCTGCAACTATTGAAATAATACTATCTTTTTAATAACACTTTGGAATTGTATTTTATCGTTTACCCCCCCCCCCCTTCCTCCAAAATTTTTTTTGATTAATAAATAATTATCTCGGGTTGAATCCCAACCGTCTAATCCCCTAACCTTCTGTCCTCCTGATGCAAAGCTATATAAGCTGCAATAAGCAATATTTAAATTGATTACTTTTTTAAACGAAAGTCAGTTTTATCAATTTTTTGCGGGAAAAAAAAGGATATTTTTAAAAATACCATATCATTGTTTTCGTGAATCACTTTATATGAGAAATAAATTAAAATTCCTTACATGTCGCAAAGAAAATTTAATATGATTGCAACATAATACTTGAAATAATCTCAAGTGACACTTGGCGATTTATTTTGGTGGTGTAATGCGATGTGCCTTGCACTGATTTGTTAGGAAGAAGTGATATAAAGTTCTCCACTGCTCAATTATCAGGACTTGTAACCTTGAGAAGTAATCGCGAGATTCTTGTTTCTTGTCAACCAATGGGAGAATGGATCCTTTTCCCCTTGAGTCTCTTCCTGGGAGACTGCGGTAAGATTGATAGATTCGCCCCGCCCAGCGTTACACTGGCTTTTATTATATAGAGATTATTCGCTGCCCGTACCCATCAAAAACATTAACTATTAAGCAGATTTCGTAAAAAAATACTCCATATTACATTCTCCCCTATGTTGGAATTTCTGAACATTTTTTACACATCTACGCCGATCATGACCCTTAGATCCCAAACCACCTCCCAGTTAAAAACTGTATCTGTCTATCTATATCACTTTTTTATGGACACGATAACTACCATAATTCTTCACAAATCTCTTCCAAACTGATACATAAAATCAAGGGGCAGAAAATCTCGGTCAAGTTCGTTAATGGGAAAAATCGGACCAAGGGGTGGAAATAGGGAGGGGTTTTGTGAAAGCCGAACAAAACTCAATAACGTCTTAATTATGATGCGTATCAAATTAGTTTAAATTTATTATTACTTCTAGAAAAAGGGCTAAAAATTTATGTATGGCAGATTTTTGAGAAAATTAAAAATGGGCTCAGTGGGCTAAAAAAGTAGGGTTTTAGGGAGAAAAAAAATTCATAACTTCGTCAGAGCTCAAGATATCAAATCCAATTAAATTTATTATAAATCATCTGAATGTTATCTACAACTTTTATATTGACAAGTTTTTGATAGGACCAATTCTTGCAGCAAAAACAAATTTAAAATATATAGCAATTGAAGAAAAAATCATCTTATTAACCTGATTCTAATAAAACCAGATCTTACAAAAAACGAAACTAAAAACTCCTCAAAAGCGAGCAGCAAAAATTGTTAAACTGGGGTTATCTCTAGTCCTGTTTTAGTTTTTGTTGGTGAAATTAGTACTTAACTTCGAAATCTACCTGCGCCTGTTGACCAAGCCTGCAGGGATTTTTTTCCACACTGTAATCTTAATAATATAAACAGTACGACACAAAAAAAAAAAACATCTTAGGGCTGGGACATGGAGTTTATTGGCGTCACATAGGTAACAACATTGATAAAACTATATACATCGGTTTGTCTGAATTTGAATTTTGAAAGAATTGAAGATAATTTCGACTCCTGTTTTCTTGTAAAACACGAATTTTGTAAAACCCCACGCCCAGCAGATTCCAATTGATGCTATTGTCTTCAGAGGCTATTTCTTGGTGACTTCTAACTATTGCTTTTCAACATCCAGAACCGGGCTATTTTAGAAAAAAGGCTTGAGATAGCTTTCAATTATATTTCTCTGCTCTAAAAAGGTTTTCTAAAATTCGTAAATTTGTCTTGCAGCCATTTGCGAACACTTTTTCTCTTTTCTGGAACATCAACAACATTATCAGATGCTGGAAAGAAAAGTAAAATTACATAAAAATATGTATACATGCGTAAGCAGAAAACGTAAATATTATAGTATTCTAACAAAATAACTGTACATATTTCCTGATCTTTGTCATATAATAAATATCTTTGTCTTTTATCTTCTTTATATTAACACATTTTACCATTTTGCAAATCATTTTTGTGTCGAGATAAAAAAGATTTAGATTTGATATTATGTACTTTTAAATCGTAAATTGTTTCTAATATTTTGCTCAACCTATTTCTGATATTATCCCCTCTCCCATTTTTTCCCTTATATACAAATAGGATACATTATTATCTTCACTGCTTACTCTTTTTCAAAGGTTTAAAAAAATAGTTAAAAATATGTCTGTTGTTTCGCAATATTTAAACAGTTCAAACAAGTAATTAAAAAAAAACCGTATTTTTTAAATATTCCATCCTTTATACGAAGTTTTTGTTTTTCAAATTGACTTTGTGTTGTCAGAACTTTACATGATAAGAAGCTACAATAAAAGCCGTTAAAAAAAATATTTTTAATATCTCGTGAACGTCTGAGGGTTTTCCTGCATTTTCACAAGAGTGGTTGTAAAACGACACCAAAATGCGATAATGTTCTTCTATTTAAAATCCTAACGCAAGAATCGTATATAAATGCTATATAATGAGACATCCGAACAAGGAACAAATCACGAAATATTTCTCTGCATTTAAAACTTTTTCTTAAAAAAAATTCCATTACAATTCACATCGTTCATTATTAAGCGCCCCCATATTCTCTAAATGTGGCGAAAAATCTCGAAAATGGTTCATTATTTTTCTTTTTTACCTTTTAAGATCAAATAAAATTACGGACATCAAGGGCTAAGACGTGTATTTCATTTACCTGAAATGTAAACTCGGGAAAAGGCGACAAGTTTTCGAATTAGAATTCTAAAGTTTTCTACGCACTGAGGTGACTTGTTTCCTTCAGAGATTTATTAGCGATAAACTGAGTGCTCTAAATGCGCAGACACTTTTATGAGATTAACTAAGGTAAGTTTATATAGTATATTTTCATATATTGTGATAAAAGGAAGTTTAAAGCAGATATTGTGTTTAATTAAGCTGTGTTTAGTTAATAAATTAGGAATTCAAGCATGATCCTCCAATAGTACTTTTCTTTAACCAGTTACTTAAATGTGTTTAAAATGATTAAAATAGAAAAATATGTATATTTAAAATTTTTAATAAAAAAATGGCGTGAGAATAGAAATGTATTTCAAGACAGCGAATATAGACACATGATTACGGGATTAGCAATTACTTTACATGGTGAAAATTCTGAAAATTCTCGTATGGATTGAGAACAATTAAATTATCTTTATTTGAATGTGATTAAGTAAGTTAATTTTACAAATATTGTAACATTTAGTAAATAAATAAATAGAAATACTTAATTCATCCTTAAAAAGTTAAACTTAAACTTACACTATGTGCAAACTACTTAAAAGATGAGACAATATTTAAAAAAAATAAGATGTTAAATTACTTTAATATCCTTAGTACTTTCAACTGTAAAAACATAGCCTTCTTCAGTGAAATACAAGAAATACATTGTTTATTTTTTATTTTTTATGTATTTCTTGTAAAATTTCTTGTATGCATTGCGACTAATGAAAAGTTATGAAGGAATTTTTCAAAAGTCGCACCATGGTAACGACTGCAATAGGTAGTATTTCTTACGAAACTATCTAAAATATATATAATAGAATGCTGGGTCCTATAAATTTTATTTAGAAAAAATTATTCGTGTTTTAGCAAATAATAAGGTGAAAATATCCTATGACAAAAACTTATCATGTTTTGATATTTAATTTAGAATTTTATGAATTTTCACTATTGGAATCACCAGAAATGAAAAACGTGTTTTTAATGCCAGAAATTCTCAAAATGCACGAAATAAAAAGTATCATAACTAGATAAGTATTACTCGCGCAAAAATTGAATTTTTAACGATGTAAACAGATTTTACACTTCCATTAGTCGCGCACTTCTTTCCGACTTGGTTAGTCTCATTGCACCTTTGAGGTGTTTCTGGTTTTTTGAATGCCAAGTGAAATTTATTCTAGTTTAAAAAGTTAACCGTTACCTATTTAAGATTCTTTGGAGATACAAAGTATTAAACTTATTTTATTAGTTTATTAGTAAGTTATTCAAAACTATCACAACTAATTCAACAAAATTAATGAAAAGCAAATGAAAGTAAGGATGCACTTGTGAGGTGCGCGCGACTACGGACGGAAACGGAAACACAACGGAAAGTTAATGGTGTGAATTCTTCTAAAAAAATTTGTGAATGTTTTATAATCTGTAAATATGTGGGTCAATTGTCTTTATTACTTTCCCCAATTTGAACTTTCCACTTTTTCTAGTTTACGAGTAAAACGGCTGTGACAGACAGACAGACACAGGAGTGATCGTATAATGGTTCCGTTTTTACATTTAAAGTATGGAAACCTAAAAAAGAAAACAGCGCCTTTACTTAATTCCCAAAATTTTTTCAAACATTCTTTTTAAATGCATTTCAATTAAAATATCCTTTGGCAGCATGCATAGATTTTAATTAGTTATACGTTTAAGAAATAACCGGTTATTGGAACCTGTCACCTATGCAAATGTGGAACATTGCAACCTGGTAACTAAAATTAACTCTATTTTTCATCACTTTCTTCATTAATGGAAAGCTTTCTTAGTTAAATATTGTTTTATTGAATATGTAAAATTTAAAAACTACTTACGGTTTTTTCCAAAACTGTTTACTTAATTTCCTGACTAATGGAAAATTTCTACGAAGAAAAAACACAGCACGACATGTTCCGGGATAGACGACATCATCTGTAAAGATTATTGACGTGGGCAAGTAGTCTTCCAGCTGAATAGTAAACGGAGAACGCCACCACTTGTTCGGTAAGAAATTCATATACGTAGTTATTCGAAACTTTAATTCGTTTAGTCGTGCGACATTGATGGTTAAGCCTTCAGCCCTATGAACTAAGAAATCTATTGCTTCAATACACTGTTCTAAGTACCTGCAAAAAAAAATATATGTGTGTTATATATTATGCTTTTTCTGAAATTCTGTACACCTAATATCAGCCTTAATTAAATCTTTGGAACAGATTTATAAAAAGAGTTATTACAACATAATAACAATAGATTGAAATTAACGTAATAAACTAGCTATAATAGCATTAAACAGAAATTCATGACAAAATATATATATATATATATATATATGATAAAAATAAACATACCTAGAGATTTCTTCTACTTCCTCCTGTTCCCTTGCTCTAATTTCTTCTTTTGTTTCAATATCAAAAAGAACCATACTGCAAAAGATATAAACAGCATTAAATATGAAAGTACATAATAAATTCAGTAATAATCAGTATAAGTTGTAATTAGCATTTTTGTGTGAAATTTTGCATGTCATAAAATTTTTTAGTCATTTAAGTTGGTTAAATTAATTATAATTAGAAAAAAATTATAAAAAATTTCTTATGAGATTAGGGCATATGATTGTGGAGATTTCAGAAAGTATAAAGGATAAAAATATCTGAAAAGAAAGTTTACAATGTTATGCATAAATTTAAATATTTGGAATTGAAATGCATTTTTAGTAAACTACTTACACATTTTTTTTTAAATCCTCGCCATGACTTTCTTAATTTGTCCACTTTGTCACAATAATAAGATAAAATATGTGAAGATACAATAAGATAAGTATTATAAAACTTTTTTAAAACGTAATTACGTTACGCAAATTAACCAGATTTATAAAGTAGCCTCATAAAACGATACAAGAAAAGTATAGTTTTTTTTTTCAGAAGTAACAATAGAAATTTTGTAGGAGAAATTTTAATTTAAACAATTTAGAAATATGCACATTGTTTAAAAACAAAGTATGTCTATTGTTGTGTATATATATGTTTAAAATTAATATTTATTTTAAACAATTTAACTGTGTTACATCCTATTTTTGTGATCTAAGTAATTATTGTTTAATGAAATTCAGCTTTTCAACAATGGTGGGGTTAATGGTACCCGTGCAGTGATACTTAAATAAATTCTCCAATTTTGAGAATTGTCGAAATTTTTGAATTTCCGCAAATATAATATAACACTAGAACGCCCGGAAGGAGCCGATCCGACTCGGACCATATGATTAAATGCCAACTGGAACCAGAAATTCTTTCATAAAATAAGTTAAATTTAAACCACGCAAATTTACGTTAAATAAATCAGTCAAGTAATTTTAAATAAAAATTCTGTTGTCAAATATTTTTATGAAACTTGACTAAAATTTCCGGGCGTTCTAGTGTTAACATTTCGAAATTAATCCGCTTAGCAGAACACTCCCGTTAAGTAAATAATCAAGAAATTTCTAAATCTTCTATTGCAAAGAATTCTTGGGTTTCCGGCAATAGTTTTAATTTTCAAAATACTAAAATTATTTTTAATGCCAATAGTATCTCTGAAATGGACTTTCTTGAAAATCTAGTTATTGTTAATGGTAAATCTAATTCTACAATGCTCTCTGCAGCTTGGAAAACCTTTTCAGTCTTTCCTTATAATTTAGCAAAGTAATTATTATGTTTCTTTTTATTTCTTTTTATTTTAGATGGATGTTTTTTTCAGTTTAAAAGTACATGTAATTTGGGGGGGGGGGGGGGGTTAATATGTATATGCGGGCTTTAATAGGAATGTTAAGTATTTTCCTTTTATTTTTTTTTGTGAAATTAAATAACACTGCAGATTTCTCATTTGCTTTATTTATTTTATAGAATACTTTCGTTACAAAAGACAAAAAGTTACAAACAAGGTTTTTATTTAAGTTTTTTTTTTTTTTTTTTTTTTTTTTTTTTTTTTTTTTACTTTAAATGTCGACTACGGAATTTGTTATTTCCAAAAGTACAAAATAAAAAATAAAAAAGGTTCTTCCTGAGAATGAAAATTACTTTTGAATGGAAAAGACAACAAAAAAATACTGTTGTCAGTGCTTTAAGTTTAAAATGTTGATAGCGTTCATGAAGTTTTAAAGTAGTTTATTTAAAGTATTGTGACTGTATTAAAGGGATTTTAAAGATTTTAAACAAATTCAAATTTATTACTTTAAAATTTTTATTAGTTTGATTTTTATTTTTCGTGGGATTTAAGGTTTATTAATAAAATTATAGAAAAATTTGGGGTTGACATTCTACATGCGCGTTAAAATCGTGATAAACTACAGTAACAGTAGTTTTGTTTTCTCATTCATCAAGTGACGCAAACGTGCGATCATCAAAAAGTAAATTCACTTGATTTTAATGTTTTTGGTATTGAATAAATTGGTTGAACTGGTTGCATGTTTTTAAACTAAAACTATCAAATAATACATGTGTAATTGAATATTTGCGAAAGTTTAGTGTCCGATTCCATTAATTCTTTTTATAAAGTGAGCACATTAAAATTTCTACATGCTTGTAAATAGTAATTTATGTCAGTTTGTGTGTTATTTTAATCCATATTTTAATAATTTTTGTTTAGATAAGAGTTTTTATTTGTTCATAATGAGAAAAGCTCAATCCGTATTTTTAAAGTACTATTTCTTTTTCATTTCCTACTATTAGTTCACACTCTCCTTATATACAGAGTGGCAAAGCTCATGAAATGCCACAGATGCCTAGATTTAGAAGGTCCTATCCTATGGCAGTTGAAAATGTGTATACAACTGCAAAGGTTCTGAGTATGGATGCTAATTTTTTTTCCTATATTTAATTTAGCAATAATCTGCAAATTCTGACCCTGTCGCGTAATCTAAACCGCCATATTGGATAAATTTTATGCATATTTTCCTTCAATAATGTAGAATTGTTTTAGTGCACCGTCAGTGACATTATAAAATTCTCAAAACACTTGAAACGTTTGCTTGCAGGTTCATCATGTGTGACTTCTTTCTTTCTGATTAAAAAAAGATATACATATAAAAGTTCAGTAGGAAAATAAAAAATAAGAAACATAATATATAGGCAATAAATAACATACAGTACAGCCCCGATTATCCGCGGAATTGGGTGGCAAGGGTACCGCGGATAACCCGAAAAAGATTGAAAATGGGGTGCATGCACGAAAAAAAAGAAAATTCAACATAAAAACTATGTTTTAGTGTACAAAACACATAATAAAACGTTTAAAATACATACATATGCACAGTACAGCAGAAACCTTTACTTTACGTATAAATCACCAAAATCAAGATCAGTAAACAAGAAACAATGCCTTATGTGGGGCATTCTCACAATCTTGACTTTCATGTCCCTGAATAATAATTTATATTTTAATACACTTTTTTGTGTTTTTTTTATTTCATATACTGGGGAACATCCCATTGCATGATTGCACAACAATATTAACGAGATAAATAAGTTTTGGACGATGTTGGGGGTCCAAACACCTGGAAAACTCCTATACCGTCCCGTGTCCCTGATGCTGATTTTTAAGTTTGGAGCTGTCTGGTTAAAATTGTTTCAATAAAAATAATTCGATGTAATTTTTTTCCGAAACTGGAACTATTGCTTTATATAAATATGTAGCTAAAAATTAACCTGCACACGTTTGTTAATAAATTTACGTTTTGTTAATAAAATCAAGAAAAGACATCCAGACATTATATCTGATAATTTTAGCACGGCAACCGAATCTAGAAATATTCTTCTATTACTTTCGAATACATGAATTTTTCTTATTTATATTTATTAGTAGGGTTATTGTATTTTCCTTGCAGTTGGCTTGAATAATAAAAAAAAAAAAAAATCACTTCGTGGATTATCCGCAAAGTGATTTTTTTTTTTTTATTTATTTATTTATTTATTTTTTTTTTACCGCACTGCGGATAATCGGGACTTTACTACATTTCTGTTTTCGCTATAATTACAAGAAAGAAAAGTCAAGCATAGATTATTAAACAATTTCCTACACATTCAGACTACTGCAACAAATCTTCATCGTTTAATAAGGTTAAAGATGATAGCTAAAAGTAAAGACGTTCAGATCAGGCGGAGTGGCTTGCTAAATGGCTTTAGCTTATTAAGCCCCACCCAATATTTTAATAAACAATTTGAAAACCCAATTTCAGTAATTATCATCAAAAATCAGAAAAGTATCAGAATTCTATTTTGCAGATCGATATATGATCTAGTATATTAGTATATACTTATATATATGTTACGGCCAAAACCCGAAATATATGAAATGAACACCGTATATCGGGTTTTGGCCGGTCAGTTCGCGAAGTGGCCGGGAAGTCTTGGCCAATATACGAAGTGTTCATCAATGGGTATCCACAGCCGGTAATGTGTTTCTTTTAACTTCCATGCAGCCCTGCGTATGATCTAGAAACCTGGTAATACACTACAAATAAATTAAATTTTAAAAGCCTATTACAACTGAAAACGCACATCAAGCAATAATGGCTCATAGCCAATCCAATAACCAAATTATTTGAGTGACTCTATAAATAAATGACAAGTTCTACCTAGTCGATATCTATAGAAAACATGTTGTAGAGCATATTAGTGATGTATAACAGTTTCATTATGTTTGAAGTAGTGTAAGTTCATTAAAATACCCTATAAACGATTTTTTCACATAAATCATAATTCAGTATCGAAATTTTTTGGGCGTCTCTATAAACGAACTATAATGACTACTTAATCAATACTCTACAAAAAAAAAAAAAAATATTACTCCCCACATGTGTGAGGCATGTAAATTTTATTATGTTTGAAATAGAGTGATATCATTTAAGTGCACTAAAAATGATCTTTCACCATTCACTGCAATGTAACGAAATACTTTTGAGTGTCTGAGTGTCTCTGCAAACAAATTATAATTGGCATTTATTTCATACCCTTTAGATAAAAGTTTGTTGTCCATCTTAATGATGCATACTAATTTTATTATAATTGAGATAATGTAACAACATTGAAAAACTTTTCTCATTGATGATATTCTAACGAAATACTTTTGTGTGTCGCTGTAAATTAACCAAAAATAGTACACACTTCACTTTCAATACTGAAAATAATTTATAAACGTAAATAATATAACAATTACATGTCAATCCGAGTCGTTACTCGAGTTAGAGACCAGACAAATTGAATTCATAAACACTTTCAACTATGTTAGAAAGAGATAAAAAGTAAAAATTGGTTTCTATATACCCATTTCGCGAACTGGCCGATCGCATAAGGCCACTTCGCGAACTGCTGATCGCATCTGGAGAGTTCGGGAATTGGCCAGTCTGTTTAAAGCGTTGTTGGACAATTTCGGATTTTGGCCGTAACATATATACTACGAAGTATTCTAAAATTTAGATCAATTAGGAAATGCATTGAAAATGACCCATTTCGGAAAATGAACGAAAATGTACCCTAAGCATGTAAAAAAGAAGTTGATTGTAACAAGTAAAAATTAAATTAAAAAAATCAAAAAACCCGAACTTATTATAATTATTTCTCATCAATGTTAAACTAATTTTTAATTTACTTACCTATTTTTTTTTATTATTATTTACTTATATTGATGACTTTTAAGTTGTGTTTAATTGTTAGTTCCTATCTATAAACACTGTTTTGATGAGGCCTATAGATGTTTATGAAGGTTAGAGTTGCAGTAAAGCTAGAAATCCTACCTACACAACTTTCAAGTTGTGTAATATTTAAACGGAACTTCTGACTGTAAAATAGTCGATGAAACATCGGCTTCATTTTGAAAGACCTATCCAATGATATGCCACTCAATATGGTGAGTAAAATATTTTTTTCGTCTCTACCGCCATTTTGAATTTATGAAAACAAAACATAGCCTATAACCATAAGACGTTTAAGACGAATCGATAGAGACCTCATTCACTAAAATCCATCCAGCCGTTGGGATGTTTCGAGGGTATAAAGAAATCCCCATACCCAGATACGCGTGAAACTCTTAACCCTTCCTAGCAGTCGGGTAAAAACAACTGAAAATGCAATTCCAAGCATTATCACCACGGCCGTACAGAGAGACCGCAGATTCATTTAATATTTCAAATGTTGCTCCACCAACACATATGTAAGATACAGTGAAATCTCCTAAGATAGAACAGATATAGGCGAAAATTTCTTTTTAGACAGATTGTATCGCTTTTATCAAGTATAATTGCATGGTATTCCTTTTGATGGGATCATTAAATTTTCTGTTTGAAGCAGGAATCCGTTATAGACACATTTTATTGTATCAGAAATTAAACTTGCTAGATAATACTTTATAGAAAAATTCCTTCCGGCCAGTGCCGGGAGGAAGAAGTAGCTTTCATGTTCCTTATTTTAAAAAAGCCAACTTATATCATTCAAACACACGAAGCTCAATTTAGTGGAAACCGAATATAGGAGATTCAATACTAATTTTTATCAATATAATGAATGAGAATTTTGCGAAATTAGTCAGCTTTATCCAACCTGCTTTTCTTTAAAGTAACTTATATTTGGCTGCCAAATTCGGCGATTTCTTAAAGTACCTGCCATTTTAAGACAACATGGTGGATGAGGCTAACCAGTGAACTTGGTCGAGACCTTAGTAATTGCTGTGCACATGCTCACTCACGTCGGAATCGGTTGATATATACGAGTGCTGTCGCATGCAAAAAATCCGATTTTTCAAAATGTCACCCACAATAGAAATTGAAACTGCTATATCTGAGCCAATTTTTAAGGTAAAGACAAACAAAAAATGCTCCTGAATCCTTATATCAAGGTCAAATACTTAAGAAAGAAACCTTTTTCAATTTCTAATTTTTTTGCACCTTACTTTAAATATATATTTTTTAATTTAATGGCCGCCATTTTGAAACAAGATGGCTGATGAAGCTGGGCAGCGAACTTGGTCGAGATATTAATGTATACTATCCACATGCCTTCTTCCATCGAAATAGGCGAATACGTGTGGTATCGCGAGACAGATACAAGATCGTTTCAAAATGTTAGCCATGCTAGAAATTCAAAGTGCTATAATTCAACCATTTTTTAAGATATAAACAAAAGAACAAATTTTCAGAAACAAAAACTGCTCCGGAATCTTTGTATGAAGGCCAAACACATAAAAAAAAATCCTTTTCTTTTTCCAATTTTTTAATACCTCATTTTAAATTTTAAATTTAATTTTTTTTTAAATGGCAACCCTTTTGAAACAAGATGGCGAATGAAGCTGGCTTACGAACTCGGACGAGACATTGGTATGTACTATGTACAGACCAATTTACATCCAAATAGGTTCAAAAATACGCCTGTTACCGCGTGACAAAAATCAGGTCGTTTTAAAATGTCAGCCACAATAGAAATTCAAAATGCTATTACTCAGCCATTTTTTTTAGATATAGACGAAACAAAAACTGTTCCGGAATCTTTGTATTAAGGTCAAACACATATGAAAAAAATCCTTTTCATTTTCCAATTTTTTGGTATCTCATTTTAATTTTTTAATTTTTAAATTTTTTTTAAATGGCCGCCATTTTGAAACAAGATGGCGGATGAAGCTGGCCAACGAACTCGGTCGAGATATTTGTATGTACTATGTATACACCAAGGTACATCCAAATCGGTTCATAAATACGCCTGTTATTACGTGACAAAAATCGGGACGTTTCAAAATGTCAGCCACGCTAGAAATTCAAAATGCTATTACTCAGCCATTTTTTAAGATATAGGCGAAACAAAAACTGCTCCCGAATCTTTTTATCAAGGTCAAACACATAAAAAGGAAATATTTTTTCAATTTTAAATTTTTTGGTACCACATTTCAAATTTAAATTTTTCTTAAAAATTTAAATGGCCGCCATTTTTAAACAAGATGGCAGATGAAGCTGGCCAACGAACCCAGTCGAGACATTAATATGTACTAAGTATAAACGAAGTTACATCCAAATCGGTTCATAAATACGCCTTTTATCGAGTGACAAAATTCAGGACGTTTCAAAATGTCAGCCACGATAGAAATTCAAAATGCTGCAACTCAGCCATTTTTTAAGATATAGACGAAACAAAAACTGCTCCGAAATCTTTTTATAAAGGTCAAATACATAAGAAAATAATATTTTTCCATTTTTAATTTTTTGGTACCACATTTCAAATTTTAATTTTTTTTTAAATTTTAAATGGCCGCCATTTTTAAACAAAACGGCGGATGAAGCTGGCCAACGAACTCGGTCGAGACATTGGTAAGTACTATGAACACACCGAATTACATCGAAATCGGTTCAAAATACGAGAGTTACAGTGTGACATAGGACAGATATATATATATATATCAATTTTTAACGGAGGGTAGTTTCGGGGTCTGGGGGTCCTGATCGATGAAAATATGCCAAAATTTTTTGAAATCGCTTTTCTCCGAACGGCTGCAATAGGTAGCTTTTTGTAATGAAAGCTACCTAAAAATACTATACATTGGCTTACAATTTATAAATAAGAGTCTTAATACAGTATATATTTCCATATAAATTCATAAATTCTCTGCCTTTAAATACGAAGCAGAATTTTTAGAAGAAAAATGTAAGAAAATATGTAAAAAAGAATTTTTGAAATCCGTTTAATGGTTCCAAAGTAATTGGAATTTTAAAGCGTTTTCCGTTTCATTTCGCTATTTTAAATTTCGAATATTTAAAAAAATGTTCTTTCGAGGATTTACACGTTAAAAGTAACAGCCATGTCAAATTTCAAGTTTCTAGCCTTAAGAATTACAAATAAACCGTAATTTAGAGAGTTTTCCGCTGCTTTCACCCTTTTAAATTACGATATTTTTAGAAACCATCGGTAGCGCGCATTTATATCTTAAAAGTAACCACAATGCCAAATTTCAAGTTGACAGTATCACAGATGTCGCAATTTTAGAATGTCTCTTTGTTCTTCCATTTCTTTGGGGGTAATGATGCCTCGATAAAAAGTAATCTGTGATAGAGTAGAGAGTCTCACTATTATTTTTCCACCGTCATTTATTTAAATCGGTTTTGTAGTTCCTACGATTACCTCCGACAAACAAACGTTTCTTCTTTATAATATTAGTATACAATAGATAATTATATGTTTGTTCTACACAAAGATGCATGTATTTATAATCTTATATATATATTTTTATATGTATATTAATTAATAGGAATATCCGAATTTTCAATATTATATATATATTTATGCTGCATCAAGTGATTCACACTGTTAAAAATATCCCTGTAAAATTACAGGTAAAGTATCTGTATATAATAAGATGGCAGCACTAAAGCATTTTTGTTATGTTCATTTTTAATAGATCGCTGCACCAAACAATCTTTGACTCGTTCATTTAGAAGAATTTAGTTTGACCTGGCTATGGAACTTTTGTTTTTGCTTATGTTTCGAACATACGTTATGGATATTTTGTATATTTGCTAGGGGGCTCAGGCCCCTGCGAGCTACGCCCGCCAACCCCCCGTTCAGACTTCGCAGCCTCTAAAAATATGGCAATGTGCATGTGCCCTGTTTGAAAAATAGGTGGCATCAGTCTAAGTTGGATCTCTGATCAGGCGATCTTGCTCCACCCAGGCCGTTAAGCTGATGACTGTGGTTAAATTCATATAAACAGCACAAACAAATGTATAAGAATTACTTTCAGAGGCATAACATATATTTAAGAAAATGTAAAATACATTCAAATATCTTAAAATACATTAAAAAAAAATAAAACGATTTTAACTTCCATTTATTGATGACTGTGGTGTTGACTAGAAAGATGAATTACACATTTGAAAATCAGCTTGTATAAAAAAAAAAATACGTTAAAAATGTCGCTATCTTTCTGAATTTTATAAAGACACTATGGACAATATTCTTTCTTTCGGTTCGATCTTAAAAAACTCCCTCTGCTTGGGAATAGCTTTCAGAACCACGGTATTGAAAACCATTGTGTTTGCGCTTATATGATATGTTTTGATCGAGTTTTGGATATTTTCAGGAACAGGTATAGCTTATTCATGAATTCTTTTATCTATTTTGATACAATATCATGCAAATTTTTATGTTATTTTTACATTGCATATTGTTTATATTAATTAATAGGAATATCCGAATTTTCAAATATGTATTCATCGCATTTTAATTTAAAGTATTTTGCGCGTACATTTATCTGTATTTATGCTGCATCAAGTGATGCACACTGCTAAAAATATCCCTGTAAAATTACGGGTAGAGGCCGGCAGCAGAGATTCCAGTCATACCTCCTAAAAAAAAGAAAAAAATCCATGCCCATCATTTCGTGTCAATGTGTACACCCTCGCGGGGGAAAATTACGGGCAGAGGCCGGCAGCAGAGATTGCAGCCATACCCCGTAAAAAAAATCCATGCCCATCATTTCGTGTCAATGTGTACACCCTCGCGGGGGAAAATTACGGGCAGAGACTGCCGGCAGCAGAGATTGCAGCCATACCCCGTAAAAAAAATCCATGCCCATCATTTTGTGCAGACCGTATTTTACGGAGCAAAGATATAATGCACTTCAAAACGCAATAATTCTTTAGTTAACGTTCCGTAGCACGTAGCACGTTAGATAATCATCACAGAATCGCTTTTTTGGCGGTTTAAAAAATATGTTACGATCGCGGTTAGTGACATTTTTCTAAACACGACTAAAATGAAGAGTTACACCCTAGCGGAGGAAAATGTATGCTATCGTACCGTATTAGTTTAGTGGATCAGGTCGTTTTTCATCAAATAAGGCTGTTGCCCGTGAAAATTGAAGAGAAAACGGCCTTAAATTTACAGTTTTTTCTGAGAGCGTAATATACAAATAAATTTGCTAGCCTCACTACTTTTATAGAATGTGACGTCACATTAAAATTCTCCGGAATAAAAATCGTTTTAGTGTATCATTTTAAAATATGACGTAATTTTTACTATTAAATGCATTTGTCATGCAATAATTTATTTATTTTTAAGTTTTTTTCTCTTTTAATATTCACGGGTACATACATTATTTAAAAGTGTGTAGCCTCCATGAACTTGTACAAACTCGTTATTATTTTTATTGAAATTTAATTCCTCTTGTTGTTATAGGAACACACACACACACACACACACACACACAAAAAAAAAAAAAGAAAAAAAACAATTTCTTTGGAATTGAAATCTCGCATAGGTATATTTTTTATTTTTAATTGTTCGTCAATATTATCATTTGTCGATTACGACGTAATAACTCCCATTTCTGCTTTTAACGCATATTAATAAATTTATCATTTTAAAGTTGTCTTTCTCTTTTTAATATTCACGTGAAAATTTGTTTTGTTGTTAGAAAGGAAGTTTTATTATTTGCGCTGCCTTAGAATTGACGACAAACGTTAAAAAATGTATACCGAAATATGAAATAAAAGTCTCGTAAATATATTTTTAAATATAAACTGTTTGGCAGAATTATTACTTGACTGTTTTAAATATGACGTAATTTCCCGCATTTACTGCTTTTAATGAATTTATTATTTTAAAGTTTTTTTTTCTTTTAATAGTCATTGTAAATACAATTTTTATCACTTAATTTTCAATATTTTCCTGCTTTTATAATGTAATCATTTAATTCTGACGTTTTTCTGTTTTAAATAGTCACGTGTAATAAATTTTTAATCGTAAAGAAATATTATTCTTTGCACTGGCAACAATTTGAAATAAAATCCTTTCTAAAATATGCAAAAATATCTCTTGAAATGATGAAAATTGAATTAAAATAAATAAGAAATTATTATTTATTTAATATTATTATTATTATTAATATTTAATGAATTATTTTTTTCACATTTTCTTGAAAAACATATTTTAATCACAACATTGATTGAAATAAAAGATTTCAATTTAATTTGAAAATGGCGACATTGAAGAAATCTATTAATCCCTTTTCTCACTTTTTCTACAAAAATGGAGTAATTGGGTTACAATCATTAGATAAATTTAATTCAAATTAGAAAAAAATTAATATTTCGAAAACTAATTCAAATTTTTAAATTCTAATACAGTCGAACTTGGATAATTCGAAGTGCAAGGGACCGCTGCAAAACTTCGAATTATCCAAACTTCGTATTATCCAAAATAATTTATTTTTATGTTGTAAAATAATACATCACAAAAAATTGAGAAAAAAATCATGTTTATTAATTTTAAATAAAAAAACTACAGCTTTTTAAAATATTGAGATAATTTCTTTAGAGAGCTTACTTGATTTTTTTAAACAAAATTTTCTGGGATAGCTACAACTCGAAACACAGCTTTACTCACATTAGATTCTCCTTCTACATAACGACAATATTCCGCTAGATGAAAGACTGCCTCACTTGATTTTGAATCGGACTCTGTTCTTCTACATTCCTCCTCCCTTTATCCCTGCTCTGTTTCCTAGAACAGATAAAAATATTCTCCCACCCCCTTCTCTTCCCTAAACAATAGCTGCAAATAACCGGGCTACTTTTCAAATAACTGCATTGAAACTAGATTTTGTCATTTTTGAAAAGGTAAAAACTTCGAATTAAAGAAGTTGGACTTCGAATTAACCAAGATTTTTTAGCATTAACTGAATACAAGTTTCAAGGGACTGACAAAAAACTTCGAATTATCCACGAATTCGAATTAAAGACGTTCGAATTATCCAAGTTCGACTGTACCAGTTTTGAGATCTGCGGATCAATACGGATTTTTGGTATTAATTTCACAGCCAAACATTCCATATTTTAGGAAAAATAGTTGTAAAACTAAATCAGTCGTTTCATAAAATCGTTTCATAAATTCATTTCATAAATTCGTTTCATTAGGATTATAAATATATAGGGTAGATATTAATAGTATGAAGAATACTTATAAAAGGTTCATTTTTTTTAATGTCCTGTTTGCTTAAGAGCAGTTTTTTTTATTTATTTATTTATTTATTTTTTTTTTTTTTTTTAGCTCGGATTATGCTAAAGACAATGTCTTGCTTGATCGTTAGCAATCTAAACTTCATTTAATCAAAAAATATGTGCCCCTAGGTTCTCTTATAAAATTTTAAACCCTAATTTTTGTACAAAATTAATAATCTGAATTAATACCTTCATGTTCTAATAATCAATTTGCATTTAAAAAGAAATTTTATGAAAATATTATCACGCACTTGCATAAGAATGAAATTATGCTTGTCCTAATATGTTCACGTAGATTTCCGTGCGTAAATACGGGTTAGGTTCCCTTAGAAAGACCCCCACGGAGGACACTCCCCCCTTAGGGCCTATATCCCTCTTGTTGATAATTGCCCGTCATAAACACAACCAACCTAATATGTTCAACATTAGTTTCGGCTTTAAAACAAATCTTCGAAACCTTATTATAAGTAAAATGTAAAGCACGATACCTTCAGTTGCGCGTTACCCAACTGAGCTGAGCGGTCGGTACGGTCATTACAGTCTATTACAATTGAGACGGTATCGACCGCCATTACTGTCTCAATATTGTCACCTTTTTTCTTACTACTATTTCCAAAAAATAATCATCGTGGGAGATTTCTCTTACGAATATAGTACTAATTTATCATGAAGATTTTTCTTTGGAAATAGTGGTAGCCAAAAAAGAGACCGTACCATTAACGTCTCTATTACAATATTGAGACGGTAATGGCCGTATACGTGCATGAAAACTTCGGTCCGTCCATATCTCTACTATATGTTTCAGGTTTCAAATCTATAGCTTCTTGTGTTGTCGCTATCTACTTAAAAATGACGTAAACAAACTTGGCTAATAATACACAAAAATAATTTTTATTCGAAATTATTTTATTTTAATTTACAAGCAGATAATATATATGTACATCTGTGATTCTACCCTTTACATGAAACTAAGAAATTTTTAATCTGCTTATTAGTTGAATCACTGTCATAACATTTTTCTGATAAAAGATTAGAAATTCTCCCAGTCAGTCGCTTCAATCTGTTGCAATCACAAGGCCATAAGACACCTAGATAATATACGGAAATGTGTAGAAGATTAAAAAATATGTATAGTAAATAAATAAAATTATATTAAAAAGTACAATGCGACCACAAATGGGCACGTTCAGAATGTGCGAAATCATTGTATACATTTGTAAACAAAAAAAGGGGGATGGAGAAGGGGTAGGACGAACAATCTGTACAGTATTCGAGGCTAACGAAAAAGACAAGCTACCGTAGAGGTCTGCACGGGCCGGAATTTCCAGGCCCGGGCCCGGCCCGGCCCGAACGAAAGCTATCTTGGCCCGGCCAAAACTTTTCGTGTCTCCACAGTAAGCCTTCACTGACGTTTCGGCAAATATCTGCAAGTACCGAACTACAACTACCCCCCATAGGTATACCCCTTATCTGTTGAAACACATGTTTACCATCGAGAAAATAATTTTCATTAACTACAAAATTAAATAAATTTGTTAAATGACCCAAATTTTTACCCAAAATATTGTACCGCTTAAAAAAGTCAAACATTTGTAAAACAATCAAACATATATATATAGATATAATAATGCAAACATATATATATATATATATATATATATTCGGAATTTCTAAGATTGTATGTATAAGGTTTTCAATAGTAATTTCCAGAAAATTACGTTTGTTAAATCGAAACAGAGGGGGAGGGGGGGAGGGGGGGGGTAAGGGAGTATTTGATAATTTGATATATAAAAAAAGTAGCAGAAAAATGAAACTGCATCAGTGGTTACTAAACATCTACCCGAATCCGAATTTTTGGAATAGCTCATGCACCGTTAAAATAATAATAATAATAATAAATAATAATAATAATAAATAATAATAATAATAAATAATAATAATAATAAATAATAATAATAATAATAAATAATAATAATAATAAATAATAATAATAATAATAATAACTTAATGCGGAGGAATTGAACCCCTTCCTTTTTTTTTCTACGTCCTGAAAGAAAAATTGCCTTACATCTTTAATTAATATTTCATTTATTAAAATTAGTATTTATTAATATTCATTTTGCTAGTGGATCCAGTGCTGAATTTACAGTCTGACATCCCTACCCCCAACCCGCTGGAAGATTACGAATTTGATCTTTAATTATAGTCTAGAAGGGCACCCCTCCTTGGAATTTCAGAGGCCGCAAAGCTTCAGAAATCCCTCCCGAAAAAATAATCGAAACTAAGTTTATATCTTAAAGAGGGTAGGGAGAGAGAAATTATTGTTATTTTTCAATAGAGCCATTTTTTATCTTTAATATCTGACTTTTGACCACGGCTCCGCTCACACAGAGTGTAAGTTTTGCAGTTCAAAATGACAATTTTACATATAATTTTTTTTTCTTTTTCTTCATAATTTATTTAACTACTAAGGCAACGTCCATCTAAATCCGTTCAGTAGAACTTTTTTAACTATATTCGCATGCATTATTTTATTTTTCCATATGTTGGAGAATTAAAATGAAGATTATGTTTGCAGAATATCAACAGCAATTTATTAGCATAAGAGAATGTATTTTCTAAATGTACATATTCATCCTCCAAAAATATTTTAATGTTTTATTTTTCCTTTTTGTGTTTATGTAGCGCCACATAAAAAATCAAAAGTGTGCACTTTTGATTGTCCTTAAGAAGTTGGCAATGTAATAAAATAAATATTATAATTAATTTCTGATGCTAACAATGAACAAAATGAAATTAACTGAACAAAAAATACTATTAAAAAAATTCTTTTTAAAAAAAATAAATATTTATTAAAAATTTCTTTTTTTTTCTACTTTGTTATAGTTTTTAAAAACTTCTATAAAGTAAAATTGTTTAAAAAAAGTTTTCATGGGTAGCAAGTTTTTATTACTTTAATAAAATGAAACTGTTCTTTTCTAAGAGGAAAATGTAATGAGACTCAGGGGTCGAACCAGCAAAATTTGAGGCCTATTTAGGGCACCTTCACAAAAATCTATTTAATAATACAGGTCCCTTCACAAAGATGAATTTAACAAAATGGACCCCTTTATAAAAATTAATTTAATAAAATAGGCCCCTTCACAAAACTCCTTTTAATGAAACAGGTCCCTTCACAAAATTCTTTTTTAATAAAATAGCCCCTTTACAAAATCCCTTTCCATAAAAACTTACTTCTATTTATTATTTTTATTTTGTTAGGTTTTTAAATCTGTGATTTGCAAATAAAACCAGTTCACCAGAAAAAAAAAATTTAGCAAAATGGTTTAAAGAAGTTTTTGTTAATAAAGGCTTAGTTCGAATTTGAGTAACTCGATTTCAACTTTCATTACAAAATATTATTTTTCACAAAATTATAATAAAATTCACAAAAAAAAAACTTTTGCTTTTCACAAAATGGGCACCAAGAAATAAACCTGCACCGACCTCGGAAATTTCATAGTTTGGAAGTATCCTTTGATATTTTTTAAAACAATTTTATATCTGAAAGTTACCGTAAAGATACGCTTTATTTCTTGGTAATACTGACTTACGAAAATTGTTAAAAATATTTATTTATATATTTTTAAACATTACTGTCTTATGATGAAATATTAACAATAAAATAATCTTAAGCAAATTTGGAGAATTTTTTTCAAAAACTTAAAATAGAATCCATTTTTTTGTGAAAATGAATATTAATATATATATATATATATATATATATATATATTGTAAAATTTCCCTGAAAAATTCTATTTCACATTAGTTCTTTAGCTATTTTTTTTTTGTCAAAAATCTCATAAATTTCATCACATGTCAATATTTTGAGGTATCGTTATTAATTATCCAAAAAAAAATTGAAGTAGCTTCCCACATAATTTCACTCTATTTTCGTCCGATAATATAAAAAATCGCAAATCGCATCAAAATCAATTGTTTTCCCGAAAATGAACTAGATGGCGCTGTACTTTTAAAATATGTCCTTATCCCCAAAATTGGCGAAGAAAAAAATTCACGAAGAATATAATCTACAATTAATATTAAAATTTGGTCATTTTTTATGTTTATCGGGAAATTGAAGCATGCAGTAATCCTTTATTGAATGATTTCAACAATTAATAGCAGAAAAACTACCGATAATTAAGCTTTTAAGGCTAAAAATAGACAGAAACCAATTCAACACTATTGAGATTCATTACGCGAAGCAGTCCGTCAGGGATGAAAATGCCTGACGAGCCAGCTCATCTATTTAGTAGCCTTACCTCGTACAGTATTCCTGTGGCGTCACAATTGGTAAAATGGCAATTTTTATTGCCTCGAACTGCAAGGGAGAACAGAGACCATTACCTCAGAACCTAGATCGCAAACCGCTAATTCAGTCAAAAATAAAAGTTGTCTCACATTCTCCTTCCAAGATGAATATGAATGCTTGTTTAAAATTTTTACGTTTAAAGCCCGTAAACAATCAGACCTCAAATTCCTTTCGCCAGGGTCCCCTATGTTCTTTGAATACATTCCTATTCTTCAAATTTCTCATAATAAATTTAATTTTTTTACCTCTTTTCTTAAAGAATTTTGTGTGTTTTTCGCTTGGCTAAATATTTCTAAAATATATATTTAATGTTATATTTTCAAGCGTTAAAATTTTAGTGCAGTTTCCAAACTGTGAATAAAATTTGAACACAATAAAATATAACATATTAGACCAGGCAATAGAGACCGTATAGGGGCTCTACCTAGCAAAATTCATGGTAGTTCTGGAAAAAGGCTTACTATATGTTTCTTGGGTCGCTGAATCTGAATTTTTAACTTCCCCCCTAAAATTCCCCGCCGCAACCCCCCCCCCACCCCCCAAATAGTTGTTTTTAAATTAATTTTTTTATTCTTTTAGGGGAAAAGTATGTAGAAATTCAGAAAGTAGACAAAATTTGCAACAAATAGGATATATGACATTATGACGTAGAAAGGTCGCTGAATCCAAATTTTTAGCTTCCCTCCTAAAATTCCCCTGCCGCAAAGCCCCAAAATAGTTGTTTTTAAATTAAATTTTTTATTGTTTTAGGGGAAAAGTATGCAGAAATTCAGCAAGTAGACAAAATTTGCAACAAATAGAATATATGACATTATGACGTAGGATTAACGGGGAGTGGGGGCTGTCTCTGAACATGCACTGCGGCGCTACGTGCACTAAGTTATGCAAGTTCAGGCAATAGGGGATTTTACTTGACAAAATCAATGCTAGTTCTGGATTTCGACACACTTTATGTTTTTGGGGTCGCTGAATCCGAATTTGTAACTTCCCACCAAAATTTCACCCGGCAAACCCCCCAAAAATTGATTTTTTAAAAAAATTTGGTTTTTGAGAAAAGCGCCAGGGGAATGTTCCGAAGCAGCCCCCCCCCTCCCTCTCCCTGCTTAACTACGTGATAATGTCATATGTCCTATTTGTTGCAAATTTTGTCTACTTTCTGAATTTCTACATACTTTTCTCCTAAAACAATAAAAAATTTAATTTAAAAACAGCTATTTCGGGGGGGGGGTTGCGGGTGGAATTTTTGGGGTTAAGTTAAAAATTCGGATTCTGCGACCCAAAAAACTTAAAGTAAACCTTATAAGGAAAGTTCGGAGGGGAGATGGAAGTGCGAATGTAAACATGTGAGTGGTTAAGTGGAATTGCGCAACTTAGTCCACGCAGCACCACGCGCATGTTCCGAGACAGATCCCCCTCCCTCTTCATCCTACGTCATAATGTCATGTATCTAATTTGTTGCAAATTTTATCTACTTTCTGTATTTGTATATACTTTTTCCCTAAAACAATAAAAAAATTAATTTTTTTTAATAAAAACCTTTTTTGGGGGCATTTTACCAAAATTTTTTTAGGTCGCCGGAGGAAATTTTGGTAGGAAGTTACAAATTCGGATTCAGCGACCCAAAAAACATGAAGTAAGCCGATTTCCAGAACTACCATTAATTTTGCCAGGTAAAATCCCTATTGTCTGGACTATATGCCTTTGAAATATTTTTCCAAGCAAAAAGCAAAGAAAATAAAAACATCCTTTGAAAAAAGCACACAGAAAAAAAAAATTTCTGATCAGAAATTAAACAAGAAAGAAAAAGCATGTGCCAAGCATAAATTATGTAACACTTTCCGAAACGTTCGGAATGCTGTAACAACCACTTAGTAACATGAAAGATGATGTCTAAACAAACAATACGAAAACACATAACATATATGAAAACTAATTTTAGGAATTAACATCTATAGTCGGAAACATATCCGAATTCTTTTGTACAGTTCTGTATATGAGCTAAATATTTGCATATACAGTAGAACCTCGATTATCCGAAGAATTGGGAACGACCATCTTCCCGAAAATCGAAGTTTTCGGTTCGCTATTTCTTAAAATGGTAACAAGTGCTTAATAAAAATAAAGCAATGTCGAAATAGGAACAAGAATAAATTACCCGAATTTTAATTTTGAAATTAAATACATTTTACATATTTCACAAGAGTTTGGAAAAAAAGTTTCGTTTGTCGCAGTTTCGATTGCTTTTGCTTTGCAGTTCTATCCCGAAGTTTTTTTTAAATATTATTAGTTAACCAGTATCACAGTCTTTCTGCTGCTCCAGCCATGCCAAACCTTTTTCAAAACATTCAAAAGCTTCAGAATTGCTAATTTGTTCGTTTTCTTAACCCACATCGTTCTCCTCTTCTTCGCTTTGATCAACGTGATAGTAAAAAAAAGCTTTAAAAATGAGTTTTGCACACAAGGAACGTAATAGTAAAAAAAGATGGGGGGGGGGGAGCAAGCTTTAAAAATGGATTCCGATTAACCGAGAGTTTCGGTTAAAAGAGGCTCTACTGTATACTAGACAGTAATCAAAAATTTAATTCACTTAAGAACTATAGGAAGCGCATAAGACAATTGAAAATTCCCGCCAATAAGCGGAAATGTATTCGAATTCATTTGCTAAGCCTTGTATAGTATAGCATCTATAAAATTTATACACGACAAGCAATAGGCAAAAAATGAGCCAAATTTTGAAACGCATACAACAATTTAAAATGTACTCCCAGGCATTATTTCTCATAGATGGTACTTTAACCGAATTGTTTTGTCTGTGTCCCTATAAATAAAATATGAATATTATCTATTCTATTCTTTATAAAGAAAATTAATTGTCCACCTGTGTGATCCGTATTCATTTCATTACGTTTGAAGCTGTTGTTCGAGTAAAAGTTTGGTTTAGAAATAATAAGATTTAGTGGGTTAAATAATGAGCTCGGAATTCTATGGGAAATTTTTTATTTTCAATTTGAAAAGAAAAAAAAAAGAATAAAAACACAGCTTTTTACAACTAAACACCAATATTGCAGCATGAGAATTATAAACAGGCTTCGGAAACATATTTATAACACAAAATTTTTTAGAGATTTCTGACGATAAGAACTATTTTGTTTTTAACATTAAATGGCCCGATGTGAAAAATAAGTGATAAGAAAACACTACTTACGAGCCATTAGGTTCGTTTGGAAAGTTTTTCGATTAAGTATATTAATTCAAACACTGATTTTAGGTATATTTAAGGTTATTATCACGGGCTTTAACCCGGTCCTTCGTTTAGAAGTGCAAAAATCACAGAAGATGGGAGCGTGCGCAGCACGCCTGGTGTATGCTGCCGAAGGCTGTGTTACCTCCAATTGTAGGATTGTTTGGATAGATTTTCATTAATCCGTACAGGACCGGCATCTTTTACACGAATTTATTCGTTTGGCACCACTTTTGTTAATTATTTGACTTAACTTTATAAATCACGAAAATGTCGTAATTAAATAAAATCAATTTTACTTTTCTTTTTTACTGGTATCAAACTCAAGTGTTTCAAACACTTTTTGAGGGTACATATATGCCCCCATGGTTCCGAACGGGTTAACCCTTTAGTGCGCACCTTTGCATGTATGCAAACAACAGTGTTTTGAATTTAATAGATTTTTTTTAAATTCGTATATACCTAATTCACACCAGAAAATTAAAATAGCAGTATTTGTTTTAATTAATAACAGTCATTCCGTATTTAAAAAAAAAGCGAAATTAACTATTGAAATCTTTCATGTGTAAAATCAGATTCTCTGAACTACGTAATTTCTGGAAAATATTCTATCATGGGAATTAATGGGTTAAACGCTATGTTTTATAAAATAAATAATTATATAAAATAAGGTATTTGGAGAGATACTTATTAAAATATTTAACAATTTGCAATATTTTAGCTTAAAACAGCCACACGACAGTAGTTTTTACTTATATTGCAGATGTGCAACAGAAGAAAAGATTGACGTATTATATGAAAAATGTATCTCTGATTTTTTTTCATTATTTTTCCTGTGTTAATAGACCTTTCACAGAATCACATATAATTTTTTCGAAACAAAATAAAAAATCGCGCATTTAAGTAAAATCATAAAATTTCGAAGGCAGTAAGTTCACTAGCATTAGGATTGTTTTGAAAGGTTTCGTTTAAATATACAGTGTGTCCACGTATAACTTGACCGACCTTTATTTTCGCAATCGTTGGTCCTAGATGCATACTTTCAATTACAAAAATGGTTTAAATAAGGTATAGAATTATTTTTAAAGCGATTTTTGTCAAGAAAAATATTTATTAAAAAATTACGAAAAATTGTTATACGGTTCCCCGGTCCCATAAGTGATACTTACTAAAAATTTACCGTGACATTGATAAGTAAGACAAAAAAAGTCCCATTCTACTAACGTTAAAATTGACCGAGTTGTGAAATTTTGAAATGCATGACTTATATAACTTTTTTGCAACTCAAAACAGATGATTTCTGCTATGCTTTCAGGGGTCGTATATAAAGTACTTAAACTTATTTCAAGGTATCTGCGCTTTGACAAAAATCGTACAACTATTACGATTCAGTTAACTTTTATTAGTTAAGTTTCAGATTAGTTACAATAATTGTATTTTAACATATGTTTTGTTTTGTAAGTATTTGAGGCTATGATTTCTTTTAACAAAAATTATGTTATTTTCAAATGGTTTCATTTAACTTGCAACGATCGTCTTTCCAGTTTAAAATTTGTACTCGAACTTTAACTCCCTTTGAAATGTCCGATCGAAGTTAAATTTTACATACTGATTTAAATCCGATGACAATGTAATATTATTATGATTTTCGACGCTTACCATCTTATACATACCATCTTATACATTAGAGGATAACACAAAAAAAAAAAAAAAAAAAAAAAAAAAAATCGGATAGATTATCGTCAACAAGTTTAAGAAAGAGTTTTAGATTAGATAACATAAACCTGCGATGGTTGTGTTTTTTAACTTTTATAATTAAGTTTTATGTATTTTTTGACGCTGAATAAAAATAGTACCTTCACTTTTAACCATCATGTCTGGAGTTTTCGCAAATCGTAAATTTCAATTTTAAAAAATAGCGAAAAATCTACTAATAAAATAGATGCAAGACTTTCTTATTTAATTTTAATTAATTTTTCAACTACTTTTCAGCAGTGATCTAGTGCTGCGGTTGCAGCCTTACCGACTTATATAAGTGCGCTGGGCATGGCCCTTGTGGTTTAGTGGTAGAGCACTGGTGATCTATTCCAGCGGCCCGGGTTCGATTCCCGGTTTGGACATTTTTCACTAAGTTTGTTAACGACTTGTTAGCAATGTGATTATTCACGTATTTAATATTCAACTTTCTTATTTAGTTTAATTTTAATTTTTTTCAATAATTTATTCAATTTTTTTTCTTATACCGGATGTCTTACAGCTAAACAGCTCAGGGGTCCGATGAGGTTGGGAAGTGAGGAGGGATCAATTTTAACTTTGAAATTTGCTTTTTGAGAAAAATCCTGACGTGATGGTTAAAAATAAAGGTCATTTTCGGATTCAGCGCTATAAAATACATAAGAATCAATTTTCAAAAAATAAAAAACATGACCCACCCCAAAATTTGAAAGACAATGGAATCTAACAGCATTTTAAAATATGTATCATTTTATAAACAATCGAGGCTGTTGTTTTTCATCCTTTTATTTAACAAAAATTCTGTTACTTGCATCCTCTTATATGTTCAGTACAAATTGTATATTTTGCAGTAATACATCAGAATGATTAAATATTTCAAATTTATATTGCAATGCTAATTTTACTCTCAACCAGTTCTTTAATATATCTCACAAAGTTATATTTCTACTAAATTTGTGAATGACCCCTAATTTGCAGCAAAAAATATGTTCCAACTTTAAACAGCTATTACTCGGTGAATTTTAATCGTAGAAAAACTGGACTTTTCTTGCCTTAATTATCAGTGTAACAGGAAAATTTAACTAAATATAACTTATAAGGCCGGGGGACCGTATAAAAATTTAGATTCTGTAATTCTTCACTATTTTATTTTATTTTTTATTTTTTTTTTTTATCTTAACTCTGCACCTAATTTTGACCACTTTTGTAATTGAAAGTATGCATCTAGGACCAACGGTTGCGAAAATAAAGGTCGGTCAGGTTATACGGGGACACACTGCATAGCTGCCAACTTGTACGGATTTTTGCTACCACTAAAATTTTACAGAAATTTTTTCCTTATTTAATTATTAACATTCACTGCAATTCGGAGATTGAATTAGGCAAAATTTTCTATTAAATTTTAGTGGTAGCAAAAATCCGTACAAGTTGGCAGCTATGACACTGTATAAAATAATTCAACATTGATTTTAGGCAGGGCCTGATTACCAACGGGGCACACTTACACCAATAAATTTTAAAAGAAATGTTCGCCTTATCTAAACGCCGTATTCATGTAAAATTTCTGCTATGAATAAGGCAAAATTTTCTGTTTCTTTTTACTGGTAGGAATTTGCCCTGTTGGTAATCAGGCCCTGATTTTAGGCATATTTAAAGTTATTATCACGGCCCCGTGGTGGACAAGGTCGACTAATATTGTATTAAAATGTCTCACAGACTTTTTACCAGACATAATAATTTAGGACATAAAGGGTTAAGATAAGGGGCATTCTCACAATCTTTTGACTTTCGGGAATAAAAATCTGGTGAAATTAAACTTGCTAAAATAACATTTTAATCTGATAGACGAATGCCTTAATGATTCAAAAGAAAGAAAAAAATGGTCAGCAGAGAAAAATGTTTTATTTAACTGAGGTTTAAGTTAAACTTGCGAGTTTAATTTTCCTTACCATTTTACCACTATAACTTTCTATTTTCTTCTAATTTTTTACTTATAATGAATTTGCATATAGTACCCACAGGACATTCAAATAAGAAATAATAACAATGTAGTAATTTTAGTAAAAAATTTTGGTATAACATTGTCTTAAAGGGGTGTTAAAGAAGGGATGGAAGGGAAAAAAGGGAATGGTATAGGAAAAAAGGGATGGTAATGGGAAAAAAAGGGATGGTAAGGATGGGATAGTAAGGAAAATGACCACTATTTTAAGGCAAATCATGTTAACACTAAGTGATAGCCACAATTTTCATTGATTTTTAGAAACAGTTAGTTACATTGGATTAAATTTTAAAAAAGTTAATTTACCTCGAAAAGTGCAGGAATAAACCTTGGGGACGGTAAGACTACCAATAAAGCCACGATGCTTGAAATTGATATTTAAATGCTGATTTAAATTCTGCAGTCAATTTCCTGTCAAAGAATTTTAGGCATTCTTTATCTAGCATACTTCTGCATGAGAAAAAACTTGAAAAAAATTCTGTGGCTGCATCTGAAGTGATTTCCTGTATAAGTTTAGCAAGAGGAATGGTATGGATCTAAAACCCAGGGACAGAGTTCAAAAAATAATATCAACCGTAAAAATGTGTGCAGGTTAATTTTTTGCTACATATTTATATAAAACAATTGTCCCAGTTTCGGAAAAAAATTACATCTAATTATTTTTATTGAAACTATTTTATACACAGCTCCAAACTTAAAAATCAGCATCAGGAACACGGGACGGTATAGGAGTTTTCCTGGTATTTGGACCTCCAACATCGTCCAAAACTTATTTATCACGTTAATATTGTTATGGAATCATGCAATGAGATGTTCCCCAGTATATGAAATTAAAAAAATCACAAGAATATGTACTAAAATAAAAATTATTATTCAGGGACATGAAAGTCAAAAGATTGTGAGAATGCCCCATAAACCAAAGTAATAAAAACCTATAGTCATTTTAAATTTCACGCCAAAAACAGAATTTTTGTACAGTGCTGATTTTTTTTTAATGATGCATTTGAAGCACAAATGTATGTCTTACCGTCAATATAACTGAGAGTATCAACTCCAATAATGCTATCCATCTGACTTCCCAGCAGTTTTATGTTGTTTCCTTCTAAATACAGTTGCCGCAGTTTCAATCCGTGAAAAAGATCCTTAGAGATTTGCTGAAGTCTGTTTTTTCTGAAAGGGTAATTCAGTGCTTTAGTTGAAATTTTATCATAAACTTATATTTAGAAAGCAGCAAATATCAAAGGGTTCTACTATTTTGAGAAAAACAAAACTACTTGACCAATTTAAAAGTAACACTTTTCCAATGATATTTGATCCAGGGCCAGATTATCGCACAGGCCAACTAGGCCGAGGACTAGTGCCCTGTGATAATGGGCCCCCAAAATTAAGAAAATTATTTACAAAAAAAATTCTTAAAAATGCACTTTTCTGCAATGATTTGCCGAAAACTAAAAAATATTTTGGTTAACTTGGCAACTGTATCGTAATCTATACACTTTTAACCCTTAAATGCCTGATTTTTCAAAAATCATTTTAATAATGTTTTTTGGCTTTCATTTTTTAAATAAATCATGGAAAAAATACTTAAAAAAATCATATTTTGTTTTAAGTATGGTTTACGGCTAAAAAACTGTTTGTTACTAATCGGCATTACTGGTATTTAATTGAAAAAATAATTTTCCTCCATAAAATTCTATAATATTAAACACACATGAATTTTAGGAATTATGATAAGAAATAAATTTTACTTGCTCACTGCAGAGTAAAACAGGATATTTCGCAAGCTTCAAAACAAAACAAAAAGAACATGTAACAACAATTGAAAAAATAAATCTATCTTTATTCTTAAACAGCACAAGTGTTGCCATCTACATGTTGAAAATCGATTTAATAATATTTTCAGAATGTATTTTATTGGCAAAATTAGACATTATATCTTCAAAATTATTCTAATAGTATTTTAGAAGCCTAAATTGGGTATATTGCCGAAAAGCAACACCCGGCATTTAAGGGTTAAAAAAGACACGTGTTTCTTAATCCACGAAACTGTAACAAAACTAGGAACGATATGAAAATATATAATATGTCTTCCGAATCACCTATTATTTCAAAAAAGCGTACTTTATCATTTGAAATCTCAGAAACCAATATGTTTTCAAGTTTTAAACAATCGTTTATATAAAAAAAGGCTTTTTTTCTTTGCTGCCAGTGATTTTCGGAAATGTTTCCGAGTAGTTTGAATAGTGTAGTTATTAGTTTTCTCAAACCAAAATATCCGTTTTTCGTATGCTATTTAGTCTCAGACATTTTCAGCATGCAAGAGTCTCAAAATAATATTAATTTTCTAAACTCTCCTTTAAATCTCGAAAATATGTTTGGTTTCTGATGTTTCTAAAGATGTAGAACATTTTTCAGAATCCTTAGTAACTTTAAAGGGTCTACATGTCTTTCATTAGTTATATTTTAATAGATTAGAAAAAAAGCTGTCTTTTATTTACAATGTTATATCCCCTAAATACTCCTACAAAAATTCTAGTTATTACTTTGCTTTAAAAGGTACCGAAAAGATGCTGGTCCTTGGGCTCCAGTCACCCTTCATCGGGCTATGATTTTATCATATTATGAAATGAAATGTAACTGTTTTTCTTAGCAAACGTCTTTTTGAAAATTTACGGGTAGCAAAGGATAAACGTTTCTGTAAATCTTGATTTCTGAATAGAGTGAACCCCCAGTTATTGACACCTAGCCAGTAACTGACACTTCAGCAGAACTCTAACTCAAATAAGCATTTTCGTGTAAAATTCCGCAAAGTAATGTTATCTAATGTTAACTTAGACACTTATTTTTATTTTGGAGTCAATGTATTCACCACTAGTAGGACAGGAAGATATCCAATGAGGAAGTAACTTTTGTGAACACAAAAAGTGCCATTGTAAGCCAGCCATCTTATTTTTGAAATCAAGGTAGTGCTTTCTTTTTATCTATTTCTAATTAGGGATGGGGCAAATATTCGGCTCTTTTTCCGAATATTCGGTTGGCCGAATACTGAAGGCTTGTTGGCCGAATATTTCAAGACATCTAGCCGAATATTTCTAAAATTTCTCCGAATATTGAAAGATATCTTGCCAAATAAATTCGGGATAAAAAATGTTTTCGTTTTTTGCAATTTCTTTCTCTAATCCAAATTGGCTACTTTCTGGCATATTCCTGAAGTCATTTTCATTGTTACTTGCACAAAATGTACAGTTATTCAGATACAAAAAAAATATACAGCCTCTCTGTATTTCCTATAAAAGTTAGGGATTTTTTAGAAAATGGTGTCCAAATTGGAGATCCGACTGTCTTCATTAGAGAATGATAGATTACAACATAATGTGCTTCATTCTAAAACACTTGATTATTCATTAATATCTGCAAATTCCGCGCACATATAAAAAGGCCCTTAGGAAATTCATGATAACTTACTTCCTATTTTCGATAAAGCAAGGAATGCAAAAATTTCGTCACTAGGTGCATTAGCTAAGATTCATTTTCAAGGTGGAATATCAAATATCACTATTCCAAGTATAACAGTACATATGAAAACAGAACTGGTGTCAAACAAGATACTTACTAGAGGGCCCAACCTGCTTTATGAAGATGGTTTTATAAATATTTAAATATAAATTCTAAATATTGAGCAAAATAACTTATTAATTTTGTAGTTTCTACTTTTAAGTAATTATTTGCATGATTTTTGGCTTTAATATGTAACATTATTATGCATGCATTTTTTAATTGACATCTTCTTTCAGTCATGTTGTTATCAGTTTCTATGTATGCTTTTAATGCTTATAAGTGGAATATTGTTGAATATTGTATGTGCTGGTTCAAATGTCAAAGACTTTTTTAATATATGTAACCTACTTAAACCGTACCTTTTTCGTTAATGTAATTTGTAAGTTAAGGCTTGGAGACTGATTTTACAACAGACTCATTCTTACAAATTTGTTTATCATTAGGGACACAAAATCTCCACAATAAAATTTACTTGATAAAAGATTATTTCAGAAAATATCTCGTCGTGAATTATGAGAGAGAGAGAGGGTGTAAGAATATTATTGATTTTGTATGCAAGAAAGGATAAAAGTAGCATTTGAAAGTAAAAGTGAATTAAATTTTTTATACTTTAATAGAAATAACTTGTCATCTTGACTTACTGAAAATCAGTTTGATATATAAGTAGAATAAAAGTATAAAATACAATTTCGTAATTTTTTGTGCTAAAATAGGTTTTTCAAATTTAAAAGTACATGTAAGAGTAGAAATAATTAATAAGTTCCTATTTTAGGTAAAATGTCTATGAATAACTTTCCTGTAGATAGAGTTATGCTATTATAATTTAGATGTGGTAAAAGTTGTTTCTCTCTGTCTGTCTCTCTCTCTCTCTCTCTACACACACACACACATATATATATAACCGATAAGCATAATAATCACCAACAAAAAACGCATTCATGTGAAATGCGCCAAAATGCTGCAGTAAAACACATAAATCCAATATAAACTAGCAAAACGATTTATTTAACCTAAATTAGCGCACTCCCTCACAGAACAAGAAAAAGAATACAGCTGTTTTTAAACATTTCAACAAGAAAATACAGAAAAAACTAGTAAAAACATTATAATCAAAAGCTATTTTTTTATTGCAAAAAAAAGTTGGTATTCGGCCTAAAATTTGGCCGAATATTCGGCCAAATCACTATTCGTTCCATACCTATTTCTAATGAAAACTAATCTAAAGAATCTAAACCTCTTTCTTAAAGTTATACTTGTACCAATTAGTTAAAAAATGCCTGTGATACATTAGTGCCATGATTTCTAGTTTACAGTTGTTATTGGTTCCAGGGATTTGATTTCTCCAGTCTCTGACAAAGGAGCCTAAATATTATCTTTATAATAAACATGTCCAAAAGATATAGTTTTGTAATTTCCGAATCGGTCCAATTTCAACATTTTTCTAAATGAAAATTAATACAAAAGTATAAAATAATAATGCATTATATTTAGAGATGTTGAAATAATCTTTTATTCTTTTATTCTTCGTGTAAATGAATTAAAAAAATATATTTATAACAGATAGTACATAAGAAGCACTGGGAAACAGCCGGTTCGCAAAATGCAGAATCCGCGTTTCATGAACAACGATGCCAAACCAATCCTGTCGAGTTTTTCAGATTATGTCGTTTTGTTTTGCTTTTTATGGAGTTTAAAACTGCAATAACTAAATATTTTAAATTATTTTTACGGTGCCGATTTAAGTTTTGAGGATTATTAAATTTTTCTTCAGCAATTAAACATGAAATAGAATATAATCTAAAATCCGTGCAACTTCACCGTTCAAGCAACGGACCTACATGAATTATTATTATCCTGAATGGTAGTTAACAAATTTTATATTACTCAAATAAAACGATTAAAGTTATTAGTTAAAGAAGAATAAGTTTTTACTATAAATTCAAGATAATATTTTCTTAATTCAAAATTTAAAAATATATAAAAGTTGTTGATGATAATCCAGTTTACTACTTTTATTTCAGTTTTGTGCCAATCACATAACATACTTTTTAAATTAAATAATTTTATAATTTTCAGCGTTCAATGTGTTTTCGACTAATTATCTGCACAAACTTTTTGAAGAAAAACATTACTTCATTTAAGGTATAGTGGATGTTTTATAGTACAGGTTTATTCTAAATTAGGGGTGCACAACATGTGGCCCGCGGGCCACCAAGAATACCACTATTTTTATGCAGAATAATTTTCCTAATTAATTGACAGAAATTTTTCTATTTAATAATTCAAATGTTACTTTTAAATTTTTTGTGGTGGCAAACAATTTTCTGGCAAAAAGGTTGTGCAGCACTATTCTAAATGATGGACCTATTTTCAAAAAATTGTATTTATTAACACGTTCACGTCGGCGCCGATATTCATGTTTTTCGCCGTGAGACGGCGCTCGAATTCATATTTCGCTTCATCTGGCGGCGCGGTACTGTTTCTTATTCAGACACTGTATGTAATGACCCGCCCCCTCTCATATTTATTGAATTGAACTCGAATATAACAAGCAGAGTTGATTGTGAATGTCTGAATGTTCGTAAGGAGTAAGCAAATTACTTAGAGACATGATTTTATTCACTACATATGTACGAATTTAATATAAAATGTCTGACAATCTAAAGAAATGTAGACAACATGATGTAAATGCATTTAAAGCCACGCCCTTAGTTAATGATATTTTTTGAATGAAAACGACAATTCTCGTTTCCCGTCGTGAATATGTTAAATGTATAATAATGAATTGTTTTTACTACTGAATTTTCGAATATTCAAGTATGAGCCACCTGTAGTGCACGCCGTCTATAGCTTAGTCGAGTGTGACCCACCTGTAGTACACGCCTTCTATGGAACAGTAAAGTGTGACCCACCGGTGATGCACGCCGTCAAATGCGACAGTCAAGCGTGACCCACCGGTGATGCACGCCGCCTGATGGGACAGTCAAGTGTGACCCACCGGTGATGCACGCCGGAGTAAACGTGTTAAAGTACAAATCCAAAATGAACAATTTTTATACCAATGAAAAGAGGAAGTTTCAAAGTTTTTTTTTAAGACATTATAAATGTTCAATGTGTGCTGCTCGGCAAACATCTGCGCGATAGCCAAACTCGTCCCACACACGAGAAAGCGTATCTGCTGTTACTGAGTGCACGGCTTTCAAAGCGGTGATGGTTCAAAAGCGGCCGATAGATGCAATAGGCCGCGATTTCGTTTCACTGTCAGTTGTGAGTGAAATGGCTACTGTGGATCACAAGGTTTTCTGTGTTCTTGAGTTCGCAAGAAGTGAGTCGCAAATTGCAGTGCAGCGGTCATTTCGTACCGAATTCGGTATTAACGGTGGACACATCGAACATTTATAATGACTTAAAAAAACTTTGAAATTTCCTCTTTTCATTGGTATAAGTATTGTCCATCTTGGATTTGTACTTTAATAAATACAATTTTTTGAAAATGGATCCATCATTTAGAATAACCCTGTATTATTATAAAAACATTTATAATTCTACTTTTAGAACAGCTTGAACAGTGGTTTACACGATTTTTAGAACAGATTAGCAATGATATTTATGTATACATATTATTAATACTGAATTAGAAAATGTAATCCAAAATACTGTATTACGTCTTTTTTTCCAGTTATATAACTTTAAAGAGCTCTATTATATTTTTTTGGTACATGATCGAGGCGATCTTCATTTAAAAAAAAAAAAATGTCATTCACCCGGAACCAATAAGTAATAAATCAACCCCAAAACCTATGATCAGTGCTTTAACCCATTCGTTGCCAATCACGAGTATACTTGTGGCTTTAATTTATTAATTACTTTGTCACCACAATTTTAGAATTAAAAAAAATGCCTTATTTATTGGCAGAAATTTCGCTGTATTAGTAAAGCGAAATTTACCTTTCTGAATTTGTGGTGACAAATGACTTTCAACAAGAAGTTTGAAAATTCTTACTTTATAGTTTTGGCAGCGAATGGGCTAATCAATGAGTCACCCCCACGGATCCTAAAATGAAGTCTTTTTCAATTTGTATACTTGTGTAATTAAATAAGATCTCAAACAAAACATCTTTCAAGTACAATCTTTCAAACAAATAAACTTTCAAATTCAGTTTCTTTCAATTCAAACTTTCAAGATTCTCAAAATAAAAATTGTCAATCAGAATGCATCAAAACTTACTTGAGATCTAAACTTTGCAAATTGGAGGCATCATCTGGTAGGTGAGAGCGTTCGAACTTCCCCAGAAGATTGTTATGTAGTTCCAAACCTTTTAGATTCGAAAGTGGTCCAAATACATTTTTCGCAAGCCATCTTAATTGACAATTAATTATCCTCACAGCAGTCACTTGCCCACCAGCTATTTTACCAAAACTCGTATCTAAACGCAATAACTTTGATCTAAATGCAATAAATTCAAAACTTCTTACTTGTGAGTGTTGAATTTCCGACAGAACTGTCCAGTTCCAACTATTTAAGTTTGAGGAATCACTTACATCTACCATAGCATTTTCAAATTTCAAGTTTTCAAAAACAGAATATTGTGGCAACGATGGAGATAATAACGGCACGTGACTCCCGTTAGAAATCTCTAAAGTGAATCTCTTGAGGTAGGGCAGATTTGTAAACGTACCGTTGGGAAAAGCTGGTAGATTATAGTTCACAAATTTTATAAATAAAATTGGTTTTCGAAAACCTCTTGTGCAGTTCTCAAACAATGGAATCGCACCAAGGAATTCTTCATAGCCACCGTTTGAGAAAACAAACGTGCAGTTTCCTGTTACAAAGTCTGTTTCCACTTTAATGTCGCATTTGAGTTGTTGACAAAACAACATGATTAGAAAACATCCTAAAAATAGTCTTTGTTTCATTTTGTATTCTTTCGAGTAATAACACTATTCAAAAGCAACAGTGATAAATATACGAATGTTATCTTTCAAATTTCGATATTCATTTTTGAATGATTATTATTATATATTCATTAATAATAAATATATTTCATTTTGAACTACAGTGTTCTTTAAAAATTAAATTCAGTCCCAATATCTCTAAAATACAATAATTATCTTTCAGTTTTCATTATCTTTAAATTTGTATTGTCCATAGCATTAAATCATTTAACTTCTTTTTTTTAAATGAACTTGCTTTAATGTTTGAGAGCAAACAATGTAGTTCATTATTTATGTTTCATTTCATAGTATCCATTGTAATTATATTATTTTTTACTATTTGTTTTGTATAATTGACTTTAGTGCCTCAAACTAATTTTCTTTCGATAGCATTTACTCAACATTGTTTTTTAAAAGAGTTAATACAGAAATAAAATACAATTGCGTCAAACAAAGTGCATATTTCACTTACTAATTTTATCGTATATAACTATTAACAAATCTAAAAGATCATTTCTATTTTGGTCCAACATGAGATAAAAATATATATTTAAAGATAAATACAGCATTTATAATTTCTGCTTATACAACTTGGAGTTCAGATCACATCGCACGAAGTACGATATTCGTAGTACCTTACTCTGTATTGTGAATTACAACCAAGTAAAACAAAGGCATTTTCACTTACTAATTGTCGTAGATTAGTATCCAAAAATATGATATGAAAAGATTTTTCTCCAACATGAGATCACAATAAAAATGAAAATAAATGCAACATAATAATAATTTCACTACTGAATTTCAGACTGTACCACCACGAATTTTGATAACTGAAGTACTGATAAATCATTGTTTAGATTTGTGATTGAAAATACTTGAAAATGACATTCAAAATGATAAACTTTTATTTGACTTTGACTATATCAGATGCATGAACATGAGCGCTGAAATTAAAGATATATTGTAAACTTTTACATATTTGATAAAACCTACAGAATAATAACACTTTCAAATTTTAAAATGAAATAAATATTTCTTAGTAGGCATTCGATTATAGTATACTTATTAGTGAGAGAGAAGCTGATTTTTTTTTTTTAATCACTGTAAATAGGCAGTTAGATTTAGGATTTGCTCTCCTGAATAATATCTTAACATTTTCTCCTTTAAAATATTTATTTATTTATTTTGCAACATAGTAGCAATTATTTTCGTTTGTTGAAAACTCATAGATATCAGAAATTATAGGAAACCCGGTTTTAAAAAAATCCCAAAGTTTAAAAGTGTATTAATTAAAGTTTAGTTGAACTGATTTTTTTTTTTTTAATTGCATACAAATCTGAATGATAGTCATTACTTCGATTTCAAAAGTTTCAGAATGAAGCTGTTTGCTCCAACGTTTCTGGGTTATAATTTTCTATATTATCGTTAGTTAAAGTGACCAAAAGTCCTCTAAATTCGAAGCCGTCCTCAAATTTAGGGATTGCAGCTCACGCAGTTTCCTCAGTTTTTGAATTAAAACAATTATTACATTTTAAAAATGTGATAAGTTCGTGGGACAAAAAATCTCAAATAAATAAATTAAGCTTAAAAAGTTATAAGTTTTGAGTTTAAGTTTATGAAAGCTTTAAAAAAGTCCCAGTTATTAAACCATTATAAAATTCGGCCACCCTACTTAGAGTTAAATTTTTTTTGAGGAACCCTATTCATATTTATTTTTATACGAGCTTTGAAAATTCTTAACTACAAACCCCTTTATTTCGTTCTATCATTTAATTTGTCATGTAAAGTTTATCCTAAATAAAGATTTCCATTGCTCTGTCGAAAAAAAAAAAAAAAAAAAAAAAAAAAAAAAGCTAAATATACACTAGCGGAAAATAAAAATCCCAACACCAAGAAAGACTTGTGTTAAATAAACGAAATTTGGTAGGCGTGTTTATACATATGAAAGATGACATCGATTGAAATTTCGTGCTCCGCGCATAAGTGTGGCGCTAGTAGCGCCACTCAGAACTTGTAGATCAGGTTTACTTTAAATGCGTGCTGTAAAGTTCGTAGGCTCGTTTAGCTTCGAAATGTGGCGTATTGAATTGATGTTAGCCAAGAATGTTTTTAACGGGACGAAGAAGCCACTGTCAACAGCTCACCGAGTTGGAACGAGGTCGCATATTCGGGCTACGAGAAGCTGGATTTTCTTTCCGCGATATTTCAGAAAGACTTGGCTGGAATTTATCCACTGTGCATGATTGTTGGAAGTAGTGGTCAAGGGATGGTGCTACCTCAAGAGGACCAAGTTCCAGGCGGCCACGTGGCACTCCTGAGAGGGAAGATCGCCGTATTCGGCGTACGACTGTGGCGCATCGTACTGCGTCTGCGGCAGAAATTCGAGCTGCAGTTGGTACCACAGTGGCACAACGAACTGTTATAAATCGATTACTTCAAGGACAGCTCCGAGCCAGGCGCCCTGTAGCGTGCATTCTACTGACTCGAAACCATTGCGACGCCATTCGTGTCGAGCCAGAGCTCATTGGTGGGCGGAGTGGAGATCTGTTGTGTTTCTTTTTCATCAGAAAACACAACAGATCTCCACTCCGTCCTCCAATGAGCTCTGGCCTGACACCAAGGGCGTCGCAAACGGCAATGGCTTGGAGCCAGTAGAATGCACGCTACAGGGCGCTTGGCTCGGAGCTGCCCTTGAAGTAACCGATTTCTAACAGTTCGTTGTGTCCCTCTCAGGAGTGCCACGTGGCCGCCTGGAACCTGGTCTTCTTGAGGTAGTACCATCCCTTGACCACTGCTTCCAACAATCATGCACAGTGGATAAATTCCAGCCAAGTCTTTCTGCAATATCGCGGAAAGAAAATCCAGCTTCTCGTAGCCCGAATATGCTACCTCGTTCCAACTCGGTGAGCTGTTGACAGTGGCTTCTTCGTCTCGTTAAAGACATTCTTGTCTAACATCAACTAAATACGCCACATTTCGAAGCTAAATAACGCCTACGAACTTTACAGCACGCATTTAAAGTAAACCTAATCTGCAAGTTCTGAGTGGCGCTACTAGCGCCACACTTATGCGCGAAGCGCGAAATTTCAATCGATGTCATCTTTCATATGTATAAACACGGCTACCAAATTTCGTTTATCTAACACAAGTCTTTCTTGGTGTTGGGATTTTTTTTTCCGCCAGTGTAAGTTAAAATGTGTGGAACCAATATCAAGAAACGAAATTTGAAGATTGGGTGATTTGAGCTTAAAACTGTTAAAACGATTATGCAAAAATTATCTACTAACCAGAGTAACAGTACTCACCAGGAAATCGATAAATAGATCGTTGACTTTGTATTTAGAAACGAATATATTTAGAAATTATAAAGTGATAGGAAAGAGATTTTCAATTTTAATCTAAAGCAGCGTGGGTCCAACTGCGAGATTGATCGAATTGAACCCAATCGAATGAAGAACCCTTTTTTTTTTTAATCAAAGAGTTGAATGTCAGAAGTAACTGATGCGAGTGGAATGTGTGCTAATTTATTCTTTAAATAAATGAAATTTTATAAAATGATTTTTTTTAATTAAAATTATTTCTCTCTATTCTAAAAAAAAGTAACTACCGCCGCCGCCGCCGGTTTTGATTTTTTTGTGACCGGAGGCCTTTCTTCGTTAATATTAACAAAAATAATGCATACAAAAATATGAAAATCGGTGGTTTTATACAGAAATGTTTGATAAACACGCTGATGCAGACAGTTTTCAAATCGAAGAATTATTTTAAGAGTTTTTTAATGCTAAAGTTGGACAAAATCGTTCCACTAAAAAAGTTTTATAGCAGCAAAAACTATACATGGCAGTGTAATCATTTTTAGATCATTTTATGCGTTAGAATTTGCCGGAGTGCAGATTGCATTAATTTTTTTATTTTGACTCATTTTTTCAGGTTTTATTTCTATTTTAAATTCAAATTTTCAGCATTTCTAGAAATATTTTTTACAGATTTCAGAAAATTGTACTAATTTAAACTGTTGCCAACTGTATAAAAAGCGCAAGCAATAATGTTTGCTTCAAATTAAAAATTTATTTACACGTGACTATTATAAACAGGAAAAAAACTTTCAAATTAGAATTAAATAATTACGTATAAAAAGCAAGAACGTATAAAAAGCAAAAATTACGTCATAAAAAGTATACACGTGAATTTTAAAAGAGAAAGGATATTGTAAAATAATAAATTCATTAACATGCATTAGAAGTCTTAGGAGAAATTAAGTCATATTTACGTCACATTATAGTTATTACATAAAATGAACACAAAATAATATTGCAAAAAAGTTTAAATTTAGAAATTGCACTAGACATTTATTTGATATTTTGAGAATTAATTTAAAATGTCTCATTTAAAAGAACTTTCTTTTCGCTTTGTTAAAAAATACCAGGAGACAAAGACTCTTTTTACTTAATTCCTTTTATATTAGCTTATTTTGAAATGTTGTTACACGTGTATACGTCATCAAGTTATTTTTATTTCGACGTTTTATTTGTGTTTTTATTAATGTTGTACGAATTTATTTGTTCTTTCGTTATTTAAAATAAAAATTATATCAATTTGTATAATTTGGCGAGTGGTTTGGCGATTTATATAATTTGGCGAAATGGGTCGACAGGATAATCAAGTAGTGCCGCAGCGGATTTGGCGTTAAAATTCCCCAATCAAAGAGAAATGAAGAGAAATTCATTTATAGGGAGATCGCCACTGTTTTTTAAATTATAATTCAATTTTTCGAAATCTTTTTAAAGCCGATCAAATTAGCGTGCATTTAGAGTCTGCGGTGTCTGGACGGGGGTTGGCGAGCGTAGCTCGTAGGGGGCCGAGCCCCCTAGTTTATTATTAAAAATCTAACTACTTTTGTTTTAGTTTCAAAGTAGTAAAACACTAGTGGTTTTTAAAATTGTTACTCTTCAAGTATGGAGATGCACCCTACTCCGCAGCTAACTTATTTCTGAAATTTAATGAAGACATCCCCATACAATGATTATTTTCGTTTTCCTCTACAACAGTTCGGTGACTTCTCTTCTTATTTATTTATTTAACTAGTGTAAATGCCCGTCCTAGGACGGTGGGTAAAAATTGTGTTTTTCACTTAAAATTTGAAAAACTGATAAAAAAAAAAATAATTGACAATATGGAAGCGTTTAGATGAGCAAAGTTCGGCTAGTTTATGTTCTAATAAACACACAATTAGTATTTACAATATTTCTGGGTATAATAGGTTTTCCGGCTAATATACTATAACAAAATTAAGATTTCTTAATAAAACAAAAATTTTATAAATATGCAATAAAAGTGCGTAATTAAAAGTCTGCTGCAACTATTGAAATAATACTATTTTTTTTTAATAACACTTTGGAATTGTATTTTATCGTTTACCCCCCCCCCCCTTCCTCCAAAAATTTTTTTGATTAATAAATATCTCGGGTTGAATCCCAACCGTCTAATCCCCTAAGCTTCTGTCCTCCTGATGCAAAGCTATATAAGCTGCAATAAGCAATATTTAAATTGATTACTTTTTTAAAAGAAAGTCAGTTTTATCAATTTTTTGCAGGAAAAAAAAGGATATTTTTAAAAATACCATATTGTTTTCCGTGAATCACTTTATATGAGAAATAAATTAAAATTCCTTACATGTCGCAAAGAAAATTTAATATGATTGCAACTTAATACTTGAAATAATCTCAAGTGACACTTGGCGATTTATTTTGGTGGTGTAATGCGATGTGCCTTGCACTGATTTGTTAGGAAGAAGTGCTTACCACTGCTCAATTATCAGGACTTGTAACCTTGAGAAGTAATCGCGAGATTCTTGTTTCTTGTCAACCAATGGGAGAATGGATGCTTTTCCCCTTGAGCAGGGGCGGATTTATGAAGTGATGGGCCCCTCTCACTGGAACTTTTTGGGGCCCTTGCATCTTGAAAAATTAGGTATATTTATAATATATACTAATAAAAGAAAATTTTGCTCTGTGTGTGTGTGTATTCGCGATGACTAGCGAAATCTACCGCACGTACAAAGCGGAAAATTTTTGTGAGGGTAGTCCAAGGCCTCCCCTGATACATCTGAGACTCAGAATTCTAAAATATCTATTTATAAGCTGAGTTATTCATTAGCAATTGCAACGCACTCTCATTAAAAACTTATCTCGGCTAACGATAGGTAAAAAGCAAGCCTTATTTACGCATCATGAGATAATGAATATCGAAAAGAAGGAATTCAGGTGGTGGGGGATTTTTTTTTATATTAACTTACATCGACCAAACCGCTTACTAAAGTTAAAAACGGAAGACATATTCTAAAAGATCGTACCCTTACGTCTCAAATCCCGTAATCAATAATAATAATAAAAAAATCGCAGTTAACACTTTGAAAAAGAAAATTCAAAGAGGGTCGTTTTTCCAAAAAAAGTTTCCTCCCTTCTGGCAACGCCCCTCCAGGGTGCAAATTTTTAGACGTGCCGACAATCTAAAAATATGTTCTTAAAGATAAAATCTCCTTCTAATCGATGGTGCAATCGGTTTTTAAAAATATGAATTTTAACCTTTCAAATAACCGGTGAACTCGGGTCACTTCGCGCCTCTCGAAGACAATATTTTTTGTACGCTAAAAGTAACTAAACATCCGTATGCATTTTAACACAGTCTTTTCAGGTAATCTCAATAGACTAGATTTAGATCACCTATAAAAATTATGAAACGTTCGGACGGGTAGAAATATTTTTTACAAAATAAAATGGTGTGAAAATTTTGGGGAAATCCGAAGAAACTGAGTGTTTTGTCGTGGTTTCGCCCCTCCAGGGTGCAATTTTAGAAATACCGACGAAGCAAAAATATGTTCTTAAAGCTGAAACCTTCTTTTAAGCGGTAATGTAATCGGTATAAATAAAATGTGCGAAAAGTTCGATGAAATCAGTTAAAACTTGAGAGTTTTGTCACGATTTCGCTCGCTTTTGTTAAGCATAGACTATAAAAATTCAATAACGCAGAAAATAAATACCAAATAGCATGTACTTTCAATTCAATATTTTTTCATTTAAAAATATAATTTCAGACAAAATGGGGTTAAAGATATAAAATCATACAAATTTGAGGTTCATTTAAGAGTCATTCATCGCGGGCCCGGGCAATGCCGGGCGGGCCAGCTAGTTTAAAAATAATAGCTATTCAAAACTTAATTACAATAATTACTATCAAATAAATTAAAATGTATTTAATTCGTTAAGGATTAATTACTCGAAATTAATTTCATATTCGAATTATATCCCATTATTTTACACGAACTTAAATACTGTGACGGATAAATGTGCTAAAATTATATACATTATTTTCCTTTCAATTTTTTAAGAACATAAAATGATAATTCAAACCAAAATTAATCAGAAACTAAGGAGATAATATTTTGAAATCTGCTGAGCTATAACCCAAAACCTCTTTTCGCTGCTGCTTGCAGTTTTAAATTCATGTTTTAATAAAACAATTTCAGAAATCAAATAAAGTCATCAATTATAATCAAATTAAATTATATTTTTCTCCTTTTCGTTACACAGTTGGGCTCAAAGAATGGCAAATGCTTTATGGATATAAAAAGAATTCGAAGCTCCGCGAATTGTTTTATAACCATCTGCACTGCATTTTTATATAAATATTAGGGACTCTGCCCCCCTGCAAATGTATAGTAGTGACGTGTAAATAAATTTTTAATTGAAATGAGATATTATTCTTTGCGCTGTTTTTTAAATTGGCAACAATATAAAATAGTAACCTTTTCTAAAATATGAAAAAAAAATATCTTGAAATGAAAAAAAATTGATTAAAATAAATAAAAAAATACTCTTTATTTAATCGTATTATTATTATTATTTCATGAATTATTTTTTCAAATTTTCCTGAAAAATATAATTTAATCACAATATTGTCTTCGATTGAAATAAAAGATTATTTCAATTTCAATTTGAAAATTACGAAAAAGAAAATAAATCTAATGATCCTTATATTTTCCCCTTTCCTCCATTTTTTCCACAAAAATGGAATCATTTAGTTGCCATCATTACAAAAATATTGTAACAATTAGGGAAAAAAAATTAATACCTCGAAAGCTAAATCAAATTTAAAAATTATCATACCAGTTTTAACATACGCGGATCAATACAGACAATTGATGATGCTAATTTCACCGCCAAAGATTCCCTATTTTAGTAATAATAGCTATGAAATACAATCAGTCGTTTCATAAATTCGTTTAGGATTTTATATATATATGGTAAATATATTTTAAACACCAATTTAATTAACTAATCTGCATATAGGTTTGTAATTGCGTGTGTTTTAATAGCGAATGCCATAAAAAATGGTCCCAAAAATGTAAAAGTGGCACTTTCACAACTGCGATTAGCAAAACATCTGCAAAAAAAAAAAAAAAAAAAAAAAAAAAAAAAAAAAAAAATCATATTGGAGAAAACTATGGGGACATATGGGGGTTCTGATATATTTGATAGTCGTGTGTCATTTTTGATCTGGATGTGGAGAATTTTATGAGAGAGAAAAATTATGAACACTTACGATGCAATAATAAAACTTGTGCAATAATAAAATATTGATTCCTAGCTGACCCGTCCGACGTTGCCCGGGTCCGTTATAATAACCTTAAACAAAATTCGAATTCTTTGGAAATTCGGTGCTCCAATGCCTTCGGCATCATAGAGTGTTTCAAATGAACTTAGTTCTTCCGGGGCCCCAATGCCTTTGGCAGCGTCGAGTGTGTTTCCAACAAACATCTTTGCAGTGGCGTAGCCAGGGAGGTGGGGGGGTCCAAATGCTCTGGATACCGGTGATTTTGTAAAGTTCAGTTCGCCTTATCTAATCGGAGAATTTCCTGCTATTAATCAAGACGAAGAAAACTTTAAAATATTACTGATATACTCAGCATTTGGACCCCCTCCCTGGCTATACCAATGCCTCTTTCTGAACGAACCTGTGACCTGGATACCGCTGTCTGAGGCAGCGTATACCCGAAGTGCTCCGCATGTGCCGAAGACAATAGAAAACCAAGTTGAATGACCCAAACCTCGTAGTTATTGGGCCCATAGAACCCGAGATTAGAATGCTTCCCCCTAGCGGTAGAATATGGAACTAAAATCTGTATAACAATCTTAAGCTAAATTGAATGAACCAATTTTCGATGAAATCGAGCCATAGAAAGTGAAAAAAGAATGTGCCGTTAACGTTCGAAAATGGTGGCAACAAAAGTTCAAGATAAACTTTCATAATGCAGAAAGTAGTTTAATTATAATCTCAGTTGAATGAACCAATTGCCATTGAAATCGGGCCGATAAAACCCGAGGAAAGCATGTGGAAGGTGCCCCCTCCATCTATAAATTTATCAAAGTCCCTTTAACATTAACCTAATATTTAATTTTCGGATGAAATACCCCCACCTCTCTAAAGCTTTAACAGTAGCATTATTTACAATTTACCACTGTAGTGAGTAAAAATAAGTTGATGCCGAAAAGAAGATTAATATTCGAAAAAGTTGGTAGCAAGGGTATAAGGAAATTTTTTTTAGTAGTTTATAAAATGGCAGGAGGACCCTAGAACTATATTTAAAAAAACTGCAAGAGAATCGGATCAAGGGCCTCAAGAAGGGATTAATATTCAAAATTGGTGGTAGCTGAATTCTGGGAAATTTTTTTGTCGTTCATGGAATAGCTGAAAAACCTAATAAGTTGTTAGAAAAGAAATACTAGTGAATCGGACTATTTTTAAGGGAGTTATAATGGGGGATCAAAAGGTGCTAAGGTGATAATTGAGAGCAGGGTCCTAAGATGAAAACATGTTAAAAGGTCCTAGTATTTAGCTCTTTAGATCTCCAATTAGTCGAAATTAAACATAACGTACAAATTAATCATTAGAATAAAATTTTAAATAAATGCGCTAAAAATAAGGAGAAATACTTAAAAAGGGGCCTAAGGGCCCAATAAAAATATGAGGAGTAGGTAGAAATCCTAAAAAGTTGTTAGAAAAAAAGCTAGTGAATCAGATCATTTTTAAGGGCGCGATAATAGGGAGCTCACAATTTAATACGTGGCGCACAAAAAGTTCAAGGGACTCCAGACCGGGCCCCAGGGAGCCAGGGCCTTAAGTGGAATGTAGAAATGGGGGAATAACTAAACGGAAAAGTTCCTTTTAACAAAGATCGGATTAAAAGGGGGCAATTATTAACAATTGAGGGCACAAAAACTTCAAGAGACCCTGTACCACGTCCCAGGGGACCACAATCTTAACTCGAATGTAGTTGGGTATAAAGAAATTTTCTAGTAGTTTATAAAGTAGCCAGAGGAGCCAAAAACTATGCAAAAGAGAATTGCAAAAGAATTGGATTATTTTTAAAGAAGGGCCCCAAGAAAGCCATTAATATTCAAAATTGGTGGTAGCTGAAGTCTAAGAAAATTTTTTCTAGTTCATGTAGTAGTTGGAGGACCTAAGAAGTTAAAATAGCAATTAAAGCCTTTGTGCAGGAATATTAAAAACCTAATTGTAAATATATTAGGTAAATAAATATATTGACCTAAGAAATTGTTAGAAAAAAAAAAGCTAGTGAATAGGACCATTTTTAAGGAAGCTATAATAGGAGATGCCAAAGAGGCCAACTGATAGTTCAGAGCAGGGCTCTTAAATGAAAACATGTTAAAAGGCTACTTTGCGCTTTAGGTCTTCAATTAGACGAAATTAAGCATAGGGTATGAATTATTAGAATAAAATTTTAAAGAAATACGCAAAAATGAGGGGAGATGCATTAAAAAGGGCCTTAGGGCCCTAATAAAAATATGAGTGTTGACCCGGGGACAGGAATCCAAGAATCAACTTTAAAGTTATGCATTGAGAGAGCGACACAATTAGGGAGTGAAAAATGCATGGCAGACAAAAAGTTCAAGGATCTCTGGACCGGGTCCTAGGGGGCCAGGTCTTAACTGGAATGTAGAATCTGGGGAATAACTAAATTGAAAAAGGGCACCAAAAACGAATATTGGATTAAAAAGGGAGAGTTATTAACAATTTAGGGCACAGAAACTTCCAGGACTCTGTATCGGTTCCCAGGGAGCCAGGATCTTAACTGAAATGTAGAAAGGGGGATAACTAAATGTCAAAAGGCCCCAAAAAAACGAAGAAAATCGGATAAAAAAGAGCAAGCTATTAAAAATTTAGGGCATAAAAACTTGAAGGGCTCAGGGGGCCCGGGTCTTAAAATATTAAAAATCTGACCCTCAGGTACATCGGGAACTGGTTTAGACTATCCTCACCGAAATGTTCAGATTTCTATGTGCGGTAGATTTTGAGAGCCATCGCACACAGACACACAGAGCGAAACTTTGTTTTATTAGTATAGACTATCAGACCGCCCGGCGTTGCCGGGGTCCGTAAATAATAACCTTAAACAAAACTCAAGTTTGCATGATTTTATATCTTTTGAAATTCTTTTAAATGAACCTAATTTCGGAGGTCCCCATTGCCTTCCGCAGCGTCTAGAGTGTTCCCAACAAACTTCTTTCCGAACGAACCTATAACTTGGGTCCCCGTTATCCAAGGCAACATGTACCGGAAGTGCTCCGCATGTGATTGAGCCAAACCTCTTAGTAATCAAGCCCAAAGAATAAAAAAAAAAAGAATGCATCATTAATGTTAGAAAATGTTGGTACCTGAAGTCTAAGGTAAAATTTCATAATACAGAAAGTAGTATAATTATAATCTAAGTTGAATGAACCAAATCCCGTTGAAATTGGGTCCTTAGAATCCGAGGAAAGAATGCGCCCCAAGTGGTGGAAAATGCCCCCTCCCCTTGTAAATTTCACGAATTACTTTTAACATTAACACGATATTTTATAAACGGATGAAATCCCTTATCTAAAGTTACCTTTAAAGTAACGCGATTTTTAATTTACGGCTGTAGTTTGTAAACGTAAGTTGATGCTGAAAAAGGAGATTAATATTTGAAAAAAAGTGGTAGCTGAGGTATAAAGAAAGACCGAGCCCTGGGGATCAGTGTCTTAACTGGAATGTAGTTGCGTATAAGAAATTATTTTAGTAGTTTTAAAGTAAGCTGGAGGACGTGTTAAAGTGGACATGTTAAAACTATGTTAAAGAAAATTGTAATAGAATCAGATAGTTTTTAAATAAGCTGCAAAAAAGGCCCCAAGAAGCAGATTAATATTCAAAATTGGTGGTAGTTCAAGTCGGGGAAATGTTTTTGTCATTCATGTAGTAGCGGGAGGACTTAAGACGTTGTTTAAAAAAAGAAACTAGTGAATCGGACCGTTTTTAAGGGACCTATAACAAAGGGCCCAAAAAGTGCCAACTGATAGTAAAGGGCAGTGCCCTAACATGAAAACGTGTTAAAAAATCTAAGTTCTTGGCACTTTAGATCTTCAATTAGTCACAATTAAGCACAGAATAATATTTTAAAGAAATGCACAAAAAATTGGGTAAATGTTTAAAAAAGGGCCCTGGGTCCCCAATAAAAATATGAGGGTGTTGATCTAGGAAGAAGAGTGCAAGACTCAACTTTAAAATTATGTACTGAGAAGGTGAGAAAATCAGGGGGTGAAATATTCTTGGCGCACAAAAAGTTCAAGGGACCCTGGACCGGATCCTACGGCATCCTAGGGCCCCCAGGAAATAAACTGGAATGTAGAAATGTGAGACTAACTAAATGGAAAAAGGATATCAAAAATGAAGATCGGATTAAAAGGAAGCAATTTATTAACCTTTTATTTGCACAAAAACTTGAAGGGGCCCTGTATCGAGCCACAAGGTGTTAGGGTCTTATATGGAGAGTAGAAAGGCGAGAATAAATGGAGAAAGGTCCCCCAAAACGAAGAAGATTGGATAAAAAGGAGGCAAGTTATTAACAATTTAGTGCATAAAAACTTAAAAGGGCCCAGGGGCCCCGGGCCTTAAAAAATTAAAAATCTGAGCCACAGGTGCATTAGGACCTGTCTTGGATTATCTTCATCTAAATTTTCAGACTTCTATGTGCGGTAGATTTTGCTAGCCATTCGCACACAGACAGACAGAGCAAAACTTTGCTTTATTAGTATAGATAATCAGTAACAAAGTAAAAATTCACTTAAAATATCAACTTTACGAAAACTGCATACCAAATGAGGGGACCCCCAAAATCAGGGGCCTCATTTTGACGGCCCATGATTTAATTAGTCCCTCAATCTGTATAATTAAATCGTCATAGAATGTCTCTAACAGTACTCCTTTCGGCTCAGACCCAAGTTTCCTTTGAATCTCACCCTCCTATCCGTCCACAAACGATCATAGTCCTGATAATTCATACATAAAAAAAAAAAAAGATAAGGGAAACTAAAATATTTCTGGTAGTAGCAAATGATAGAAAAAATAATATTTATTACATGAAAATGATATTGTAATAATAACTGAAAAATTAAAAATGAATACTAAGAAAATCCTTTTATCAAAACGTCACATTTCTCTTTGAACTCAAAAGAAGATTTGGGGGCCCCTTGGGATGCGGGGCCCCTCGCTATTGCGACCATCGCGACCCCTTAAATCCGCCCCTGCCCTTGAGTCTCTTCCTGGGAGACTGCGGTAAGATTGATGGATTCGCCCCGCCCAGCGTTACACTGGCTTTTATTATATAGAGATTATTGGCCGCCTGTACCCATCAAAAACATTAACTATTAAGCAGATTTCGTAAAAAAAATACTACATATTACATTCTCCCCTATGTTGGAATTTCTGAACATTTTTTACACATCTACGCCGATCATGACCCTTAGATCCCAAACCACCCCCCAGTTAAAAACTGTATCTATCTATCTATATCCCTTATCTATCTATATCACACAAAAAGGGCTAAAAATTTATGTATGGCAGATTTTTGAGAAAATTAAAAATGGGCTCAGTGGGCTAAAAAAGTAGGTTTTTAGGGAGAAAAAAATTCATAACTTCGTCAGAACTCAAGATATCAAATCCAATTAAATTTATTATAAATCTTCTTAATATTTTCTGCAACTATTATATTGACAAAATTTTGATGGGACTAACTCTTACCGCAAAAAAATTAAAAACAAAAAGGAGGGGTTGAAAAAGAAAAAAATTCATAACTTCATCAATTCACAAGATATCAAATCCGCTTAAATTTATTATAAATCATCTTAATATTATCTACAAATTTTATATTGACAAGTTTTTGATAGGACCAATTCTTGCAGCAAAAACAAATTTAAAATATATAGCAATTGAAGAAAAAATCATCTTATTAACATGATTCTAATAAAACGAGATCTTACAAAAAACGAAACTAAAAACTCCTCAAAAACGAGCAGCAAAAATTGTTAAACTGGGGTTATCTCTAATCCTGTTTTAGTTTTTGTTGGTGAATTTAGCACTTAACTTCGAAATCTACATGCGCCTGTTGACCAAGCCTGCAGGGATTTTTTTTCCACACTGTAATCTTAATAATATAAACAGTACGACACAAAAGAAAAAAGACATCTTTGGGCTGGGACATGGAGTTTATTGGCGCCACATAGGTAACAACATTGATAAAACTATATACATCGGTTTGTGTCTGAATTTGAATTTTGAAAGAATTGAAGATAATTTGGACTCCTGTTTTCTTGTAAAACACGAATTTCGTAAAACCCCACGCCCAGCAGATTCCAATTTATGCTATTGTCTTCAGAGGCTATTTCTTGGTGACTTCTAACTATTGCTTTTCAACATCCAGAACCGGGCTATTTTAGAAAAAAGGCTTGAGATAGCTTTCAATTATATTTCTCTGCTCTAAAAAGGTTTTCTAAAATTCGTAAATTTGTCTTGCAGCCATTTGCGAACACTTTTTTTCTTTTCTGGAACATCAACAACATTATCAGATGCTGGAAAGAAAAGTAAAAATACATGAAAATATGTATACATACGTAAGCAGAAAACGTAAATATTATAGTATTCTAACAAAATAATTGTACATATTTCCTGATCTTTGTCATATAATAAATATCTTTGTCATTTATCTTCTTTATATTAACACATTTTACCATTTTGCAAATCATTTTTGTGTCGAGATAAAAAAGATTTAGATTTGTTATTATGTACTTTTAAATCGTAAATTGTTTCTAATATTTTGCTCAACCTATTTCTGATATTATCCCCTCTCCCATTTTTTCCCTTATATACAAATAGGATACATTATTATCTTCACTGCTTATTCTTTTCCAAAGGTTTAAAAAAATAGTTAAAAATATGTCTGTTGTTTCGCAATATTTAAACAGTTCAAACAAATAATTAAAAAAAACGTATTTTTTAAATATTCCATCCTTTATACGAAGTTTTTGTTTTTCAAATTGACTTTGTGTTGTGAGAACTTTACATGATAAGAAGCTACAATAAAAGTCGTTAAAAAAAATATTTTTAATATCTCGTGAACGTCTGAGGGTTTTCCTGCATTTTCACAAGAGTGGTTGTAAAACGACACCAAAATGCGATAATGTTCTTCTATTTAAAATCTTAACGCAAGAATCGTATATAAATGCTATATAATGAGACATCCGAACAAGGAACAAATCACGAAATATTTCTCTGCTTTTAAAACTTTTTCTTAAAAAATATTCCATTACAATTTACATCGTTCATTATTAAGCGCCCCCATATTCTCTAAATGTGGCGAAAAATCTCGAAAATGGTTCATTATTTTTCTTTTTTAACTTTTAAGATCAAATAAAATTTCGGACATCAAGGGCTAAGACGTGTATTTCATTTACCTGAAATGTAAACTCGGTAAAAGGCGACAAGTTTTCGAATTAGAATTCTTAAGTTTTCTACGCATTGAGGTGACTTGTTTCCTTCAGAGATTTATTAGCGATAAACTGAGTGCCCTAAATGCGCAGACACTTTTATGAGATTAACTAAGGTAAGTTTATATAGTATATTTTCATATATTGTGATAAAAGGAAGTTTAAAGCAGATATTGTGTTTAATTAAGCTGTGTTTAGTTAATAAATTAGGAATTCAAGCATGATCCTCCAATAGTACTTTTCTTTAACCAGTTACTTAAATATGTGTTTAAAATGATTAAAATAGAAAAATATGTATATTTAAAATTTTTAATAAAAAAATGGCGTGAGAATAGAAGTGTATTTCAAGACAGCGAATATAGACACATGATTACGGGATTAGCAATTACTTTATATGGTGAAAATTCTGAAAATTCTTGTATGGATTGAGAACAATTAAATTATCTTTATTTGAATGCGATTAAGTAAGTTAATTTTACAAACATTGTAACATTTAGTAAATAAATAAATAGAAATGCTTAATTCATCCTTAAAAAGTTAAACTTAAACTTACACTACGTGCAAACTACTTAAAAGATGAGACAATATTTTAAAAAAATAAGATGTTAAATTACTTTAATATCCTTAGTACTTTCAACTGTAAAAACATAGCCTTCTTCAGTGAAATACAAGAAATATATTGTTTTTGTTATTTTTTATGTATTTCTTGTATTTCTCTGAAGAAGGCTATGTTTTTATAGTTGAAAGTACTAAGGATATTAAAGTAATTTAACATCTTTTTTTTTAAAAAATATTGTCTAATCTTTTAAGTAGTTTGCACGTAGTGTAAGTTTAAGTTTAAATTATAACATTCGGTAGCTTAAATGCAATATCCGACTAAAGCATGGTGCAGCTGGTGCTCCCAATTTTTTATTGTACGCTTCTTAAATCTGATATTTTAATTTTGTTTTCACCTTTTATTAATTATATTCAACATTTTCTACTTTTAGATTAGAATAAGATCAAAAATGAAAACGATGTCCATCTAAAAGAAAATTTATGTTTCCGTGTATGCTTTCTAAAGAATAGAAAAACTTTAATTTTTTGTGAAAGTGTAAGAAAAAGGAGGGGGTGGATCAACAGAATATCAGACACGGGGCCTCTCTTTGGTTTAATAAGGCCCGCTCAAATAGAATTATTAGAAACATTGCACGATTTTATCTGTTTAATAAGTCTGATATTTTTATCATGTGACATTTTATAATAACTACAGTTATGTGTAATAGATTTTCTTGTTAACAATGTTATAAATATCTTGTAAATACCCTTTTAAACCTTTCAGGGGTAAGCAAAAATGACTCTAAATATTGAATTCTCATCGGAATAATCGAAAAATTCTATTTTTAAATAAGGAAAAGCAATTTTTCAACGATTTTCCTCCAAAGTTAAAAATATAAAATTTAGTAAAAATTTTCTGGTGAAAATCTTGTTTAAATTAGGTGGGATATATTTTATCCCACCGCCCCTTAAGGGATTAACCCGTAAACTGCGACCAAAATTTTAAATGTCGGCGTTATTTAAAACGTTTTTAAATTTATTTGTATTTTTTATTAACGAAATAAGATTTTTGATAAAAATCAATATCCCTGTTAGATTTCTTATTAAATTCCGTAGAAGAATCATGGGGTTATATTTCATTATCACTATATCGCCAGCAAAATTAACCCTCAACTGTTGTTAGCAGTCTCACTGACGGCTGCTTTTTTCAATATTCACAGTTTAACTTGTAATTTCCAGTTTAACTATAGGTACAAGTGAAATTTTGTTTCGTTTGTAGTCCTATACTATCGTTACAAATATCTGAATAGATGAAATTTAATTAGAATTAATCCTGTACAAAAAGTTTAGTGGAGAAACAGTATTCTATGAGTTAATCGCCCTTTTTAATCATCTTTTGATCGAGCGGTCTAGCAGATCGTTCACACTTGTTATGTGACAATTTCTCTGACAGTAAGTTAATGGTTAAATGAATATTTTTAGATGAATTGACATGCATAAAACACATTGTGGACTTTGGACGTCTCATCTAGGTTTTAACTGCCGTAAAGGCAACAAAAATGACCTTAAACGCGACAATAGTATATTGTGGGTATAAACTACAGATAATGATTCCATTCCTACAAAGCAAGTTAGTTTGAACTAAAAGCACAGCATTCAATAATTTTCAGCTGAATAAAATATATATTTATTTAATAAAATGTCAATTCTGCCCTAAATGCGACAAAACTATGGGGAATTGCATTTCATTTAGTCACAGTGACCTTATATATATATATATATATATATATAATATATGCATATATATATATATTTTTTGAGGTTTAATGCTAAAATATCTTTCTATATCCATTTATTGTATGTACTTTTGAAAACATAATATTTTTGTCTACTACTATTTTAACCCTTAACTGCTGCTAGCGGTCTCACAGACCGCTTCTTTTTTCAATTTTCACTGTTTAACTTATAATTTTCAATTTAGTTTTAGTTGCTGGTTATTTTTTTTTCTTTTAGACCCTATTACTATCACTAAAGATTACTGAATAGGTGAATTTTAAGTATAATAATCCTGTACATAAAGTTTAGTACAAAAATAGTATTTATCAGTTAATGTAGCCTTTTATTCATCTTTAGATTAACCCCTTAATTCTCGCTCCCGTCATGTTCTCGGGCTGTGTCTTTTACTCAAATTGTTTGATTCCCACCAGTTTTATAAAATAGTGAAATTGGCTATATTTTAGTATCGTTTTTACTGTCATTAAATAAGGTGAATATTTCTTTTTCATAAAAGTGGTGCCAATAAGCAATTTGAATTATTCAACCGTAATTTAATTCGAGCGTTAAGGGGTTAAGCGGTCTCACAGACCGTTCACAGTAGTCATGCGACAATTTTTGTCACAGCAGTTAAGGGTTTACATGATTAGAAATTGAATAGAAAGGAACTTATTAAATATCATATAGATTAAATTAGACGCATTTAATTAGCATAAAATTATTGACATTAAATAAATGTATATAAAATAGAATTCCGAGCGTATTCCCGTGTATTATATTTATCTTTTATAACCAATTCAACCTGATATTAATTTAATGTTCAGCATAAAATGAAAATGTCTTATTCCGAACAGATTTTAGTATAATGACAAAGTGCAATTTCTTATGGTTAATATGATTTTATGATTAATCATTTTTCTTTAATTTTCTATGGGCAATCAATTTCAAATTGCAGTAATTTTGCCATAGACGTTTTGATTGGAAAGAGAAAAAACTGACTCTAAACAAACGGTTGCTACGTTTAATTTTATATTTAATATAAATCGTACAAAATATTACTATAGCGTCTAAGCTATTTAAATACTTGATCACAGCTATATCGGAAAGAAAACATAGCAACCGTTTATTTAGAGTCATTTTGAAAGCGTTCATTATGTATTTTATATCATTGTTGCAAACAAATGCTCATTGTTGAGATAGATTAGATATGTGTCTCTATTCAAAAAAAAAAAAAAAAAAATTGCAACCCTTTTACCGCTGTTAATGATTTCTTTGTGACCGAGGTTTTTCTCGGCTAATATTAAGAAAACTATTGCATATAAAAATATGCAAATTAATAGTTTCATAGAGAACTACTTGATAAACATCCTGAAGCTAGAAAGTTTTTAAATCGAAGAATTATTCTAAGAATTCTTTAATATTGAAGTCGGTTAAAATAGTTTCGTTAAAATAATTTATAGAAAAAAAAAACTATGCATAGCAATTTAACCATCTTTTGTTGGTGTATACTTGACAAGCTTGCGGTGGGCAGTGTGGAATTACTAATTTTTAAATTTGATTAATTTTCAAAGAGTTTTTCCTATTTATTATTCAAATTTTTACTATTTCAATAGACATTTATTTCATATTTTAGAAATGTAATTTATAAAATCTTTATTTTAAGAGCAAATTTAGTCACGGGAAGAAAGGAAAACAATAATGTTAAGTCTATGGGGGCGTTATTTTCAAATATCTCGCTTGAATTTTGATATTTTCGAGTGTTTTTTTTTTTTTTTTTTTTTTTGCATAAGATAGCTGAGGACGATCTACAACCGGGTTAGTTTTTACTTTATTGATTTTGGTTTAATATATATATATTTTTTAATAGCTTTTACTTTCTAACCGGTTTGAACCGGTTCTGAAATTGAAACTATCCTAATATAAAAAAAAAACTATAACCAAAATCAAAAAAGTAAAAACTAGCCCGGTTGTAGATCGTCCTCAGCTTTCCGATGCAAGAAAAAAAAAATCATTCGAAAATATCAAAATTAAAGCGAGATATTTGAAAATAACTTCCCCATAGGATTACCATTATAATCCGGGTCTTTCTGAGTGACTAGTGTAAGCTCTTAAGGAAAATACTATCATAATCATAGTCACCTGTATCTTCATTATTACTTTCATTCTTTCCAACAATATTAGGAATTACAGGCTTAACTTTAGCGAAAACATCTCCATGGGTATCTTCATAGTTGTTTTCTTGCTTTGCATCTACGTTTGTCTTCACATATTTACCTTTACGAAAAACACTTTCATAATCATAGTCACCTGCATCTTCATGAATCTTTTCCCTCTTTCCAACAACATTAGCAATTACAAGCTTAACTTTAGCGAAAACATCCCCATGGTCACCTTCATTGTTGTTTTCTTTATTTTCAACTACTTTTCTCTTCACATATTTAACTTTAGGGAAAATACTTTCAAAATCGCAGTCACTTGTATCTTCCTTATTCTTTTCATTCGTTACAACATTATTATCTGTCACAGGCTGAACTTTAACGAAACTATCTCCATGGTCCCTTTCATAGTTGTTTTCTTTCTTTTCAACTACTTTTGTCTTCACATATTTACCTTTACGAAATATACTTTCACTATCATAGTCACATGAATCTTCATAATTATTTTCCCTCTTTCCAACAACATTAGCAATTACACGCTTAACTTTAGCGAAATAGACCCTATGGTCACCTTCATAGTTGTTTTCTTTCTTTTCAACTACTTTTCTCTTCACATATTTAACTTTAGGGAAAATACTTTCAAAATCATAGTTACTTGCATCTTCTTTATTCCTTTCATTCTTTACAACAACATTAGGTGTTACAAGCTCAACTTTAGTGTAAGCATCACCATTGTCACCTTCATCGTTGTTTTCTTTCTTTTCAAATACGTTACTCTTCACATATTTAACTTTAGGGAAAATACTTTCATAATCATAGTCACCTGCATCTTTATTATTCATTTCATTCTTTCCAACATTAGCTGTGATAGGCTTAACTTTAGCGTAAACATCTTCATAGTTGTTTTCTTTCTTGTCAAATACGTTTCTCTTCACATATTTAACTTTAGGGAAAATAATTTCATAATCATAGTCACCTCCATTTTCATTATTCCTTTCATTCTTTTCAACAACATTAGGTGTTACAGGCTCAACTTTAGCGAAAACATCTCCATGATCTCCTTCATAGTTTTCTTTCTTTTCAACTACATTTCTCTTCACATATTTAACTTTACGGAAAATACTTTCATAATCATAATCACTTGATTCTTCCTTCTTCATGATCTTTTGGTCAGCAGACGCTGTAATATCCATTTGCAATAAAATTTACCAATATTCAGTAAAATATACGCTTTTTAAAGGCTTTAACAGGTAAGCAACAGCAGTTTTAAACAAATCACAGTGGCTTCTCTGAGAGCAGTGACATTGTTAAAAAGAAAGATTGCGTGAATATTTTTATATTTTGCATTGTTTACGTTGTATCTGGTAACAATGTTGCATTATTAAAAAATGCATTTTTAAAATAAAAAAATGCATTGTTGTCAAATGGATCAATGTATTGTTGAAGAGAATAAGAGATACGCCGTAAGATATCCATATAATATTGAAACAAGTACGGTAAATCATACATCAGGTATAAACTATGAAATACCTTCCGACGTTATCAGAATATTGTTAAGACATTTCTTTTTTTTCATATAATGAAATGAGATATCTAAACAATTTAAAAACAAAAAAGCAATAAAAATCCATTTTTAACAATTGCTGTCCATAACCGATAATGTGTCAGAATATTTTCATGCGGTCTTGTATATAATTTATAGAAATTATACGGACCACGTAATACACCAAAAATGTGCTAAGGTATATGCCCACCTTCGGGACACTTTTTTTGAAAAATACGAAAATTGTTTCAAACACATGTGTTTTTTAGTTAAAACAGGGAATAAAACAGTGAATTTATATAAAATTTTAATGGAATTTTAATTAACTTTTCAAATTTAGGCAATATTTAGTCAAATTTTAGTAAAGAATTACATTTATGCCAAACCTTCTATAACGAAATGTATTCAATATATTTCACCTTTTTCTTCAACAATATAGTCCAAGAGCCGACAGCACAAAAACCTATGTTATCAAGTACAAGAAAAAAATCTTTATTTTATGGGAGAGTAAAAGTAAGGAAGTCTAATGATCCATGTCGGCCGGAAGTGAAGTGGTGCATAAGCCAAAAATTTATATCACCAGTGGTTGACTCGTAGGTTTATCATTGTGTTTGTCCTACAACTATCCACCATGTTTTCATATCTTTATTTGTAAGACAAACACAATTATAAACCTACGAGTCAACAACTGGTGGTATTAATTTTTGGCTTATGCGCCACTTCACTTCTGGTAGACATGGATCATTAGATTCCCCTACTTTTACTCTGCTAAAGGTTTTTTCTTGTGCTTGATAACATAGGATTTTGTGCTGTCGGCTCTTGGAATAATATATTAGCAAACCTATGTTATGAAGCAAAAGATTTCCAAGACCTCTTAAATTTACTAACATATACCAAATTGGCGTTAAGATGCTGTTTATCAGTCGGCCGCCATCTTGGATTTCTTGGCGATTTTTTGTTGGCGTTGTTTATTGGTAAGGCAACCCCGGTTCTGGCAGCCTCGATAAGCCTAACATGCGCATAAATCGCTGCTTGGCGACATTTACTACTTGGCGGAAAATGGTTTTCACGCCAAGAAAAAATCCAAGATGGCGGTTTAAGGAATATACATCATCTGTTCCCAAATTTTGTATACAAAACATGATTTTTTTTAAAATGTGTATTTTTCAATAAAAATAGTTCTTAAATTAATATATACATACTTACAAGCTGTATTATGCTTCATAACATACCAATAGATGAGTAGAAACTTGTTCAAAATTTTATTTCAATATCTTAAAAACTGTTTAAGAAATGATGTTTCTCATAATAGTCCAAGAGCCAGCCGTCGATTTTTCTATGTATAAGATACAAGAGAAATTCGGCCGGAATAAGTAGGCCCTAACAAAGACACATAGGAAGCCACCTTCTTAAATTATTTACTCTTCCCGGGTTATGGATTTTTTGCGTCACTTCCGGTGTCAATTTTGAGTGTTTGCCTATGTATCGAATACAAGGATAAAACATATATCCCAATGTAGGTTTCAAAGTGTACATTAAGTATATACCGGTCTGCCAAGTCTAATCCTGCCGGAACCAGATGGCAGACTTACTTTTATGACGTCAATTTTGAGTGTTTACCTATGTATCGAATACAAAAACCGTAAATACATCAAAATGTAGGTTTCAAAGTGTACATTAAGAATATATTGGTCTGCCAGGTCCAATCCTGCCGGAACCAGATGGCAGACTTACTTTTATGTCGTCAATTTTGAGTGTTTAGCTATGTATTGAATACAAGGACCGTACATACATCAAATTGTAGGTTTCAAAGTGTACATTTAGAATATATTGGTCTGCCAGGTCCAATCCTGCCGGAACAAGGTAGCAGACCAAATTGGTTTGAAAGATGTCCAACACCTCTGCTTGTAGAAGATATTTTATTGAATGATGAAAAAGAAAAAGAAACTGAGGATGAAGACAATAGCAGATACATCTCAGAATCTGATGAAGAAGACTGATTAAGAAATCATTCAATATGTGCTAAAGTTTTATTGTTAGCAAGCGAATTTGTATACACGTATTATTTTTCATGTCATTTTCTATAAATGAATGTTCTGATAATAAATTTATATTTATTTTCTTTTGATTTTATTTGCATTTTCATTGCAGTCTACCAGGGTACCTTTGCCCAGCACAGTATAAATTATCACCATTGTCTCGAAAAATTCTGAGGCGTTGTCATTTAGTTGATAAGTAATTTTTAATTTTTATTGGCAGCATAAGCTAAGAAGCGTACTCCATTACGAAATAGTAGTTGAGTATAATTTGGCACTGTGCTTATTTTTTTAAATATAGCATTTTTTACATAATATATTACTCGCTTTTTCCAAAAAAAAAAAAAAGATTTTTTTAATATGCATTTTGAGAACAAATTAAAATTCTTAAAAATTGATTCGTGCTTTTAAATCTAAAGTCAACAATTTATTTCAATCGTATTTATTTACTTTATTATAGAAAATATTATATTCTTTAGATAGACTGTCAAAAAATTATTAATGAAGGATAACATTATCCCAGGTCAATAGTCCCCAAAAGAGTTTCGGTATAAATATATAAACATACTAGCAAACCCCGCGGCTTTGCTCGTGTAATAGTTGAAATATGCCAAGTGATATTTGCATGACTATTTTTTATTAGAAGAACACTTTTTGGAATAATTCAAAAATGACAAATTAAGCCACAATTTGACTAAACTTCATTATAGAAGTGCAATAGACAGAAATGAGATTTTAATTAATAAGAAGAACTAAAACTAATTCCAAATAAACGATAATTTAGAAAGTATTTTGAGACTTTTATGCTCATTTCATACGCTCATTTCAGTATTCATTTGAAGTTTTGATTTTTTTAGAAACCATCTTAACACATTTACTTATTAAAATTAACCATCATGTCAAATTCCAAGCTTCTTGTTTAACAGTCTACCACCTCTCTGCTGTTAGTGGCACAAACATAAAATGCCAAAACAGAGTTGAAATAGAATGTCTCGAAAAATACTGAAACAGAGACTGTCACCATTAATTTGCCAACATTAACCTTGAAATCGGTTAGTATTTATTTTATAGAAAACGGAATTTAGATGTTTTTAAAGGCTTTTAGTTGTTCCTGCCAACCAGGTGGTAGTGACACCGGCATAAAATATAACCCGTATAGGATCAGGAACTATCACCCTTGATTCGCAACCAATGACTTCTGTAATCGGTTTATTATTTCCCGAGATTCCATAGAAATCGTAATTTAGGACTCTTTTAGAGTGATTTTCGCTCCTTCCCTTCGCTTCACACCTTTTTAATTTCAAATTTATTTTCGACTGTTCTTAGAGGACATTTATATTTTATAAGTAACTACCGTGCTATATTTAAAGTTTCTATCCTCTGCAGTACCGTAGAAATCGCAATTTAGAAAGATTTTTCCTCCTGCAACCCTCTAGGGATTGTGGCACCGACATAAAATATAGCTTATGCTTGAGCAGGTTCTATCCAGGCCCTGAATACCGAATAGGCACGAGAAGCTTCCCTTAGAAAATTCAGAAGGGATCGAGAAAGCAGGAGGACCCAAATTTTATTTTGAATTAATTGTAATGTTAGATGTTATTGTAATGTATTTATGTTTTTTTGCATATTGAATTTGAATATTATTTCATTTGGCTTTTATGCACAACATAATATTAATAATTTAAACTATTGCCAAGATTGGAAGAAGTATTTCAAATTATTGATATTCTATGTTGTGCATACATGCTAAATTCAACCTTTTTATTCAGCTTACATTTTTATGCTAATACTATGCAAAATACTTTTTGCATATTTTTTCATTGTATCCAGTTTTTGTTTATGTACATGGGAGAACATAAAAAAAGTTGTTTAATGAAATATATGTGAACTCAACTGAGCCACTCTGGAATAGTATTTATAGCATTAGTGAATTTCTGTGTATGTCAAATTTAGAAAACTTTTCTCTAATGAAAGGGGGTCCCGAAATGACAATGTGCTTTCCATAGCTTCAGAGGTTAAGCGGGCCATGTTTCTATCACCATCAATTTGCAAGCATTATGTTTGAAATTGGTTTCGTATTTCATACGATTGCATAAAAATCGTAATTTAGAACACTTATAGAACGCTTTTCGCTCACTTCATCCTTTTAAATTTGGAATTTTTTTTCGACAATTTTTAGAAAGCATTTGCATCTTTGAAGTAATTACCATTCTAAATTCAAAATGTTAGACCGCCTCAGTAACACAAAAAAACGCAATTTATAACATTTTTTGCTCCTGTAACCCCCAGGTGGTAGTGACAACAACGTAAAATATAGGCTATGTTGGAGCGGGGACTGTCACCATTAATTTGAAACCATTACCTCTGAAATCGGTTTATATTTCCTGAGATTGCGTAAAAATCGCTATTTAGAACGTTTTTAGAACGCTTTTCCTTTTTTTTCACCCCTTTTAGATTTAAAATTTTTAAGGAACTCTTTTCAAAGAGTATTTTCATCTCATAAGTAATTACATGCCAAATTTAAAGTTGCTAGCCCCTTCAGTATCACAAAAATCACAATTTAGAACGTTTTCTTAAAATGCAACTGCAATGTGGTAGTGACGCCGACATGAAATAGATCCTATATTGAAGCAAGGGCTGTCATCATAAATTTCCAACCACTTTTGAAATCGGTTGGGTACTTTCCGAGATTCCTTAGAAATCGCAATTTAGAACGGTTTTCGTCCATTTTACCCCTTTTAAATTTCGAATTATTTAGGAAATGTTTAGAGATCATTTATAACTTTTACGTGACTATCATGACTAGTTTCAAGTTGCTACCTTTTTTGCTCCTTCATCCCCTTTGGGGTTTTGAAACCGACATGAAATACAGCCTACGTTGGAGCGAAGGCTGTCACCATCGTTTTCACACCATTATTTTTTTAAGTCAGTTCGGTACTTCCTGAGATTGCGTAGAAATCGCAATTTAGAACGTTTTTTAGAACGCTTTTCGCTCATTTTCACCCTCTTTTAAATTTCGATTTTTTTAGGAAATAATTTTAGAGATCATTTGTATCTTATAAATAATTGCCCTGCCTAATTTCAGGATACTAGGCCCTTCAGTAACACAAAAATCGCAATTTAGAATGTTTTTGGCTTCTGCAATCCCTAGGTGGTAGTGACACTGACATGAAATAGAATGTTGGAGCAAGGGCTGTCATCATCAATTTCCAACCATTACTTTTGAAATAGGTTGAGTACTTTCTGAGATTGCGTAGAAATCGCCATTTATAACGTTTTTTAGAACTCTTTTCGCGCATTTCCACCCCTTTTAAATTTCGAATTTTTTAAGAAATGTTCTTAGAGATCATTTATATCTTATAAGTAACTACCATTCCAAATTTCATGTATCTGGGCCCTTCAGTAACACAAAAATCGCAATTTCGAACGTTTATTTGCTCCTGCACCCACTTTATGGGTAGTGGCATTGACATAAAATGTAGCCTATATTGGAGCAAGGGTTGTCACCATTATTTTTGAAATCAGTTGGTACTTCTTGAGACTGCGTAAAAATCGCCATTTAGAACGTTTTTTAGAACTATTTCTGCGCATTTTCACCCCTTTTAAATTTCGAAATGTTTAAGAAATTTTCTTAGCGATCATTTATACCTAATAAGTAACTAAAATTCCAAATTCCATGTATCTGGACCCTTCAGTAACACTATAATCGCAATTTCGAACGTTTATTGCTCCTGCACCACTTTTGGGGTAGTGGCACCGACATAAACTGTAGTCTATGTTGGAGCAAGGGTTGTCACCATCATTTTGACACCATTATTTTTTAAATCGGTTTGGTACTTCCTGAAATTGCGTAAAAATCGCCATTTAGAACGTTTTTTAGAATGCTTTTCGCGCATTTTCACCCCTTTTTAATTTCGATTTTTTAAAGAAATGTCTTTTGAGATCATTAGTATCTTATACGTAACTACCATTTCAAATTTCATGTTTCTAGGCCCTTCAGTAACACAAAAATCGCATTTTTAGAATGTTTTTTGCTCCTTCACCCCCTTTTGGAAAGTGGAACGGACATAAAATATAGCCTATGTTCTAAGTCGGACTAACACCATCATTTTGATACCATTATTTTTGGAATCGTTTCGGTAGTTACAGAGCTTACCTCCTACAAATAAACAATTTTTACCTCTTTATAATATTAGTATAGAAGTATAGATAAGTATTGGTATTAGAATTAGTATTAGTATAGAATAGAAAAGGAAAAAAAATATATAGAATTAAAGAATAAATCTATAATTTTAAGAAATAAGTCATAATTCTAAGAAGTCATAATTTGTAGAAGATCAATAAAAGTAAGCGTGATGTATGCCACCTGAAGTTGCGGAGGATTAGACCCGGCATAAACATATATTTTTATTGTATACTTTGAAGTGCACTTTATTTTGCATATTTCATACTTTCATCATCGAAATTCACGTAACAAAAGTAAGTTTACCTTCTGGTTGCGGCAGGATTAGACTTGGCAGAACTGTGTATTCTTAATGTACAATTTGAAACCTACATTATGATGTGCGGACGGACCTTGTATTCCATACATAGGTAAACACTTAAAATTGACGTCATAAAAGTACGTCTGCTACTTCGTTCCGACAGGATTGGGCTTGGCATACCAATATATTCTTAATGTACACCTTGAAACCTACTTTGTGATGTATGTACAGTCGTCCTTGTATTCGATAAATCGGTAAACATTTAAAATACACGTCATAAAATTAAGTCTGCCACCTGGTCCCGGCAGAATTAGACCTGGCAATTTTGAAATTTTATTTCAAAACAAGGAAAAGTAATTTTGCAACTCTTTTTTTACCAAAGTAATAAAAGTAAAACTTAATTAAAATTTTCTTGTGTGAATCTTGACTAAAATTAGATGGGGTATAATATATTCCACCGCCTCTCAAGGGGTTAAAAAGATTTTAGTCGCATTTTTATACAAGTTTCTTATCGTTTACCAATAGCTAATTCCGAAACTTTTTGTTTTATAGGTATGGTCCCAATAGAAATAAACTAGTATGTTGTGGCCATCACAAAACTTTCTTCTATATAAATCACATCAATTAAATCATTTAAATAGTACAAGAAATAACAACGATTTAGCACCAATTCATATCAAGGTATACCTGAATCTGAAGTTTGTTGAAAATCCAAGCATTAGTTCTTGAGATAAAGCTATTGCGGAAATCGCAAAAATACAGCATAGCAGCGCCACCTGTTGAGCGATTTACACCAAAAATTAAACAGCACTAATTTATGCATCAATTCATGTCAAGGACTAACTAAATCTGAAGTTTGATGAAAATCCGTGCAATAGTTCTTGAGATACACCTCTTGTGGAAATCGTGAAAAATGCAGCACAGCAGCGCCACCTGTTAGGCGATTTGCACCAAAAATTAAGCAGCAATAATTTATATCAGGGACTAACTGAATCTGAAGTTTGATGAAAATTCGTGCATTTTTTCTTGAGTTAGAGAAATTGCGATAATCATGAACAATGCAGTATACCAGCGCCACCTGTCGGGCGTTTTTCACAAAAACGTAATCAGCACCAAACTATATCCTGGACAAACTGAATCTGATGTTTTATGAAAATCCGTGCAGTAGTTCTTGAGATACAGCTATTGCAGAAATCGTTAAAAATGCTGCATAGCAGCGGCACCTGTTGGGCGATTTTCACCAAAAACTAATCAGTTCCAGTTTACATCAAGGTCTAACTAAATTTGAAGTTTTGTTAAATTTCGTGCATTAGTTCTTGAGATAGAGCGCCCACAAAATTTGTGTCACATACAGACAGACAGACGGACAGACAGACAGACAGACAGACTCACAGACAGACATTTTGTAAAAACATGTTTTTTGGAATCTCTGACTCATAAAACGTGTAAATCCGTCGAAAACTGGAATTCGAAAATTTTCATGAAACCAATACTTTCTTGTAAAGATAGAAGAAAGTAAAAATGTATCAAATGTTCTTTTCCCTCTTATAAAAATTGATTTATGTCAAAATAATTGGTTTTAAACAGTTTTGAAATAAAAAAATTACCTGCCGGCTCTGGCCTACAGGCGGAGGTAGATTTCGATGTTAAGTACTAAATTCACCAACAAAACTTAAATCAAGATTAGAGATAAACCCAGTTCCTTCACTAGGAATGAACTCTAGGGAGCTAAACATTTTGTGAAAATTCTAATATACACGAATACACACACGCATGTATATGGGATAGGTTTAAAAATGGCTAAAACAAATTCAGAGAACCTCAAAGTGTTAAAATATGTTAATATTTCCATAGTCGGGTTTTTATCATGTTTTAAGGCGTTTCTTCAAACTCACATGACGTTACATATTCACCTGCTGAGGTCCATTATATTTCTAATATGACGCAATATATATATATTTTTTAATTCGTCAAACTATTTATTTCATAATGAAGGGAACGAATTTTTTTTTTACTACATTAAATCATATTCAAGGCTGGAGTAGTACAGTTGAAGTTTATTCCAACAGAGCGAAAAATGTCCTGACCAGGAATCGAACCTGGATACTTGGCGTGCCGTGCCAATGCCTTACCTGTTTTAGGCTATCCGGACGATAACTGGCTGACATAATTCACTCTCTTATTTGTTGGACTTGGCTGCGAACTGCAGCGCTAGTTTCATTCACCCGAGCTATAACTATAGCATTTACATTATGAAAGTGTGTTTTAACTCGGAAACTCCTGTATACCATGTGATTAGGTCAACTTCAACTGTGCTATTCCAGCCTTGAATATGATTTAATCCAGTTGAAAAAATATTCGTTCCCTTCATTATGACCTAATTACATGTATACGTTTCCGTGTTTCCGTGTTAAAACACACTTTCATCATGTAAATGCTATAGTTATAGCTCGGATGAATGAAACTAGCGCTGCAGTTTGCAGCCAAGTCCAACAAATAAGAGAGTGAATTATGTCAGCTAGTTATCGTCCGGATAGCCTAACAGGTAAGGCATTGGCACGGCACGCCAAGTATCCAGGTTCGATTCCTGGTCTGAACATTTTTCGCTTTGTTGGAATAAACTTCAACTGTGCTACTCCAGCCTTGAATATGATTTAATCCAGTTGAAAAAATATTCGTTCCCTTCATCATGACCTAATTACATGGTATACAGGAGTTTCCGTGTTAAAACACACTTTCATCATGTAAATGCTATAGTTATAGCTCGGATGAATGAAACTAGCGTTGCAGTTCGCAGCCAAGTCCAACAAATAAGAGAGTGAATTATGTCAGCCAGTTCTCGTCCGGATAGCCTAACAGGTAAGGCATTGGAACGGCACGACAAGTATCCAGGTTCGATTCCTGGTCTGGACATTTTTCGCTCTGTTAGAATAAACTTCAAATGTGCTACTCCAGCCTTGAATATGAATATTTATTTCATTTTGAGCTTCCATGCTGAAATCTTGCTCTAGAAAACTTATGACGTAATATTCAATTTGTTTTCAATCCGTCAAACTATTTATTTAATTTTTTTTTTCACGTGAAATTCTTGCAATAGAAAAGCAATTGTTGTGGTGAAAATTGTATTTTTTTTTTAATTGTTGGCAACTGCTATAACAAAAAATATTTATTTTTTCCTGTCATTGGTGTGTAAGAGCTGGTTTTATCAGAATCTTGTTAAGACGGTATTCAAAATTTTTAACCCCCCCCCCCCATTTCTATTCCCTTGGACCGATTTTGCCCATTTTCAATCCCCGCCGAGATATTAGACATCTCAAAGTTGTTGGCGATTTTAAAAACGATCCGTGCATAATTGCGACTTTTATCGCGCGGACAAAATTTAGTACATACATACGTATATATATATAATGGGCTGTTTTAATAGCCTCTGCTTATTAACCAGGAGAAGACCCTTTAATTGCCTTCGAGGAGGACTTAAAGGAATCGACTGGGAGCGGAGACTTAATGTCCAATCCGCACCTTCCACCGGTACAGCCTGTTAGTACCCTTGCCTAGTGCATGGGGAACGAACGCGGATGGGCTTCCTCCAACCCGCTTGGCCAGCGTGGAGGAATTTAGCCACCTACCCCCCTTATTTTACCATGAATTCACAAAATAAATCACGGCCCTTAATTTCCGACTGTCTGAATGTTCCTAGTTACGGCAGCGATCAGAAAGACATGAAGACAGAGGGTGCTAAGAATAACCGGGCTCGGCTAGGCTGCCATAAGTTGATGACCTTGGCTACGTATAATGGACGATCCCTATCTTCGGAAAATCGTTTTCAGGAACTTGAAGAAGAATTAGAAAGAATCAACTGGGACATCCTAGGATTATGTGAAGTAAGAAGAAAAGGAGAAGAGAAGATAGATCTTGCCAGCGGACATGTATTATACTACAGAGGCACAGAAGATGGAAGAACAAGCGGTGTAGGATTTCTGATTCATAAAAGGTGGAAGAATCACATCGTAGAATATGATAGATAGTGCATCAGATAGAGTTGCAAGGTTAGTAATACAAGTGTCCAGAAGATACAAGCTGCAAATTACCCAAGTTTATGCACCAACAGTAAGCTATACTGATGAAGAAGTTGAGGATTTCTATGAAGAAGTAGCTTCAATGCATCAAAAGGGAAAAAGCTACATAAAATTAATAATGGGAGACTGGAATGCTAGAATTGGGGAAAAAGAGAAAGGTGAGTTATCAGTAGGAAATCATGGATATGGGGTGCGAAATGAAAGAGGAAACAGATTGATTGAGTTTGCAGAATGTGAACAGTTGTATATCATGAATTCATTTTTCAAGAAAAAGCCACAAAGAAAATGGACATGGCGTTGTGCAAATGGCTCAACAAGTGAAATCGACTACATCTTAACAAACAAAAAGCATCTTATTCAGGATTGCAGCGTTCTCAATAACTTCAATACAGGAAGTGATCACAGGTTGGTTAGATGCAAACTGCTGTTAAATACTAAAGTGGAAAGAATGAAGCTTTTGCAACACTCAAAGAAATCAATCGATATAATAAATCTCCAGAAACATAAAGAAGAATTCCATTTGGAACTTAAAAACCGTTTCCAAGTACTTCAATCAGCTTTAGAAGAAGAGCAAGATGTTACAGTAGTGAACAAGAAACTAACCAGTATAAGATATTGCAAAGAAGATAGCCGGTGATGCACAAGTAAAGCAGACAAAGAAAATAACAGAAGAAACAAGAAGATTGATGAAGAAACGCAGAGAATTTAAAATGAAGAAAAACGATCCTAAATCAAGAGTTGAATATGCTGAATTATGTAAAACGGTAAGAAAATGTGTTACAGAAGATATCAGAAAATTTAACTCTGATCTTGTCAAGAAAATTCTAGAAGATAACAAAAGTTTAAAATCAGCTAGGCGAAAACTTTGTGTTGGAAGAAAAGGCATTTTTGCACTAAAGAGGGCAGATGGAACAATCACCAAAATCAATAAAGAAATAGTACACATTGTCGAAAAATTCTATAACGATTTATATAAATGTGAAGATCAGAGGGAAATCAACTTATGTGATCCACGAGAAAACTTAACAGAAACCGATGCCATAATCCCAGTGACGACAGACGAAGTTTTACAAGCCATTAAATTTATGAAAAAAGGTAAATGCCCCGGAGAAGATGGAATTACAATCGACCTTATCAAAGAAGCAGGAGAAGAATTTGCAAAAATGCTATCCTTACTGTTTTCCAAATGTCTCCAGAAGTCAGATGTACCAGAAGATTGGAATAATGCTGTGATGGTGCTACTTTACAAGAAAGGAGAGAAGGAAAACATTAAAAACTACCGTCCAATCAGCTTACTGTCAGTGATTTATAAAATTTTCACCAAAGTTTTAACGACAAGACTTGAATCAGCTCTGGACTCAGCTCAACCTAGAGAACAAGCAGGATTCCGAAGTGGATTCAGCACAATGGATCATATCCAAACGGTAAGGGAACTCATAGAAAAACATAAGGAATATAATTTACCTCTTTGCCTTGCCTTTATTGATTATGAAAAAGCATTTGATTCGGTCTACACATCAGCAGTAGTAGAATCTCTGGAGGACATTGGTATAGACAAACCTTACATCAATATTATAAAGAAGATTTACAAGAAAGCAACAGCAACCATCCGCTTGGACAAAGGAAAAGCAAAGATCAAGCTTGGAAGAGGGGTAAGACAAGGAGACACCATTTCGCCTAAGCTTTTTACTGCTGTCTTAGAAAATATTTTCAAGAAGCTGGATTGGGAAAACAAAGGGATTAGAATAAATGGGGAATATTTAAGTCATCTCCGATTCGCTGACGACATTTTAATTTTCAGTAACAGTCCTGAAGAATTGGAAAATATGCTAAAAGATTTGGCAGAAGCTAGCATTAATGTGGGATTAAAAATAAACTTGGAAATGACTAAGGTGATGCTCAATTCATTTGCATCAAAAAAGAAAATCGTCTACAACAACACTGAAATTAAAGAAGAGCAAAGTTATGTGTACCTTGGGCAAGAAATATCATCTGATAATAGTATCATGAATGAAATCAATAGAAGAATAAGAAATGGATGGAGTGCTTTTGGGAAGAACAATATTATTCTGAAGAGTAGCATGCCCCTGTGTTTGAAAAGAAAGGTATTTAACCAATGTGTTTTGCCTGTCCTAACTTATGCAGCAGAAACATGGACGCTAACAAAACGGATGGTACAAAGATTACAAACAACACAGAGAAGTGTGGAAAGATGTATGCTAGGTATAACTAGAAGAGACAGAAAAAGAATAACCTGGATAAGAAGTCAGACGAAAGTTTTTGACATCATTGAAAGAATTAAACGGCTAAAATGGAAATGGGCTGGGCACATCGCAAGAAGACAAGACAATAGATGGAGCACAAACACCCTACAGTGGTATCCCAGAGATGTAAAACGGCCAAGAAGACGACCTCAAGTACGATGGAGTGATGAAATCAGAAAAGTAGCCGGTGTAAATTGGATGACTAAAGCACTAGACAGGAAATATTGGAAGAATCTGGGGGAGACCTACATCCAGCAGTGGATTGAAAACGGTTGATGATGATGATGATGATATATATAATATATATATATATATATATATATATATATAAACTTTTTAAGTGGGGGTGGTTTTGGGTTCCTAGGGTCCTATAATGAAAAGTTATGAAGGAATTTTTCAAAAGTCGCACCATGGTAACGACTGCAATAGGTAGTATTTCTTACGAAACTACCTAAAATATATATAATAGAATGCTGGGTCCTATAAATTTTATTTAGAAAAAATTATTCGTGTTTTAGCAAATAATAAGGTGAAAATATCCTATGATAAAAACTTATCATGTTTTGATATTTAATTTAGAATTTTATGAATTTTCAGTATTGGAATCACCAGAAATGAAAAACGTGTTTTTAATGCCAGAAATTCTGAAAATGCACGAAATAAAAAGTATCATAACTAGATAAGTATTACTCGCGCAAAAATTGAATTTTTAACGATGTAAACAGATTTTACACTTCCATTAGTCGCGCACTTCTTTCCGACTTGGTTAGTCTCATTGCACCTTTGAGGTGTTTCTGGTTTTTTGAATGTCAAGTGAAATTTATTCTAGTTTAAAAAGTTAACCGTTACCTATTTAAGATTCTTTGGAGATACAAAGTATTAAACTTATTTTATTAGTTTATTAGTAAGTTATTCAAAACTATCACAACTAATTCAACAAAATTAATGAAAAGCAAATGAAAGTAAGGATGCACTTGTGAGGTGCGCGCGACTACGGACGGAAACGGAAACACAACGGAAAGTTAATGGTGTGAATTCTTCTAAAAATTTGTGAATGTTTTATAATCTGTGAATATGTGGGTCAATTGTCTTTATTACTTTCCCCAATTTGAACTTTCCACTTTTCCTAGTTTACGAGTAAAACAGCTGTGACAGACAGACAGACACAGGAGTGATCGTATAATGGTTCCGTTTTTACTTTTAAAGTATGGAAACCTAAAAAAGAAAACAGCGTCTTTACTTAATTCCAAAAATTTTTTCAAACATTCTTTTTAAATGCATTTCAATTAAAACATCCTTTGGCAGCATGCATAGATTTTAATTAGTTATACGTTTAAAAAATAACCGGTTATTGGAACCTGTCACCTATGCAAATGTGGAACATTGCAACCTCGTAACTAAAATTAACTCTATTTTTCATCACTTTCTTCATTAAGGGAAAGGTTTCTTAGTTAAATATTGTTTTATTGAATATGTAAAATTTAAAAAGTACTTACGGTTTTTTCCAAAACTGTTTACTTAATTTCCTGACTAATGGAAAATTTCTACGAAGAAAAAATACAGCACGACATGTTCCGGGAAAGACGACATCATCTGTAAAGATTATTGACGTGGGCAAGTAGTCTTCCAGCTGAATAGTAAACGGAGAACGCCACCACTTGTTCGGTAAGAAATTCATATACGTAGTTATTCGAAACTTTAATTCGTTTAGTCGTGCGACATTGATGGTTAAGCCTTCAGCCCTATGAACTAAGAAATCTATTGCTTCAATACACTGTTCTAAGTACCTGCAAAAAAAAAATAATATATGTGTGTTATATATTATGCTTTTTCCGAAATTCTGTACACCTAATATCAGCCTTAATTAAATCTTTGGAACAGATTTATAAAAAGAGTTATTACAACATAATAACAATAGATTGAAATTAACGTAATAAACTAGCTATAATAGCATTAAACAGAAATTCATGACAAATATATATATATATATATATATATATATGATAAAAATAAACATACCTAGAGATTTCTTCTACTTCCTCCTGTTCCCTTGCTCTAATTTCTTCTTTTGTTTCAATATCAAAAAGAAGCATACTGCAAAAGATATAAACAGCATTAAATATGAAAGTACATAATAAATTTAGTAATAATCAGTATTAGTTGTAATTAGCATTTCTGTGTGAAATTTTGCATGTCATAAAATTTTTTAGTCATTTAAGTTGGTTAAATTAATTATAATTAGAAAAAAATTATAAAAAATTTCTTATGAGATTAGGGCATATGATTGTGGAGATTTCAGAAAGTATAAGGGATAAAAATATCTGAAAAGAAAGTTTACAATGTTATGCATAAATTTAAATATTTGGAATTGAAATGCATTTTTAGTAAACTACTTACACATTTTTTTTAAATCCTCGCCATGACTTTCTTAATGTGTCCATTTTGTCACAAAAATAAGATAAAATATGTGAAGATACAATAAGATAAGTATTATAAAACTTTTTTAAAACGTAATTACGTTACGCAAATTAACCAGATTTATAAAGTAGCCTCATAAAACGATACAAGAAAAGTATAGTTTTTTTTTTTCAGAAGTAACAATAGAAATTTTGTAGGATAAATTTTAATTTAAACAATTTAGAAATATGCACATTGTTTAAAAACAAAATATGTCTATTATTGTGTATATATATGCTTAAAATTAATATTTATTTTAAACAATTTAACTGTGTTACATCCTATTTTTGTGATCTAGGTAATTATTGTTTGATGAAATTCAGCTTTTCAACAATGGTGGGGTTAATGGGTACCCGTGCAGTGATACTTAAAAAAATTCTCCAATTTTGAGAATTGTCGAAATTTTTGAATTTCTGCAATTATAATTTAACACTAGAACGCCCGGAAGGAGTCGATCCGACTCGGACCATATGATTAAATGTCAAGTGGAACCAGAAATTCTTTCATAAAATAAGTTAAATTTAAACCACGCAAATTTACGTTAAATAAATCAGTCAAGTAATTTTAAATAAAAATTCTGTTGTCAAATATTTTTATGAAACTTGACTAAAATTTCCGGGCGTTCTAGTGTTAACATTTCAATATTAATCCGCTTAGAAGAACACTCCCGTTAAGTAAATAATCAAGAAATTTCTAAATCTTCTATTGCAAAGAATTCTTGGGTTTCCGGCAATAGTTTTAATTTTCAAAATACTAAAATTATTTTTAATGCCAATAGTATCTCTGAAATGGACTTTCTTGAAAATCTAGCTATTTATCTTAGTTATTGTTAATGGTAAATCTAATTCTACAATGCTCTCTGCAGCTTGGAAAAACCTTTTCAGTCTTTCCTTATAATTTAGCAAAGTAATTATTATGTTTCTTTTTATTTCTTTGTATTTCAGATGGATGTTTTTTTCAGTTTAAAAGTACATGTAATTTGGGGGGGGGGGGCGGGGGAATATGTATATGCGGGCTTTAATAGGAAGGTTAAGTATTTTCCTTTTATTTTTTTGTGAAATTAAATAACACTGCAGATTTCTCATTTGCTTTATTTATTTTATAGAATACTTTCGTTACAAAAGAAAAAAAGTTACAAACAAGGTTTTTATTTAAGTTTTTTTTTTTTTTTACTTTAAAAATGCAAATTTTGAGTTCGACGTCAAAAACGTCGCTTCAGCGGCAGCGAATGAAATTTGACTTTCAACTGGATAAAAGAGAATGAAGACAAGGATGATCGGCATTCAGTGATTGCTTTGTTTCGATGAGTACGATGTCTCAGCGAAGTCATTTTACACATTCAGAAGCTTTGAGAATTATTGGTAGGTTAGAAGGGGGCCAAACTCAAGCCGAAGTAGCGCAAGCCATTGGAGTGTCACAAAGTGTCATTTCCAGGATCTGGAACCGTATTTTGGAGAGTGGATGTGCAGGCTGAAGACCAGGGCAAAGTCGTAGACGGGCAACAACGCGCAATGAAGATCGGTATTTAGCGTTAACAGCTCGGAGACACCGAACCATGAACGCTACTCTTCTCCAACAACACATTCGCTCGGCTACAGGCACCACGATTTCAACTCAGACTGTCCAAAACCGGCTCCATGCTGTAGGTCTGTATGCTCGCCGACCGATGGTATGTGTTAGATTAACATCAAGGCATCGTCGCGACCGCAGGGAGTAGGCAACCGAGCATGTCAACTGGAGGAGAAATGAATGGAGCAATATTCTGTTTTCTGACGAGTCCCGTTTTTCTGTGCATCCGGATAATAGGCGTATTTTCATCTGGAGGGACCGTGGCAGTAGGAATAATCCTGCGTTCGTGCACGAAAGTGTCAGATTTGGCGGTGGAGGAGTGTTGGTGTATGGTGGCATCTCCATTGACGGGCGCACTGACCTCTACATCATTCGAGATGGAGCTCTGACTGGTCGCCGATATAGGGATGAGATCCTCAGACCTATTCTAGTTCCTTACGCTGCAGCAATCGGAGATAACTTCATTTTAATGGACGATAACTGCAGGCCACATCGTGCAAACCTGGTGGAGGATTTCCTTTTCGAGGAAGGAATCGTTCGAATGGAATGGCCAGCGTGTTCTCCAGACATGAATCCAGTCGAGCACGTTTGGGACGCTCTAGGAAGACGAGTTTCTGGCCGCCAACAACCCCCACAAACTCTCCAAGAACTGGAAAGAACTCTTCTGGAAGAGTGGGGCAGAATACCCCAACTCGTCATTAATAGCCTCATTGAGTCCATGCCTCAAAGGTGTTCAACGTTGCTGGCCGATCGTGGAAACCATAACCCCTACTGAAAATGATTTTCTTTGAAGAAAACACCTTTTCTTATTCTTTTTTTCTCATATGCACAAATTGTGTTTTTTTCCTTTAGTAGACAAATGCGCAATAAAATGCATTTTTTTCTGCCAAACATGTGTAATTTATTCTCATATAACCTACTATGTCTGTCGACCATGTATCAATCAGCTAAACAGTTTACCAGATACAAAAACCACCTAAAACTGCAATATCCTTTAATTGTTTTGAGCAGTGTAGTTTATTTAAAGTAATGTGACTGTATTAAAGGGATTTTAAAGATTTTAAACAAATTCAAATTTATTACTTTAAAATTTTTATTAGTTTGATTTTTATTTTTCGTGGGATTTAAGGTTTATTATTAAAATTATAGAAAAAATTGGGGTTGACATTCTACATGCGCGTTAAAATCGTGATAAACTACAGTAACAGTACTTTTGTTTTCTCATTCATCAAGTGACGCAAACATGCGATCATCAAAAAGTAAATTCACTTGATTTTAATGTTTTTGGTATTGAATAAATTGGTTGAAAGGGTTGCATGTTTTTAAACTAAAACTATCAAATAATACATGTGTAATTGAATATTTGCGAAAGTTTAGTGTCCGATTCCATTAATTCTTTTTTATAAAGTGAGCACATTAAAATTTCTACATGCTTGTAAATAATAATTTATGTCAGTTTGTGTGTTATTTTAATCCATATTTTAATAATTTTTGTTTATATAACAGTTTTTATTTGTTCATAATGAGAAAAGCTCAATCCGTATTTTTAAAGTACTATTTCTTTTTCATTTCCTACTATTAGTTCACACTCTCCTTATATACAGAGTGGCAAAGCTCATGAAATGCCACAGATGCCTAGATTTAGAAGGTCCTATCCTATGGAAGTTGAAAATGTGTATACAACTGCAAAGGTTCTGAGTATGGATGCTAATTTTTTTTCTCCTATATTTAATTTAGCAATAATCTGCAAATTCTGACCCTGTCGCGTAATCTAAACCGCCATATTGGATAAATTTTATGCATATTTTCCTTCAATAATGTAGAATTGTTTTAGTGCACCGTCAGTGACATTATAAAATTCTCAAAACACTTGAAACGTTTGCTTGCAGGTTCATCATGTGTGACTTTTTTCTTTCTGATTAAAAAAAGATATACATATAAAAGTTCAGTAGGAAAATAAAAAATAAGAAACATAATATATAGGTAATAAATAACATACAGTACAGCCCCGATTATCCGCGGAATTGGGTGGCAAGGGTACCGCGGATAACCCGAAAAAGATTGAAAATGGGGTGCATGCACGAAAAAAACAAAATTCAACATAAAAACTATGTTTTAGTGTACAAAACACATAATGAAACGTTTAAAATACTTACATATGCACAGTACAGCAGAAACCTTTACTTTACGTGTAAATCACCAAAATCAAGATCAGTAAACAAGAAACAATGCCTTATGTGGGGCATTCTCACAATCTTGACTTTCATGTCCCTGAATAATAATTTTTATTTTATACACTTTTTTGTGTTTTTTTTATTTCATATACTGGGGAACATCCCGTTGCATGATTGCACAACAATATTAACGAGATAAATAAGTTTTGGACGATGTTGGGGGGTCCAAACACCTGGAAAACTCCTATACCGTCCCGTGTCCCTGATGCTGATTTTTAAGTTTGGAGCTGTCTGGTTAAAATTGTTTCAATAAAAATAATTCGATGTAATTTTTTTCCGAAACTGGAACTATTGCTTTATATAAATATGTAGCTAAAAATTAACATGCACACATTTTTAGGGTTGTTATTATTTTTTAAACTCTGTCCCTGGGTTTTAGATTTTTTACCATTCCTCTTCTAAAATTATACAGAAAATCATTTAAGATGCAGCGACAGAATTTTTTTCAAGTTTTTTCTCATGCAGAAATATGCTAGAGAAATAATGTCTAAAATTCTTTGGCAGGAAATTTACTGTAGAATTTAAATCGGCATTTAAATATCAATTTCAAGCATCGTGGCTTTATTGGTAGTCTCACCGTCCCCAAGGTTTATTCCTGCACTTTTCGAGGTAAATTAAAAAAAATAATAATTTTATTCAATGTTAACAACTGTTTCTAAAAATCAATGATCATTGTGGCTATCACTTAGTCTTAACATGATTTTCCTAGAAATAGGTGGTAATTTTCCTTACCGTTCCATCCTTACCATCACTTTTTTTCCATTTCGTCCCTTTTTTACAATGCCATCCCCCCTTTTTTAACCTTACCGTCCCTTCTTTAACATCTCTTTAAGACAATGCTATTTAAAAATTCTGTATTAAAAGTACTACATTGTTATTATTTCTTATTTGAATGTCCTGTGGGTACTATGCAAATTCATTATAAGTAAAAATTTAATAGAAAATAAAAAGTTATAAGGGTAAAATGTTAAGGAAAATTAAACTCGCAAGTTTAACTTAAACCTCAGTTAAATAAAAGTTTTCGCTGCTGACCATTTTTCCTTTATTTTGAATCATTAAGGCATTCGTGTATCAAATTAAAATGTTATTTTAGCAAGTTTAATTTTGTCAGATTTTTTCCCCCAAAAGTCAAAAGATTGTGAGAATGCCCCATATACTGTTCAAAAAGTCTTGAGTTACACCTTTAAAAAAAAAAGCAGTCACTTGTTTTTGTTTCTTGCTTTGGAAACACCTTTTCTATTTCAAAAATGAAGCTATTTTTGATATGCTCCCCCTGGAACGTATCATAATAGTCTTATTTAATTGTTAAATATTTTAATTGCTGTATTTACGTTTTGTTAATAAAATCAAGAAAAGACATCCAGACATTATATCTGATAATTTTAGCACGGCAACCGAATCTAGAAATATTCTTCTATTACTTTCGAATACATGAATTTTTCTTATTTATATTTATTAGTAGGGTTATTGTATTTTCCTTGCTGTTGGCTTGAATTAAAAAAAAAAAAATCACTTCGTGGATTATCCGCAAAGTGATTTTTTTTTTTTTTACCGCACCGCGGATAATCGGGACTTTTCTGCATTTCTGTTTTCGCTATAATTACAAGAAAGAAAAGTCAAGCATAGATTATTAAACAATTTCCTACACATTCAGACTACTGCAACAAATCTTCACCGTTTAATAAGGTTAAAGATAATAGCTAAAAGTAAACACGTTCAGATCAGGCGGGGTGGCTTGCTAAATGGCTTTAGCTTATTAAGTTCCACCCAATATTTTAATAAACAATTTGAAAACCCAATTTCAGTAATTATCATCAAAAATCAGAAAAGTATCAGAATTCTATTTTGCAGATCGATATATGATCTAGTATATTAGTATATACTTATATATATGTTACGCCCAAAACCCGAAATACATGGAATGAACAGCGTATATCGGGTTTTGGCCGGCCAATTCGCGAAGTGGCCGGGAAGCCTTGGCCAATATACGAAGTGTTCAGCAATGGGTATCCACAGCCGGTAATGTTTTTCTTTTAGCTTCCGTGCAGCCCTGCGTATGATCTACAAACCTGGTAATACATTACAAATAAATTAAATTTTAAAAGCCTATCACAGCTGAAAACGCACATCAAGCAATAATGACTCATAGCCAATCCAATAACCAAATTATTTGAGTGACACTATAAATAAATGACAAGTTCTACCTAGTCGATATCTATAGAAAACATGTTGTAGAGCATATTCGTGATGTATAACAGTTTCATTATGTTTGAAGTAGTGTAACGTCATTAAAATACCCTATAAACGATTTTTTCACATATATCATAATTCTGTATCGAAATTTTTTGGGGCGTCTCTATAAACGAACTATAATGACTACTTAATCAATACTCTACAAAAAAAAACATATTACTCTCCACATGTGTGAGGCATGTAAATTTTATTATGTTTGAAATAGAGTGATATCATTTAAGTGCACTAAAAATGATCTTTCACCATTCACTGCAATGTAACGAAATACTTTTGAGTGTCTGAGTGTCTCTGCAAACAAATTATAATTGGCATTTATTTCATACCCTTTAGATAAAAGTTTGTTGTCCATCTTAATGATGCATACTAATATTATTATAATTGAGATAATGTAACAACATTGAAAAACTTTTCTCATTGATGATATTCTAACGAAATACTTTTGTGTGTCGCTGTAAATTAACCAAAAATAGTACACATTTCATTTTCAATACTGAAATTAATTTATAAACGTAAATAATATAACAATTACAAGTCAATCCGAGTCGTTACTCGAGTTAGAAACCAGACAAATTGAATTCATAAACACTTTCAACTATGTTAGAAAGAGATAAAAAGTAAAAATTGGTTTCTATATACCCATTTCGCGAACTGGCCGATCGTATAAGGCCACTTCGCGAATTGCTGATCGCATCTGGAGAGTTCGGGAATTGGCCAGTCTGTTTAAAGCGTTGTTGGACAATTTCGGATTTTGGCCGTAACATATATACTACACAGTATTCTAAAATTTAGTTCAATTAGGAAATGCATTGAAAATGACCCATTTCGGCAAATTAACGAAAATGTACCCTAAACATGTAAAAAAGAAGTTGATTTTAACAAGTAAAAATTAAATTTAAAAAATCAAAAAACCCCGACTGCATAAAAAGCGAACTTATTATAATTATTTCTCATCAATGTTAAACTAATTTTTAATTTACTTACCTATTTTTTTTATTATTATTTACTTATATTGATGACTTTTAAGTTGTGTTTAATTGTTAGTTCCTATCTATAAACACTGTTTTGATGAGGCCTATAGATGTTTATGAAGGTTAGAGTTGCAGTAAAGCTAGAAATCCTACCTACACAACTTTCAAGTTGTATAATATTTAAACGGAGCTTCTGACTGTAAAATAGTCAATGAAACATCGTCTTCATTTTGAAAGACCTATCCAATGATATGCCACTCAATATGGTGAGTAAAATATTTTTTTCGTCTCTACCGCCATTTTGAATTTATGAAAACAAAACATAGCCTATAACCATAAGACGGTTAAGACGAATCGATAGAGACCTCATTCACTAAAATCCATTCAGCCGCTGGGATGTTTCGAGGGTATAAAGAAATCCCCATACCCAGATACGCGTGAAACTCTTAACAATTCCTAGCAGTCGGTTAAAAACAACTGAAAATGCAATTCCAAGCATTATCACCACGGCCGTACAGAGAGACCGCAGATTCATTTAATATTTCAAATGTTGCTCCACCAACACATATGTAAGATACAGTGAAATCTCCTAAGATAGAAACAGATATAGGCGAAAATTTCTTTTTAGACAGATTGTATCGCTTTTATCAGGTATAACCTCATGGTATTCCTTTTGATGGGATCATTAAATTTTCTGTTTGAAGCAGGAATCCGTTATAGACAGATTTTATTGTATCAGAAATTAAACTTGCTAGATAATACTTTATAGAAAAAATACTATACATTGGCTTACAATTTATAAATAAGAGTCTTAATACAGTATATATTTCCATATAAATTCATAAATTCTCTGCCTTTAAATACGAAGTAGAATTTTTAGAAGAAAAATGTAAGAAAATATGTAAAAAAGAATTTTTGAAATCCGTTTAGTGGTTCCAAAGTAATTGGAATTTTAAAGCGTTTTCCGTTTCATTTCGCTATTTTAAATTTCGAATATTTAAAAAAATGTTCTTTCGAGGATTTACACGTTAAAAGTAACAGCCATGTCAAATTTCAAGTTTCTAGCCCTAAGAATTACAAATAAACCGTAATTTAGAGAGTTTTCCGCTGCTTTCACCCTTTTAAATTACGATATTTTTAGAAACCATCGGTAGCGCGCATTTATATCTTAAAAGTAACCACAATGCCAAATTTCAAGTTGACAGTATCACAGATGTCGCAATTTTAGAATGTCTCTTTGTTCTTCCATTTCTTTGGGGGTAATGATGCCTCGATAAAAAGTAATCTGTGATAGAGTAGTGAGTGTCACTATTATTTTTCCACCGTCATTTATTTAAATCGGTTTTGTAGTTCCTACGATTACCTCCGACAAACAAACGTTTCTTCTTTATAATATTAGTATACAATAGATAATTATATGTTTGTTCTACACAAAGATGAATGTATTTATAATCTTATATATATATTTATATATATATTAATTAATAGGAATATCCGAATTTTCAATATTATATATATATTTATGCTGCATCAAGTGACTCACACTGTTAAAAATATCCCTGTAAAATTACAGGTAGAGTATCTGTATATAATAAGATGGCAGCACTAAAGCATTTTTGTTATGTTTATTTTTAATAGATGGCAGCACCAAACAATCTTTGACTCGTTCATTTAGAAGAATTTAGTTTGACCTGGCTATGGAACTTTTGTTTTTGCTTATGTTTCAAACATACGTTATGGATATTTTGTATATTTGGCTAGGGGGCTCAGGCCCCTGCGAGTTACGCCCGCCAACCCCCCGTTCAGACTTCGCATCCTCTGAAAATATGGCAATGTGCATGTACCCTGTTTGAAAAATAGGTGGCATCAGTCTAAGTTGGATCTCTGATCAGGCGATCTTGCTCCACTCAGGCCGTCAAATTGATGACTGTGGTTAAATTCATATAAACAGCACAAATAAATGTATAAAAATTACTTCCAGAGGCATAACATATATTTAAGAAAATGTAAAATACATCAAAATATCTTAAAATACATTAGAATAAAAAAAAATAAAACGATTTTAACTTCCATTTATTGATGACTGTGGTGTTGACTAGAAAGATGAATTACACATTTGAAAATCAGCTTGTATAAAAAAAAAATACGTTAAAAATGTCGCTATCTTTCTGAATTTTATAAAGACACTATGGACAATATTCTTTCTTTCGGTTCGATGTTAAAAAACTCCCTCTGCTTGGGAATAGCTTTCAGAACCACGGTATTGAAAACCATTGTGTTTGCGCTTATATGATATGTTTTGATCGAGTTTTGGATATTTTCAGGAACAGGTATAGCTTATTCATGAATTCTTTTATCTATTTTGATACACTATCATGCAAATTTTTATGTTATTTTTACATTGCATATTGTTTATATTAATTAATAGGAATATCCGAATTTTCAAATATGTATTCATCGCATTTTAATTTAAAGTATTTTGCGCGTACATTTATCTGTATTTATGCTGCATCAAGTGATGCACACTGTTAAAAATATCCCTGTAAAATTACGGGTAGAGGCCGGCCGCAGAGATTCCAGTCATACCTCGTAAAAAAAAAAAAAAAAAAAAAAAAAAAAAAAAAAAAAAAAAAAAACTCCATGCCCATCATTTCGTGTCAATGTGTACACCCTCGCGGGGGAAATATGGGGTCGTACCGTATTTTTGCTAACAGATGGGCTAGTACAGCAAAAATATGTGGATTGCCCTTAATTTTCTAATTATTTAAAAATATCCCTGTAAAATTACGGGCAGAGGCCGGCAGCAGAGATTGCAGCCATACCCCGCAAAAAAAAAAAATCCATGCCCATCATTTTGTGCAGACCGTATTTTACGGAGCAAAGATATAATGCACTTCAAAACGCAATAATTCTTTAGTTACCGTTCCGTAGCACGTAGCACGTTAGATAATCATCACAGAATCGCTTTTTTGGCGGTTTAAAAAATATGTTACGGTCGCGGTTAGTGACATTTTTCTAAACACGACTAAAATGAAGAGTTACACCCTAGCGGAGGAAAATGTATGCTGTCGTACCGTATTAGTTTAGTGGATCAGGTCGTTTTTCATCAAATAAGGCTGTTGCCCGTGAAAATTGAAGAGAAAACGGACTTAAATTTACAGTTTTTTCTGAGAGCGTAATATACAAATAAATTTGCTAGCCTCACTACTTTTATAGAATGTGACGTCACATTAAAATTCTCCGGAATAAAAATCGTTTTAGTGTATCATTTTAAAATATGACGTAATTTTTACTATTAAATGCATTTGTCATGCAATAGTTTATTTATTTTTTAGATTTTTCTCTTTTAATATTCACGGGTACATACATTATTTAAAAGTGTGTAGCCTCCATGAACTTGTACAAGTTCATTATTATTTTTATTGAAATTTAATTCCTCTTGTTGTTATGGGAACACACACACACACACAAAAAAAAAAAAAAAACAATTTCTTTGGAATTGAAATCTCGCATAGGTATATTTTTTATTTTTAATTGTTCGTCAATATTATCATTTGTCGACTACGACGTAATAACTCCCATTTCTGCTTTTAACGCATATTAATAAATTTATCATTTTAAAGTTTTCTTTCTCTTTTTAATATCCCGTGAAAATTTGTTTTGTTGTTAGAAAGGAAGTTTTATTATTTGCGCTGCCTTAGAATTGACGACAAACGTTAAAAAATGTATCCCGAAATATGAAATAAAAGTCTCGTAAATATATTTTTAAATATAAACTGTTTGGCAGAATTATTACTTGACTGTTTTAAATATGACGTAATTTCCCGCATTTACTGCTTTTAATGAATTTATTATTTTAAAGTTTTTTTTCTCTTTTAATAGTCATTGTAAATACAATTTTTATGACTTAATTTTCAACATTTTCCTGCTTTTATAATGTAATCATTTAATTCTGACGTTTTTCTGTTTTAAATAGTCACGTGTAATAAATTTTTAATCGTAAAGAAATATTATTCTTTGCACTGTTTCTACGACTGGCAACAATTTGAAATAAAATCCTTTCTAAAATATGCAAAAATATCTCTTGAAATGATGAAAATTTAATTAAACTAAATAAGAAATTATTATTTATTTAATATTATTATTATTATTAATATTTAATGAATTATGTTTTTCACATTTTCTTGAAAAATATATTTTAATCACAACATTGATTGAAATTCGTTTCATAAATTCATTTCATAAATTCGTTTCATTAGGATTATATATATATAGGGTAGATATTAATAGTATGAAGAATACTTATAAAAGGTTCATTTTTTTTTTAATGAAAACAGTCTCACGCACTTGCATAAGAATGAAATTATGCTTGTCCTAATATGTTCACGTAGATTTCCGTGCGTAAATACGGGTTAGGTTCCCTTAGAAAGACCCCCACGGAGGACACGGATCAACAGATCATGTTGATTTCAATTTAATTTGAAAATGGCGACATTGAAGAAATCTATTAATCCCTTTTCTCACTTTTTCTACAAAAATGAAGTAATTCGGTTACAATCATTAGATAAATTTAATTCAAATTAGAAAAAAATTAATATTTCGAAAACTAATTCAAATTTTTAAATTCTAATACGTTTTGAGATCTGCGGATCAATACGGATTTTTGGTGTTAATTTCACAGCCAAACATTCCATAGTTTAGGAAAAATAGTTGTAAAACTAAATCAGTCGTTTCATAAAATCGTTTCATAAATTCATTTCATAAATTCGTTTCATTAGGATTATATATATATAGGGTAGATATTAATAGTATGAAGAATACTTATAAAAGGTTCATTTTTTTTTTTAATGTCCTGTTTGCTAAAGAGCAGATTTTTATTTATTTATTTATTTATTATTATTTTTTTTTTAGCTCGGATTTTGCTAAAGACAATGTCTTGCTTGATCGTTAGCAATCTAAACTTCATTTAATCAAAAATTATGTGCCCCTAGGTTCTCTTATAAAATTTTAAACCCTAATTTTTGTACAAAATTAATAATCTGAATTAATACCTTCATGTTCTAATAATCAATTTGCATTTAAAAAGAAATTTTATGAAAATATTCTCACGCACTTGCATAAGAATGAAATTATGCTTGTCCTAATATGTTCACGTAGATTTCCGTGCGTAAATACGGGTTAGGTTCCCTTAGAAAGACCCCCACGGAGGACACTCCCCCCTTAGGGCCTATATCCCTCATGTTGATAATTGCCCGTCATAAACACAACCAACCTAATATGTTCAACATTAGTTTCGACTTTAAAACAAATCTTCGAAACCTTATTATAAGTAAAATGTAAAGCACGATACCTTCAGTTGCGCGTTACCCAACTGAACTGAGCGGTCGGTACGGTCATTACAGTCTATTACAATTGAGACGGTATCGACCGCCATTACTGTCTCAATATTGTCACCTTTTTTCTTACTACTATTTCCAAAAAATAATCATCGTGGGCGATTTCGCTTACGAATATAGTACTAATTTATCATGAAGATTTTTCTTTGGAAATAGTGGTAGCCAAAAAAGAGACCGTACCATTAACGTCTCTATTACAATATTGAGACGTTAATGGCCGTATACGTGCATGAAAACTTCGGTCCGTCCATATCTCTACTATATGTTTCAGGTTTCAAATCTATAGCTTCTTGTGTTGTCGCTATCTACTTAAAAATGACGTAAACAAACTTGGCTAATAATACACAAAAATAATTTTTATTCGAAATTATTTTATTTTAATTTACAAGCAGATAATATATATGTACATCTGTGATTTTACCCTTTACATGAAACTAAGAAATTTTTAATCTGCTTATTAGTTGAATCACTGTCATAACATTTTTCTGATAAAAGATTAGAAATTCTCCCAGTCAGTCGCTTCAATCTGTTGCAATCACAAGGCCATAAGACACCTAGAAAATATACGGAAATGTGTAGAAGATTAAGAAATATGTATAGTAAATAAATAAAATTATATTAAAAAGTACAATGCGACCAGAAATGGGGACGTTCAGAATGTGCGAAATCATTGTATACATTTGTAAACAAAAAAAGGGGGATGGTGTGAGATGAAATCTCACAGTGTTTAAATTATGTTACTTTTTTATTTCTTTTGCCTTATACATCGATGTTCTTTAAACTTAAATCCATATTTATTTTTGCGCGGGCGATTTCGCTTCACCGCACATCGGCAAGTTCGCTGACGTTCGGCTGCCCCTGGCATGGGATGCTTCTCCTTTGAACTTTGTACGATTGTGATGACGTCATCGGAGCAAGCCTCTCACGGCATATGCATTGAATGGATGTTGATATTTCGGAGGTGTGTCTATTCGCCGAGCATACAGCAAATTAAAATAAAGTTTTTTAAATGTTTTCTTTCGGATTTGTTTATTAAGACATTACCTAATATTTTAAATTCTCTAATAGATTTAAATCTTTTCTTTCAGTAACTTTTGAAGTCCCCGTATTCTTACTATAAATTAAAAATTCCGTTAATTTTAAATCAGAATCTGTTTTGTTGGTGTTGCTGTCATGACTTAGTTCTGTTTTTAAAAAAGATCGCGAGCTTCGGCTCCGGTCTATCTGTCTGCCGATGAATGTGGAATCCGGTAAAGAGCTTTTGCGTAAACGATGTCTGCGATTTTTAACAACTCCTGTTAAATTATTTCTTAATAATTTCTTGATTCATGCTGCACTTTTAAACTAACTAAATAACTTGAATTAATTTATGAACGGTGACCAACGGGAAGCCTTATCTTCTCTTCTCAAGATGAAAATAAAGGATTGCTTTATGCTTATATCTCTCCTCTTCATTTATTTTACAGACTACACGATCCAAGTAAGAAGTTTCATTTATCTCTATTTTTTTACAATTGCTGATCTCAAAGAACAGAGGGTCTTATTGCGATACTACACAACGCATTGTAACTAAAAAGAATTTCAAATTTAATTTTACTTTTAATTAACGGCCCATAAATATGGATTATAATATATTACAAAAATATCTCCATCACATTTGGTGCCGCAAAAACAGTGGTTCTGAAGAAAAATTTTGATTGATTTGAAGAAAATCGTAATATTTTAGAACTTTTGTTCTCAGAATAACTTTTGAAAAATTTTTTTATGTGTTCAATAGAATTCAAGATTTATTCTTTTAGTGAATTTTAAGAAATATGGAATATTTTATGCAAGAATTTTTGCATAACTACATATGACAATATTTTTTTAGTATTGGAAGTTTCTGTTCTCAAAAAATTTCTTGCATAGATTTTTTCTGCTTTGAAGAATTAAATTTTATAATTCTAGATTAATTTTGTTCTGCTCCATTTTGAAGAATATAATATATTTTGCTGTTTCCCATATTTTTTTAAAACAATTATTTAAATTAAGATCAATTTCCTACTGAAGAATAGTCATATTTTTAATGATGCATAATTATTACTCTATTTAAATAGTTTTATTTGAAAGAATTTCATCTACATATTCTTCTATTTGTAATGAATTATTAGAGAACATAATTTTTTTTTAAAGAATGATTATTTGGTATATATATTTTTTGAAATGAATTATATATTGTTCTTAGATAAATTCTAATGAGTTTGAAATAATAAAATTGTTCTCAAGAACATATTTCATATTTTAAGAGGCTATGACTTTGGGGTTTTAAATTAAAATTTTTTATGGCACTATTAAATTACAACAAATTTGTAAATTCTATATATATTTATAAGAAGCATTATTTTTTAAATCGTGATTATTGGTACTGAGAAATTTTATTCTAACATCATACTTATTATTCTGAAGCTGAAATTCTTCACAGAAGTTAGTAGTTGCAAATATCCTATATAACATTCTCAGAGATTTCTATGCTTCTGTTCTACAAATTTCAAATCAAGATATTTTGTTTAACAATAATTTGAATACAAGAATTTGTCCATAGATTTATTCTTATGCCATCTGGACTGTGATGTTCTCTTATAATCATACAGTTTGGTTTAGTGCAAAGATAATCTGCAATTTACAAATTAAGAATGTATGCATTTAAGAATATTTTCACATTTATTATACAACTGTTCTCATGTTGTTTCTAAAAGCACTCTCAGCTGACAAAGTTTTACATTTGAAAAATTCTTGTTGCTTTTTTTTTTAATATATTCTTATGGCAAGTTATAATTTTGAAAATAAGACCTTTCCACTTCATCGTATGTGCAGACTATGACAGTTTTCAACAGACAAGATTCTCATGTTGCTCTCAGAAAAAGAATGAAAGCAGCATTATTTTTTTTACTCTTGAGAAGAAGTAGGCATGGGGCTACTTCATTCCTGTTATAAGTATATTCTTGAAATTATTTTACATCATCTACTTAAAAAAATCTTATGGTTTTATACAGCTTTAAAAAAAGTTCTCATATTGTCAGTGTTTCTCTGCAATAATTTTAACTGTGTATCACTGCTGTTTCGCATATTTAAAGACTGTCTCTCTACATATGCTGCTCTAAGAGTTCTCTTCCAACCTGTTAAAAAAAATACTCACCTGCAAAAAAACTTTGCTTCAGTCTCAACAGTTTCTTACCTGATGAAGTTGGCCGTTCACTGATGTGTTGTATCCATTTGTGCTGACCTCTTCTCTAGTATTTTCCTTGTTTGATGATAGAAGATAAATGTATTAATACTTACCTGCTCAACTCATTGTTTTATAACAATAACTTTTAAATTTATGCTTCATTTTCAATGCTGAAGTGATTATTGAAAGGGGTCATGTCATGTTTGAGTCATTTATCCTTACAATGTCTGATTCAATTCAATATCTTCGATGTTTGTCTTTAAAGCTAAATAAGATTTACGAGTTATCTCAAATGTTTTCTCAAGTATTAACTGTCACAAGACCTGATTATGGAAGTGTTGTTGGTTTGCCTTTTCTCTTGTGAGATGTAATTTATCCTTACTAAGTGGATTGGTTGACTTATCTGCTCCTATAAGTCAGTGTTGCTATTTTTGCAAAAATTTTTTTGCTAAATCAAGAAAATTTATGAAATATTATAAAATTAGTTACTTTCAATATTGATTTTGTATGTTTGTTCTTACATATACCTGCAATTACAAGAGTTGTATTTTGATTCAGGAATTCTCAAGATCTATTAATTTATTTTCTGTCTAAATTCCCCATATTTCAAAAATTTTATTGTGCCTTTGTTTTCATTTGTGAATATACCCAAAGTCTCTAAATTTTTATGTTGTCATATGCCTCATATTTTTAGACAAGTAATTAATTGAATGAATTCTGAAGATTTATTATTAATGAAGATATTTAAAAATTTTAAGCATCAAATCAATTCCTATACAAGATTACATAAACAGAAAAGAAAAGCACAGTTCTTAGTAACTATTTAACAGCGCCTTTTGATATAGAAGTGTTCCTTAGTGAATCTTCAAAATTACTAAGAAATTTAAAGAAAAAGTGCTTATTGATATCATCACCTACCTACTTATGTCTTTTTTCCCAAGATGTGTGTGTGAATCATTATCGATTTTTCACCAAATACATCATCATTTTGTCTACTTCAGTGCTCTATAATTCGTCCTTTTAGTGTGTCCAAAATAGTGATTGCTGAAAGTTAATGATTAGCTTCAAAAGAAGTGAAGCACACAGATGTTGTGTTGTCGCCAAAAAAAGTGTTCTCGTCCAATGTTCCTGTATAATGTCTATTCAACTGTTAAGTTGATGTTGCCTTTTTGTGTATGTCATCTAGAAATATGCATTTGTTTCTACATGGTAAACACAATGTTTACACCTTTGCATCAATACACATACCTGATGTCTTTTTTTTGTGTACCAAAACTTTCAGCGTGTTTTTTAACATTCTGATAACATTTATTTATTTTTCATGCAAACTTTAAATTGTGTTTATAACGCTAAGGAATCAAGGATCTGTAAAGAAGGACATTGCTGTTGTTTTTGCAGTTATGGGATGGTATATTGTGCTATTTAGTGTATATAGTTATTTTTTTCTTTTTGCACAAGGTGTCAGGAGCCTTGTTTAGGGAAAATCCAAGCCACCTGAAATCTTGAGTAAAACATGAGTAGTCACAGTGTATATTGTTCTATGATTGTGGATAATAGTATATTTTTTACATAATTCTCTTGATTTTTCTGCATGAAATATTTTATGTAAATGATTTATATTATGGTACACTTGAAAATTTAAATTTCCCATGATAGTGTCAATTTTTTTTTAATCTTTCATTGTATATGAAAGCATTTATTTTTTATGGGGATCCCCACCCACTCAACCAAGTACCTACTTATTCTTAAAACCACGGTTTCTCTGTTTGTCTGTTTATCTATAAATTTATGAGTTTATCTTTATGCATATTTAAAATTGTATTAAGTGATGTCTCATATTTTAAAGAGTAGTATATACTTTGAAAATTTTTGATGAGTAAATAATACAAAAGGTATTGGTGTTTGTTGATATATTACTTTTATAATATAATGAAAAGTAGTAAGAGTATATGTTTCAGCAATATAACACTTAATTCCTGTCAGACATGTCTCTCTCTCATATATATATATTGTTGCAACTATCTTAACTATCTGTGTTTTACATGTGAGTGGTCATTTAGTGCACGATTTGGCTGCTTGTTTATGTGGAATACAGCTGGTTGTTTGAAGTCAAAATATTTAGTACTAAATTAAACTAAATTGAATAATAAAAAAAAAATGATGATATCATATTGTGAAAATGTTTCTAAAGATATTTTTTATGCATGGCCAGTTTATATTTAGAGTAACTGCAAATAAATGCTCTATTTTATGAATTGTAAGTCCTAGGCTGTGATCAAATACTAAAGTTATTTTGATCTTTGTTGCTTGTAAAGTGCAACTTTTCTTATATGGTATACTAATTTAATTAAATGTTTGATAATGAGCTCATTTTATATGTGTTAATTCTCATTTTACATATGCCAATTCTCACTTTATATATGCTAATTCTGATTTTTGTTTAGCATTTTTACTTAAGTAATACATAGGATTTTATATATGCTAATTCTCATTTTCTACTTCATTCTACATTGACATCTACATTCACATCTTTTCTTTTCTACATTCATTTGTACTTAAGTATTATTTTTGAAGATAAGTTTATGACATACTGCAATTGCCATAAATAGAAAGATTTGGCATTTTTTTATGTATACTATTTTCAATATACTGTATACTTTTGATGTATTTTCTTTTTCTTCTCTCTTCCCTTTTGGTCACCACTAATTTTATTTGCAGCAGTTTAACTTTTGGCTTTACTTTAATATTTTAACTTGGATTTTTTTTTCTCTGTCTTTGGCATCTAAAATTTTGTCCTCCCGTTTCTGTAAAAGGTTTTTATTTCATTTTACCTTTTACATCACTTGCTCTGCCAAAATTTTACTCGGTAAATGGGGGTATTGTGAGATGAAATCTAACAGTGTTTAAATTATGTTACTTTTTTATTTCTTTTGCCTTATACATCGATGTTCTTTAAACTTAAATCCATATTTATTTTTGCGCGGGCGATTTCGCTTCACCGCACATCGGCAAGTTCGCTGACGTTCGGCTGCCCCTGGCATGGGATGCTTCTCCTTTGAACTTTGTACGATTGTGATGACGTCATCGGAGCAAGCCTCTCACGGCATATGCATTGAATGGATGTTGATATTTCGGAGGTGTGTCTATTCGCCGAGCATACAGCAAATTAAAATAAAGTTTTTTAAATGTTTTCTTTCGGATTTGTTTATTAAGACATTACCTAATATTTTAAATTCTCTAATAGATTTAAATCTTTTCTTTCAGTAACTTTTGAAGTCCCCGTATTCTTACTATAAATTAAAAATTCCGTTAATTTTAAATCAGAATCTGTTTTGTTGGTGTTGCTGTCATGACTTAGTTTTGTTTTTAAAAAAGATCGCGAGCTTCGGCTCCGGTCTATCTGTCTGCCGATGAATGTGGAATCCGGTAAAGAGCTTTTGCGTAAACGATGTCTGCGATTTTTAACAACTCCTGTTAAATTATTTCTTAATAATTTCTTGATTCATGCTGCACTTTTAAACTAACTAAATAACTTGAATTAATTTATGAACGGTGACCAACGGGAAGCCTTATCTTCTCTTCTCAAGATGAAAATAAAGGATTGCTTTATGCTTATATCTCTCCTCTTCATTTATTTTACAGACTACACGATCCAAGTAAGAAGTTTCATTTATTTCTATTTTTTTACAATTGCTGACCTCAAAGAACAGAGGGTCTTATTGCGATACTACACAACGCATTGTAACTAAAAAGAATTTCAAATTTAATTTTACTTTTATTTAACGGCCCATAAATATGGATTATAATATATTACAAAAATATCTCCATCACAGATGGAGAAGGGGTAGGACGAACAATATGTACAGTATTCGAGGCTAACGAAAAAGACAGGCTACCGTAGAGGTCTGCACGGGCCGGAATTTCCAGGTCCGGGCCCGGCCCGAACGAAAGCTATCTTAGCCCGGCTCGTTTGCATTTTTACAGTTGTCGGCCCGCCCGTACAAAAATCAGGGAAAACAGGCCCGGCCCGGCCCGACACAATTTCTAAAAAGAAAAAAAAAATCCGTTTTTTCTCAACTTACAATTACGATTCTTTTAATGAATACTACATAGTACATACATATTTATGAGAACATTTTGCAGTATATTTTACATTACTATGATGTTCGCAAAACAGAAAACACACAATATTAAACATTAACGATTACTTACAGTGTTTTAGTCATCGTGTCTACAGACATTTCAAAATGGAAATAAGGATTCATTAAAAGATTAATGTAGTTCATCAGAATAAAGGATTAAAAACATGATAACTTTTGAAGCTGTATAATAAAAAGTAGATTTGTGAAAATATTTCTCTCATTTTTAAGGCTTTTCTCAAATCCAAAGAAGCTACATTTCGACAGATTTATGAATTCTTTTCTTTTCGGAAACGCGTAAGATTGGCAGGTATTCTTATTCAGAAGCTATGTAAATGTCGTTTATTTTCATAGATAAAAGCAATATATCTTTCTGAAAATACTGTCAAAGTTAGCGTTTTGAATGGAATTTCCGGAAGCGATGGCACAGGAAAGGAGAAAAACGTACAGTCACGTGACAGGAATCTCTTATCTCTGTAAGTAATTTATCAAATATGGAAAAAGCTATTCGTTTCCAAATGCCTTCAATAGGCAGGCCTGTCAATTTTATGCCTTTATAGTTAAAAATTTTGTCAGAAAATGTGTCTGAAAGCTTCGCATTGTTGAGCAGTGAATATGAGAACCACATTAAGGTATATTTCCAAAGATACTGTTAAGAGAAGTTCAATTATCACTATAAATACTACAAAACACAATGACTGTTCTACACATCCTGAGATCGATTAAGACCAGTTCTGTCCCGGCACGAGTCTGCTGAAAAAAAAATTAAACTCGGAATCAGACATCTTGCAACTGTACGATGCCGATCTCTACGATGGACATGTTACATTTCTGTATTGATGTTGTTAAACTCGCATCGGCTCGTGACGCACATTTATACTTCTCGAGAAAATCATATTCATTGAAAATGGCTCGTATTTTATATGCTTCGCTTAAATTCTTATATCGAGCCGATAGCCCCGATTAATTTTTTTGCCGGCCCGGCCCGTAGAAAAAATTGTCCTAATTCTGCCGGCCCGTTTGAAAATTTGCCTTCATTCTCCCGGCCCGAACCGCGGGCCGGGCCGGGTACGGGCCTCGGGCCAAGCCCGGGCCCGTGCAGACCTCTAGGCTACCGCGGTGCATTTCACGTATCTTTTTTTACTGATCGCTGGAGTCACGTGATGCTCGACTGAATCAATGAAGGTTTGCGAAAAGAGCATCACGTCACTCAAGCGTTCTGTAAAAAATACACGTGGGATGCACCGCGGTAGCCTGTCTTTTTCGTTAGCCTCGTACTAGAGCTTCTAAATACACAGGCTGGCTCGTCCGTTTGCCATAGCATTCCCAGGTGGGAACATGTTGGCGTTAGATTGACCTATTTGGCACATTTATCGCTGTCTTCGTTGCTTCCCTGAATTTATTAAATAGTACGCTATTGAATGAAAGTTTCGAATAAATTTCAAATTTTAAAATTAGTAATAATTTACTTTTAGAGAATACATAAATGAAATCTGATGTTTGTAAGTACTTTGATGAAAAGGATGTGTGTGTGTGTGTGGAGGGGGGGGGGACTAAAGAACTCAATTTCAATTAAATTTATATTTTAGGATTATCAATAAATAATAAAATGTCTATAAAAATTAATTGCTGTAACTATTTATTAATCAAGTCATAAAATCAATATATATATATAGATATATCCCAAAACTACTGAACTACTGAGAAAAATTAACAAAATAACCATGGAAAATTCTTACAACGAGAGGGCCAACCTTGTTAATCACAGATTTTGATTATTTTAATGTATGTTGTAGGGTATAGACCCCTTATTCTCATATTCAACGGATTTTATACAACGCTCGTTAGTTCTTGAGAAACCGGGGTCTAATATTAGTATATGATTTAAATACTTACTTTGTAACAACTAGCATAGGTTGGGCGTAGCTCAGTTGGTACGGTGTTTGCAGGCTGATCGGCGGGCTCGGGTTCGATGCCCGAAAGCTCTAAATTTGTTTTTCTTATATTTTGTTTTATAAATATACTTGTAATTATAACTTAATAATGACATTGTCAATTAAAATTTATAATATTGCATTTCATTTATAATTTTAAACTATTTATTTATTTATTTATTTTTTACTTTTAACTAAATAGTTGTATAAAACATCATAAAACTGATAATTTTTTAAAAATCACTTTTAAAATGTATATATTCTGTATGGATGCAATGATATTGAACAATTGTGTCAATTCGTGATTTTAAAGAAATATCATTTATTCATAGTTTTAACAAGGGAAATCAATACGATGATACTATTACTGTGTTTTTAAAGTAACAAACATAATTATATTAAAAATTAGCATCGGAATTAAATTACAACGGATTTTTTTCATATTAAAGATTTTTAAATTTGTAATATGTATGCTTGCGCTTTCAAATATTTCGTTTTCCCCATTATGTTCTTTCTGCTTTTATTTTTATTTTATTTGAATATGCTTTATTTTATCATAACTAGATGGCACCACAACAGGTTTCTAACAATTTTGGAATTTTTATTTTTCAATAATAGATCCAATTTCTTTTTAAATGTCTTTAAAGGATGAGAAATAATAGTTCAAAATAAAAAACGATAAATTTAAATTTAAATTTGTTAACATTATAATTAATGTACGATATTAAATTTTTTAATTGAAATTATTAAATTATAATTACAAGTATATTTATAAAACAAAAATTGTAGTTCGGGGTATCGAACCCGGGCCCGCGGATCAGCCAACAAACGCCGTACCAACTGAGCTACGCCCAACCTGCCTTTTTTGTTATAAAGTACGTACTTAAGTTGTGTACTAATATTAGACTCCCCGGTTTCTCAAGAAGTAACGAGCGTTGTATAAAATCCGTTGAACCTGAGACTAAGGGGTCTCTACCCTACAACATATATTAAAATAATCAAAATCTGTGATTAACAAGGTTGGCCCTCTCCTTGTTAGTAACAAAACCATGAACAAACAGAAAACATCCATTGGAGACAGAAAACATCCACTGGAGACAGATTGCAAGGCTAAAGACTTGCATGCTGGGTTATACCGGTAATTACACATGCAACTTTCCCCACATCTGTCGAGACCATACTGACCAAAGAAAACTTTTGAAACTGGCCATACAAAGCAGTAACCCAATTCGAAAAGAACGACACTTCCAAACTGAACTCCTTATAAAGCCTACGAATATTTGGCGATGTTTTTAATCGCCAAAAGCAAAACATCGCGGTAATCTTTATCCTTGACGAAGTTGTTTGTCAAACTATTTAACAGTCTAATAGGATAATTCTGGACCATTGCATCCTGATAGAGATTTTTGATATCATTTATTATACTATCATGATTAGAATTTAACTTAGCAATCCTTATTAAACTACTGATAATGATATTTCTAAAAATGGAAATATGTACATTGGAATTTGTAATCCCTTCTCTTATCATAAATGCAGGTCTTCAATCCACCCCTCTCAATTTCGATAGTGAGATCCAAATAATTTACATGTTTTTCGTGTGGATAGTAGTCTAAATTTAAATCGCTATTGGAATCGTTAATCCTAACCATCAATACATCATCAATATATCTAAAACTTAAAAAATCCTTATTTAATGTCTCATTAACCTCGTATAAAAATAAATAAATATCTGCAAGTACCGAACTACAACTACCCCCCATAGGTACCCCTTATCTGTTGAAACACATGTTTACCATCGAGTAAATAATTTTCATTAACTACAAAAATAAATAAATTTGTTAAATGACCCAAATTTTTACCCAAAATATTGTACCGCTTAAAAAAGTCAAACATTTGTAAAACAATCAAACATATATATATATATATATATATATATATAATAATGCAAACATATATATATATATATATATATTCGGAATTTCTAAGATTGAATGTATAAGGTTTTCAATAGTAATTTCCAGAAAATTACGTTTGTTAAATCGAAACAGAGGGGGAGGGGGGGGGGGGGGGGGGGGTAAGGGAGTATTTGATAATTTGATATAAAAAAAAAAGTAGCAGAAAAAGGAAACTGCATCAGTGATTACTAAACATCTACCCGAATCCGAATTCTTTGGAATAGCTCATGCACCGTTAAAATAATAATAAATAATAATAATAATAAATAATAATCTATTTATATAAAATCCAAGTCTCTGTGTGTCCCTCACGATTCCGGTAGGACCGCCTCATTGAAATGAGTAATTGTTGAAAAATACTAATGCAGGGTTACCAGAGTAGCGCCAAATGTTGGCCAACTTGGCGAAATATTGACAAATTTGGCGACAAAAATAAGTTGTCATGTATGAAGCCAACTTGGCGATAGCAGGCTAATTTGACAAAATTCCCATTTAAAACCATTAATCTTTCATAAAGGACGTCACCGCAATTTAATTTAAACTCCGCTCATTTAAGGTTTTTTTTTTTTTTTTTTTTTTTTTTTTTCCAAAATCTATGGGTGAGAATTTAAAGTGTAATATACGAATATTTACATCTTCCTCCCGATGTCGCTAATAAAATAATCGCCAATAGACTAAGCTGTACTGTCTGAGCTTCTATCTGCGTGACTTTAATGTGCTTTAAGTACTTTTCCAGTATAGGTGCATTGGCGAAGAAGGAAATTTGGCAACATATTTTCCGGGAACCTATCCACTGACACGCATTTTTTTTCGATATTTATACGATTTATTGGCACAGATGTCATATACGTCTCACATTGGCGCGATTGTTTTTCGACGCCAATTTGGCGATAACATCCACAGCGTAAACAACAACATCAGCGTTACCATATCAAGCAAAATAACGACACTTTGGCGCCAATTAAGTACTTGTAGCGTATATGACATTGGCGTCAGAAAAACATCGCGCCAATATGACATCTGTGCCGATTTATTTAACATAAAAAAGCCATTTATCTAATTTTATACAGAAACAGGAGTAATTTGGACATAAAAAACATCAGTAATTATACATATAAAATACATGGTACTACTTATCCCGTCGACCAAAAATCTATCACCAAACTATAAGATTAAATGCCACTATCGGTTGATCGTAAATGTCACATTCACTTGACTCTAAACAAGTTACACGTGTTTCCGTCATCAAGTGATTTTTATTTCGACGTTTTATTTGTATTTTTATTAATGTTATACTAATTCCTTTGTTCTTTCGTTATTTAAAATAAAAATTATGTCAATTTGTATAATTTGGCGAGTGGTTTAGCGATTCACATAATTTGGCGAAATTGGTCGACGGGATTAACTAAGTAGTGCCAAATTCATTTCTAAGCAAACAAAAAGCTGATCAAGTTTGTTTTCATAGCTGTTTCTATTATTTGACAAGAAATCTCTCTTTCTGATGCCCGAATTACACCAAGCTTAAAAAAAACGCCAAATCCCCTATAGTGAAAAAGTACGAAATTGTCTATTATTTTGCGCTATCTGAGCTATAGTTTGTACTATATGCAAGAGGAGAGGACGAAAAGTTCAAACATTAAATATTACAGTTTCTATAAAGCAATATAAGACTAAAAAATTAAGAATAAAATAAATGCAAAATAAGACTAAAACAAGAAAGAAAAATCATGCGTTAAGCATAGAATATGAAACACTTTCCAACACTTCATGAATGCTTTAACAAAACTTCATTATTTAGGGAAATAAGGTAAATAAGAGAACCAAGTAAACATTTTAGAAAACGCATAAAAATGTTTAAGAATTGATTTCAGCAGTTACCGTCCATAGCCAATAGCATCGTTATTGCACGCCCCTATTTAGCTAAAATTTAATTTAAACTAAAACACTCTTAAAACTACTGAAATCACATTTCCAGATATTATCATCCATTGACGGTTATGTATCCAATTCTTTGCGTGACACTGTATATCATTTTATCTATATTCTACAAACATTTCTTAGTAAACTAAATGCAGTTCAGCGTAAAAATGCATAACTCCTTTAAAAACCACCTTTAAGCAATTTACTCTCATACTCAGTAACCCTTACGAATTCTTTTGTGTAGCCCTGTATATGAACTATAGCATTTATACACACAGTACAGTATGCATAAATATAGTGAAACATAAAAGCACATATCATAATTAAAAATGCATTTCCAGCAATCACCGCTTATGTACAGTACTTCGGAAGAAAGTTTCTTGGCGAGAAAAGATTCGCAACGTATTTTCTGAAAACCTATTTACTGTTTCATACTCACAAGCAATTTTTTCCATGTGTATACAATTTATTTAATATAAAAAAAAGCTATTTATCAATTTTTATAAAGAAACAGAAGTAATTTTTGCACAGATGTCATGTACGCATCGGGTTTGGCGTGATTTTTTTCTGAAGCCAATTTGGCAAAAATCTCGCTTTCGAGTGCCAGTTACATATATATTTTTTAATTATTTGCTTTTATTTTGAAAAGGAAATAACAATAAATAAATAAAAGTTTAATTGATAACTATAGAACAAAACAGGGAACAGATGTCATATTCGCCTCATATTGGCGCGATTTTTTTCTGTCGCCAATATCATACAGGCAACAGGTACTTAACTTGCGTCAAAGTGTCGTTATTTTGCTTGATGTGGTAACCCGGATTATGTTGTTTATGCTGTTGATGTTTTCGCCAAATTGGCAACCGAAAAAAATCGCGCCAATATGGGGCGAATATGACATCTGTACCCAAAACAGTTTACATAATTAAAAAAAAAAGAAAAGAAACAATTTATTAATAAAAAAAATAGCCTGGTTACCATATCAGGCAAAATAACATCATTTTGGCGCCAGTTAGGTACCCCGGTGCATATAAAGACATCTGTGCCGTAATTTGCATATAAAAAAATATTATATATATTTAGAAATTTTTTTTTATGTATATAAATACACGTATAAACAAAAATGAAAGTTCATTAGATTTGTTTTCATAGCTGTTTATATATTTTGGTTACATATCTCACTTTCTTATGCCCAAATTGCGCCAAGCTTTTTTTTTTTAATGCAAAGAGCCCTATAGTGGAAAAGTACCTAAATAAATAATTAATAATAATAAATACATGTATGAAAAAAATAAAATTCATCAGGTTTGTTTTCATAGCTGTTTATATATTTTGGCGACATATCTCACTTTCTGAAGCTCGAATTGTGCCAAGCTTTTTTACAAAAATGAGCTATAATGTAAAAGTACCTAAATAAATAATTAATAGAAATAACCAGTTATATAAACTGAAACATTTTATTTCGAGATCAAAGCATTGTTTTTAATTTCTATTAAAAAGTACATATATCCTAGGATATCTTAAGTTGAAATTATGTTGATAGCTTAATATCTCATTCCATAAACCTGAACAAACACAAGTGATTCATTCATCGTGAACCGTAAAAAAATATTAAACCTTTGAGGTAATCATTCACAAAGTAAGTTCTCCAACAATCAATGGAAAATTTTCTTATGACGTCATAGTACGTAAAATGGTGGCGGTATCGTTTGTTTATGGTTTGAATTCACAAAGATTTTATTTTGCAATGTCTCTTAGTTACATTACTTTATTCTCATATTTATGAGATCAGAACAAAGCATATTTTTTTATTACTTAGTTATTAAATAATGAAAAAATTATAAATGCATGATTTGAAAAATGGACATGGAAACTCTTCAGTGTTACAAACATTATTCCTAGGACTGACATGATTTCAGAAGGGCCGGCAATTTTACACAAGTTTTTAAAAATCACTTTATATCAGAAATTTTATTAAAAACTGTTTACGTCTTTGTTATAGCGGCCCACACAATTATGATTATGACAAGTTGTAGCCAGTTTCGCCAACGTCGTTACCAAGATCGTGAAGCACACACGTATAATACCATTTCATTAAATTGTATAGGATAGTTTAATAGTTTTTACCCTACTTCAAGTGTGTAATTTATTTATTTTTAAGAATTAACAATCTAAATTGTCCAATATATGAATTAAAAAAAAAAAAAATGTAAACAAAGATTGAATAGACATGACCGCAAAAAGCCTCAAATCTGCACAACCCTTGGAACTAAACTGCGCAGATCAGTGTCTTCTACCGTACACAGTTTTCATAAATGTGTTTCGTTCTTAAAATGTGTTATTTTCATCTATCCTTGGAGGAACAAGCGAGGAAAACTCATATACTTGCACATGAGTTGTATATATCTTTATATCTAATTATCCGTCATTTTTGACGGGCTACCTTTCTAGTAATAATAATAATAATAATAATAACTTAATGCGGAGGAATTGAACCCCTTCCTTTTTTTTCTACGTCCTGAAAGAAAAATTGCCTTACATCTTTAATTAATATTTCATTTATTAAAATTATTATTTATTAATATTCATTTTGCTAGTTGATCCAGTGCTGAATTTACAGTCTGACATCCCTACCCCCAACCCGCTGGAAGATTACGAATTTGATCTTTAATTATAGTCTAGAAGGGCACCCCTCCTCGGAATTTCAAAGGCCGCAAAGCTTCAGAAATCCCTCCCGAAAAAGTAATCGAAACTAAGTTTATATCTTAAAGGGGGTAGGGAGAGAGAAATTATTGTTATTTTTCAATAGAGCCATTTTTTATCTTTAATACCTGACTTTTGACCACGGCTCCGCTCACACAGAGTGTAAGTTTTGCAGTTCAAAATGACAATTTTACATATAATTTTTTTTTTCTTTTTCTTCATAATTTATTTAACTACTAAGGCAACTTCCATCTAAATCCGTTCAGTAGAACTTTTTTAACTATATTCGCATGTATTATTTTATTTTTCCATATGTTGGAGAATTAAAATGAAGATTATGTTTGCAGAATATCAACAGCAATTTATTAGCGTAAGAGAATGTATTTTCTAAATGTACATATTCATCCTCCAAAAATATTTTAATGTTTTTTTTTTCCTTTTTGTGTTTATGTAGCGCCACATAAAAAATCAAAAGTGTGCACTTTTGATTGTCCTTAAGAAGTTGGCAATGTAATAAAATAAATATTATAATTAATTTCTGGTGCTAACAATGAACAAAATGAAATTAACTGAACAAAAAATACTATTAAAAAAATTCTTTTTAAAAAAAATAAATATTTATTAAAAATTTCTTTTTTTTTCTACTTTGTTATAGTTTTTAAAAACTTCTATAAAGTAAAATTGTTTAAAAAAAGTTTTCATGGGTAGCAAGTTTTTATTACTTTAATAAAATGAAACTGTTCTTTTCTAAGAGGAAAATGTAATGAGACTCAGGGGTCGAACCAGCAAAATTTGAGGCCTATTTAGGGCCCCTTCACAAAAATCTATTTAATAAAACAGGTCCCTTCACAAAGATGAATTTAACAAAATGGACCCCTTTATAAAAATAAATTTAATAAAATAGGCCTCTTCACAAAACTCATTTTAATGAAACAGGTCCCTTCACAAAATTCTTTTTTAATAAAATAGGCCCTTTGACAAAATCCCTTTCCATAAAAACTTACTTCTATTTATTATTTTTATTTTGTTAGGTTTTTAAATCTGTGATTTTCAAATAAAACCAGTTCACCAGAAACAAAAATTTTAGCAAAATGGTTTAAAGAAGTTTTTGTTAATAAATGCTTAGTTCGAATTTGAGTAACTCGATTTCAACTTTCATTACAAAATATTATTTTTCACAAAATTATAATAAAATTCACACAAAAAAAAAAAAACTTTTGCTTTTCACAAAATGGGCACCAAGAAATAAACCTGCACCGACTTCGGAAATTTCATAGTATGGAAGTATCCTTTGATATTTTTTAAAACAATTTTATATCTGAAAGTTACCGTAAAGATACGCTTTATTTCTTGGTAATACTGACTTACGAAAATTGTTAAAAATATTTATTTATATATTTTTAAACATTACTGTCTTATGATGAAATATTAACAATAAAATTATCTTAAGCAAATTTGGAGAATTTTTTCAAAAACTTAAAATTGAATCCATTTTTTTGTGAAAATGAATATTAAAATATATATATATATATATATATATATATATATATATATAGTAAAATTTCCCTGAAAAATTCTATTTCACATTAGTTCTTTAGCTATTTTTTTTTCAAAAATCTCATAAATTTCATCACATGTCAATATTTTGAGGTATCGTTATTAATTATCCAAAAAAATTAAAGTAGCTTCCCACATAATTTCACTCTATTTTCGTCCGATAATATAGAAAAAAGCAAATCGCATCAAAATCAATTGTTTTCCCGAAAATGAACTAGATGGCGCTGTACTTTTAAAATATGTCCTTATCGCCAAAATTGGCGAAGAAAAAAATTCACGAAGAATATAATCTACAATTAATATTAAAATTTGGTCATTTTTTATGTTTATAGGGAAATTGAAGCATGCAGTAATCCTTTATTGAATGATTTCAACAATTAATAGCAGAAAAACTACCGATAATTAAGATTTTAAAGCTAAAAATAGACAGAAACTAATTCAACGCTATTGAGGTTCATTACGCGAAGCAGTCCGTCAGGGATGAAAATGCCTGACGAGCCAGCTCATCTATTTAGTAGCCTTACCTGGTACAGTATTCCTGTGACGTCACAGTTGGTAAAATGGCGATTTTTATTGCCTCGAACTGCAAGGGAGAACAGAGTCCATTACCTCAGAACCTAGATCGCAAACCGCTAATTCAGTCAAAAATAAAAGTTGTCTCACATTCTCATTCCAAGATGAATATGAATGCTTGTTTAAAATTTTTACGTTTAAAGCCCGTAAACAATCAGACCTCAAATTCCTTTCGCCAGGGTCCCCTATGGTCTTTGAATACATCCCTATTCTTCAAATTTCTCATAAGAAAATTAATTTTTTTACCTCTTTTCTTAAAGAATTTTCTGTGCTTTTCGCTTGGCTAAATATTTCTAAAATATATATTTAATGTTATATTTTCAAGCGTTAAAATTTTAGTGCAGTTTCCAAACTGTGAATAAAATTTGAACACAATAAAATATAACATATTAGACCAGGCAATAGAGACCGTATAGGGGCTCTACCTAGCAAAATTCATGGTAGTTCTGGAAAAAGGCTTACTATATGTTTCTTGTGTCGCTGAATCTGAATTTTTAACTTCCCCCCTAAAATTCCCCGCCGCAACCCCCCCCCCCCCCAAATAGTTGTTTTTAAATTAAATTTTTTATTCTTTTAGGGGAAAAGTATGTAGAAATTCAAAAAGTAGACAAAATTTGCAACAAATAGGATATATGACATTATGACGTAGAAAGGTCGCTGAATCCAAATTTTTAGCTCCCTCCTAAAATTCCCCTGCCGCAAACCCCCGAAATAGTTGTTTTTAAATTAAATTTTTTATTGTTTTAGGGGGAAAGTATGCAGAAATTCAGCAAGTAGACAAAATTTGCAACAAATAGAATATATAACATTATGACGTAGGATGAACGGGGAGTGGGGGCTGTCTCTGAACATGCACTGCAGCGCTACGTGCACTAAGTTATGCAAGTTCGGGCAATAGGGGATTTTACTTGACAAAATTAATGCTAGTTCTGGATTTCGACTCACTTTATGTTTTTGGGGTCGCTGAAACCGAATTTGTAACTTCCCACCAAAATTTCACCCGGCAAACCCCCCAAAAATTGATTTTTTGAAAAAATTTGGTTTTTGAGAAAGGCGCGAGGGGAATGTTCGAGGCAGCCACCCCCCCCTCTCCCTGCTTGTCCTACGTGATAATGTCATATGTCCTATTAGTTGCAAATTTTGTCTACTTTCTGAATTTCTACATACTTTTCTCCTAAAACAATAAAAAATTTAATTTAAAAACAGCTATTTCGGGAGGTTTGCGGGTGGAATTTTTGGGGGTAAGTTAAAAATTCGGATTCAGCGACCCAAAAAACTTAAAGTAAACCTTATAAGGAAAGTTCGGAGGGGAGATGGAAGTGCGAATGTAAATATGTGAGTGGTTAAGTGGAATTGCGCAACTTAGTCCACGCAGCACCGCGCGCATGTTCCGAGACAGATCACCCTCCCCCTTCATCCTACGTCATAATGTCATATATCTAATTTGTTGCAAATTTTATCTACTTTCTGTATTTCTATATACTGTTTCCCTAAAACAATAAAAAAATTAATTTTTTTTAATAAAAACCTTTTTTGGGGGCATTTTACCAAAATCTTTTTGGGTCGCCGGAGGAAATTTTGGTAGGAAGTTACAAATTCGGATTCAGCGACCCAAAAAACATAAAGTAAGCCGATTTCCAGAACTACCATTAATTTTGCCAGGTAAAATCCCTATTGTCTGGACTATATGCCTTTGAAATATTTTTCCAAGCAAAAAGCAAAGAAAATAAAAACATCCTTTGCAAAAAGCACACAGAAAAAAAAATCTTCTGATGGGAAATTAAACAAGAAAGAAAAAGCATGTGCCAAGCATAAATTATGTAACACTTTCCGAAACATTCGGAATGCTGTAACAACCACTTAGTAACATGAAAGATGATGTCTAAACAAACAATACGAAAACGCATAACATATACGAAAACTAATTTTAGGAATTAACATCTATAGTCGGAAACATATCCGAATTCTTTTGTACAGTTCTGTATATGAGCTAAATATTTGCATATACAGTAGAACCTCGATTATCCGAAGAATTGGGAACGACCATCTTCCCGAAAATAGAAGTTTGCGGTTCGCTATTTCTTAAAATGGTAACAAGTGCTTAATAAAAATAAAGCAATGTCGAAATAGGAACAAGAATAAATTACCCGAATTTTAATTTTGAAATTAAATACATTTTACATATTTCACAAGAGTTTGGAAAAAAAGTTTCGTTTGTCGCAGTTTCGGTTGCTTTTGCTTTGCAGTTCTATCCCGAAGTTTTTTTTTTTTTTTAAATATTATTAGTTAACCAGTATCACAGTCTTTTTGCTGCTCCAGCCATGCCAAACCTTTTGCAAAACATTCAAAAGCTTCAGAATTGCTAATGTGTTCGTTTTCTTAACCCACATCGTTCTCCTCTTCTTCGCTTTGATCAACGTGATAGTAAAAAAAAAGCTTTAAAAATGAGTTTTGCACACAAGGAACGTAATAGTAAGAAAAGATGGGGGGGGGGGGGGGGCAAGCTTTAAAAATGGATTCCGATTAACCGAGAGTTTCGGTTAAAAGAGGCTCTACTGTATACTAGACAGTATGCAAAAATTTAATTCACTTAAGAACTATAGGAAGCGCATAAGACAATTGAAAATTCCCGCCAATAAGCGGAAATGTATTCGAATTCATTTGCTAAGCCTTGTATATTATAGCATCTATAAAATTTATACACGACAAGCAATAGACAAAAAAATGAGCCAAATTTTGAAACGCATACCACAATTTAAAACGTACTTCCAGGAATTATTTCTCATAGATGGTACTTTAACCGAATTGTTTTGTGTGTGTCCCTATAAATAAACTATGAATATTATCTACTCTATTCTTTATAAAGAAAATTAATTGTCCACCTGTGTGATCCGTATTCATTTCATTATGTTTGAAGCTGTTGTTCGAGTAAAAGTTTGGTTTACAAATAATAAGATTTAGTGGGTTAAATAATGAGCTCGGAATTCTATGGGAAATTTTTTATTTTCAATTTGAAAAGAAAAAAATAAAAAATAAAAACACAGCTTTTTACAACTAAACACCAATATTGCAGCATGAGAATTATACACAGGCTTCAGAAACATATTTATAACACAAAATTTTTTAGAGATTTCTGACGATAAGAACTATTTTGTTTTTAACATTAAATGGCCCGATGTGAAAAATAAGTGATAAGAAAACACTACTTACGAGCCATTAGGTTCGTTTGGAAAGTTTTTCGATTAAGTATATTAATTCAAACACTGATTTTAGGTATATTTAAGGTTATTATCACGGGCTTTAACCCGGTCTTTCGTTTAGAAGTGCAAAATTCACAGAAGATGGGAGCGTGCGCAGCACGCCTGGTGTATGCTGCCGAAGGCTGTGTTACCTCCAATTGTAGGATTGTTTGGATAGATTTTCATTAATCCGTTCAGGACCGGCATCTTTTACATGAATTTATTCGTTTGGCACCACTTTTGTTAATTATTTGACTTAACTTTATAAATCACGAAAATGTCGTAATTAAATAAAATCAATTTTACTTTTCTTTTTTACTGGTATCAAACTCAAGTGTTTTAAACACTTTTTGAGGGTACATATATGCCCCCATGGTTCCGAACGGGTTAACCCTTTAGTGTGCACCTTTGCATGTATGCAAACAACAGTGTTTTGAATTTAATAGATTTTTTTTAAATTTGTATGTACCTAATTCACACCAGAAAATTAAAATAGCAGTATTTGTTTTAATTAATAACAGTCATTCCGTATTTTTAAAAAAGCGAAATTAACCATTGAAATCTTTCTTGTGTAAAATCAGATTCTCTGAACTACGTAATTTCTGGAAAATATTCTATCATGGGAATTAAAGAGTTAAACGTTATGTTTTATAAAATAAATAATTATATAAAATAAGGTATTTGGAGAGATACTTATTAAAATATTTAACAATTTGCAATATTTTAGCTTAAAACAGCTACACGACAGTAGTTTTTCCTTATATTGCAGATGTGCAACAGAAGAAAAGATTGACGTATTATATGAAAAATGTATCTCTGATTTTTTTTTCATTATTTTTCCTGTGCTAATAGACCTTTCACAGAATCACATATAATTTTTTCGAAACAAAATAAAAAATCGCGCATTTAAGTAAAATCATAAAAATTCGAAGGCAGTAAGTTCACTAGCATTAGGATAGTTTTGAAAGGTTTCGTTTAAATATACAGTGTGTCCACGTATAACTTGACCGACCTTTATTTTCGCAATCGTTGGTCCTAGATGCATACTTTCAATTACAAAAATGGTTTAAATAAGGTATAGAATTATTTTTAAAGCGATTTTTGTCAAGAAAAATATTTATTAAAAAATTACGAAAAATTGTTATACGGTTCCCCGGTCCCATAAGTGGTACTTACTAAAAATTTACCGTGACATTGACAAGTAAGACAAAAAAAGTCCCATTCTACTAACGTTAAAATTGACCGAGTTATGAAATTTTGAAATGCATGACTTATGTAACTTTTTTGCAACTCAAAACAGATGATTTCTGCTATGCTTTCAGGGGTCGTATATAAAGTACTTAAACTTATTTCAAGGTATCTGCGCTTTGACAAAAATCGTACAACTATTACGATTCAGTTAACTTTTATTAGTTAAGTTTCAGATTAGTTACAATAATTGTATTTTAACATATGTTTTATTTTGTAAGTATTTGAGGCTATGATTTCTTTTAACAAAAATTGTGTTATTTTCAAATGGTTTCATTTAACTTGCAACGATCGTCTTTCCAGTTTAAAATTTGTACTCGAACTTTAACTCCCTTTGAAATGTCCGATCGAAGTTAAATTTTACATACTGATTTAAATCCGATGACAATGTAATATTATTATGATTTTCGACGCTTACCATCTTATACATACCATCTTATACATTAGAGGATAACACAAAAAAAAAAAAAAAAAAAAAAAAAAAAAAATCGGATAGATTACCGTCAACAAGTTTAAGAAAGAGTTTTAGATTAGATAACATAAACCTGCGATTGTTGTGTTTTTTAACTTTTATAATTACGTTTTATGTATTTTTTGACGCTGAATAAAAATAGTACCTTCACTTTTAACCATCATGTCTGGAGTTTTCGCAAATCGTAAATTTCAAGGTTAAAAAATAGCGAAAAATCTACTAATAAAATAGATGCAAGACTTTCTTATTTAATTTTAATTAATTTTTCAACTACTTTTCAGCAGTGATCTAGTGCTGCGGTTGCAGCCTTACCGACTTATATAAGTGAGAGATGCCAAGCTGGGCATGGTCCTTGTGGTTTAGTGGTAGAGCACTGGGGATCTATTCCAGCGGCCCGGTTTCGATTCCTGGCTGGGACATTTTTCACTAAGTTGGTTTACGACTTGTTACCAATGTGATTATTCACGTGTTTAATATTCAACTTTCTTATTTAGTTTAATTTTAATTATTTCAATAATTTATTCGATTTTTTTCTTATACCGGATGTCTTACAGCTAAACAGCTCAGGGGTCCGATGAGGTTGGGAGGTGAGGAGGGATCAATTTTAACTTTGAGCTTTTTAACTTTGAAATTTGCTTTTTGAGAAAAATTCTGACGTGATGGTTAAAAATAAAGGTCATTTTCGGATTCAGCGCTATAAAATACATAAGAATCAATTTTCAAAAAATAAAAAACATGACCCACCCCAAAATTTGAAAGACAATGTAATCTAACAGCATTTTAAAATATGTATCATTTTATAAACAATTGAGGCTGTTGTTTTTCATCCTTTTATTTAACAAAAATTCTGTTACTTGTATCCTCTTATATGTTCAGTACAAATTGTATATTTTGCAGTAATACATCAGAATTATTAAATATTTCAAATTTATATTGCAATGCTAATTTTACTCTCAACCAGTTCTTTAATATATCTCACAAAGTTATATTTCTACTAAATTTGTGAATAACTCCTAATTTGCAGCAAAAAATATGCTCCAACTTTAAACAGCTATTACTCGGTCAATTTTAATCTTAGAAAAACGGCACTTTCTTTGCCTTAATTATCAGTGTAACAGGAAAATTTAACTAAATACAACTTATAGGACCAATACGTCAGAATGATTAAAGATTTCAAATTTATATTGCAATGCTAATTTTACTCTCAACCAGTTCTTTAATATATCTCACAAAGTTATATTTCTACTAAATTTGTGAATGACACCTAATTTGCAGCAAAAAATATGTTCCAACTTTAAACAGCTATTACTCGGTGAATTTTAATCGTAGAAAAACGGGACTTTTTTTGCCTTAATTATCAGTGTAACAGGAAAATTTAACTAAATATAACTTATAAGGCCGGGGGACCGTACAAAAATTTAGATTCTGTAATTCTTCACTATTTTTTTTTTTTTTTTTTTTTAATCTTAACTCTGCACCTAATTTTGACCACTTTTGTAATTGGAAGTATGCATCTAGGACCAACGGTTGCGAAAATAAAGGTCGGTCAAGTTATACGTGGACACACTGCATAGCTGCCAACTTGTACGGATTTTTGCTACCACTAAAATTTTACAGAAATTTTTTCCTTATTTAATTATCAACATTCACTGCAATTCGGAGATTGAATTAGGCAAAATTTTCTATGAAATTTTAGTGGTAGCAAAAATCCGTACAAGTTGGCAGCTATGACACTGTATAAAATAATTCAACATTGATTTTAGGCAGGGCCTGATTACCAACGGGGCACACTTACACCAATAAATTTTAAAAGAAATGTTCGCCTTATCTAAACGCCGTATTCATGTAAAATTTCTGCTATGAATGAGGCAAAATTTTCTGTTTCTTTTTACTGGTAGGAATTTGCCCTGTTGGTAATCAGGCCCTGATTTTAGGCATATTTAAAGTTATTATCACGGCCCCGTGGTGGACAAGGTCGGCTAATATTGTATTAAAATGTCTCACAGACTTTTTACCAGGCATAATAATTTAGGACATAAAGGGTTAAGATAAGGGGCATTCTCACAATCTTTTGACTTTCGGGAATAAATATCTGGTGAAATTAAACTTGCTAAAATAACATTTTAATCTGATAGACGAATGCCTTAATGATTCAAAATAAAGAAAAAAATGGTCAGCAGAGAAAAATGTTTTATTTAACTGAGGTTTAAGTTAAACTTTCGAGTTTAATTTTCCTTACCATTTTACCACTATAACTTTCTACTTTCTTCTAATTTTTTACTTATAATGAATTTGCATATAGTACCCACAGGACATTCAAATAAGAAATAATAACAATGTAGTAATTTTAGTAAAAAATTTTGGTATAACATTGTCTTAAAGGGCTGTTAAAGAAGGGATGGAAGGGAAAAAAGGGAATGGTATAGGAAAAAAGGGATGGTAATGGGAAAAAAAGGGATGGTAAGGATGGGATAGTAAGGAAAATAACCACTATTTTTAGGCAAATCATGTTAACACTAAGTGATACCCACAATTTTCATTGATTTTTAGAAACAGTTATTTACATTGGATTAAATTAAAAAAAAATTAATTTACCTCGAAAAGTGCAGGAATAAACCTTGGGGACGGTAAGACTACCAATAAAGCCACGATGCTTGAAATTGATATTTAAATGCTGATTTAAATTCTGCAGTCAATTTCCTGTCAAAGAATTTTAGGCATTCTTTATCTAGCATACTTCTGCATGAGAAAAAACTTGAAAAAAATTCTGCGGCTGCATCTGAAGTGATTTCCTGTATAAGTTTAGCAAGAGGGATGGTAAGGATCTAAAACCCAGGGACAGAGTTCAAAAAATAATATCAACCGTAAAAATGTGTGCAGGTTAATTTTTTGCTACATATTTATATAAAACAATTGTCCCAGTTTCGGAAAAAAATTACATCTAATTATTTTTATTGAAACTATTTTATACACAGCTCCAAACTTAAAAATCAGCATCAGGAACACGGGACGGTATAGGAGTTTTCCTGGTATTTGGACCTCCAACATTGTCCAAAACTTATTTATCACGTTAATATTGTTATGGAATCATGCAATGAGATGTCCCCCAGTATATGAAATTAAAAAAATCACAAGAATATGTACTAAAATAAAAATTATTATTCAGGGACATGAAAGTCAAAAGATTGTGAGAATGCCCCATAAACCAAAGTAATAAAAACCTATAGTCATTTTAAATTTCACGCCAAAAGCAGAATTTTTGTACAGTGCTGATTTTTTTTTAATGATGCATTTGAAGCACATATGTATGTCTTACCGTCAATATAACTGAGAGTATCAACTCCAGTAATGCTATCCATCTGACTTCCCAGCAATTTTATGTTGTTTCCTTCTAAATACAGTTGCCGCAGTTTCAATCCGTGAAAAAGATCCTTAGAGATATGCTGAAGTCTGTTTTTTCTGAAAGGGTAATTCAGTGCTTTAGTTGAAACTTTATCATAAACTTATATTTAGAAAGCAGCAAATATCAAAGGGTTCTACTATTTTGAGAAAACAAAACTACTTGACCAATTTAAAAGTAACACTTTTCCAATGATATTTGATCCAGGGCCAGATTATCGCACAGGCCAACTAGGCCGCGGACTAGTGCCCTGTGATAATGGGCCCCCAAAATTAAGAAAATTATTTACAAAAAAAATTCTTAAAAATGCACTTTTCTGCAATGATTTGCCGAAAACTAAAAAATATTTTGGTTAACTTGGCAACTGTATCGTAATATATACACTTTTAACCCTTAAATGCCTGATTTTTCAAAAATCATTTTAATAATGTTTTTTGGCTTTCATTTTTTAAATAAATCATGGAAAAAATACTTAAAAAAATCATATTTTGTTTTAAGTATGGTTTACGGCTAAAAAACTGTTTGTTACTAATCGCCATTAATGGTATTTAATTGAAAAAATAATTTTCCTCCATAAAATTCTATAATATTAAACACACATGAATTTTAGGAATTATGATAAGAAATAAATTTTACTTGCTCACTGCAGAGTAAAACAGGATATTTCGCAAGCTTCAAAACAAAACAAAAAGAACATGTAACAACAATTGAAAAAATAAATCTATCTTTATTCTTAAACAGCACAAGTGTTGCCATCTACATGTTGAAAATCGATTTAATAATATTTTCAGAATGTATTTTATTGGCAAAATTAGAAAATTATATCTTCAAAATTATTCTAATAGTATTTTAGAAGCCTAAATTGGGTATATTGCCGAAAAGCAACACCCGGCATTTAAGGGTTAAAAAAGACACGTGCTTCTTAATCCACGAAACTGTAACAAAACTAGGAACGATATGAAAATGTATAATATGTCTTCCGAATCACCTATTATTTCAAAAAAGCGTACTTTATCATTTGAAATCTCAGAAACCAATATGTTTTCAAGTTTTAAACAATCGTTTATATAAAAAAAGGCTTTTTTTCTTTGCTGCCAGTGATTTTTAGAAATGTTTCCGAGTAGTTTGAATAGTGTAGTTATTAGTTTTCTCAAACCAAAATATCCGTTTTTCGTATGCTATTTAGTCTCAGACATTTTCAGCATGCAAGAATAACAAAATAATATTAATTTTCTAAACTCTCCTTTAAATCTCGAAAATATGTTTGGTTTCTGATGTTTCTAAAGATGTAGAACATTTTTCAGAATCCTTAGTAACTTTAAAGGGTCTACATGTCTTTCATTATTTATATTTTAATAGATTAGAAAAAAAGCTGTCTTTTATTTACAATGTTATATCCCCTAAATACTCCTACAAAAATTCTAGTTATTACTTTGCTTTATAAGGTACCGAAAAGAGGCTGGTCCTTGGGCTCCAGTCACCCTTCATCGGGCTATGATTTTATCATATTATGAAATGAAATGTAACTGTTTTTCTTAGCAAACGTCTTTTTGAAAATTTACGGGCAGCAAAGGATAAACGTTTCTGTAAATCTTGATTTCTGAATAGAGTGAACCCCCAGTTATTGACACCTAGCCAGTAACTGACACTTCAGCAAAACTCTAACTCAAATAAGCATTTTCGTGTAAAATTCCGCAAAGTAATGTTATCTAATGTTAACTTAGACACTTATTTTTATTTTGGAGTCAATGTATTCACCACTAGTAGGACAGGAAGATATCCAATGAGGAAGTAACTTTTGTGAACACAAAAAGTGCCATTGTAAGCCAGCCATCTTATTTTTGAAATCAAGGTAGTGCTTTCTTTTTATCTATTTATAATTAGGGATGGGGCAAATATTCGGCCCTTTTTCCGAATATTCGGTTGGCCGAATACTGAAGGCTTGTTGGCCGAATATTTCAAGACATCTAGCCGAATATTTCTAAAATTTCTCCGAATATTGAAAGATATCTTGCCAAATAAATTCGGGATAAAAAATGTTTTCGTTTTTTGCAATTTCTTTCTCTAATCCAAATTGGCTACTTTCTGGCACATTCCTGAAGTCATTTTCATTCTTACTTGCACAAAATGTACAGTTATTCAGATACAAAAAAAATATACAGCCTCTCTGTATTTCCTATAAAAGTTAGGGATTTTTTAGAAAATGGTGTCCAAATTGGAGATCCGACTGTCTTCATTAGAGAATGATAAATTACAACTTAATGTGCTTCATTCTAAAACACTTGATTATTCATTAATGTCTGCAAATTCCGCGCACATATAAAAAGGCCCTTATGAAATTCATGATAACTTACTTTCTATTTTCGATAAAGCAAGGAATGCAAAAATTTCGTCACTAGGTGCATTAGCTAAGATTCATTTTCAAGGTGGAATATCAAATATCACTATTCCGAGTATAACAGTACCATATGAAAACAGAACTGGTGTCAAACAAGATACTTACTAGATGGCCCAACCTGCTTTATGAAGATGGTTTTATAAATATTTAAATATAAATTCTAAATATTGAGCAAAATAACTTATTAATTTTGTAGTTTCTACTTTTAAGTAATTATTTGCATGATTTTTGGCTTTAATATGTAACATTATTATGCATGCATTTTTTAATTGACATCTTCTTTCAGTCATGTTGTTATCAGTTTCTATGTATGCTTTTAATGCTTGTTGAATAAGTGGAATATTGTTGAATATTGTATGTGCTGGTTCAAATGTCAAAGACTTTTTTAATATATGTAATCTACTTAAACCGTACCTTTTTCGTTAATGTAATTTGTAAGTTAAGGCTTAGAGACTAATTTCACAACAGACTCATTCTTACAAATTTGTTTATCATTAGACACAAAATCTCCACAATAAAATTTACTTGATAAAAGGTTATTTCAGAAAATATCTCCTCGTGAATTATGAGAGAGAGAGGGTGTAAAAATATTATTGATTTTGTATGCAAGAAAGGATAAAAGTAGCATTTGAAAGTAAAAGTGAATTAAATTTTTTATACTTTAATAGAAATAACTTGTCATCTTGACTTACTGAAAATCAATTTGATATATAAGTAGAATAAAAGTATAAAATGCAATTTCGTAATTTTTTGTGCTAAAATAGGTTTTTCAAATTTAAAAGTACATGTAAGAGTAGAAATAATTAATAAGTTCCTATTTTAGGTAAAATGTTTATGAATAACTTTCCTGTAGATAGAGTTATGCTATTATAATTTAGATGCGGTAAAAGTTGTTTCTCTCTGTCTGTCTCTCTCTCTCTCTCTCTCTACACACACACACACATATATATATATAACCGATAAGCATAATAATCACCAACAAAACACGCATTCATGTGAAATGCGCCAAAATGCTGCAGTAAAACACATAAATCCAATATAAACTAGCAAAACGATTTATTTAACCTGAATTAGCGCACTCCCTCACAGAACAGGAAAAAGAATACAACTGTTTTTAAACATTTCAACAAGAAAATACAGAAAAACTAGTAAAAACATTATAATCAAAAGCTATTTTTTTTTATTGGAAAAAAAAAGTTGGTATTCGGCCTAAAATGTGGCCGAATATTCGGCCAAATCACTATTCGTTCCATATCTATTTCTAATGAAAACTAATCTAAAGAATCTAAACCTTTTTCTTAAAGTTATACTTGTACCAATTAGTTAAAAAATGATACATTAGTGCCATGATTTCTAGTTTACAGTTGTTATTGGTTCCAGGGATTTGATTTCTCCAGTCTCTGACAAAGGAGCCTAAATATTATCTTTATAATAAAGATGTCCAAAAGATATAGTTTTGTAATTTCCGAATCGGTCCAATTTCAACATTTTTCTAAATGAAAATTAATGCAAAAGTATAAAATAATAATGCATTATATTTAGAGATGTTGAAATAATCTTTTAATCTTTTATTCTTCGTGTAAATGAATTAAAAAAATATATTTATAACAGATAGCATATAAGAAGCACTGGGTAACAGTTTGTTCGCAAAATGCAGAATCCGCGTTTCATGAACAACGATGCCAAACCAATCCTGTCGAGTTTTTCAGATTATGTCGTTTTGTTTTGCTTTTTATGGAGTTTAAAACTGCAATAACTAAATATTTTAAATTATTTTTACGGTGCCGATTTAAGTTTTGAGGATTATTAAATTTTTCTTCAGCAATTAAACATGAAATAGAATATAATCTAAAATCCGTGCAACTTCACCGTTCAAGCAACGGACCTACATGAATTATTATTATCCTGAATGGTAGTTAACAAATTTTATAGTACTCAAATAAAACGATTAAAGTTATTAGTTAAAGAAGAATAAGTTTTTACTATAAATTCAAGATAATATTTTCTTAATTCAAAATTTAAAAATATATAAAAGTTGTTGATGATAATCCAGTTTACTACTTTTATTTCGGTTTTGTGCCAATCACATAACATACTTTTTAAATTAAATAATTTTATAATTTTCAGCGTTCAATGTGTTTTCGACTAATTATCTGCACAAACTTTTTGAAGAAAAAAATTACTTCATTTAAGGTATAGTGGATGTTTTATAGTACAGGGTTATTCTAAATTATGGGTGCACAACCTGTGACCCGCTGTCCACCAATATTACCACTATTTTTATGCAGAATAATTTTCCTAATTAATTGACAGAAATTTTTCTATTTAATAACTCAAATGTTACTTTTAAATTTTTTGTGGTGGCAAACAATTTTCTGGCAAAAAGGTTGTGCAGCACTATTCTAAATGATGGACCTATTTTCAAAAAATTGTATTTATTAACACGTTCACGTCGGCGCCGATATTCATGTTTTTCGCCGTGAGACGGCGCTCGAATTCATATTTCGCTTCATCTGGCGGCGCCTGTACTGTGGCTTATTCAGACACTGTATGTAATGACCCGCCCCCTCTCATATTTATTGAATTGAACTCGAATATAACAAGCAGAGTTGATTGTGAATGTCTGAATGTTCGTAAGGAGTAAGCAAATTACTTAGAGACATGATTTTATTCAATACATATGTACGAATTTAATATAAAATGTCTGACAATCTAAAGAAATGTAGACAACATGATGTAAATGCATTTAAAGCCACGCCCTTAGTTAATGATATTTTTTAAATGAAAACGACAATTCTCGTTTCCCGTCGTGAATATGTTAAATTTATAATAATGAATTGTTTTTACTACTGAATTTTCGAATATTCAAGTATGACCCACCTGTAGTGCACGCCGTCTATAGCTTAGTCGAGTGTGACTCACCTGTGGTACACGCCTTCTATGGAACAGTAAAGTGTGACCCACCGGTGATGCACGCCGTCCAATGCGACAGTCAAGCGTGACCCACCGGTGATGCACGCCGCCTGATGGGACAGTCAAGTGTGACCCACCGGTGATGCACGCCGGCGTGAACGTGTTAAAGTACAAATCCAAAATAAACAATTTTTATACCAATGAAAAGAGAAAGTTTCAAAGTTTTTTTTTTTAAAGACATTATAAATTTTCAATGTGTGCTGCTCGGCAAACATCTGCGCGATAGCCAAACTCGTCCCACACACGAGAAAGCGTATCTGCTGTTAGTGAGTGCACGGCTTTCAAAGCGGTGATGGTTCAGAAGCGGCCGGTAGAGGCAATAGGTCGCGATTTCGTTTCACTGTCAGTTGTGAGTGAAATGGCTACTGTGGATCACAAGTTTTTTTGTGTTCTTGAGTTCGCAAGAAGTGAGTCGCAAATTGCAGTACAGCGGTCATTTCGTACCAAATTCGGTATTAACGGTGGACACATCGAACATTTATAATGTCTTAAAAAAACTTTGAAATTTCCTCTTTTCATTGGTATAAGGATTGTCCATCTTGGATTTGTACTTTAATAAATACAATTTTTTGAAAATGGATCCATCATTTAGAATAACCCTGTATTATTATAAAAACATTTATAATTCTACTTTTAGAACAGCTTGAACAGTGGTTTACACGATTTTTAGAACAGATTAGGCAATGATATTTATGTATGCATATTATTAATACTGAAATAGAAAATGTAATCCAAAATACTGTATTACGTCATGTTTTCCAGTTATATAACTTTAAGGAGCCCTATTATATTTTTTTGGTACATGATCGAGGCGATCTTCATTAAAAAAAAAAAAAAAAAAAAAAAAAAAAATGTCATTCACCCGGAACCAATAAGTAATAAATCAACCCCAAAACCTATGATCAGTGCTTTAACCTATTCGTTGCCAATCACGAGTATACTTGTGGCTTTAATTTATTAATTACTTTGTCACCACAATTTTAGAATTAAAAAAAATGCCTTATTTATTGGCAGAAATTTCGCTGTATTAGTAAAGCGAAATTTACCTTTCTGAATTTGTGGTGACAAATGACTTTCAACAAGAAGTTTGAAAATTCTTACTTTATAGTTTTGGCAGCGAATGGGCTAATCGATGAGTCACCCCCACGGATCCTAAAATGAAGTATTTTTCAATTTGTATACTTGTGTAATTAAATAAGATCTCAAACAAAACATCTTTCAAGTACAATCTTTCAAACAAATAAACTTTCAAATTCAGTTTCTTTCAATTCAAACTTTCAAGATTCTTAAAATAAAAATTGTCAATCAGAATGCATCAAAACTTACTTGAGATCTAAACTTTGCAAATTGGAGGCATCATCTGGTAGGTGAGAGCGTTCGAACTTCTCCAGAAGATTGTTATGTAGTTCCAAACCTTTTAGATTCGAAAGTGGTCCAAATACATTTTTCGCAAGCCATCTTAATTGACAATTAATTATCCTCACAGCAGTCACTTGCCCACCAGCTATTTTACCAAAACTCGTATCTAAACGCAATAACTTTGATCTAAATGCAATAAATTCAAAACTTCTTACGGGTGAGTGTTGAATTTCCGACAGAACTGTCCAGTTCCAACTATTTAAGTTTGAGGAATCACTTACATCTACCATAGCATTTTCAAATTTCAAGTTTTCAAAAACAGAATATTGTGGCAACGATGGAGATAATAACGGCACGTGACTCCCGTTAGAAATCTCTAAAGTGAATCTCTTGAGGTAGGGCAGATTTGTAAACGTACCGTTGGGAAAAGCTGGTAGATTATAGTTCACAAATTTTATAAATAAAATTGGTTTTCGAAAACCTCTTGTGCAGTTCTCAAACAATGGAATCGCACCAAGGAATTCTTCATAGCCACCGTTTGAGAAAACAAACGTGCAGTTTCCTGTTACAAAGTCTGTTTCCACTTTAATGTCGCATTTGAGTTGTTGACAAAACAACATGATTAGAAAACATCCTAAAAATAGTCTTTGTTTCATTTTGTATTCTTTCGAGTAATAACACTATTCAAAAGCAACAGTGATAAATATACGAATGTTATCTTTCAAATTTCGATATTCATTTTTGAATGATTATTATTATATATTCATTAATAATAAATATATTTCATTTTGAACTACACTGTTCTTTAAAAATTAAATTCAGTCCCAATATCTCTAAAATACAATGATTATCTTTCAGTTTTCATTATCTTTAAATTTGTATTGTCCATAGCATTAAATCATTTAACTTCTTTTTTTTAAATGAACTTGCTTTAATGTTTGAGAGCAAACAATGTAGTTCATTATTTATCTTTCATTTCATAGTATCCATTGTAATTATATTATTTTTTACTGTTTGTTTTGTATAATTGACTTTAGTGCCTCAAACTAATTTTCTTTCGATAGCATTTACTCAACATTGTTTTTTAAAAAAGTTAATACAGAAATAAAATACAATTGCGTCAAACAAAGTGCATATTTCACTTACTAATTTTATCGTATATAACTATTAACAAATCTAAAAGATCATTTCTATTTTGGTCCAACATGAGATAAAAATATATATTTAAAGATAAATACAGCATTTATAATTTCTGCTTATACAACTTGGAGTTCAGATCACATCGCACGAAGTACGATATTCGTAGTACCTTACTCTGTATTGTGAATTACAACCAAGTAAAACAAAGGCATTTTCACTTACTAATTGTCGTAGATTAGTATCCAAAAATATGATATGAAAAGATTTTTCTCCAACATGAGATCACAATAAAAATGAAAATAAATGCAACATAATAATAATTTCACTACTGAATTTCAGACTGTACCACCACGAATTTTGATAACTGAAGTACTGATAAATCATTGTTTAGATTTGTGATTGAAAATACTTGAAAATGACATTCAAAATGATAAACTTTTATTTGACTTTGACTATATCAGATGCATGAACATGAGCGCTGAAATTAAAGATATATTGTAAACTTTTACATATTTGATAAAACCTACAGAATAATAACACTTTCAAATTTTAAAATGAAATAAATATTTCTTAGTAGGCATTCGATTATAGTATACTTATTAGTGAGAGAGAAGCTGATTTTTTTTTTTTTTTAATCACTGTAAATAGGCAGTTAGATTTAGGATTTGCTCTCCTGAATAATATCTTAACATTTTCTCCTTTAAAATATTTATTTATTTATTTTGCACATAGTAGCAATTATTTTCGTTTGTTGAAAACTCATAGATATCAGAAATTATAGGAAACCCAGTTTTAAAAAAATCCCAAAGTTTAAAAGTGTATTAATTAAAGTTTAGTTGAACTGATTTTTTTTTTTTTTTTTATGGCATACAAATCTGAATGATAGTCATTACTTCGATTTCAAAAGTTTCAGAATAAAGCTGTTTGCTCCAACGTTTCTGGGTTATAATTTTCTATATTATCGTTAGTTAAAGTGACCAAAAGTCCTCTAAATTCGAAGACGTCCTCAAATTTAGGGATTGCAGCTCACGCAGTTTCCTCAGTTTTTGAATTAAAACAATTATTACATTTTAAAAATGTGATAAGTTCGTGGGACAAAAAATCTCAAATAAATAAATTAAGCTTAAAAAGTTATAAGTTTTGAGTTTAAGTTTATGAAAGCTTTAAAAAAGTCCCAGTTATTAAACCATTATAAAATTCGGCCACCCTACTTAGAGTTAAATTTTTTTTGAGGAACCCTATTCATATTTATTTTTATACGAGCTTTGAAAATTCTTAACTACAAACCCCTTTATTTCGTTCTATCATTTAATTTGTCATGTAAAGTTTATCCTAAATAAAGATTTCCATTGCTCTGTCGAAAAAAAAAAAAAAAAAAAAAAAAAAAAGCTAAATATACACTGGCGGAAAAAAAAATCCCAACACCAAGAAAGACTTGTGTTAAATAAACGAAATTTGGTAGGCGTGTTTATACATATGAAAGATGACATCGATTGAAATTTCGCGCTTAGCGCATAAGTGTGGCGCTAGTAGCGCCACTCAGAACTTGCAGATCAGGTTTACTTTAAATGCGTGCTGTAAAGTTCGTAGGCTCGTTTAGCTTCGAAATGGGGCGTATTGAGTTGATGTTAGCCAAGAATGTCTTTAACGGGACGAAGAAGCCACTGTCAACAGCTCACCGAGTTGGAACGAGGTCGCATAATCGGGCTACGAGAAGCTGGATTTTCTTTCCGCGATATTTCAGAAAGACTTGGCTGGAATTTATCCACTGTGCATGATTGTTGGAAGCAGTGGTCAAGGGATGGTGCTACCTCAAGAAGACCAGGTTCCAGGCGGCCACGTGGCACTCCTGAGAGGGAAGATCGCCGTATTCGGCGTACGACTGTGGCGCATCGTACTGCGTCTGCGGCAGAAATTCGAACTGCAGTTGGTACCACAGTGGCACAACGAACTGTTATAAATCGATTACTTCAAGGACAGCTCCGAGCCAGGCGCCCTGTAGCGTGCATTCTACTGACTCGAAACCATTGCGACGCCATTCGTGTCGAGCCAGAGCTCATTGGTGGGCGGAGTGGAGATCTGTTGTGTTTCTTTTTCATCAGAAAACACAACAGATCTCCACTCCGTCCTCCAATGAGCTCTGGCCTGACACCAAGGGCGTCGCAAACGGCAATGGCTTGGAGCCAGTAGAATGCACGCTACAGGGCGCCTGGCTCGGAGCTGTCCTTGAAGTAACCGATTTCTAATAGTTCGTTGTGTCCCTCTCAGGAGTGCCACGTGGCCGCCTGGAACCTGGTCTTCTTGAGGTAGTACCATCCCTTGACCACTGCTTCCAACAATCATGCACAGTGGATAAATTCCAGCCAAGTCTTTCTGCAATATCGCGGAAAGAAAATCCAGCTTCTCGTAGCCCGAATATGCTACCTCGTTCCAACTCGGTGAGCTGTTGACAGTGGCTTCTTCATCTCGTTAAAGACATTCTTGTCTAACATCAACTAAATACGCCACATTTCGAAGCTAAATAACGCCTACGAACTTTACAGCACGCATTTAAAGTAAACCTAATCTGCAAGTTCTGAGTGGCGCTACTAGCGCCACACTTATGCGCGAAGCGCGAAATTTCAATCGATGTCATCTTTCATATGTATAAACACGCCTACCAAATTTCGTTTATCTAACACAAGTCTTTCTTGATGTTGGGATTTTTTTTTTCCGCCAGTGTAAGTTAAAATGTGTGGAATCAATATCAAGAAACGAAATTTGAAGATTGGGTGATTTGAGCTTAAAACTGTTAAAACGATTATGCAAAAATTATCTACTAACCAGAGTAACAGTACTCACCAGGAAATCGATAAATAGATCGTTGACTTTGTATTTAGAAACGAATATATTTAGAAATTATAAAGTGATAGGAAAGAGATTTTTAATTTTAATCTAAAGCAGCGTGGGTCCAACTGCGAGATTGATCGAATTGAACCCAATCGAATGAAGAACCCTTTATTTTTTAATCAAAGAGTGAATGTCAGAAGTAACTGATGCGAGTGGAATGTGTGCTAATTTATTCTTTAAATAAATGAAATTTTATAAAATGATTTTTTTAATTAAAATTATTTTTATTATTAAAAATCTAACTACTTTTGTTTTAGTTTCAAAGTAGTAAAACACTAGTGGTTTTTAAAATTGTTACTCTTCAAGTATGGAGATGCACCCTACTCCGCAGCTAACTTATTTCTGAAATTTAATGAAGACATCCCCATACAATGATTATTTTCGTTTTCCTCTACAACAGTTCGGTGACTTCTCTTCTTATTTATTTATTTAACTAGTGTAAATGCCCGTCCTAGGACGGTGGGTAAAAATTGTGTTTTTCACTTAAAATTTGAAAAACTGATAAAAAAAAAATAATTGACAATATGGAAGCGTTTAGATGAGCAAAGTTCGGCTAGTTTATGTTCTAATAAACACACAATTAGTATTTACAATATTTCTGGGTATAATAGGTTTTCCGGCTAATATACTATAACAAAATTAAGATTTCTTAATAAAACAAAAATTTTATAAATATGCAATAAAAGTGCGTAATTAAAAGTCTGCTGCAACTATTGAAATAACAGTTGCTATTTTTTTTTAATAACACTTTGGAATTGTATTTTATCGTTTACCCCCCCCCCCCCCCCCTTCCTCCAATTTTTTTTTTTTTTTTTTTTGATTAATAAATAAGTATCTCGGGTTGAATCCCAACCGTCTAATCCCCTAAGCTTCTGTCCTCCTGATGCAAAGCTATATAAGCTGCAATAAGCAATATTTAAATTGATTACTTTTTTAAAAGAAAGCCAGTTTTATCAATTTTTGCAGGAAAAAAAAGGATATTTTTAAAAATACCATATTGTTTTCCGTGAATCACTTTATATGAGAAATAAATTAAAATTCCTTACATGTCGCAAAGAAAATTGAATATGATTGCAACTTAATACTTGAAATAATCTCAAGTGACACTTGGCGATTTATTTTGGTGGTGTAATGCGATGTGCCTTGCACTGATTTGTTAGGAAGAAGTGCTTACCACTGCTCAATTATCAGGACTTGTAACCTTGAGAAGTAATCGCGAGATTCTTGTTTCTTGTCAACCAATGGGAGAATGGATGCTTTTCCCCTTGAGCAGGGGCGGATTTATGAAGTGATGGGCCCCTCTCACTGGAACTTTTTGGGGCCCTTGCATCTTGAAAAATTAGGTATATTTATAAAATATACTAATAAAAGAAAATTTTGCTCTGTGTGTGTGTGTGTATTCGCGATGACTAGCGAAATCTACCGCACGTACAAAGCGGAAAATTTTTGTGAGGGTAGTCCAAGGCCTCCCCTGATACATCTGAGACTCAGAATTCTAAAATATCTATTTATAAACTGAGTTATTCATTAGCAATTGCAACGCACTCTCATTAAAAACTTATCTCGGCTAACGATAGGTAAAAAGCAAGCCTTATTTACGCATCATGAGATAATGAATATCGAAAAGAAGGAATTCAGGGCGTGGGGGATTTTTTTTTTATATTAACTTACATCGACCAAACCGCTTACTAAAGTTAAAAACGGAAGACATATTCTAAAAGATCGTACCCTTACGTCTCAAATCCCGTAATCAATAATAATAATAAAAAAATCGCAGTTAACACTTTGAAAAAGAAAATTCAAAGAGGGTCGTTTTTCCAAAAAAAGTTTCCTCCCTTCTGGCAACGCCCCTCCAGGGTGCAAATTTTTAGACGTGCCGACAATCTAAAAATATGTTCTTAAAGATAAAATCTTCTTCTAATCGATGGTGCAATCGGTTTTTTAAAATATGAATTTTAACCTATCAAATAACCGGCGAACTCGGGTCACTTCGCGCCTCTCGAAGACAATATTTTTTGTACGCTAAAAGTAACTAAACATCCGTATGCATTTTAACACAGTCTTTTCAGGTAATCTCAATAGACTAGATTTAGATCACCTATAAAAATTATGAAACGTTCGGACGGGTAGAAATATTTTTTACAAAATAAAATGGTGTGAAAATTTTGGGGAAATCCGAAGAAACTTAGTGTTTTGTCGTGGTTTCGCCCCTCCAGGGTGCAATTTTAGAAGTACCGACGAAGCAAAAATATGTTCTTAAAGCTGAAACCTTCTTTTAAGCGGTAATGTAATCGGTATAAATAAAATGTGCGAAAAGTTCGATGAAATCAGTTAAAACTTGAGAGTTTTGTCACGGTTTCGCTCGCTTTTGTTAAGCATAGACTATAAAAATCCAATAACGCAGAAAATAAATACCAAATAGCATGTACTTTCAATTCAATATTTTTTCATTTAAAAATATAATTTCAGACAAAATGGAGTTAAAGATATAAAATCATACAAATTTGAGGTTCATTTAAGAGTCATTCATCGCGGGCCCGGGCAATGCCGGGCGGGCCAGCTAGTTTAAAAATAATAGCTATTCAAAACTTAATTACAATAATTACTATCAAATAAATTAAAATGTATTTAATTCGTTAAGGATTAATTACTCGAAATTAATTTCATATTCGAATTATATCCCATTATTTTACACGAACTTAAATACTGTGACGGATAAATGTGCTAAAATTATATACATTATTTTCCTTTCAATTTTTTAAGAACATAAAATGATAATTCAAACCAAAATTAATCAGAAACTAAGGAGATAATATTTTGAAATCTGCTGAGCTATAACCCAAAACCTCTTTTCGCTGCTGCTTGCAGTTTTAAATTCATGTTTTAATAAAACAATTTCAGAAATCAAATAAAGTCATCAATTATAATCAAATTAAATTATATTTTTCTCCTTTTCGTTACACAGTTGGGCTCAAAGAATGGCAAATGCTTTATGGATATAAAAAGAATTCGAAGCTCCGCGAATTGTTTTATAACCATCTGCACTGCATTTTTATATAAATATTAGGGACTCTGCCCCCCTGCAAATGTATAGTAGTGACGTGTAAATAAATTTTTAATTGAAATGAGATATTATTCTTTGCGCTGTTTTTTAAATTGGCAACAATATAAAATAGTAACCTTTTCTAAAATATGAAAAAAAAATATCTTGAAATGAAAAAAAATTGATTAAAATAAATAAAAAAATACTCTTTATTTAATCGTATTATTATTATTATTTAATGAATTATTTTTTCAAATTTTCCTGAAAAATATAATTTAATCACAATATTGTCTTCGATTGAAATAAAAGATTATTTCAATTTCAATTTGAAAATTACGAAAAAGAAAATAAATCTAATGATCCTTATATTTTCCCCTTTCCTCCATTTTTTCCACAAAAATGGAATCATTTAGTTGCCATCATTACAAAAATATTGTAACAATTAGGGAAAAAAAATTAATACCTCGAAAGCGAAATCAAATTTAAAAATTATCATACCAGTTTTAACATACGCGGATCAATACAGACAATTGATGATGCTAATTTCACCGCCAAAGATTCCCTATTTTAGTAATAGCTATGAAATACAATCAGTCGTTTCATAAATTCGTTCAGGATTTTATATATATATGGTAAATATATTTTAAACACCAATTTAATTAACTAATCTGCATATAGGTTTGTAATTGCGTGTGTTTTAATAGCGAATGCCATAAGAAATGGTCCCAAAAATGTAAAAGTGGCACTTTCACAACTGCGATTAGCAAAACATCTGCAAAAAAAAAAACATATTGGAGAAAACTATGGGGACATATGGGGGTTCTGATATATTTGATAGTCGTGTGTCATTTTTGATCTGGATGTGGAGAATTTTATGAGAGAGAAAAATTATGAACACTTACGATGCAATAATAAAACTTGTGCAATAATAAAATATTGATTCCTAGCTGACCCGTCCGACGTTGCCCGGGTCCGTTATAATAACCTTAAACAAAATTCGAATTCTTTGGAAAATCGGTGCTCCAATGCCTTCGGCATCATAGAGTGTTTCAAATGAACTTAGTTCTTCCGGGGCCCCAATGCCTTTGGCAGCGTCGAGTGTGTTTCCAACAAACATCTTTGCAGTGGTGTAGCCAGGGAGGTGGAGGGTCCAAATGCTCTGGATACCGGTGATTTTGTAAAGTTCAGTTCGCCTTATCTAATCGGAGAATTTCCTGCTATTAATCAAGACGAAGAAAACTTTAAAATATTACTGATATACTCAGCATTTGGACCCCCTCCCTGGCTACACCAATGCCTCTTTCTGAACGAACCTGTGACCTGGATACCGCTGTCTGAGGCAGCGTATACCCGAAGTGCTCCGCATGTGCCGAAGACAATAGAAAACCAAGTAACCCAAACCTCGTAGTTATTGGGCCCATAGAACCCGAGATTAGAATGCTTCCCCCTAGCGGTAGAATATGGAACTAAAATCTGTATAACAATCTTAAGCTAAATTGAATGAACCAATTTTCGATGAAATCGAGCCATAGAAACTGAAAAAAGAATGTGCCGTTAACGTTCGAAAATGGTGGCAACAAAAGTTCAAGATAAACTTTCATAATGCAGAAAGTAGTTTAATTATAATCTCAGTTGAATGAACCAATTGCCATTGAAATCGGGCCGATAAAACCCGGGGAAAGCATGTGGAAGGTGCCCCCTCCACCTATAAATTTATCAAAGTCCCTTTAACATTAACCTAATCTTTAATTTTCGGATGAAATACCCCCACCTCTCTAAAGCTTTAACAGTAGCATTATTTACAATTTACTACTGTAGTGAGTAAAAATAAGTTGATGCCGAAAAGAAGATTAATATTCGAAAAAGTTGGTAGCAAGGGTATAAGGAAATTTTTTTAGTAGTTTATAAAATGGCAGGAGGACCCTAGAACTATATTTAAAAAAACTGCAAGAGAATCGGATCAAGGGCCTCAAGAAGGGATTAATATTCAAAATTGGTGGTAGCTGAATTCTGGGAAATTTTTTTGTCGTTCATGGAATAGCTGAAAAACCTAATAAGTTGTTAGAAAAGAAATACTAGTGAATCGGACTATTTTTAAGGGAGTTATAATGGGGGATCAAAAGGTGCTAAGGTGATAATTGAGAGCAGGGTCCTAAGATGAAACATGTTAAAAGGTCCTAGTATTTAGCTCTTTAGATCTCCAATTAGTCGAAATTAAACATAACGTACAAATTAATCATTAGAATAAATTTTTAAATAAATGCGCTAAAAATAAGGAGAAATACTTAAAAAGGGGCCTAAGGGACCAATAAAAATATGAGGAGTAGGTAGAAATCCTAAAAAGTTGTTAGAAAAAAAGCTAGTGAATCAGATCATTTTTAAGGGCGCGATAATAGGGAGCTCAAAAGGGGTTAACAGCTGAGAGCAGGGCCCTGAGATAAAAATATGTTAAAAGATTCTAGTAGTCACTTTAGATCTTTAATTAGTCGAAATTACACATAGGGTATAAATTAATCATTTGAATAAAAATTTAAAGAAATGCGCAAAAAGAGGGGGGGGGGTGCTTAAAAAAGGGCCCTAGTGCTCCAATAAAAATATGAGCGTGTTGACCCGGGGACAGGAGTCCAAGACTCAATTTTAAATTTATGCATTGAGAGTGACAGAATTGGGGGTGGAAAATACGTGGCGCACAAAAAGTTCAAGGGACTCCAGACCGGGCCCCAGGGAGCCAGGGCCTTAAGTGGAATGTAGAAATGGGGGAATAACTAAACGGAAAAGTTCCTTTTAACAAAGATCGGATTAAAAGGGGGCAATTATTAACAATTGAGGGCACAAAAACTTCAAGAGACCCTGTACCCCGTCCCAGGAGACCACAATCTTAACTCGAATGTAGTTGGGTATAAAGAAATTTTCTAGTAGTTTATAAAGTAGCCAGAGGAGCCAAAAACTATGCAAAAGAGAAATTGCAAAAGAATTGGATTATTTTTAAAGAAGGGCCCCAAGAAAGCCATTAATATTCAAAATTGGTGGTAGCTGAAGTCTAAGAAAATTTTTTCTAGTTCATGTAGTAGTTGGAGGACCTAAGAAGTTAAAATAGCAATTAAAGCCTTTGTGCAGGAATATTAAAAACCTAATTGTAAATATATTAGGTAAATAAATATATTGACCTAAGAAATTGTTAGAAAAAAAAAGCTAGTGAATAGGACCATTTTTAAGGAAGCTATAATAGGAGATGCCAAAGAGGCCAACTGATAGTTCAGAGCAGGGCTCTCAAATGAAAACATGTTAAAAGGCTACTTTGCGCTTTAGGTCTTCAATTAGACGAAATTAAGCATAGGGTATGAATTATTAGAATAAAATTTTAAAGAAATACGCAAAAATGAGGGGAGATGCATTAAAAAGGGCCTTAGGGCCCTAATAAAAATATGAGTGTTGACCCGGGGACAGGAATCCAAGAATCAACTTTAAAGTTATGCATTGAGAGAGCGACACAATTAGGGAGTGAAAAATGCATGGCAGACAAAAAGTTCAAGGATCTCTGGACCGGGTCCTAGGGGGCCAGGTCTTAACTGGAATGTAGAATCTGGGGAATAACTAAATTGAAAAGGGACACCAAAAACGAATATTGGATTAAAAAGGGAGAGTTATTAACAATTTAGGGCACAGAAACTTCCAGGACTCTGTATCGGTTCCCAGGGAGCCAGGATCTTAACTGAAACGTAGAAAGGGGGATAACTAAATGTCAAAAGGCCCCAAAAAACGAAGAAAGTCGGATAAAAAAGAGCAAGCTATTAAAAATTTAGGGCATAAAAACTTGAAGGGCTCAGGGGGCCCGGGTCTTAAAATATTAAAAATCTGACCATCAGGTACATCGGGAACTGGTTTAGACTATCCTCACCGAAATGTTCAGATTTCTATGTGCGGTAGATTTTGAGAGCCATCGCACACAGACACACAGAGCGAAACTTTGTTTTATTAGTATAGACTTGCAGACCGCCCGGCGTTGCCGGGGTCCGTAAATAATAACCTTAAACAAAACTCAAGTTTGCATGATTTTATATCTTTTGAAATTCTTTTAAATGAACCTAATTTCGGAGGTCCCCATTGCCTTCCGCAGCGTCTAGAGTGTTCCCAACAAACTTCTTTCCGAACGAACCTATATTTGGGTCCCCGTTATCCAAGGCAACATGTACCGGAAGTGCTCCGCATGTGATTGAGCCAAACCTCTTAGTAATCAAGCCCAAAGAATAAAAAAAAAAAGAATGCATCATTAATGTTAGAAAATGTTGGTACCTGAAGTCTAAGGTAAAATTTCATAATACAGAAAGTAGTAGAATTATAATCTAAGTTGAATGAACCAAATCCCGTTGAAATTGGGTCCTTAGAATCCGAGGAAAGAATGCGCCCCAAGTGGTGGAAAATGCCCCCTCCCCTTGTAAATTTCACGAATTACTTTTAACATTAACACGATATTTTATAAACGGATGAAATCCCTTATCTAAAGTTACCTTTAAAGTAACGCGATTTTTAATTTACGGCTGTAGTTTGTAAACGTAAGTTGATGCTGAAAAAGGAGATTAATATTTGAAAAAAAGTGGTAGCTGAGGTATAAAGAAAGACCGAGCCCTGGGGACCAGTGTCTTAACTGGAATGTAGTTGCGTATAAGAAATTATTTTAGTAGTTTTAAAGTAAGCTGGAGGACGTGTTAAAGTGGACATGTTAAAACTATGTTAAAGAAAATTGTAATAGAATCAGATAGTTTTTAAATAAGCTGCAAAAAAGGCCCCAAGAAGCAGATTAATATTCAAAATTGGTGGTAGTTCAAGTCGGGGAAATGTTTTTGTCATTCATGTAGTAGTGGGAGGACTTAAGACGTTGTTTAAAAAAAGAAACTAGTGAATCGGACCGTTTTTAAGGGACCTATAACAAAGGGCCCAAAAAGTGCCAACTGATAGTAAAGGGCAGTGCCCTAACATGAAAACGTGTTAAAAAATCTAAGTTCTTAGCACTTTAGATCTTCAATTAGTCACAATTAAGCATAGAATAATATTTTAAAGAAATGCACAAAAAATTGGGTAAATGTTTAAAAAAGGGCCCTAGGGCCCCAATAAAAATATGAGGGTGTTGATCTAGGAAGAAGAGTGCAAGACTCAACTTTAAAATTATGTACTGAGAAGGTGAGAAAATCAGGGGGTGAAATATTCTTGGCGCACAAAAAGTTCAAGGGACCCTGGACCGGATCCTACGGCATCCTAGGGCCCCCAGGAAATAAACTGGAATGTAGAAATGTGAGACTAACTAAATGGAAAAAGGATATCAAAAATGAAGATCGGATTAAAAGGAAGCAATTTATTAACCTTTTATTTGCACAAAAACTTGAAGGGGCCCTGTATCGAGCCACAAGGTGTTAGGGTCTTATATGGAGAGTAGAAAGGCGAGAATAAATGGAGAAAGGTCCCCCAAAACGAAGAAGATTGGATAAAAAGGAGGCAAGTTATTAACAATTTAGTGCATAAAAACTTAAAAGGGCCCAGGGGCCCCGGGCCTTAAAAAATTAAAAATCTGAGCCACAGGTGCATTAGGACCTGTCTTGGATTATCTTCATCTAAATTTTCAGACTTCTATGTGCGGTAGATTTTGCTAGCCATTCGCACACAGACAGACAGAGCAAAACTTTGCTTTATTAGTATAGATAATCAGTAACAAAGTAAAAATTCACTTAAAATATCAACTTTATGAAAACTGCATACCAAATGAGGGACCCCCAAAATCAGGGGCCTCATTTTGACGGCCCATGATTTAATTAGTCCCTCAATCTGTATAATTAAATCGTCATAGAATGTCTCTAACAGTACTCCTTTTGGCTCAGACCCAAGTTTCCTTTGAATCTCACCCTCCTATCCGTCCACAAACGATCATAGTCCTGATAATTCATACATAAAAAAAAAGATAAGCGAAACTAAAATATTTCTGGTAGTAGCAAATGATAGAAAAAATAATATTTATTACATGAAAATGATATTGTAATAATAACTGAAAAATTAAAAATGAATACTAAGAAAATCCTTTTATCAAAACGTCACATTTCTCTTTGAACTCAAAAGAAGATTTGGGGGCCCCTTGGGATGCGGGGCCCTCGCGATTGCGACCATCGCGACCCCTTAAATCCGCCCCTGCCCTTGAGTCTCTTCCTGGGAGACTGCGGTAAGATTGATGGATTCGCCCCGCCCAGCGTTACACTAGCTTTTATTATATAGAGATTATTGGCCGCCTGTACCCATCAAAAACATTAACTATTAAGCAGATTTCGTAAAAAAAATACTACATATTACATTCTCCCCTATGTTGGAATTTCTGAACATTTTTTACACATCTACGCCGATCATGACCCTTAGATCCCAAACCACCCCCCAGTTAAAAACTGTATCTATCTATCTATATCACTTTTTTATGGACACGTTAACTACCATAATTCTGCACAAATCTCTTCCAAACTGATACATAAAATCAAGGGGCAGAAAATCTCGGTCAAGTTCGTTATTGGGCAAAATCGGACCAAGGGGTGGAAATAGGGAGGGGTTTTGTGAAAACCGAACAAAACTCAATAACGTCTTAATTATGATGCGTATCAAATCAGTTTAAATTTATTATTACTTCTAGAAAAAGGGCTAAAAATTTATGTATGGCAGATTTTTGAGAAAATTAAAAATGGGCTCAGTGGGCTAAAAAAGTAGGGTTTTAGGGAAAAAAAAATTCATAACTTCGTCAGAGCTCAAGATATCAAATCCAATTAAATTTATTATAAATCTTCTTAATATTATCTGCAACTATTATATTGACAAATTTTTGATGGGACTAACTCTTACCGCAAAAAAATTAAAAACAAAAAGGAGGGATTGAAAAAGAAAAAAATTCATAACTTCATCAATTCACAAGATATCAAATCCGCTTAAATTTATTATAAATCATCTTAATATTATCTACAACTTTTATATTGACAAGTTTTTGATAGGACCAATTCTTGCAACAAAAACAAATTTAAAATATATAGCAATTGAAGAAAAAATCATCTTATTAACATGATTCTAATAAAACCAGATCTTACAAAAAACGAAACTAAAAACTCCTCAAAAACGAGCAGCAAAAATTGTTAAACTGGGGTTATCTCTAATCCTGTTTTAGTTTTTGTTGGTGAATTTAGCACTTAACTTCGAAATCTACATGCGCCTGTTGACCAAGCCTGCAGGGATTTTTTTCCACACTGTAATCTTAATAATATAAACAGTACGACACAAAAGAAAAAAGACATCTTTGGGCTGGGACATAAAGTTTATTGGCGCCACATAGGTAACAACATTGATAAAACTATATACATCGGTTTGTGTCTGAATTTGAATTTTGAAAGAATTGAAGATAATTTGGACTCCTGTTTTCTTGTAAAACACGAATTTCGTAAAACCCCACGCCCAGCAGATTCCAATTTATGCTATTGTCTTCAGAGGCTATTTCTTGGTGACTTCTAACTATTGCTTTTCAACATCCAGAACCGGGCTATTTTAGAAAAAAGGCTTGAGATAGCTTTCAATTATATTTCTCTGCTCTAAAAAGGTTTTCTAAAATTCGTAAATTTGTCTTGCAGCCATTTGCGAACACTTTTTTTCTTTTCTGGAACATCAACAACATTATCAGATGCTGGAAAGAAAAGTAAAAATACATGAAAATATGTATACATACGTAAGCAGAAAACGTAAATATTATAGTATTCTAACAAAATAATTGTACATATTTCCTGATCTTTGTCATATAATAAATATCTTTGTCATATATCTTCTTTATATTAACACATTTTACCATTTTGCAAATCATTTTTGTGTCGAGATAAAAAAGATTTAGATTTGTTATTATGTACTTTTAAATCGTAAATTGTTTCTAATATTTTGCTCAACCTATTTCTGATATTATCCCCTCTCCCATTTTTTCCCTTATATACAAATAGAATACATTATTATCTTCACTGCTTATTCTTTTCCAAAGGTTTAAAAAAATAGTTAATATGTCTGTTGTTTCGCAATATTTAAACAGTTCAAACAAATAATAAAAAAAAAAAAAACGTATTTTTTAAATATTCCATCTTTATACGAAGTTTTTGTTTTTCAAATTGACTTTGTGTTGTCAGAACTTTACATGATAAGAAGCTACAATAAAAGCCGTTAAAAAAAAATATTTTTAATATCTCGTGGAGGGTTTTCCTGCATTTTCACAAGTGTGGTTGTAAAACGACACCAAAATGCGATAATGTTCTTCTATTTAAAATCTTAACGTAAGAATCGTATATAAATGCTATATAATGAGACATCCGAACAAGGAACAAATCACGAAATATTTCTCTGCATTTAAAACTTTTTCTTAAAAAAAAATTCCATTACAATTCACATCGTTCATTATTAAGCGCCCCCATATTCTCTAAATGTGGCGAAAAATCTCGAAAATGGTTCATTATTTTTCTTTTTTAACTTTTAAGATCAAATAAAATTACGGACATCAAGGGCTAAGACGTGTATTTCATTTACCTGAAACGTAAACTCGGGAAAAGGCGACAAGTTTTCGAATTAGAATTCTAAAGTTTTCTACGCACTTAGACGACTTGTTTCCTTCATAGACTTATTAGCCACAAACTGAGTGCCCTAAATGCGCAGACTCTTTTATGAGATTAACTAAGGTAAGTTTATATAGTATATTTTCATATATTGTGATAAAAGCAAGTTTAAAGCAGATATTGTGTTTAATTAAGCTGTGTTTAGTTAATAAATTAGGAATTCAAGCATGATCCTCCAATAGTACTTTTCTTTAACCAGTTACTTAAATATGTGTTTAAAATGAATAAAATAGAAAAATATGTATATTTAAAATTTTTAATAAAAAAATGGCGTGAGAATAGAAGTGTATTTCAAGACAGCGAATATAGACACATGATTACGGGATTAGCAATTACTTTATATGGTGAAAATTCTGAAAATTCTTGTATGGATTGAGAACAATTAAATTATCTTTATTTGAATGCGATTAAGTAAGTTAATTTTACAAACATTGTAACATTTAGTAAATAAATAAATAGAAATGCTTAATTCATCCTTAAAAAGTTAAAGTTAAACTTACACTATGTGCAAACTACTTAAAAGATGAGGCAATATTTAAAAAAAAATAATAAGATGTTAAATTACTTTAATATCCTTAGTACTTTCAACTGTAAAAACATAGCCTTCTTCAGTGAAAGACAAGAAATATATTGTTTTTGTTATTTTTTATGTATTTCTTGTATTTCTCTGAAGAAGGCTATGTTTCTTTAGTTGAAAGTACTAAAGATATTAAAGTAATTTAACATCTTTTTTTTTTTAATATTGTCTAATCTTTTAAGTAGTTTGCACATAGTGTAAGTTTAAGTTTAAATTATAACATTCGGTAGCTTAAATGCAGTATCCGACTAAAGCATGGTGCAGCTGGTGCTCCCAATTTTTTATTGTACGCTTCTTAAATCTGATATTTTAATTTTGTTTTCACCTTTTATTAATTATATTCAACATTTTCTAGTTTTAGATTAGAATAAGATCAAAAATGAAAACGATGTCCATCTAAAAGAAAATTTATGTTTCCGTGTATGCTTTCTAAAGAATAGAAAAACTTTAATTTTTTGTGAAAGTGTAAGAAAAAGGAGGGGGTGGATCAACAGAATATCAGACACGGGGCCTCTCTTTGGTTTAATAAGGCCCGCTCAAATCGAATTATTAGAAACATTGCACGATTTTATCTGTTTAATAAGTCTGATATTTTTATCATGTGACATTTTATAATAACTACAGTTATGTGTAATAGATTTTCTTGTTAACAATGTTATAAATATCTTGTAAATACCCTTTTAAACCTTTCAGGGGAAAGCAAAAATGACTCTAAATATTGAATTCTCATCGGAATAATCGAAAAATTCTATTTTTAAATAAGGAAAAGCAATTTTTCAACGATTTTCCTCCAAAGTTAAAAATATAAAATTTAGTAAAAATTTTCTGGTGAAAATCTTGTTTAAATTAGGTGGGATATATTTTATCCCACCGCCCCTCAAGGGGTTAACCCGTAAACTGCGACCAAACTTTAAAATGTCGGCGTTATTTAAAACGTTTTTAAATTTATTTGTATTTTTTATTAACGAAATAAGATTTTTGATAAAAATCAATATCCCTGTTAGATTTCTTATTAAATTCCGTAGAAGAATCATGGGGTTATATTTCATTATCACTATATCGCCAACAAAATTAACCCTCAACTGTTGTTAGCAGTCTCACTGACGGCTGCTTTTTTCAATATTCACAGTTTAACTTGTAATTTCCAGTTTAACTATAGGTACAAGTGAAATTTTGTTTCGTTTGTAGTCCTAGTACTATCGTTACAAATATCTGAATAGATGAAATTTAATTAGAATTAATCCTGTACAAAAAGTTTAGTGGAGAGACAGTATTCTATGAGTTAATCGCCCTTTTTAATCATCTTTTGATCGAGCGGTCTAGCAGATCGTTCACACTTGTTATGTGACAATTTCTCTGACAGTAAGTTAATGGTTAAATGAATATTTTTAGATGAATTGACATGCATAAAACACATTGTGGACTTTGGACGTCTCATCTAGGTTTTAACTGCCGTAAAGGCAACAAAAATGACCTTAAACGCGACAATAGTATATTGTGGGTATAAACTACAGATAATGATTCCATTCCTACAAAGCAAGTTAGTTTGAACTAAAAGCACAGTATTCAATAATTTTCAGCTGAATAAAATATATATTTATTTAATAAAATGTCAATTCTGCCCTAAATGCGACAAAACTATGGGGAATTGCATTTCATTTAGTCACAGTGACCTTATATATATATATATATATATAATATATGCATATATATATTTTTTTCGAGGTTTAATGCTAAAATATCTTTCTGTATCCATTTATTGTATGTACTTTTGAAAACATAATATTTTTGTCTACTGCTATTTTAACCCTTAACTGCTGCTAGCGGTCTCACAGACCGCTTCTTTTTTCAATTTTCACTGTTTAACTTGTAATTTTCAATTTAGTTTTATTTGCTGGTTATTTTTTTTTTCTTTTAGACCCTATTACTATCACTAAAGATTACTGAATAGGTGAATTTTAAGTATAATAATCCTGTACATAAAGTTTAGTACAAAAATAGTATTTATCAGTTAATGTAGCCTTTTATTCATCTTTAGATTAACCCCTTAATTCTCGCTATCGCCATATTCTCGGGCTGTGTCTTTTACTCAAATTGTTTGATTCCCACCAGTTTTATAAAATAGTGAAATTGGCTATATTTTAGTATCGTTTTTACTGTCATTAAGAGGTGAATATTTCTTTTTCATAAAAGTGGTGCTAATAAGCAATTTGAATTATTCAACCGTAATTTAATTCGAGCGTTAAGGAGTTAAGCGGTCTCACAGACCGTTCACAGTAGTCATGCGACAATTTTTGTCACAGCAGTTAAGGGTTTACATGATTAGAAATTGAATAGAAAGGAACTTATTAAATATCATATAGATTAAATTAGACGCATTTAATAAGCATAAAATTATTGACATTAAATAATTGTATATAAAATAGAATTCCGTGAGTATTCCCGTGTATTATATTTATCTTTTATAACCAATTCAACCTGAACCAATTCAACCTATTTAATGTTCAGCATAAAATGAAAATGTCTTTTTCCGAACAGATTTTAGTATAATGACAAAGTGCAATTTCTTATGGTTAATATGATTTTATGATTAATCATTTTTCTTTAATTTTCTATGGGCAATCAATTTCAAATTGCAGTAATTTTGCCATAGACGTTTTGATTGGAAAGAAAAAAAACTTACTCTAAACAAACGGTTGCTACGTTTAATTTTATATTTAATATAAATCGTACAAAATATTACTATAGCGTCTAAGCTATTTAAATACTTGATCGCAGCTATCTCGGAAAGAAAACATAGCAACCGTTTATTTAGAGTCAGTTTGACGTCATTTTGAAAGCGTTCATTATGTATTTTATATCATTGTTGCAAACAAATGCTCATTGTTGAGATAGATTAGATATGTGTCTCTATTCAAAAAAAAAAAAAAAAAAAAAAAAAAAAAATTGCAACCCTTTTACCGCTGTTAATGATTTCTTTGTGACCGAGGTTTTTCTCGGCTAATATTAAGAAAACTATTGCATATAAAAATATGCAAATTAATAGTTTCATAGAGAACTACTTGATAAACATCCTGAAGCTAGAAAGTTTTTAAATCGAAGAATTATTCTAAGAATTCTTTAATATTGAAGTCGGTTAAAATAGTTTCGTTAAAATAATTTATAGGAAAAAAAAAACTATGCATAGCAATTTAACCATCTTTTGTTGGTGTATACTTGACAAGCTTGCGGTGGGCAGTGTGGAATTACTAATTTTTAAATTTGATTAATTTTCAAAGAGTTTTTCCTATTTATTATTCAAATTTTTACTATTTCAATAGACATTTATTTCATATTTTAGAAATGTAATTTATAAAATCTTTACTTTAAGAGCAAATTTAGTCACGGGAAGAAAGGAAAACAATAATGTTAAGTCTATGGGGGCGTTATTTTCAAATATCTCGCTTGAATTTTGATATTTTCGAGTGATTTTTTTTTTTTTTTTTTTTTTTTTTGCATAAGATAGCTGAGGACGATCTACAACCGGGTTAGTTTTTACTTTATTGATTTTGGTTTAATATATATATATATATTTAATAGCTTTTACTTTCTAACCGGTTTGAACCGGTTCTGAAATTGAAACTATCCTAATATAAAAAAAAAAAACTATAACCAAAATCAAAAAAGTAAAAACTAGCCCGGTTGTAGATCGTCCTCAGCTTTCCGATGCAAGAAAAAAAAAATCATTCGAAAATATCAAAATTAAAGCGAGATATTTGAAAATAACTTCCCCATAGGATTACCATTATAATCCGGGTCTTGCTGAGTGACTAGTGTAAGCTCTTAAGGAAAATACTATCATAATCATAGTCACCTGTATCTTCATTATTACTTTCATTCTTTCCAACAATATTAGGTATTACAGGCTTAACTTTAGCGAAAACATCTCCATGGGTATCTTCATAGTTGTTTCCTTGCTTTTCATCTACGTTTGTCTTCACATATTTACCTTTACGAAAAATACTTTCATAATCATAGTCACCTGCATCTTCATGAATCTTTTCCCTCTTTCCAACAACATTAGCAATTACAAGCTTAACTTTAGCGAAAACATCCCCATGGTCACCTTCATTGTTGTTTTCTTTATTTTCAACTACTTTTCTCTTCACATATTTAACTTTAGGGAAAATACTTTCAAAATCGTAGTCACTTGTATCTTCCTTATTCTTTTCATTCGTTACAACATTATTATTTGTCACAGGCTGAACTTTAACGAAACTATCTCCATGGTCCCTTTCATAGTTGTTTTCTTTCTTTTCAACTACTTTTGTCTTCACATATTTACCTTTACGAAATATACTTTCACTATCATAGTCACATGAATCTTCATGATTATTTTCCCTCTTTCCAACAACATTAGCAATTACACGCTTAACTTTAGCGAAATACACCCTATGGTCACCTTCATAGTTGTTTTCTTTCTTTTCAACTACTTTTCTCTTCACATATTTAACTTTAGGGAAAATACTTTCAAAATCATAGTTACTTGCATCTTCTTTATTCCTTTCATTCGTTACAACAACATTAGGTGTTACAAGCTCAACTTTAGTGTAAGCATCACCATTGTCACCTTCATCGTTGTTTTCTTTCTTTTCAAATACTTTACTCTTCACATATTTAACTTTAGGGAAAATACTTTCATAATCATAGTCACCTGCATCTTTATTATTCATTTCATTCTTTCCAACATTAGCTGTGATAGGCTTAACTTTAACGTAAACATCTTCATAGTTGTTTTCTTTCTTGTCAAATACGTTTCTCTTCACATATTTAACTTTAGGGAAAATAATTTCATAATCATAGTCACCTCCATTTTCATTATTCCTTTCATTCTTTTCAACAACATTAGGTGTTACAGGCTCAACTTTAGCGAAAACATCTCCATGATCTCCTTCATAGTTTTCTTTCTTTTCAACTACATTTCTCTTCACATATTTAACTTTAGGGAAAATACTTTCATAATCATAATCACTTGATTCTTCCTTCTTCATGATCTTTTGGTCAGCAGACGCTGTAAAATCCATTTGCAATAAAATTTACCAATATTCAGTAAAATATACGCTTTTTAACAGCTTTAACAGGTAAGCAACAGCAGTTTTAAACAAAGCACAGTGGCTTCTCTGACAGCAGTGACATTGTTAAAAAGAAAGATTGCGTGAATATTTTTATATTTTGCATTGTTTACGTTGTATCTGGTAACAATGTTGCATTATTAAAAAATGCATTTTTAAAATAAAAAAATGCATTGTTGTCAAATGGATCAATGTATTGTTGAAGAGAATAAGAGATACGCCGTAAGATATCCATATAATATTGAAACAAGTACGGTAAATCATACATCAGGTATAAACTATGAAATACCTTCCGACGTTATCAGAATATTGTTAAGACATTTCTTTTTTTTCATATAATGAAATGAGATATCTAAACAATTTAAAAACAAAAAAGCAATAAAAATCCATTTTTAACAATTGCTGTCCATAACCGATAATGTGTCAGAATTTTTTCATGCGGTCTTGTATATAATTTATAGAAATTATACGGACCACGTAATACACCAAAAATGTGCTAAGGTATATGCCCACCTGCGGGACACTTTTTTTGAAAAATACGAAAATTTTTTCAAACACATGTGTTTTTTAGTTAAAACAGGGAATAAAACAATGAATTTATATAAAATTTTAATGGAATTTTAATTAACTTTTCAAATTTAGGCAATATTTAGTCAAATTTTAGTAAAGAATTACATTTATGCCAAACCTTCTATAACGAAATGTATTCAATATATTTCACCTTTTTCTTCAACAATATAGTCCAAGAGCCGACAGCACAAAAACCTATGTTATCAAGTACAAGAAAAAAATCTTTATTTTATGGGAGAGTAAAAGTAAGGAAGTCTAATGATCCATGTCGGCCGGAAGTGAAGTGGTGCATAAGCCAAAAATTTATATCACCAGTGGTTGACTCGTAGGTTTATCATTGTGTTTGTCCTACAACTATCCACCATGTTTTCATATCTTTATTTGTAAGAGAAACACAATTATAAACCTACGAGTCAACAACTAGTGGTATTAATTTTTGGCTTATGCGCCACTTCACTTCTGGTAGACATGGATCATTAGATTCCCCTACTTTTACTCTGCTAAACGTTTTTTCTTGTGCTTGATAACATAGGATTTTGTGCTGTCGGCTCTTGGAATAATATATTAGCAAACCTATGTTATGAAGCAAAAGATTTCCAAGACCTCTTAAATTTACTAACATATACCAAATTGGTGTTAAGATGCTGTTTATCAGTCGGCCGCCATCTTGGATTTCTTGGCGATTTTTTGTTGGCGTTGTTTATTGGTAAGGCAACCCCGGTTCTGGCAGCCTCGTTAAGCCTAACATGCGCATAAATCGCTGCTTGGCGACATTTACTACTTGGCGGAAAATGGTTTTCACGCCAAGAAAAAATCCAAGATGGCGGTTTAAGGAATATACATCATCTGTTCCCAAATTTTGTATACAAAACATGATTTTTTTTAAATGTGTATTTTTCAATAAAAATAGTTCTTAAATTAATATATACATACTTACAAGCTGTATTATGCTTCATAACATACCAATAGATGAGTAGAAACTTGTTCAAAATTTTATTTCAATATCTTAAAAACTGTTTAAGAAATGATGTTTCTCATAATAGTCCAAGAGCCAGCCGTCGATTTTTCTATGTATAAGATACAAGAGAAATTCGGCCGGAATAAGTAGGCCCTAACAAAGACACATAGGAAGCCACCTTCTTAAATTATTTACTCCTGCCGGGTTATGGATTTTTTGCGTCACTTCCGGTGTCAATTTTGAGTGTTTGCCTATGTATCGAATACAAAACCGTAAATACATCAAAATGTAGGTTTCAAAGTGTACATTAAGAATATATTGGTCTGCCAGGTCCAATCCTGCCGGAACCAGGTGGCAGACTTACTTTTGTGTCGTCAATTTTGAGTGTTTACCTATGTATTGAATACAAGGACCGTACATACATCAAATTGTAGGTTTCAAAGTGTACATTTAGAATATATTGGTCTGCCAGGTCCAATCCTGCCGGAACAAGGTAGCAGACCAAATTGGTTTGAAAGATGTCCAACACCTCTGCTTGTAGAAGATATTTTATTGAATGATGAAAAAGAAAAAGAAACTGAGGATGAAGACAATAGCAGATACATCTCAGAATCTGATGAAGAACACTGATTAAGAAATCATTCAATATGTGCTAAAGTTTTATTGTTAGCAAGCGAATTTGTATACACGTATTATTTTTCATGTCATTTTCTATAAATGAATGTTCTGATAATAAATTTATATTTATTTTCTTTTGATTTTATTTGCATTTTCATTGCAGTCTACCAGGGTACCTTTGCCCAGCACAGTATAAATTATCACCATTGTCTCAAAAAATTCTGAGGCGTTGTCATTTAGTTGATAAGTAATTTTTAATTTTTATTTGCAGCATAAGCTAAGAAGCGTACTCCATTACGAAATAGTAGTTGAGTACAATTTGGCACTGTGCTTATTTTTTTAAATATAGCATTTTTTACATAATATATTACTCGCTTTTTCCAAAAAAAAAAAAAAGATTTTTTTAATATGCATTTTGAGAACAAATTAAAATTCTCAAAAATTGATTCGTGCTTTTAAATCTAAAGTCAACAATTTATTTCAATCGTATTTATTTACTTTATTATAGAAAATATTATATTCCTTAGATAGACTGTCAAAAAATTGTTAATGAAGGATAACATTATTTCAGGTCAATAGTCCCCAAAAGAGTTTCGGTATAAATATATAAACATACTAGCAAACCCCGCGGCTTTGCTCGTGTAATAGTTGAAATATGCCAAGTGATATTTGCATGACTATTTTTTATTAGAAGAACACTTTTTGGAATAATTCAAAAATGACAAATTAAGCCACAATTTGGCTAAACTTCATTATAGAACTGCAATAGACAGAAATGAGATTTTAATTAATAAGAAGAACTAAAACTAATTCCAAATAAATGATAATTTAGAAAATATTTTGAGACTTTTATGTTCATTTCATACGCTCATTTCAGTATTCATTTGAAGTTTTGATTTTTTTAGAAACCATCTTAACACATTTACTTATTAAAATTAACCATCATGTCAAATTCCAAGCTTCTTGTTTAACAGTCTACCACCTCTCTGCTGTTAGTGGCACAAACATAAAATGCCAAAACAGAGTTGAAATAGAATGTCTCGAAAAATATTGAAACAGAAACTGTCACCATTAATTTGCCAACATTAACCTTGAAATCGGTTAGTATTTATTTTATAGAAAACGGAATTTAGATGTTTTTAAAGGCTTTTAGTTGTTCCTGCCAACCAGGTGGTAGTGACACCGGCATAAAATATAGCCCGTATAGGATCAGGAACTATCACCCTTGATTCGCACCCAATGACTTCTGTAATCGGTTTATTATTTCCTGAGATTCCATAGAAATCGTAATTTAGGACTCTTTTAGAGTGATTTTCGCTCCTTCCCTTCGCTTCACACCTTTTTAATTTCAAATTTATTTTCGACTGTTCTTAGAGGACATTTATATTTTATAAGTAACTACCGTGCTATACTTAAAGTTTCTAACCTCTGCAGTACCGTAGAAATCGCAATTTAGAAAGATTTTTCCTCCTGCAACCCTCTAGGGGTTGTGGCACCGACATAAAATATAGCTTATGCTTGAGCAGGTTCTATCCAGGCCCTGAATACCGAATAGGCACGAGAAGCTTCCCTTAGAAAATTCAGAAGGGATCGAGAAAGCAGGAGGACCCAAATTTTATATTGAATTAATTGTAATGTTAGATGTTATTGTAATGTATTTATGCTTTTTTACATATTGAATTTGAATATTATTTCATTTGGCTTTTATGCACAACATAATATTAATAATTTAAACTATTGCCAAGATTGGAAGAAGTATTTCAAATTATTGATATTCTATGTTGTGCATACATGCTAAATTCAACCTTTTTATTCAGCTTACATTTTTATGCTAATACTATGCAAAATACTTTTTGCATATTTTTTCATTGTATCCAGTTTTTGTGTATGTACATGGGAGAACATAAAAAAAGTTGTTTAATGAAATATATGTGAACTCAACTGAGCCACTCTGGAATAATATTTATAGCATTAGTGAATTTCTGGGTATGTGAAATTTAGAAAACTTTTCTCTAATGAAAGGGGGTCCCGAAATGACAATGTGCTTTCCATAGCTTCAGAGGTTAAGCGGGCCATGGTTCTATCACCATCAGTTTGCAACCATTATGTTTGAAATCGATTTCGTATTTCATACGATTGCATAAAAATCGTAATTTAGAACACTTATAGAAAGCTTTTCGCTCACTTCATCCTTTTAAATTTGGAATTTTTTTTTCGACAATTTTTAGAAAGCATTTGCATCTTTGAAGTAATTACCATTCCAAATTCAAAATGTTAGACCGCCTCAGTAACACAAAAAAACGCAATTTATAACATTTTTTGCTCCTGTAACCCCCAGGCGGTAGTGACAACAACGTAAAATATAGGCTATGTTGGAGCGGGGACTGTCACCATTAATTTGAAACCATTACCTCTGAAATCGGTTTATATTTCCTGAGATTGCGTAAAAATCGCTATTTAGAACGTTTTTAGAACGCTTTTCCTTCTTTTTCACCCCTTTTAGATTTAAAATTTTTAAGGAACTCTTTTCAAAGAGTATTTACATCTCATAAGTAATTACATGCCAAATTTAAAGTTGCTAGCCCCTTCAGTATCACAAAAATCACAATTTAGAACGTTTTCTTAAAATGCAACTGCAATGTGGTAGTGACGCCGACATGAAATAGATCCTATATTGGAGCAAGGGCTGTCATCATCAATTTCCAACCATTACTTTTGAAATTGATTGGGTACTTTCCGAGATTGCTTAGAAATCGCAATTTAGAACGGTTTTCGTCCATTTTTACCCCTTTTAAATTTCGAATTATTTAGGAAATGTTTAGAGATCATTTACAACTTTTAAGTAACTACCATGACTAGTTTCAAGTTGCTACCTTTTTTGCTCCTTCATCCCCTTTGGGGTTTTGACACCGACATGAAATACAGCCTACGTTGGAGCGAAGGCTGTCACCATCGTTTTCACACCATTATTTTTTTAAGTCAGTTCGGTACTTCCTGAGATTGCGTAGAAATCGCAATTTAGAACGTTTTTTAGAACGCTTTTCGCTCATTTTCACCCTCTTTTAAATTTCGATTTTTTTAGAAAATAATTTTAGAGATCATTTGTATCTTATAAATAATTGCCCTGCCTAATTTCAGGATACTAGGCCCTTCAGTAACACAAAAATCGCAATTTAGAATGTTTTTGGCTTCTGCAATCCCTGGGTGGTAGTGACACCGACATGAAATAGAATGTTGGAGCAAGGGCTGTCATCATCAATTTCCAACCATTACTTTTGAAATAGGTTGAGTACTTTCTGAGATTGCGTAGAAATCGCCATTTATAACGTTTTTTAGAACTCTTTTCGCGCATTTCCACCCCTTTTAAATTTCGAATTTTTTAAGAAATGTTCTTAGAGATCATTTATATCTTATAAGTAACTACCATTCCAAATTTCATGTATCTGGGCCCTTCAGTAACACAAAAATCGCAATTTCGAAGGTTTATTTGCTCCTGCACCCACTTTATGGGTAGTGGCATTGACATAAAATGTAGCCTATATTGGAGCATGGGTTGTCACCATTATTTTTGAAATCAGTTTGTACTTCTTGAGACTGCGTAAAAATCGCCATTTAGAACGTTTTTTAGAACTATTTCTGCGCATTTTCACCCCTTTTAAATTTCGAAATGTTTAAGAAATTTTCTTAGCGATCATTTATATCTAATAAGTAACTAAAATTCCAAATTCCATGTATCTGGACCCTTCAGTAACACTATAATCGCAATTTCGAACGTTTATTGCTCCTGCACCACTTTTGGGGTAGTTGCACCGACATAAACTGTAGTCTATGTTGGAGCAAGGGTTGTCACCATCATTTTGACACCATTATTTTTTAAATCGTTTTGGTACTTCCTGAAATTGCGTAAAAATCGCCATTTAGAACGTTTTTTAGAATACTTTTCGCGCATTTTCACCCCTTTTTAATTTCGATTTTTTAAAGAAATGTCTTTTGAGGTCATTAGTATCTTATACGTAACTACCATTTCAAATTTCATGTTTCTAGGCCCTTCAGTAACACAAAAATCGCATTTTTAGAATGTTTTTTGCTCCTTCACCCCCTTTTGGAAAGTGGCACGGACATAAAATATAGCCTATGTTCTAAGTCGGACTAACACCATCATTTTGATACCATTACTTTTGGAATCGTTTCGTTAGTTCCAGAGCTTACCTCCTACAAATAAACAATTTTTACCTCTTTATAATATTAGTATAGAAGTATAGATAAGTATTGGTATTAGAATTAGTATTAGTATAGAATAGAAAAGGAAAAAAATATATAGAATTAAAGAATAAATCTATAATTTTAAGAAATAAGTCATAATTTTAAGAAGTCATAATTTGTAGAAGATCAATAAAAGTAAGCGTGATGTATGCCACCTGAAGTTGCGGAGGATTAGACCAGGCATAAACATATATTTTTATTGTATACTTTGAAGTGCACTTTATTTTGCATATTTCATACTTTCATCATCGAAATTCACGTAACAAAAGTAAGTTTGCCTTCTGGTTGCGGCAGGATTAGACCTGGCAGAACTGTGTATTCTTAATGTACAATTTGAAACCCACATTATGATGTGCGGACGGACCTTGTATTCCATACATAGGTAAACACTTAAAATTGACGTCATAAAAGTACGTCTGCTACTTCGTTCCGACAGGATTGGGCCTGGCATACCAATATATTCTTAATGTACACCTTGAAACCTACTTTGTGATGTATGTACAGTCGTCCTTGTATTCGATACATCGGTGAACATTTAAAATACACGTCATAAAATTAAGTCTGCCACCTGGTCCCGGCAGAATTAGACCTGGCAATTTTGAAATTTTATTTGAAAATAAGGAAAAGTAATTTTGCAACTCTTTTTTTACCAAAGTAATAAAAGTAAAACTTAATTAAAATTTTTTGGTGTGAATCTTTACTAAAATTAGATGGGATATAATATATTCCACCGCCTCTCAAGGGGTTAAAAAGATTTTAGTCGCATTTTTATACAAGTTTCTTATCGTTTACCAATAGCTAATTCCGAAACTTTTTGTTTTATAGGTATGGTCCCAATAGAAAAAATGTATCAAATGTTCTTTTCCCTCCTATAAAAATTGATTTATGTCAAAATAATTGGTTTTAAACAGTTTTGAAATAAAAAAAATTCCCTGTCGGCTCTGGCCTACAGGCGGAGGTAGATTTCGATGTTAAGTACTAAATTCACCAACAAAACTTAAATCAAGATTAGAAATAAACCCAGTTCCTTCACTAGGAATGAACTCTAGGGAGCTAAACATTTTGTGAAAATTCTAATATACACGAATACACACACACATGTATATGGGATAGGTTTAAAAATGGCTAAAACAAATTCAGAGAACCTCAAAGTGTTAAAATATGTTAATATTTCCATAGTCGGGTTTTTATCATGTTTTAATACGTTTCTTCAAACTCACATGACGTTACATATTCACCTGCTGAGGTCCATTATATTTCTAATATGACGCAATACATATATTTTTTTAATTCGTCAAACTATTTATTTCACAATGAAGGGAACGAATTTTTTTTTTTACTACATTAAATCATATTCAAGGCTGGAGTAGTACAGTTGAAGTTTATTCCAACAGAGCGAAAAATGTCCTGAGCAGGAATCGAACCTGGATACTTGGCGTGCCGTGCCAATGCCTTACCTGTTTTAGGCTATCCGGACGATAACTGGCTGACATAATTCACTCTCTTATTTGTTGGACTTGGCTGCGAACTGCAGCGCTAGTTTCATTCACCCGAGCTATAACTATAGCATTTACATTATGAAAGTGTGTTTTAACACGAAAACACTTGTATACCATGTGATTAGGTCAACTTCAACTGTGCTATTCCAGCCTTGAATATGATTTAATCCAGTTGAAAAAATATTCGTTCCCTTCATTATGACCTAATTACATGTATACGTTTCCGTGTTTCCGTGTTAAAACACACTTTCATCATGTAAATGCTATAGTTATAGCTCGGATGAATGAAACTAGCGCTGCAGTTTGCAGCCAAGTCCAACAAATAAGAGAGTGAATTATGTCAGCTAGTTATCGTCCGGATAGCCTAACAGGTAAGGCATTGGCACGGCACGCCAAGTATCCAGGTTCGATTCCTGGTCTGAACATTTTTCGCTCTGTTGGAATAAACTTCAACTGTGCTACTCCAGCCTTGAATACGATTTAATCCAGTTGAAAAAATATTCGTTCCCTTCATCATGACCTAATTACATGGTATACAGGAGTTTCCGTGTTAAAACACACTTTCATCATGTAGATGATATAGTTATAGCTCGGATGAATGAAACTAGCGCTGCAGTTCGCAGCCAAGTCCAACAAATAAGAGAGTGAATTATGTCAGCCAGTTCTCGTCCGGATAGCCTAACAGGTAAGGCTTTGGAACGGCACGACAAGTATCCAGGTTCGATTCCTGGTCTGGACATTTTTCGCTCTGTTAGAATAAACTTCAAATGTGCTACTCCAACCTTGAATATGAATATTTATTTCATTTTGAGTTTCCATGCTGAAATCTTGCTCTAGAAAACTTATGACGTAATATTCAATTTGTTTTCAATCCGTCAAACTACTTAATTTTTTTTTTCACGTGAAATTCTTGCAATAGAAAAGCAATTGTTGTGGTGAAAATTGTATTTTTTTTTTAAATTGTTGGCAACTGCTATAACAAAAAATATTTATTTTTTCCTGTCATTGGTGTGTAAGAGCTGGTTTTATCAGAATTTTGTTAAGACGGTATTCAAAATTTTTAACCCCTCCCCCCCCCCATTTCTATTCCCTTGGACCGATTTTGCCCATTTTCAATCCCCGCCGAGATATTAGACATCTCAAAGTTGTTGGCGATTTTGAAAACGATCCGTGCATAATTGCGACTTTTATCGCGCGGACAAAATTTAGTACATACATACATATATATATATAATGGGCTGTTTAATAGCCTCTGCTTATTAACCAGGAGAAGACCCTTTAATTGCCTTCGAGGAGGACTTAAAGGAATCGACTGGGAGCGGAGACTTAATGTCCAATCCGCACCTTCCACCGGTACAGCCTGTTAGTACCCTTGCCTAGTGCATGGGGAACGAACGCGGATGGGCTTCCTCCAACCCGCTTGGCCCGCGTGGAGGAAATTTGGCCACCTACCCCCCTTATTTTACCATGAATTCACAAAATAAATCACGGCCCTTAATTCCCGGCGGTCTGAATGTTCCTGGTTACGGCAGCGATCAGAAAGTCATGAAGACAGAGGGTGCTAAGAATAACCGGGCTCGGCTAGGCTGCCATAAGTTGATGACCTTGGCTACGTATAATGGACGATCCCTATCTTCGGAAAATCGTTTTCAGGAACTTGAAGAAGAATTAGAAAGAATCAACTGGGACATCCTAGGATTATGTGAAGTAAGAAGAAAAGGAGAAGAGAAGATAGATCTTGCCAGCGGACATGTATTATACTACAGAGGCACAGAAGATGGAAGAACAAGCGGTGTAGGATTTCTGATTCATAAAAGGTGGAAGAATCACATCGTAGAATATGATAGTGCATCAGATAGAGTTGCAAGGTTAGTAATACAAGTGTCCAGAAGATACAAGCTGCAAATTACCCAAGTTTATGCACCAACAGTAAGCTATACTGATGAAGAAGTTGAGGATTTCTATGAAGAAGTAGCTTCAATGCATCAAAAGGGAAAAAGCTACATAAAATTAATAATGGGAGACTGGAATGCTAGAATTGGGGAAAAAGAGAAAGGTGAGTTATCAGTAGGAAATCATGGATATGGGGTGCGAAATGAAAGAGGAAACAGATTGATTGAGTTTGCAGAATGTGAACAGTTGTATATCATGAATTCATTTTTCAAGAAAAAGCCACAAAGAAAATGGACATGGCGTTGTGCAAATGGCTCAACAAGTGAAATCGACTACATCTTAACAAACAAAAAGCATCTTATTCAGGATTGCAGCGTTCTCAATAACTTCAATACAGGAAGTGGTCACAGGTTGGTTAGATGCAAACTGCTGTTAAATACTAAAGTGGAAAGAATGAAGCTTTTGCAACACTCAAAGAAATCAATCGATATAATAAATCTCTAGAAACATAAAGAAGAATTCCATTTGGAACTTAAAAACCGTTTCCAAGTATTTCAATCAGCTTTAGAAAAAGAGTAAGATGTTACAGTAGTGAACAAGAAACTAACCAGTATAAGATATTGCAAAGAAGATATTGCAAAGAAGATAGCCGGTGATGCACAAGTAAAGCAGACAAAGAAAATAACAGAAGAAACAAGAAGATTGATGAAGAAACGCAGAGAATTTAAAATGAAGAAAAACGATCCTAAATCAAGAGTTGAATATGCTGAATTATGTAAAACGGTAAGAAAATGTGTTACAGAAGATATCAGAAAATTTAACTCTGATCTTGTCAAGAAAATTCTAGAAGATAACAAAAGTTTAAAATCAGCTAGGCGAAAACTTTGTGTTGGAAGAAAAGGCATTTTTGCACTAAAGAGGGCAGATGGAACAATCACCAAAATCAATAAAGAAATAGTACACATTGTCGAAAAATTCTATAACGATTTATATAAATGTGAAGATCAGAGGGAAATCAACTTATGTGATCCACGAGAAAACTTAACAGAAACCGATGCCATTATCCCAGTGACGACAGACGAAGTTTTACAAGCCATTAAATTTATGAAAAAAGGTAAATGCCCCGGAGAAGATGGAATTACAATCGACCTTATCAAAGAAGCAGGAGAAGAATTTGCAAAAATGCTATCCTTACTGTTTTCCAAATTTCTCCAGAAGTCAGATGTACCAGAAGATTGGAATAATGCTGTGATGGTGCTACTTTACAAGAAAGGAGAGAAGGAAAACATTAAAAACTACCGTCCAATCAGCTTACTGTCAGTGATTTATAAAATTTTCACCAAAGTTTTAACGACAAGACTTGAATCAGCTCTGGACTCAGCTCAACCTAGAGAACAAGCAGGATTCCGAAGTGGATTCAGCACAATGGATCATATCCAAACGATAAGGGAACTCATAGAAAAACATAAGGAATATAATTTACCTCTTTGCCTTGCCTTTATTGATTATGAAAAAGCATTTGATTCGGTCTACACATCAGCAGTAGTAGAATCTCTGGAGGACATTGGTATAGACAAACCTTACATCAATATTATAAAGAAGATTTACAAGAAAGCAACAGCAACCATCCGCTTGGACAAAGGAAAAGTAAAGATCAAGCTTGGAAGAGGGGTAAGACAAGGAGACATCATTTCGTCTAAGCTTTTTACTGCTGTCTTAGAAAATATTTTCAAGAAGCTGGATTGGGAAAACAAAGGGATTAGAATAAATGGGGAATATTTAAGTCATCTCCGATTCGCTGACGACATTTTAATTTTCAGTAACAGTCCTGAAGAATTGGAAAATATGTTAAAAGATTTGGCAGAAGCTAGCATTAATGTGGGATTAAAAATAAACTTGGAAAAGACTAAGGTGATGTTCAATTCATTTGCATCAAAAAAGAAAATCGTCTACAACAACACTGAAATTAAAGAAGTGCAAAGTTATGTGTACCTTGGGCAAGAAATATCATCTGATAATAGTATCATGAATGAAATCGATAGAAGAATAAGAAATGGATGGAGTGCTTTTGGGAAGAACAATATTATTCTGAAGAGTAGCATGCCCCTGTGTTTGAAAAGAAAGGTATTTAACCAATGTGTTTTGCCTGTCCTAACTTATGCAGCAGAAGCATGGACGCTAACAAAACGGATGGTACAAAGATTACAAACAACACCGAGAAGTATGGAAAGATGTATGCTAGGTATAACTAGAAGAGACAGAAAAAGAATAACCTGGATAAGAAGTCAGACGAAAGTTTTTGATATCATTGAAAGAATTAAACGGCTAAAATGGAAATGGGCTGGGCACATCGCAAGAAGACAAGACAATAGATGGAGCACAAACACCCTACAGTGGTATCCCAGAGATGTAAAACGGCCAAGAAGACGACCTCAAGTACGATGGAGTGATGAAATCAGAAAAGTAGCCGGTGTAAATTGGATGACTAAAGCACTAGACAGGAAACATTGGAAGAATCTGGGGGAGACCTACATCCAGCAGTGGATTGAAAACGGTTGATGATGATGATGATGATGATGATATATATAATATATATATATATATATATATATATAAACTTTTTAAGTGGGGGTGGTTTTGGGTTCCTAGGGTCCTATAATGAAAAGTTATGAAGGAATTTTTCAAAAGTCGCACCATGGTAACGACTGCAATAGGTAGTATTTCTTACGAAACTACCTAAAATATATATAATAGAATGCTGGGTCCTATAAATTTTATTTAGAAAAAATTATTCGTGTTTTAGCAAATAATAAGGTGAAAATATCCTATGACAAAAACTTATCATGTTTTGATATTTAATTTAGAATTTTATGAATTTTCAGTATTGGAATCACCAGAAATGAAAAACGTGTTTTTAATGCCAGAAATTCTCAAAATGCACGAAATAAAAAGTATCATAACTAGATAAGTATTACTCGCGCAAAAATTGAATTTTTAACGATGTAAACAGATTTTACACTTCCATTAGTCGCGCACTTCTTTCCGACTTGGTTAGTCTCATTGCACCTTTGAGGTGTTTCTGGTTTTTTGAATGCCAAGTGAAATTTATTCTAGTTTAAAAAGTTAACCGTTACCTATTTAAGATTCTTTGGAGATACAAAGTATTAAACTTATTTTATTAGTTTATTAGTAAGTTATTTAAAACTATCACAACTAATTCAACAAAATTAATGAAAAGCAAATGCAAGTAAGGATGCACTTGTGAGGTGCGCGCGACTACGGACGGAAACGGAAACACAACGGAAAGTTAATGGTGTGAATTCTTCTAAAAAAATTTGTGAATGTTTTATAATCTGTGAATATGTGGGTCAATTGTCTTTATTACTTTCCCCAATTTGAACTTTCCACTTTTCGTAGTTTACGAGTAAAACGCCTGTGACAGACAGACAGACACAGGAGTGATCGTATAATGGTTCCGTTTTTACTTTTAAAGTATGGAAACCTAAAAAAGAAAACAGCGTCTTTACTTAATTCCCAAAATTTTTTCAAACATTCTTTTTAAATGCATTTCAATTAAAATATCCTTTGGCAGCATGCATAGATTTTAATTAGTTATACGTTTAAAAAATAACCGGTTATTGGAACTTGTCACCTATGCAAATGTGGAACATTGCAACCTGGTAACTAAAATTAACTCTATTTTTCATCACTTTCTTCATTAAGGAAAGCTTTCTTAGTTAAACATTGTTTTATTGAATATGTAAAATTTAAAAAGTACTTACGGTTTTTTCCAAAACTGTTTACTTAATTTCCTGACTAATGGAAAATTTCTACGAAGAAAAAATACAGCACGACATGTTCCGGGATAGATGACATCATCTGTAAAGATTATTGACGTGGGCAAGTAGTCTTCCAGCTGAATAGTAAACGGAGAACGCCACCACTTGTTCGGTAAGAAATTCATATACGTAGTTATTCGAAACTTTAATTCGTTTAGTCGTGCGACATTGATGGTTAAGCCTTCAGCCCTATGAACTAAGAAATCTATTGCTTCAATACACTGTTCTAAGTACCTGCAAAAAAAAAAATATATATATATATGTGTGTTATAAATTATGCTTTTTCCGAAATTCTGTACACCTAATATCAGCCTTAATTAAATCTTTGGAACAGATTTATAAAAAGAGTTATTACAACATAATAACAATAGATTGAAATTAACGTAATAAACTAGCTATAATAGCATTAAACAGAAATTCATGACAAATATATATATATATATATATATATATATATATATATATATATATATATATATATATGTATGTATATATGATAAAAATAAACATACCTAGAGATTTCTTCTACTTCCTCCTGTTTCCTTGCTCTAATTTCTTCTTTTGTTTCAATATCAAACAGAAGCATACTGCAAAAAATATAAACAGCATTAAATATGAAAGTACATAATAAATTTAGTAATAATTAGTATTAGTTGTAATTAGCATTTCTGTGTGAAATTTTGCATGTCATAAAATTTTTTAGTCATTTAAGTTGGTTAAATTAATTATAATTAGAAAAAAATTATAAAAAATTTCTTATGAGATTAGGGCATATGATTGTGGAGATTTCAGAAAGTATAAGGGATAAAAATATCTGAAAAGAAAGTTTACAATGTTATGCATAAATTTAAATATTTGGAATTGAAATGCATTTTTAGTAAACTACTTACACATTTTTTTTAAATCCTCGCCATGACTTTCTTAATTTGTCCATTTTGTCACAAAAATAAGATAAAATATGTGAAGATACAATAAGATAAGTATTATAAAACTTTTTTAAAACGTAATTACGTTACGCAAATTAACCAGATTTATAAAGTAGCCTCATAAAACGATACAAGAATAGTATTGTTTTTTTTTTTCAGATGTAACAATAGAAATTTTGTAGGAGAAATTTTAATTTAAACAATTTAGAAATATGCACATTGTTTAAAAACAAAGTATGTCTATTGTTGTGTATATATATGTTTAAAATTAATATTTATTTTAAACAATTTAACTGTGTTACATCCTATTTTTGTGATCTAAGTAATTATTGTTTGATGAAATTCAGCTTTTCAACAATGGTGGGGTTAATGGGTACCCGTGCAGTGATACTTAAAAAAATTCTCCAATTTTGAGAATTGTCGAAATTTTTGAATTTCCGCAAATGTAATTTAACACTAGAACGCCCGGAAGGAGTCGATCCGACTCGGACCATATGATTAAATGCCAACTGGAACCAGAAATTCTTTCATAAAATAAGTTAAATTTAAACCACGCAAATTTACGTTAAATAAATCAGTCAAGTAATTTTAAATAAAAATTCTGTTGTCAAATATTTTTATGAAACTTGACTAAAATTTCCTGGCGTTCTAGTGTTAACATTTCAAAATTAATCCGCTTAGAAGAACACTCCCGTTAAGTAAATAATCAAGAAAATTCTAAATCTTCTATTGCAAAGAATTCTTGGGTTTCCGGCAATAGTTTTAATTTTCAAAATACTAAAATTATTTTTAATGCCAATAGTATCTCTGAAATGGACTTTCTTGAAAATCTAGCTATTTATCTTAGTTATTGTTAATGGTAAATCTAATTCTACAATGCTCTCTGCAGCTAGGAAAAACCTTTTCAGTCTTTCCTTATAATTTAGCAAAGTAATTATTATGTTTCTTTTTATTTCTTGCTGGTAGACGGGAGGTGCTGGGTTCGAACCCAATCGCGCCCGTCGGCCTAACCGTTTCGTAGTTTTCGTGGTTTTCTTCGAAGCCGTGGATTCCCACGCGTAAATAAGGGTTAAGTTCCCTTAGAAAGACCCCCACGAAGGGCACTCCCCCCCCTAGGGCCTATATCCCACGTGTTGATAATTGGCCGTCATAAACACAAACCAAACCAAACCAAACCTTTTTACTTCTTTGTATTTCAGATGGATGTTTTTTTCAGTTTAAAAGTACATGTAATTTGGGGGGGGGGGGGGGATATGTATATGCGGGCTTTAATAGAAAGGTTAAGTATTTTCCTTTTATTTTTTTGTGAAATTAAATAACACTGCAGATTTCTCATTTGCTTTATTTATTTTATAGAATACTTTCGTTACAAAAGAAAAAAAGTTACAAACAAGGTTTTTATTTAAGTTTTTTTATTTTTTTTTCTTTAAATGTCGACTACGGAATTTGTTATTTCCAAAAGTACAAAATAAAAAATAAAAAGGTTCTTCCTGAGAATGAAAATTACTTTTGAATGGAAAAGAAAACAAAAAAATACTGTTGTCAATGCTTAAAGTTTAAAATGTTGATAGCGTTCATGAAGTTTTAAAGTACACTGCTCAAAACAATTAAAGGATATTTGAAGTTTTATATAAAATAAAGATATAAACGAAAATTTTTTTTGCCGAAAATAGAAGAAGAGAATCACAAATGCAAATTTTTCTGGTTTTCAAACTGTGGAGTATGCAAATTTTGAGTTCGACGTCAAAAACGTCGCTTCAGCGGCAGCGAATGAAATTTGACTTTCAACTGGATAAAAGAGAATGAAGACAAGGATGATCGGCATTCAGTGATTGCTTTGTTTCGATGAGTACGATGTCTCAGCGAAGTCATTTGACAGATTCAGAAGCTTTGAGAATTGTTGGTAGGTTAGAAGGGGGCCAAACTCAAGCCGAAGTAGCGCAAGCCATTGGAGTGTCACAAAGTGTCATTTTTAGGATCTGGAACCGTATTTTGGAGAATGGATGTGCAGGCCAAAGACCAGGGCAAGGTCGTAGACGGGCAACAACGCCCAATGAAGATCGGTATTTAGCGTTAACAGCTCGGAGACACCGAACCATGAACGCTACTCTTCTCTAACAACACATTCGCTCGGCTACAGGCACCACGATTTCAACTCAGACTGTCCGAAACCGGCTCCATGCTGTAGGTCTGTATGCTCGCCGACCGATGGTATGTGGTAGATTAACATCAAGGCATCGTCGCGACCGCAGGGAGTGGGCAACCGAGCATGTCAACTGGAGGAGAAATGAATGAAGCAATATTCTGTTTTCTGACGAGTCCCGTTTTTCTGTGCATCCAGATAATAGGCATATTTTCATCTGGAGGGACCGTGGCAGTAGGAATAATCCTGCGTTCGTGCACGAAAGTGTCAGATTTGGCGGTGGAGGAGTGTTGGTGTATGGTGGCATCTCCATTGACGGGCGCACTGACCTCTACATCATTCGAGATGGAGCTCTGACTGGTCGCCGATATAGGGATGAGATCCTCGGACCTATTGTAGTCCCTTACGCTGCAGCAATCGGAGATAACTTCATTTTAATGGACGATAACTGCAGGCCACATCGTGCAAACCTGGTGGAGGATTTCCTTTTCGAGGAAGGAATCGTTCGAATGGAATGGCCAGCGTGTTCTCCAGACATGAATCCAATCGAGCACGTTTGGGACGCTCTAGGAAGACGAGTTTCTGGCCGCCAACAACCCCCACAAACTCTCCAAGAACTGGAAAGAGCTCTTCTGGAAGAGTGGGGCAGAATACCCCAACTCGTCATTAATAGCCTCATTGAGTCCATGCCTCAAAGGTGTTCAACGTTGCTGGCCGCCCGTGGAAACCATACCCCCTGACCATACCCCCTGAAACCATACCTACTGAAAATGATTTTCTTTGAAGAAAACACCTTTTCTTATTCTTTTTTTCTCATATGCACAAATTGTGTTTTTTTCCTTTAGTACACAAATGCGCAATAAAATGCATTTTTTTCCTGCCAAACATGTGTAATTTATTCTCATATAACCTACTATGTCTGTCGACCATGTACCAATCAGCTAAACAGTTTACCAGATACAAAATCCACCTAAAACTGCAATATCCTTTAATTGTTTTGAGCAGTGTAGTTTATTTAAAGTATTGTGACTGTATTAAAGGGATTTTAAAGATTTTAAACAAATTCAAATTTATTACTTTAAAATTTTTATTAGTTTGATTTTTATTTTTCGTGGGATTTAAGGTTTATTATTAAAATTATAGAAAAATTTGGGGTTGACATTCTACATGCGCGTTAAAATCGTGATAAACTACAGTAACAGTAGTTTTGTTTTCTCATTCATCAAGTGACGCAAACGTGCGATCATCAAAAAGTAAATTCACTTGATTTTAATGTTTTTGGTATTGAATAAATTGGTTGAACTGGTTGCATGTTTTTAAACTAAAACTATCAAATGATACATGTGTAATTGAATATTTGCGAAAGTTTAGTGTCCGATTCCATTAATTCTTTTTTATAAAGTGAGTACATTAAAATTTCTACATGCTTGTAAATAGTAATTTATGTCAGTTTGTGTGTTATTTTAATCCATATTTTAATAATGTTTGTTTAGATAAGAGTTTTTATTTGTTCATAATGAGAAAAGCTTAATCCGTATTTTTAAAGTACTATTTCTTTTTCATTTCCTACTATTAGTTCACACTCTCCTTATATACAGAGTGGCAAAGCTCATGAAATGCCACAGATGCCTAGATTTAGAAGGTCCTATCCTATGGCAGTTGAAAATGTGTATACAACTGCAAAGGTTCTGAGTATGGATGCTAATTTTTTCCCTATATTTAATTTAGCAATAATCTGCAAATTCTGACCCTGTCGCGTAATCTAAACCGCCATATTGGATAAATTTTATGCATATTTTCCTTCAATAATGTAGAATTGTTTTAGTGCACCGTCAGTGACATTATATAATTATCAAAACACTTGAAACGTTTGCTTGCAGGTTCATCATGTGTGACTTTTTTCTTTCTGATTAAAAAAAGATATACATATAAAAGTTCAGTAGGAAAATAAAAAATAAGAAACATAATATATAGTTAATAAATAACATACAGTACAGCCCCGATTATCCGCGGAATTGGGTGGCAAAAGGGTACCGCGGATAACCCGAAAAAGATTGAAAATGGGGTGTATGCATGAAAAAAAGAAAATTCAACATAAAAACTATGTTTTAGTGTACAAAACTCATAATAAAACGTTTAAAATACATACATATGCACAGTACAGCAGAAACCTTTACTTTACGTATAAATCACTAAAATCAAGTACAGTAAACAATAAACAATGCCTTATGTGGGGCATTCTCACAATCTTGACTTTCATGTCCCTGAATAATAATTTTTATTTTAATACACTTTTTTGTGTTTTTTTTATTTCATATACTGGGGAACATCCCATTGCATGATTGCACAACAATATTAACGAGATAAATAAGTTTTGGACGATGTTGGGGGGTCCAAACACCTGGAAAACTCCTATACCGTCCCGTGTCGCTGATGCTGATTTTTAAGTTTGGAGCTGTCTGGTTAAAATTGTTTCAATAAAAATAATTCGATGTAATTTTTTTCCGAAACTGGAACTATTGCTTTATATAAATATGTAGCTAAAAATTAACCTGCACACATTTTTAGGGTTGTTATTATTTTTTGAACTCTGTCCCTGGGTTTTAGATCTTTTACCATCCCTCTTCTAAAATTATACAGAAAATCATTTCAGATGCAGCGACAGAATTTTTTTCAAGTTTTTTCTCATGCAGAAATATGCTAGAGAAATAATGTCTAAAATTCTTTGGCAGGAAATTTACTGTAGAATTTAAATCGGCATTTAAATATCAATTTCAAGCATCGTGGCTTTATTGGTAGTCTCACCGTCCCCAAGGTTTATTCCTGCACTTTTCGAGGTAAATTAAAAAAAAAAAAAAATTATCCAATGTTAACAACTGTTTCTAAAAATCAATGATCATTGTGGCTATCACTTAGTCTTAACATGATTTTCCTAGAAATAGGTGGTAATTTTCCTTACCGTTCCACCCTTACCATCACTTTTTTTACCATTTCGTCCCTTTTTTCCAATGCCATCCCCCTTTTTTTACCTTACCGTCCCTTCTTTAACATCCCTTTAAAACAATGCTATTCAAAAATTCTGTATTAAAAGTACTACATTGTTATTATTTCTTATTTGAATGTCCTGTGGGTACTATGCAAATTCATTATAAGTAAAAATTTAGAAGAAAATAAAAAGTTATATGGGTAAAATGGTAAGGAAAATTAAACTCGCAAGTTTAACTTAAACCTCAGTTAAATAAAAGTTTTCTCTGCTGACCATTTTTCCTTTATTTTGAATCATTAAGTCATTCGTCTATCAGATTAAAATGTTATTTTAGCAAGTTTAATTTTGTCAGATTTTTTCCCCCAAAAGTCAAAAGATTGTAAGAATGACCCATATACTGTTCAAAGAGTCTTGAGTTACACCTTTTAAAAAAAAAATCAGTCACTTGTTTTTGCTTCTTGCTTTGGAAACACCTTTTCTATTTCAAAAATGAAGCTATTTTTGATATGCTCCCCTGGAATGTATCATAATAGTCTTATTTAATTGTTAAATATTTTAATTGCTGTGTTTACGTTTTGTTAATAAAATCAAGAAAAGACATCCAGACATTATATCTGATAATTTTAGCACGGCAACCGAATCTAGAAATATTCTTCTATTACTTTCGAATACATGAATTTTTCTTATTTATATTTATTAGTAGGGTTATTGTATTTTCCTTGCAGTCGGCTTGATATAAAAAAAAAAAATCACTTCGTGGATTATCCGCAAAGTGATTTTTTATTTATTTATTTATTTATTTTTTTACCGCACTGCGGATAATCGGGACTTTACTGCATTTCTGTTTTCGCTATAATTACAAGAAAGAAAAGTCAAGCATAGATTATTAAACAATTTCCTACACATTCAGATTACTGCAACAAACCTTCACCGTTTAATAAGGTTAAAGATGATAGCTAAAAGTAAACACGTTCAGATCAGGCGGTGTGGCTTGCTAAATGGCTTTAGCTTATTAAGCCCCACCCAATATTTTAATAAACAAGTTGAAAACCCAATTTCAGTAATTATCATCAAAAATAAGAAAAGTATCAGAATTCTATTTTGCAGATCGATATATGATCTAGTATATTAGTATATACTTATATATATGTTACGGCCAAAACCCGAAATACATGAAATGAACAGCGTATATCGGGTTTTGGCTGCCCAATTCGCGAAGTAGCCGGGAAGCCTTGGCCAATATACGAAGTGTTCAGCAATGGGTATCCACAGCCGGTAATGTGTTTCTTTTAACTTCCATGCAGCCCTGCGTATGATCTACGAACCTGGTAATACACTACAAATAAATTAAATTTTAAAAGCCTATCACAGCTGAAAACGCACATCAAGCAATAATGGCTCATAGCCAATCCAATAACCAAATTATTTGAGTGACTCTATAAATAAATGACAAGTTCTACCTAGTCGATATCTATAGAAAACATGTTGTAGAGCATATTAGTGATGTATAACAGTTTCATTATGTTTGAAGTAGTGTAACGTCATTAAAATACCATATAAACGATTTTTTCACATATATCATAATTCTGTATCGAAATTTTTTGGGACGTCTCTATAAACGAACTATAATGACTACTTAATCAATACTCTACAAAAAAAAACATATTACTCTCCACATGTGTGAGGCATGTAAATTTTATTATGTTTGAAATAGAGTGATATCATTTAAGTGCACTAAAAATGATCTTTCACCATTCACTGCAATGTAACGAAATACTTTTGAGTGTCTGAGTGTCTCTGCAAACAAATTATAATTGGCATTTATTTCATACCCTTTAGATAAAAGTTTGTTGTCCATCTTAATGATGCATACTAATTTTATTATAATTGAGATAATGTAACAACATTGAAAAACTTTTCTCATTGATGATATTCTAACGAAATACTTTTGTGTGTCGCTGTAAATTAACCAAAAATAGTACACACTTCACTTTCAATACTGAAATTAATTTATAAACGTAAATAATATAACAATTACAAGTCAATCCGAGTCGTTACTCGAGTTAGAGACCAGACAAATTCAATTCATAAACACTTTCAACTATTTTAGAAAGAGATAAAAAGTAAAAATTGGTTTCTATATACCCATTTCGCGAACTGGCCGATCGCATAAGGCCACTTCGCGAACTGCTGATCGCATCTGGAGAGTTCGGGAATTGGCCAGTCTGTTTAAAGCGTTATTGGACAATTTCGGATTTTGGCCATAACATATATACTACGCAGTATTCTAAAATTTAGTTCAATTAGGAAATGCATTGAAAATGACCCATTTCGGCAAATTAACGAAAATGTACCCTAAGCATGTAAAAAATAAGTTGATTTTAACAAGTAAAAATTAAATTAAAAAAATAAAAAAACCCGAACTTATTATAAGTATTTCTCATCAATGTTAAACTAAATTTTAATTTACTTACCTATTTTTTTTTATTATTATTTACTTATATTGATGACTTTTAAGTTGTGTTTAGTTGTTAGTTCCTATCTATAAACACTGTTTTGATGAGGCCTATAGATGTTTATGAAGGTTAGAGTTGCAGTAAAGCTAGAAATCCTACCTACACAACTTTCAAGTTGTGTAATATGTAAACGGAACTTCTGACTGTAAAATAGTCAATGAAACATCGTCTTCATTTTGAAAGACCTATCCAATGATATGCCACTCAATATGGTGAGTAAAATATTTTTTTCGTCTCTACCGCCATTTTGAATTTATGAAAAAAAACATAGCCTATAACCATAAGACGGTTAAGACGAATCGATAGAGACCTCGTTCACTAAAATCCATCCAGCCGTTGGGATGTTTCGAGGGTATAAAGAAATCCCCATACCCAGATACGCGTGAAACTCTTAACCCTTCCTAGCAGTTGGGTAAAAACAGCTGAAAATGCAATTCCAAGCATTATCACCACGGCCGTACAGAGAGACCGCAGATTCATTTAATATTTCAAATGTTGCTCCACCAACACATATGTAAGATACAGTGAAATCTCCTAAGATAGAACAGATATAGGCGAAAATTTCTTTTTAGACAGATTGTATCGCTTTTATCAAGTATAATTGCATGGTATTCCATTTGATGGGATCATTAAATTTTCTGTTTGAAGCAGGAATCCGTTATAGACAGATTTTATTGTATCAGAAATTAAACTTGCTAGATAATACCGAATATAGGAGATTCAATACTAATTTTTATCAATATAATGAATGAGAATTTTGCGAAATTAGTCAGCTTTATCCAAGCTGCTTTTCTTTAAAGTAACTTATATTTGGCTGCCAAATTCGGCGATTTCTTAAAGTGCCTGCCATTTTAAGACAACATGGTGGATGAGGCTAACCAGTGAACTTGGTCGAGACCTTAGTAATTGCTGTGCACTGCTCACTCACGTCGGAATCGGTTGATACATACGAGTCCTGTCGCATGCCAAAAATCCGATTTTTCAAAATGTCACCCACAATAGAAATTGAAACTGCTATATCTGAGCCATTTTTTTAAGGTAAAGACAAACAAAAAATGCTCCTGAATCCTTATATCAAGGTCAAATACTTAAGAAAGAAACCTTTTTCAATTTCTAATTTTTTTGCACCTCACTTTAAATATATATATTTTTCTTAATTTAATGGCCGCCATTTTGAAACAAGATGGCTGATGAATCTGGCCAGCGAACTTGGTAGAGGTATTGATGTATACTATCCACATGCCTTCTTACATCCAAATAGGAAGTGGCTATTCGTCCGACCAATCGGACTTTTAGCTATTTAGGCAGAAAGTCCGACCATCGTTTGCGCAGGCGTACATGTTTGTTTACAGCTTGTTCAAGTAAAATATTTCAAGTTAGCGGAGCGCTGATATTAGTAGCGATTACATGCTTAATTAAAAATTTTATTTATGTATTAATAAAGCTCTTTTGGTTTGTCTGAGTAAACATGAAAGAAACCTTTTTTATAATAAGTTTTTAAATAAATTATTATTGTATTTTTAAGAGGAAAATTTCATTGAATAATTCAAGAAAAATTTCTCTTTATTTTTATGCGTATAAGTTATGCATTATTATTTATTTGACCTTCGTTTTTTCTATACATTTTTTAAATTTTCTTAATTTTTATTATTTTACTTAATATTTTAGTAATTTACTTTTCATGACTTAAATTTACTTTACATTCATTATAATTTCGAGTGCAGTGTTGCATTCAAATTATTGTTTAAAAACGTAAACAAAACAGTGACCAGAAATTTTCAAAATTCTAAAATCTGCATAATTTCTGGTCCCATGATATGCCGATTTAATGGAGTCTACTGTATTTTTAAAGTTTCCATTCCCAGTTGTCCTTTGTTACAACATTTGGCTTTTAGAATGTTTTGTTTATGAAACAACTACTATTTATATTCATATGAATAAATTATTGAATAATTTAATACAAAGCAGTTATTTTAAATTTTAAACTAAGTTTTTTTAATAACTTTAATATAATAATAAGTAAGTTTTGAGCATTAAAAAAAAGTTATGTTATTAATGTTCATTATGTTATTAATTACTTTATTAAAGATTTATTGTTTCATAAAAAAAGTTTCTTAATCTCAAAAGTTTATTTTCATTTATTTAATTTTACCTATTCAGTGTATTTTAAGTTAAATATGCATGTCTTGTTAGCGACGTAGTGATTATATTCATTTATTAAAAAAGTATTGAAGCCAAAATAATGAAAGATTCTCCATTTATTTAAATTGTTATTTAGGAGCGTTTCTTTTACAAGTATAGCTATAGATTTATCATACTGCATAGGTCATTAATTTAAATATATCTATTAAATTGAAAATTTAGTTTTTTTCTTCAAAAAGCATTTACTTATTCTTATTATTTTTGAAAATGTAATTCATTATCAAAAAATAAAATGTTTTCTGTGGAAAATTCTTTGATTTGAGCCGATATGTTTGAGTGTATAATAAAGTTTTAGACGAATCATGAATTCAATAAATTCAATGGTCAAAATAGTATGTTAGAAGCAGTGGCGTGGCGTCCGGTCATCGCTGGATGCGGCGATGACCAAGCAATATTTTAAAACTCTTAATAAGCTTTTAAAACTCTACGATCCAGTTTTAGCAGAACATTTGGAGTTCATGTATAAGTGAAGGTAAGATTTAAAGTTTCTTTTTTGAACATTCAACCATTGAATTTTAGAGTTAATAATTTTTCACCACAAACTTAAATAATTGCGATGACCACCGAAAATTTTCACGCCACGCCACTGGTTAGAAGTAATGAGAAATTATAGTAGGTCCTAGTTTTGTCATTGTTTGTTGTGTAATATGCTATTTTTTGGAACATATAACTTAGCGAGTAAAGTAATTTTTTTTAAAGTAGTTTGTAGGAAGCATCAATGTTATTTTTATATATAACACTGATGCATGGCTAACCGAAAAGTACCTTTTTTAAAAAGTAAAACAAAAAATAATTTCTCATTGGCTGAAATAATTTTTTGTACAATTTGGAAAAAAAAAAAAAAAACGTAAATTAAGTAATATTGCTCATTTTCATGGAATATGAAATGAAGCCCCCCCCCCCATACCCGATTTTCTAAATCTTGGATAATAAGATATAAATTGAAATATTAAGAGATATAGACGCCGACAGAAAGAAATCCAGGGAGGGGTGCAATTTTGGAACATGTTTGTCTATGACCCAACCTAGCCTGCTTTTTTATTAAAAATGCAAAATATCAACATGAAATAATCTAAACTAAAATTTGTTTTGCCAGACTTCCTCATGCTAGACAGTTTTTAAACATATTAAATATATATCTATATACATAAATTTAACAATTAAGAAATATTAAATAGTCTAACATTTATTATTGTTTATAATTGCAAACTATTTATTATTTGCTATTTTATTATTAGCAAAATTGTTAATATTTTAATAATAGTTAATAAATAATTATTATTAAATTAATAATAATAAATTTATTAAATTATCATAATATAATAAATTTTTAAATTAATAATAATATATTGAATAATTAATAAATAACATTAATAATATAAACATAGAAACAAATATATAAAGTACACTTATTTGCTTAACGAAATATAACGTTTTAAAAAAAAATAAATAATTGAAGACAAATATTACTAAATTAATATTTATAAATATAAATAACTTTCTTCTAAAAAGAAAATATCCTAATTTGCAGAAATGCACTTTTACTGTGCATTGGAAATAAATAAACAATTATATTTTAAAAGGCAGAGTTATGAAAAAGCAATTTCGTCCTATCATCTGCTGGCGCGCATGCGCATACGATGGTCGGACGTTCTGCCTAAACAGCTAAAAGTCCGATTGGTCGGACGAATAGCCACTTCCATCGAAATAGGCGAATACGTGTGTTATCGCGTGACAAATACAAGATCGTTTCAAAATGTTAGCCATGCTAGAAATTCAAAGTGCTATAATTCAACCATTTTTTAAGATATAAACAAAAGAACAAATTTTCAGAAACAAAAACTGCTCCGGATTCTTTGTATCAAGGCCAAACACATAAAAAAAAGTCCTTCCGGCCAGTGCCGGGAGGAAGAGGTAGCTTTCATAATCCTTATTTTAAAAAAGCCAACTTATATCATGCAAACACACGAAGCTCAATTTAGTGGAAACCGAATATAGGAGATTCAATACTAATTTTTATCAATATAATGAATAAGAATTTCGCGAAATTAGTCAGCTTTATCCAAGCTGCTTTTCTTTAAAGTAACTTATATTTGGCTGCCAAATTCGGCAATTTCTTAAAGTGCCTGTCATTTTAAGACAACATGGTGGATGAGGCTAAGCAGTGAACTTGGTCGAGACCTTAGTAATTGCTGTGCACATGCTCACTCACATATTTTTTGCATGCTGTCGCATGCAAAAAATCAGATTTTTCAAAATGTCACCCACAATAGAAATTGAAACTGCTATATCTGAGCCATTTTTTAAGGTAAAGACAAACAAAAAATGCTCCTGAATCCTTATATCAAGATCAAATACTTAAGAAAGAAACCTTTTACAATTTCTAATTTTTTTTGCACCTTGTAACGGAGTTGTCCAGTTTTTGTAAAATAGTTATTTGTTGTTGCACAGGTGGTTCATTTTGCTAAGCTTCAATACAGACTCTAAGGCAAAAAATCAATTGTTAATTATTTCAAGATCGAGGCAAGGAACTGCTGAGATAATAAAAGGTAGAAGTTTTCTGAAGGTCTTTATTGTGCACCGGGATCGTTTCCACCACCGCCGAGAATTACACGGCCAATGTTGGAGAAGAGAGCGAAGAGTTACAGTTCTTTTTTTGTTCACATCATGCGAGTTCAGGAGCTAGTCTCTCAAAAATACACTTTCTCGAAATCTGGAGTGTTGGCAAGCTTACATACACAATTTCGCCAGATATATATACTATATGGCGAGATTAAAGAGAGGAAGACATGTGGTCAAAGTACACTAATTGAAATTGAATGGGGAATGTAAAAGAGTAATAAGAAATATTTAACGCCAATGGCTGCTTAGGAATTCTAGCTCATAAACCGCGAAATACATTCTATAGGGGTTGCTAAAGTTCTCATGGAATTGAAGCGGCCGAAAGAGCACGTTAAAAGACAAAAACAAAATAAAGACAGGGTTAAAAACTGAAATGACACATCTATCTAACATCTGGACCAACGGCTAAAAATGTAGAAGTAATATGTCTGATTAATTTCTGCATATCATCAAACTAAGGCAGAAGGATGAAAATTAGAATCCAGTTATTAGGCGAGAAAAGGAAATGATTTCTTTTCTTTTAACTGCAGTGCGCTGCGGTTAAAATATTAAAGAGACTGAGAATTGAATGCTTAATTTATGAAGGGAAAAGAGCGCTAAAAACAGATTGAATTCGAATGCAGACAGATAATTAAATTTAAGAATTTTAAAAAAATGTAATTTTAAAGGGGAGAAAGAGGAAAATTCTTAATATTAATATGTGAAGGTAGGCGCCTTCACACACCTCACTTTAAATGTATATATATTTTTTAATTTAATGGCCGCCATTTTGAAACAAGATGGCTAATGAATCTGGTCAGCGAACTTGGTCGAGGTGTTGATGTATACTATCCACCTGCCTTCTTACATCGAAATAGGCGCATACGTGTGTTATCGCGCGACAAATACAAGATCGTTTCAAAATGTTAGCCATGCTAGAAATTCAAAGTGCTATAAATCAACCATTTTTTAAGATATCAACAAAAGAACAAATTTTCAGAAACAAAAACTGCTCCGGAATCTTTGTATCAAGGCCAAACACATAAAAAAAATCTTTTTCATTTTCCAATTTTTTAATACCTCATTTTGAATTTTAAATTAAATTTTTTTTAATGGCAACCCTTTTGAAACAAGATGGCGAATGAAGCTGGCCAACGAACTCGGTCGAGACATTGGTATGTACTATGTACAGACCAAGTTACATCCAAATAGGTTCATAAATACGCCTGTTATCGCGTGACAAAAATCAGGTCGTTTTAAAATGTCAGCCACAAGAGAAATTCAAAATGCTATTACTCAGCCATTTTTTTAGATATAGACGAAAGAAAAACTGTTCCGGAATCTTTGTATTAAGGTCAAACACATACAGAAAAAATCTTTTCCATTTTCCAATTTTTTGGTATCTCATGTAAATTTTTTTATTTTTTAATTTTTTTAAATGGCCGCCATTTTGAAACAAGATGGCGGATGAAGCTGGGCAACGAACTCGGTCGAGATATTTGTATGTACTATGTACACACCAAGGTACATCCAAGTCGGTTCATAAATACGCCTGTTATTACGTGAGAAAAATCAGGACGTTTCAAAATGTCAGCCACGCTAGAAATTCAAAATGCTATAACTCAGCCATTTCTTAAGATATAGACGAAAGAAAAACTGCTCCCGAATCTTTTTATCAAGGTCAAACACATAAGAAGAAAATATTTTTTCAATTTTCAATTTTTGGTACCACATTTCAAATTTAAATTTTTCTTAAAAATTTAAATGGACGCCATTTTTAAACAAGATGGCGGGTGAAGCTGGCCAACGAACCCGGTCGAGACATTGATATGTACTATGTATAAACGAAGTTACATCCAAATCGGTTCATAAATACGCCTTTTATTGCGTGACAAAATTCAGGACGTTTCAAAATGTCAGCCACGCTAGAAATTCAAAATGCTATAACTCAGCCATTTTTTAAGATATAGACAAAACAAAAACTGCTCAGAAATCTTTGTATAAAGGTCAAATACATAAGAAAAAAATATTTTTTCATTTTCAATTTTTTGGTACCACATTTCAAATTTTAACTTTAAAAAAAAAATTTAAATGGCCGCCATTTTGAAACAAAATGGCGGATGAAGCTGGCCAACGAACTCGGTCGAGAGATTGGTATGTACTATGTACACACCGAATTACATCCAAATCGGTTCATAAATACGCCTTTTATCGCGTGACAAAATTCAGGACGTTTCAAAATGTCAGCCACGCTAGAAATTCAAAAGTCCTTCCGGCCAGTGCCGGGAGGAAGAGGTAGCTTTCATAATCCTTATTTAAAAAAAGCCAACTTATATCATGCAAACACACGAAGCTCAATTTAGTGGAAACCGAATATAGGAGATTCAATACTAATTTTTATCAATATAATGAATGAGAATTTCGCGAAATTAGTCAGCTTTATCCAAGCTGCTTTTCTTTAAAGTAACTTATATTTGGCTGCCAAATTCGGCAATTTCTTAAAGTGCCTGTCATTTTAAGACAACATGGTGGATGAGGCTAAGCAGTGAACTTGGTCGAGACCTTAGTAATTGCTGTGCACATGCTCACTCACATCGGAATCAGTTAATATATAGGAGTGCTGTCGCATGCAAAAAATCAGATTTTTCAAAATGTCACTCACAATAGAAATTGAAACTGCTATATCTGAGCCATTTTTTAAAGTAAAGACAAACAAAAAATGCTCCTGAATCCTTATATCAAGATCAAATACTTAAGAAAGAAACCTTTTTCAATTTCTAATTTTTTTGCACCTCACTTTAAATATATATATATTTTTTAATTTAATGGCCGCCATTTTGAAACAAGATGGCTGATGAATCTGGCCAGCGAACTTGTTCGAGGTGTTGATGTATACTATCCACATGAATTCTTACATCGAAATAGGCGAATACGTGTGTTATCGCGTGACAAATACAAGATCGTTTCAAAATGTTAGCCATGCTAGAAATTCAAAGTGCTATAAATCAACCATTTTTTAAGATATCAACAAAAGAACAAATTTTCAGAAACAAAAACTGCTCCGGAATCTTTGTATCAAGGCCAAACACATAAAAAAAAATCTTTTTCATTTTCCAATTTTTTTAATACCTCATTTTGAATTTTAAATTTAATTTTTTTTAAATGGCAACCCTTTTGAAACAAGATGGCGAATGAAGCTGGCCAACGAACTCGGTCAAGACATTGGTATGTACTATGTACAGACCAAGTTACATCCAAATAGGTTCATAAATACGCCTGTTATCGCGTGACAAAAATCAGGTCGTTTTAAAATGTCAGCCACAAGAGAAATTCAAAATGCTATTACTCAGCCATTTTTTTTTAGATATAGACGAAAGAAAAACTGTTCCGGAATCTTTGTATTAAGGTCAAACACATACAAAAAAAATCTTTTTCATTTTCCAATTTTTTGGTATCTCATTTAAATTTTTTTATTTTTTAATTTTTTTAAATGGCCGCCATTTTGAAACAAGATGGCGGATGAAGCTGGCCAACGAACTCGGTCGAGATATTTGTATGTACTATGTACACACCAAGGTACATCCAAGTCGGTTCATAAATACGACTGTTATTACGTGAGAAAAATCAGGACGTTTCAAATTGTCAGCCACGCTAGAAATTCAAAATGCTATAACTCAGCCATTTCTTAAGATATAGACGAAACAAAAACTGCTCCCGAATCTTTTTATCAAGGTCAAACACATAAGAAGAAAACATTTTTTCAATTTTCAATTTTTGGTACCACATTTCAAATTTAGATTTTTCTTAAAAATTTAAATGGCCGCCATTTCCGAACAAGATGGCGGGTGAAGCTGGCCAACGAACCCGGTCGAGACATTGGTATTTACTATGTATAAACGAAGTTACATCCAAATCGGTTCATAAATACGCCTTTTATCGCGTGACAAAATTCAGGACGTTTCAAAATGTCAGCCACGCTAGAAATTCAAAATGCTATAACTCAGCCATTTTTTAAGATATAGACGAAACAAAAACTGCTCCGAAATCTTTGTATAAAGGTCAAATACATAAGAAAAAAATATTTTTCCATTTTCAATTTTTTGGTACCACATTTCAAATTTTAAATTTTTAGAAACATTTTAAATGGCCGCCATTTTGAAACAAAATGGCGGATGAAGCTGGCCAACGAACTCGGTCGAGAGATTGGTATGTACTATGTACACACCGAATTACATCCAAATCGGTTCATAAATACGCCTTATATCGCGTGACAAAATTCAGGACGTTTCAAAATGTCAGAAACACTAGAAATTCAAAATGCTATAACTCAGCCATTTTTTAAGATATAGAGAAAACAAAAACTGCTCCGGAATCTTTGTATAAAGGTCAAATACATAAGAAAAAAATATTTTTCCATTTTTAATTTTTTGGTACCACATTTCAAGTTTTAAATTTTTTTAAAAATTTTAAATGGCCGCCATTTTGAAACAAAACGGCGGATGAAGCTGGCCAACGAACTCGGTCGAGACATTGGTATGCACTATGTACACACCGAATTACATCGAAATCGGTGCATAATTACGGGAGTTACAGTGTGACATAGGTCAGATATAGATTTGTATGACAAACGTAAAGAATTTAAATTCACAGTTAATACATTTACAAATTTTAAATCTTGTCTACATCATTCTGTATTTCGTAATATATTACTTAATCATTTATATAGAATAAAATGTTTATGTTCTTCTCCTCTAATTAACAATAATATTAAAAAACTAATTTATGATGCATTAAATCATGGTTTTCCAAAAAAATTCATATATTCATTAATATACAATTAGTACTTTTCTTACATGATCTATAAACACAAATTAACACATGCGTAAACAAAATTACAAAAAAATTATAAAATAAAAAAATATCTATAAAAAATTAAAAATTGTAAAATAATATAAAAAAAAAATATTATAGGTTGGTTTGTGGGTAGATGTTAGAGTACGGAGGAGGGTGGTGTTGTCTGGATAATACGCAATGGTTAATTATTTATTTAAAAAAAAAAAAAAAAAAAAAAAAAGCGGGGCTCTTGTATTATTACTATTTTTTTGTTATGTATTTTATGTGGATGTTGATTTGATATTTTATATGTAAGTTGGAGATTTTCATTAATATTATAATTAGCTTAATTATTCATTTATCTAATTTACAATTATTTGATATTAAATTCTAATTTACTAAGGACAATATCATATTAATTACTAATAGTATGCCACTCTTAGTTTAATGTTTTTGAATGTCCCATATTCATACTTTATAGATTTTTATGGATGTCTGAAAATAATCCACATTCTATATTTGTGCGTTTTAAGTAATGGGATTTTAAGTATTATTTAACCTTCTATATACTTCCACATGTTTGATATTTCCTGTTCATTTTATAAATTTCTTATATATAATTCATTAAAAAATAATTTTTAGATAATTTTTAATAATTATTTATATTAATTATTACTGAATTTATTTTGTTTTATAGCATATAGATATATGCTATATATTATCAATGTTCTAACATTATTTAAACTCTTAGTTTAGTTTAAATAATTTAGCTAATAGAACATATTGTATGCTTTTAAATTTTATTAACAATAGTTTTAAATACTTTGTGTGATTTATATTAGGTTTATAATTCTCTATATATAAGGATTTGTTTGGTTTTGCTGATTAAACAGTTATTTACATTCAAAAGCTTGCAAATTTTTATCTTGCGATAGATGTTTAATATAATTATTAATAGATGGCAGCACTAAATTTGTATCTTTCATATTGCTCTTATTTTTAATTTTTCTAGCTCCATTTTAGTTATATTTTATACACCAGAGTGTATTTTTAGCTAAATTTTGACGATATTGTTAAACTGTTATCTATTAATTTAATAGTGCATTTTAAATAATGTAATTAATTTCTATATATTTTATATTAGATTAAATTTGTTTTACAAGGTATTTCAAATATTATTTCAAAATGTATTAACTGCATCCTTTGGTATCATTTACTGTGATTTCTTAACTGTTTTATTCACCTTAATCTTTTTGATATACTGGAAGACATGTGCACATGGATTTTTGTAAAATACTGAAATATTAATCGGTATGGTGTTTATTATTTCTATTTTATATCCTATAAATATTTAAATACGTTTTATTGATTCTTCCATTTCATATTATTTGTTTCTATTCTGCTTTCATTTTTAATCAATTCACTTGATTTTAGTGGTTGTTCTATAATTCTCTATATATAAGGATTTGTTTGATTTGCTGTTTAAACAGTTATTTACATTCAAAAGCTTGCAAATTTTTATCTTGCGATAGATGTTTAATATAATTATTAATAGATGGCAGCACTAAAATTGTATCTTTCATATTGCTTTTATTTTTAATTTTTCTAGCTCCATTTTAGTTATATTTTTTACACCAGGGTGTATTTTTAGCTAAATTTTGACGATATTGTTAAACTGTTATCTATTAATTTAATAGTGCATTTTAAATAATGTAATTAATTTCTATATATTTTATATTAGATTAAATTTGTTTTACAAGGTATTTCAAATATTATTTCAAAATGTATTAACTGCATCCTTTGGTATTATTTACTGTGATTTCTTAACTGTTTTATTCACCTTAATCTTTTTGATATACTGGAAGACATGTGCACATGGATTTTTGTAAAATACTGAAATATTAATCGGTATGGTGTTTATTATTTCTATTTTATATCCTATAAATATTTAAATACGTTTTATTGATTCTTCCATTTCATATTATTTGTTTCTATTCTGATTTCATTTTTAATCAATTCACTTGATTTTAGTGGTTGTTCTATAATTCTCTATATATAAGGATTTGTTTGGTTTTGCTGTTTAAACAGTTATTTACATTCAAAAGCTTGCAAATTTTTATCTTGCGATAGATGTTTAATATAATTATTAATAGATGGCAGCACTAAAATTGTATCTTTCATATTGCTTTTATTTTTAATTTTTCTAGCTCCATTTTAGTTATATTTTTTACACCAGGGTGTATTTTTAGCTAAATTTTGACGATATTGTTAAACTGTTATCTATTAATTTAATAGTGCATTTTAAATAATGTAATTAATTTCTATATATTTTATATTAGATTAAATTTGTTTTACAAGGTATTTCAAATATTATTTCAAAATGTATTAACTGCATCCTTTGGTATCATTTACTGTGATTTCTTAACTGTTTTATTCACCTTAATCTTTTTGATATACTGGAAGACATGTGCACATGGATTTTTGTAAAATACTGAAATATTAATCGGTATGGTGTTTATTATTTCTATTTTATATCCTATAAATATTTAAATACGTTTTATTGATTCTTCCATTTCATATTATTTGTTTCTATTCTGCTTTCATTTTTAATCAATTCACTTGATTTTAGTGGTTGTTCGGGCACAGGGGAAAATTAATTTTAGCTTTAGCTTATTTCTCCCACAGAAAACAACCATTTTGCTTATATCATTGAATTCTGTGCCCTCGATAACGTAATTCAATGTATAAGCTTTTCAATTTTTGTCGGTGTCCACTTTTTTCTTTTTTCTTCCATAATAATTCTTATAATATTTTTTTTTTTTTTTAATACTTACAGCTTTAATTCATAATAATTGACGGTGGCAGGTTATGTTTAATTAATGGTAATATATATATATATAGATATATATATATATATATATATATATATATATATCAATTTTGAACGGAGGGTGGTTTCGGGGTCTGGGGGTCATGATCGATGAAAATATACCAAAATTTTTTGAAATCGCTTTCCTCCGAACGGCTGCAATAGGTAGCTTTTTTGTAAAGAAAGCTACCTAAAATGCTATAACTCAGCCATTTTTTAAGATATAGACGAAACAAAAACTGCTCCGGAATCTTTGTATAAAGGTCAAATACATAAAAAAAAAATATTTTTCCATTTTTAATTTTTTGGTACCACATTTCAAGTTTAAAATTTTTTTAAAAATTTTAAATGGCCGCCATTTTGAAACAAAACGGCGGATGAAGCTGGCCAACGAACTCGGTCGAGACATTGGTATGTACTATGTACACACCGAATTACATCGAAATCGGTTCATAATTACGGTAGTTACAGTGTGACATAGGTCAGATATATATATATATATATATATATATATATATATATATATATATATACATCAATTTTGAACGGAGGGTGGTTTCGGGGTCTGGGGGTCATGATCGATGAAAATATACCAAAATTTTTTGAAATCGCTTTCCTCCGAACGGCTGCAATAGGTAGCTTTTTTGTAAAGAAAGCTACCTAAAAATCTTTTTCTTTTTCCAATTTTTTAATACCTCATTTTAAATTTTAAATTTAATTTTTTTTAATGGCAACCCTTTTGAAACAAGATGGCGAATGAAGCTGGCTTACGAACTCGGTCGAGACATTGGTATGTACTATGTACAGACCAAGTTACATCCAAATCGGTTCAAAAATACGCCTGTTACCGCGTGACAAAAATCAGGTCGATTTAAAATGTCAGCCACAATAGAAATTCAAAATGCTATTACTCAGCCATTTTTTTAGATATAGACGAAACAAAATCTGTTCCGGAATCTTTGTATTAAGGTCAAACACATACGAAAAAAAATCCTTTTCATTTTCCAATTTTTTGGTATCTCATTTTAATTTTTAATTTTTTTAATTTTTTTTAAATGGCCGCCATTTTGAAACAAGATGGCGGATGAAGCTGGGCAACGAACTCGGTCGAGATATTTGTATGTACTATGTATACACCAAGGTACATCCAAATCGGTTCATAAATACGCCTGTTATTACGTGACAAAAATCAGGACGTTTCAAAATGTCAGCCACGCTAGAAATTCAAAATGCTATAACTCAGCCATTTCTTAAGATGTAGGCGAAACAAAAACTGCTCCCGAATCTTTTTATCAAGGTCAAACACATAAAAAGAAAATATTTTTTCAATTTTCAATTTTTTGGTACCACATTTCAAATTTAAATTTTTCTTAAAAATTTAAATGGCCGCCATTTTTAAACAAGATGGCAGATGAAGCTGGCCAACGAACCCAGTCGAGACATTAAAAGTACTAAGTATAAACGAAGTTACATCCAAATCGGTTCATAAATACGCCTTTTATCGAGTGACAAAATTCAGGACGTTTCAAAATGTCAGCCACGATAGAAATTCAAAATGCTGCAACTCAGCCATTTTTTAAAATATAGACGAAACAAAAAATGCTCCGAAATCTTTGTATAAAGGTCAAATACATAAGAAAATAATATTTTTCCATTTTTAATTTTTTGGTACCACATTTCAAATTTTAAATTTTTTTTTAAAATTTTAAATGGCCGCCATTTTTAAACAAAACGGCGGATGAAGCTGGCCAACGAACTCGGTCGAGACATTGGTAAGTACTATGAACACACCGAATTACATCGAAATCGGTTCAAAATTACGAGAGTTACAGTGTGACATAGGACAGATATATATATATATATCAATTTTTAACGGAGGGTAGTTTCGGGGTCTGGGGGTCATGATCGATGAAAATATGCCAAAATTTTTTGAAATCGCTTTCCTCCGAACGGCTGCAATAGGTAGCTTTTTGTAATGAAAGCTACCTAAAAATACTATACACTGGCTTACAATTTATAAATAAGAATCTTAATACAGTATATATTTCCATATAAATTCATAAATTCGCTGCCTTTAAATACGAAGTAGAATTTTTAGAAGAAAAATGTAAGAAAATATGTAAAAAAGAATTTTTGAAATCCGTTTAGTGGTTCCAAAGTAATTGGAATTTTAAAGCGTTTTCCGTTTCATTTCGCTATTAGGTAGCTTTCATTACAAAAAGCTACCTATTGCAGCCGTTCGGAGGAAAGCGATTTCAAAAAATTTTGGTATATTTTCATCGAACATGACCCCCAGACCCCGAAACCACCCTTCGTTCAAAAGTTGATATACATATATATATATATATATATATATATTTACAGCATGTCGGTATACCACAAGGCGGTTGTACATCCAGTTTACTCTCAGACTTATACTTATATCATTATGAACGTAATTTTACTAATAATAATCTACATTTATATCGTTATATTGATGACATAATTTTAATTGATACTGATCATTCTGCAATTACTCCATTTCCAGTAGATTATCCCACTAATTTGGAATTAACGGAAAACCTTTTATCTAACAATACAATTAACTTCTTAGATCTTAAAATTACAATAAAAGACAACAAAACAATCACAGATTTATATGACAAACGTAAAGAATTTAAATTCAAAGTTAATACATTTACAAATTTTAAATCTTGTCTACATCATTCTGTATTTCGAAATATAATACTTAATCATTTATATAGAATAAAATGTTTATGTTCTTCTCCTCTAATTAACAATAATATTAAAAAACTAATTTATGATGCATTAAATCATGGTTTTCCAAAAAAATTCATATATTCATTAATATACAATTAGTATTTTTCTTACATGATCTTTTAAAACAAATTAACACATGCGTAAACAAAATTACAAAAAAATTATAAAATAAAAAAATCTCTATAAAAAATAAAAATTGTAAAATAACATAAAAAATTATTATAGGATGGATGGGTGGGTAGATGTTAGAGTACGGAGGAGGGTGGTGTTGTCTGGATAATACGCAATGGTTAATTTATATATATATATATATAAAAGGGGGGGGGCTTTTGTATTATTACTATATTTTTAATACTTATTTTATAAGGATGCTGATTTGATATTTTATATGTAATTGGTGAATTTCATTAATTATTAGCTTTATTATTGTTTAATCTTATTTACAATCATTTGTTATAAATTTTAATTTAATAAGGACAATATCATATTAATTACTAATAGTATGCCATTTTTATAGTGATTAATATACATATAAGTATATTTAATATAAATAAAGTTATACTGTATGGATTAAAATTGGGTAATTATATTTATTATTATTCCTCTATTCTTATTAATATCTTAATATTTATTTATTTTCACCTAGTGTTATATAATTTATTATCGGTTTATTGTTTTTGAATGTCCCACATTCATACTTTTAGGATTTTTATGGATGTATAAAATAATCCACACTCTATATTTGTGCTTTTTAGGTAATTGGAATTTAAGTATCAGTTCACCTTCTTTATACTACCATATGTTTTTTATTTCCTGTTCATTTTATAATTATCTTATATATAATAGTTTTTATTAAAGATTTTTATATTTTTAATAATTATTTATATTAATTATTAATGAATTTATTCTGTTTTATAGCATATAGCTATATGCTATATTTTATCGATGTTCTAGAATTATTTAAATTCTTAGTGTAGTTTAAATAAATTTGCTAATAGAATATTTTGTATACTTTTTGAATTTTATTAACAATAGTTTTTTTTTTTTTTAAATACATTGTGTGGTTTATATTCAGTTTATAATTATCTATATATAAGGATATTTTTGGTTTTGCTGTTAATAAAACAATTGTTACATTCAATTGCTTACAACTGAACTCTTTTGACAATTAAATCATAAATGTAATACTAGATGGCAGCACCACAATTTGTGTTTTTTTTTCGATAAGTTCTAGATTTACTTCTTCCAGCTACATTTCAGTTATAATTTACTACACCAGGGGGAATTTTTAGCTAAATTTTGACGATATTGTTTAACGGTTTTTAATTAATTTAATAGTGCATTTTAATTATGTAATTACTTTCTATTTATATTATTTTATATTATATTAAAAGTTATTTAACATTTATTTCAATATGTATTAACTGCATCCTATGGTATCAATTACTGTGATTTCTTAACTGTTTTATTAACCTTAATCTTTACGATATGGGTGCCATGTGAGCGTGGATTTATTCTAAAATATTAATCGGTATGGCGTTTATTATTTCATTTTATATCCTATAAATATTTAAGTAGGTTTTATTGTTTTTTCCAATTCATATTATTTGTTTCTATTCTGTTTTCATTTTTAATCAATTCACTTGATTTTAATGGTTGTTAGGGCACAGGGGAAAATAACTTTTAGCTTTAGCTTATTTTTCCCACAGAAAACAACCATTTTGCTTATATCATTGAATTCTGTGCCCTTGAAAACGTAATTCAATATATAAGCATTTCCATTATTTGTCGGTGTCCACTTTCTTATTTTTCTTCCATAATAATTCTTATAAATAATTTAATCTTTTTTTTTTTTATATATATACTTACAGCTTTAATTCATAATATTACGGTTTTTGATGGTGGTAGGTTATGTTTAATTATTGGTTATATATATATATATATCTGACCTTTGTCATACTGTAACTCTCGAATTTATGAACCGATTTGGATGTAATTCGGTATGTACATAGTACATGCCAATGTCTCGACCGAGTTCGTTGGCCAGCTTCATCCGCCATTTTGTTTCAAAATGGCGGCCATTTAAAATTTTCTTAAAAATTTTAAATTTGAAATGTGGTACCAAAGAATTGAAAATGGAAAAATATTTTTTTCTTATGTATTTGACCTAGATACAAAGATTCGGGAGCAGTTTTTGTTTCGTTTATATCTCAAAAAATGGCTGAGTTATAGCATTTTGAATTTCTAGCGTGGCTGACATTTTGAAACGTCCTGATATTTGTCACGTGATAACAGGTGTATTTATGAACCGATTTGGATGTACTTTGGTGTGTACATAGTATATACAAATATCTCGGCCGAGTTCGTTGGCCAGCTTCATCCGCCATCTTGTTTCAAAATGGCGGCCATTTAAAAAAATTTAAAATTTAAAATGAGATGCCAAAATATTAGAAAATGAAAAAAATTTTTTTTGTATGTGTTTGACCTTAATACAAAGATCCCGGAACAGTTTTTGTTTCGTCTATATCTAAAAAAATGGCTGAGTTATAGCGTTTTGAATTTCTATTGTGGCTGACATTTTAAAACGACCTGATTTTTGTCACGCGATAACAAGCGTATTTATGAACCGATTTGGATGTTACTTGGTCTGTACATAGTATATACCAATGTCTCGACCGAGTTCGTTGGCAAGCTTTATTCGCCATCTTGTTTCAAAAGGGTTGCCATTTAAAAAAAATTAAATTTAAAATTTAAAATGAGGTATTAAAAAATTGGAAAATGAAAAAGAATTTTTTATGTTTTTGGCCTTGATACAAAGAATCCGGAGCAGATTTTGTTTCTGAAAATTTGTTCTTTTGTTTATATCTTAAAAAATGGTTGAATTATAGCACTTTGAATTTCTAGTATGGCTAACATTTTGAAACGATCTTGTATTTGTCACGCGATAACACACGCATTCGCCTATTTCCAAGTGAGAAAGCATGTGGATAGTATACATCAACATCTCAGCCAAATATAAGTTACTTTAAATAAAAGCAGCTTGGATAAAGCTGACTAATTTCGTGAAATTCTCATTCATAATGATTTAGTATTGATAAAAATTAGTATTGAATCTCCTATATTCGGTTTCCACTAAATTGAGCTTCGTGTGTTTGAATAATATAAGTTGGCTTTTTTAAAATAAGGTATTTGAAAGCTACCTCTTCCTCCCGGCACTGGCCGGAAGGACTTTTTTAAATTTCGAATGTTTAAAAAAATGTTCTTTCGAGGATTTACACGTTAAAAGTAACAGCCATGTCAAATTTCAAGTTTCTAGCCCTAAGAATTACAAATAAACCGTAATTTAGGGAGTTTTCCGCTGCTTTCACCCTTTTAAATTACGATATTTTTAGAAACCATCGGTAGGGCGCATTTATATCTTAAAAGTAACCACAATGCCAAATTTCAAGTTGACAGTATCACAGATGTCGCAATTTTAGAATGTCTCTTTGTTCTTCCATTTCTTTGGGGGGTAATGATGCCTCGATAAAAAGTAATCTGTGATAGAGTAGAGAGTCTCACTATTATTTTTCCACCGTCATTTATTTAAATCGGTTTTGTAGTTCTTACGATTACCTCCGACAAACAAACGTTTCTTCTTTATAATCATGGAAGACGGTAGTATTTCGAGTGACGCAGCCTTAAGCCTAAAATCGTATCGTATCGTATCGTTAAAATCGTATCGTATCGTATCATAGAATTCGTAGATGGCGGAACTCATATATACAGCTAACTCGACATCAAAGAAAACGCGAAAAGCCGCCTTTTAATAACTCAGCAGATATATGTCTTATTGTTCTGAATTTTCTAGAACAGTCTTATATCTGCAGTCTAATCGTATACTGAAATTTTTGCATTTCTACGTGCAGTATATTTTGAGATCTAAATAGCCATTTTTAAAGTGAAAACGTTGGTATAATATCGAGGAAGTTCCTAATTTGAAAATCTCGAAAACGGTTCTAACGATTATTTTTAAATTGATACATAATATAAATGTGATTAAGGCGAGGTGAATAACACTTTTCTTTTTTCTGGGAAAACTCTCGTTCGTTAAATAATTCGATTTTTTTTCTCTCGAAAATGACACGGGCGATTTTTTAAAAATCAAATAAATATGTTTCAGATGAACCAAATAACAATTTACTTGTTTCCAGCAAGACTCTTGTTCGTTTTATAATGCGCATGAAAAATCGGACTATATTTCTTCGCCATTCTATGGAAATTTCACCGAAAATGCATGACACTGTATTCATACACACGCTTTCTTTTTAACCACTTTTGGGGAGAAAAATTTTGTCTTCCCACTGGCTGAGTGGCTAAGGGCCATCGTTTACTGATCTTACGATAGGCAGTTCGATACTATCTGATACGTGTTTTCACATGTGAATGTTTTTTTTTTTTTTTTTTTTTTTTTTAAGTCTGCTAGTTGACCATTATTCTCAGTTCCTTTGTAATTTTTTTAATTGCTATTAAGTTAAATAAAATTACAATTATAATGACGCCAATTTGATGATGATTATTTCTTGGCAATTTTTCAACAATAAAAATATTACCATAAATTTTATAAATATATTTAATTTCAATCACTTTACAAAAAATATACATTAATAATTATTATTTGAATATAAATCACACGATCAGAAACGTAAAAAAATAATTCATTTCAGCTCTTCTTTTTATAATATCATTTTTTATTATTATGACGGTCAATCAATATATAATCACTGACATCCATAATATTATTATTATTATAATTATTATTTTCCTTGCATAAAAGCTATTGTGATGTAATAATTCTTTTATAATAAATAATTTAGTTGAAATGTTTTATTTATAAATATCAATGAAGTTTGATAACCCCGAGACAATTCTTTGCAATATTTACAGTTTACATAATAAGCATATTAGAATTCTGGTGTCGCCATCTTTTGACGCAATTGCGTAGTATTATAGAGAAATGTTTGATAAAATTGTTGAAGTAGACAGTTTTTAAATCGAAGAATTATTTTAAGAGATATTTAATGTTAAATCTGGATAAAATTGTCTCATTAAAAAAGTCTGATAGGAAAAAAAAATATACATGGGAATTTAATCATTTTCATTCAATTTAATCATTACGATAGAAACTCGAAGTTTGCAGAGTGCATTTATTATTGATTGCATATATTATTTTGACGGTTTATTTCAATTTTAAATTAAAATTTTCAGAATTTCCAGATATATTTTTTACATATTTTAGAAAAGGTTCTTTTAAATTGTTGCCAAATATTAAAACAGCGCAAAGAATAATATATCCTTTAAATTAAAAATTTATTCACACGTGACTATTATAAACAGAAAAACTCCTTTTAAATTAGAATTAAATGATAACGTGTTAAAAGCAGGAAAATATTAAACATTACGTCATAAAAATTGTTTTTACACATGCTTACTTAAAATGAAAGAAAATTATAAAATAATCAATTATTTTCAAATTAGAATTAAATGATTACGCATTAAAAGAAGGAAAACATTGAAAATTACGTCATAAAAATTATATTTACACGTGAATATTAAAAGAAAAAGAAAATTTTTAAATAATAAATTCATTGATATGTGTTAAAAGTCGTAAATGGAGGAAATTACGTCATATTGGCCAAAGTGGCCAAAACAGTTTACAAAACACATTGCAAAACATATTGCAAAACAGTGTAAATTAAAAAATATATTTATATGAGAGATTTATTTCAAATTTCGAGATGATATTTTTAACTATAGTTGCTAATTTTAAGGTAGCGCAAATAATAATATTATCTTTCTAATAATAAAAATATTTTCAGTTGAATGTTACAAAGAGAAAGGAAAGTTTGGTGAAAATTATGTCAGATTTAAAACGTTACATTTAAAATCTCTTATTTAAAATCATTTTCTTATAGCGTTGTTAAAAAATACCATAAAGCAAAGACTCTGTTGACTTAGTTCCTTTTATATTTGGTAATTTTCAAATGTTTAACTAATCTTATTTAATCAAGCAGGGAAACAGCAACTAACATCAGCTGATTCGGTTTTGAAATCCCTCAGTAAAAGGGAAACCCGTTTACAGTAAGATCGCCATTGATTTTTTAATTATACAGAGCAGCCTCGATTATCCGAGCTAATTGGGACTGTTAGTAAATCGGAATCGGAAATCTCGGTTAATAGAAACTGTGTGTAAAAACTCGCCGTGCTTGCGAATTTAACATATCTTTTAAAAAATATATAGAACGTTTTTTAAATAATAAAAGTAAATATATGTAAAGTTCTGTTTCACATCTTAACAAATTTAAAAAGAAAATCAACTACCAGTAGTAAATTTTAAAATGCAAATTGAAAAATTTACGAAAGTTCACACAGCCACTGGAAACAAAGCATTGTTCGCTATTGACTTCTCAGGGTCCAATGTTTCTTTGGAGTTGAGGGCATTTGGGGGCAGAAGGGCCTGTATAACACGGACAGTGAGCTAAAGAGTGTGGTTATTTTTAAGGCTCATTCAAAAGGGAAAAAAAATCAGACTTTGCTATCGGCTCGGTTAACAGAAACCTCGATTAATCGAAGCTCGGTTAATCCAGGTTCTACTATAATTCAATCTTCCGTAATCTTTTTAAAGCAGATCATATTAATGGACTTTAGCACAAAGTCACATAGCTGATAACTGCCATGCTTGTTGGCCACCTTTTTTTCAAAAAGTTTGCTTCACCTTATTCAATTAATGAGATATCTCCGATAAAATAAGTCACATTTTCCCGTTCTAAAATACTGGTATCCAAAAATCGTAGCATGTAACTGACACTACAAGTACTCATGGAACTAGACTATTTTAAGTCTGATTTTTATTATAGACTATATAAAATTATTAAAAATATATATTATGATAGGAACTAGCGGGCTTCGTCCGCTATTTACGTTACGGATATAAAAATCATGTTTTTTTTTAGGGAAAAAGAAATAAAAACCTATTTGACGATAGGTTTATAAAGACACATTTTGTATTTGTTATATTTCCGGGGATGAGGAGGGGGGGGGGGGCTATTTTGATTAAATATCGCAATTAGCCTACATGGCAGATATAATTATGATAGACACTAGCGGGCTTCGCCCCTCTATGGCGCCTTATGGGTCCAGCTTCCATAACTCAGAAACTACCTTTCGGACATCAATGCAACAGATTCCAAACGTTATAATTAACTTAATAATCACCCTATATAGCATTAAAGTAAATTTATGAGTACTGCATACTATTTTTTTATCGTAATTTCTGAAGAGAAAAAAATATTTCGGTTCCATTCTTAGGTACTGGTCTGAAATATTTTGAAAAAGGGGGGAAGGAGGGGACATGAGACTGCTGTTTGTCAAACAACACAACGGGATCTGTCTTATTCAACTTGGTTTTTGATGACTTCAATTGGAAGGTGGTTTGTTTAAAAGAGTGCGTTCCCTGCCCCATGAAAATTGGAACTATCGGTGCTACATCTGTGTAAGGATTTAATAATTATAAATTAACATTTTGGATTTATTAATTTAAGGATAAAGTGTTTTTAAAGGAATATAGAATGAAACCCTCTGTACGATCTGCGATTATACTTACCCAGTTGTTTTTATATACAATCTGCTATAAGGAAAATTGTAATAAAATAGTAAAAATTAAATCTGCATTAAATTCCATAAGTATCTTTTTTTTAATCATTTTATCACTAACCTCAAAAAAGTAATGATATCAATGCAAAAACCCTTGACGGGTTAAAAGTTTCTGACGCAGCACTTTATCTTATGCTCTAAGAATTTTAAATATGGAACTTAAAAATACTGATATCAAATTTTGAGTGACGTTATGCTATTTCTTAAAAAATATATTTGTATTTATTTCGCCATTTTATTTTTGTTTTATTTATAATCGCATGTGCAAAAGTTATGTTCAACATGAAAAGCTGCATAAAATTTTATTCGCTGTTGCTTTATCATTTACATCTCTCATAAATTCAAAATATGTGTTTTAAAAGATATGATATAAAATTTAAGTGACGCCTTGATGTGACTTTAAAAGGTTTGTTTTTTAAAATTCAATTTAAATTATTTTTGACTTGGTTAAAATATTTTTTTTACATCTACACAATACTTTTAATTTTCCAATTCACTGTTAAATATATCACTTTCATTGAATCTATACTATGCATTGAAATGTATTTATTTCAATAAATTGATTTATCTTTTGTGTCACGCTATTCAAAATTGTGAGTAAGATTTATGTAAATGGTTTCTTTGCGTCATTGTGTCCAAACTACATGAAATGTATGAAAAAGGATAGTTTGACGCAAATAAACCATTTACATAAATCTTACTCACAATTTTGAATAGCGTGACACAAAAGATAAATCAATTTATTGAAATAAATACATTTCAATGCATAGTATAGATTCAATGAAAGTGATATATTTAACAGTGAATTGGAAAATTAAAAGTATTGTGTAGATGTAAAAAAAATATTTTAACCAAGTCAAAAATAATTTAATTTGAATTTTAAAAAACAAACCTTTTAAAGTCACATCAAGGCGTCACTTAAATTTTATATCATATCTTTTAAAACACATATTTTGAATTTATGAGAGATGTAAATGATAAAGCAACAGCGAATAAAATTTTATGCAGCTTTTCATGTTGAACATAACTTTTGCACATGCGATTATAAATAAAACAAAAATAAAATGGTGAAATAAATACAAATATATTTTTTAAGAAATAGCATAACGTCACTCAAAATTTGATATCAGTATTTTTAAGTTCCATATTTAAAATTCTTAGAGCATAAGATAAAGTGCTGCGTCAGAAACTTTTAACCCGTCAAGGGTTTTTGCATTGATATTAGTATACAATAGATAATTATATGTTTGTTCTACACAAAGATGCATGTATTTATAATCTTATATATATATTTTTATATATATATTAATTAATAGGAATATCCTAATTTTCAATATTATATATATATTTATGCTGCATCAAGTGATTCACACTGTTAAAAATATCCCTGTAAAATTACAGGTAGAGTATCCGTATATAATAAGATGGCAGCACTAAAGCATTTTTGTTATGTTTATTTTTAATAGATGGCAGCACCAAACAATCTTTGACTCGTTCATTTAGAAGAATTTAGTTTGATCTGGCTATCAAACTTTTGTTTTTGCTTATGTTTCAAACAGACGTTATGGATATTTGTATATTTGGCTAGGGGGTCAGGCCCCTGCGAGCTACGCCCGCCAACCCCCCGTTCAGACTTCGCAGCCTCTGAAAATATGGCAATGTGCATGTGCCCTGTTTGAAAAATAGGTGTCATCAGTCTAAGTTGGATCTCTGATCAGGCGATCTTGCTCCACTCGGGCCGTCAAACTGATGACTGTGGTTAAATTCATATAAACAGCACAAATAAATGTATAAGAATTACTTTCAGAGGCATAACATATATTTAAGAAAATGTAAAATACATCAAAATCAAAATATCTTAAAATACATTAGAATAAAAAAAAAAATAAATAAAACGATTTTAACTTCCATTTATTGATGACTGTGGTGTTGACTAGAAAGATGAATTACACATTTGAAAATCAGCTTGTATAAAGAAAAAAAAAAATACGTTAAAAATGTCGCTATCTTTCTGAATTTTATAAAGACACTACGGACAATATTCTTCCTTTCGGTTCGATGTTAAAAAACTCCCTCTCCTTGGGAATAGCTTTCAGAACCACGGTATTGAAAACCATTGTGTTTGCGCTTATATGATATGTTTTGATTGAGTTTTGGATATTTTGGGGAAAAGGTATAGCTTATTCACGAATTCTTTTATCTAATTTGATACACTATCATGCAAATTTTTATGTTATTTTTACATTGCATATTGTTTATATTAATTAATAGGAATATCCGAATTTTCAAATATGTATTCATCGCATTTGAATTTAAAGTATTTTGCGCGTACATTTATCTGTATTTATGCTGCATCAAGTGATGCACACTGTTAAAAATATCCCTGTAAAATTACGGGTAGAGGCCGGCAGCAGAGATTCCAGTCATACCTCGTAAAAAAAAAAAAAATCCATGCCCATCATTTTGTGTCAATGTGTACACCCTCGCGGAGGAAATATGGGGTCGTACCGTATTTTTGCTAACAGATGGGCTAGTACTGCAAAAATATGTGGATTGCCCTTAATTTTCTAAGTATTTAAAAATATCCCTGTAAAATTACGGGCAGAGGCCGGCAGCAGAGATTGCAGCCATACCCCGTAAAAAAAATCCATGCCCATCATTTTGTGCAGACCGTATTTTACGGAGCAAAGATATAATGCACTTCAAAACGCAATAATTCTTTAGTTACCGTTCCGTAGCACGTAGCACGTTAGATAATCATCACAGAATCGCTTTTTTGGCGGTTTAAAAAATATGTTACGATCGCGGTTAGTGACATTTTTCTAAACACGACTAAAATGAAGAGTTACACCCTAGCGGAGGAAAATGTATGCTGTCGTACCGTATTAGTTTAGTGGATCAGGTCGTTTTTCATCAAATAAGGCTGTTGCCCGTGAAAATTGAAGAGGAAACGGCCTTAAATTTACAGTTTTTTCTGAGAGCGTAATATACAAATAAATTTGCTAGCCTCACTACTTTTATAGAATGTGACGTCACATTAAAATTCTCCGGAATAAAAATCGTTTTAGTGTATCATTTTAAAATATGACGTAATTTTTACTATTAAATGCATTTGTCATGCAATAGTTTATTTATTTTTAAGTTTTTTTCTCTTTTAATATTCACGGGTACATACATTATTTAAAAGTGTGTAGCCTCCATGAACTTGTACAAACTCGTTATTATTTTTATTGAAATTTAATTCCTCTTGTTGTTATGGGAACACACACACATACACACACACACAAAAAAAAAAAAAACAATTTCTTTGGAATTGAAATCTCGCATAGGTATATTTTTTATTTTTAATTGTTCGTCAATATTATCATTTGTCGATTACGACGTAATAACTCCCATTTCTGCTTTTAACGCATATTAATAAATTTATCATTTTAAAGTTTTCTTTCTCTTTTTAATATTCACGTGAAAATTTGTTTTGTTGTTAGAAAGGAAGTTTTATTATTTGCGCTGCCTTAGAATTGACGACAAACGTTAAAAAATGTATCCCGAAATATGAAATAAAAGTGTCGTAAATATATTTTTAAATATAAACTGTTTGGCAGAATTATTACTTGACTGTTTTAAATATGACGTAATTTCCCGCATTTACTGCTTTTAATGAATTTATTATTTTAAAGTTTTTTTCTCTTTTAATAGTCATTGTAAATACAATTTTTATGACTTAATTTTCAATATTTTCCTGCTTTTATAATGTAATCATTTAATTCTGACGTTTTTCTGTTTTAAATAGTCACGTGTAATAAATTTTTAATCGTAAAGAAATATTATTCTTTGCACTGTTTCTACGACTGGCAACAATTTGAAATAAAATCCTTTCTAAAATATGCAAAAATATCTCTTGAAATGATGAAAATTTAATTAAACTAAATAAGAAATTATTATTTATTTAATATTATTATTATTATTATTATTTAATGAATTATTTTTTTCACATTTTCTTGAAAAACATATTTTAATCACAACATTGATTGAAATAAAAGATTTCAACTTAATTTGAAAATGGCGACATTGAAGAAATCTATTAATCCCTTTTCTCACTTTTTCTACAAAAATGGAGTAATTCGGTTACAATCATTAGATAAATTTAATTCAAATTAGAAAAAAATTAATATTTCGAAAACTAATTCAAATTTTTAAATTCTAATACCAGTTTTGAGATCTGCGGATCAATACGGATTTTTGGTATTAATTTCACAGCCAAACATTCCATATTTTAGGAAAAATTTTTGTAAAACTAAATCAGTCGTTTCATAAAATCGTTTCATAAATTCATTTCATAAATTCGTTTCATTAGGATTAAAAATGTATAGGGTAGATATTAATAGTATGAAGAATACTTATAAAAGGTTCTTTTTTTTTAATGTCCTGTTTGCTAAAGAGCAGTTTTATTTATTTATTTATTTATTTATTTATTTTTTTTTTTTTTAGCTCGGATTATGCTAAAGACAATGTCTTGCTTGATCGTTAGCAATCTAAACTTCATTTAATCAAAAATTATGTGCCTCTAGGTTCTCTTATAAAATTTTAAACCCTAATTTTTGTACAAAATTAATAATCTGAATTAATACCTTCATGTTCTAATAATCAATTTGCATTTAAAAAGAAATTTTATGAAAATATTCTCACGCACTTGCATAAGAATGAAATTATGCTTGTCCTAATATGTTCACGTAGATTTCCGTGCGTAAATACGGGTTAGGTTCCCTTAGAAAGACCCCAACGGAGGACACTCCCCCCTTAGGGCCTATATCCCTCTTGTTGATAATTGCCCGTCATAAACACAACCAACCTAATATGTTAAACATTAGTTTCGGCTTTAAAACAAATCTTCGAAACCTTATTATAAGTAAAATGTAAAGCACGATACTTTCAGTTGCGCGTTACCCAACTGAGCTGAGCGGTCGGTACGGTCATTACAGTCTATTACAATTGAGGCGGTATCGACCGCCATTACTGTCTCAATATTGTCACCTTTTTTCTTACTACTATTTCCAAAAAATAATCATCGTGGGAGATTTCTCTTACGAATATAGTACTAATTTATCATGAAGATTTTTCTTTGGAAATAGTGGTAGCCAAAAAAGAGACCGTACCATTAACGTCTCTATTACAATATTGAGACGGTAATGGCCGTATACGTGCATGAAAACTTCGGTCCGTCCATATCTCTCATATATTCTTGTGTTGTCGCTATCTACTTAAAAATGACGTAAACAAACTTGGCTAATAATACACAAAAATAATTTTTATTCGAAATTATTTTATTTTAATTTACAAGCAGATAATATATATGTACATCTGTGATTCTACCCTTTACATGAAACTAAGAAATTTTTAATCTGCTTATTAGTTGAATCACTGTCATAACATTTTTCTGATAAAAGATTAGAAATTCTCCCAGTCAGTCGCTTCAATCTGTTGCAATCACAAGGCCATAAGACACCTAGAAAATATACGGAAATGTGTAGAAGATTAAAAAATATGTATAGTAAATAAATAAAATTATATTAAAAAGTACAATGCAACCACAAATGGGGACGTTCAGAATGTGCGAAATCATTGTATACATTTGTAAACAAAAAAGGGGGATGGAGAAGGGGTAGGACGAACAATATGTACAGTAATTCGAGGCTAACGAAAGAGACAGGCTACCGTAGAGGTCTGCACGGGCCGGAATTTCCAGGCCGGGCCCGGCCCGAACGAAAGCTATCTTGGCCCGGCCCGTTTGCATTTCTACAGTTGTCGGCCCGGCCCGTACAAAAATCAGTGAAAACAGGCCCGGCCCGACACAATTTCTAAAAAGAAAAAAAAATCCGTTTTTTTTCAACTTACAATTACGATTCTTTTAATGAATACTACATAGTACATACATATTTATGAGAACATTTTGCAGTATATTTTACATTACTATGATGTTCGCAAAACAGAAAACACACAATATTAAACATTAACGATTACTTACAGTGTTTTAGTCATCGTGTCTACAGACATTTCAAAATGGAAATAAGGATTCATTAAAAGATTAATGAAGTTCATCAGAATAAAGGATTAAAAACATGATAACTTTTGAAACTGTATAATAAAAAGTAGATTTGTGAAAATATTTCTCTCATTTTTAAGGCTTTTCTCAAATCCAAAGGAGCTACATTTCGACAGATTTATGAATTCTTTTCTTTTCGGAAACGCGTAAGATTGGCAGGTATTCTTATTCAGAAGCTATGTAAATGTTGTTTATTTTCATAGATAAAACCAATATATCTACAAGTATATTTATAAAACAAAAAAGGAGAAAGACAAAAAATGTAGTTCGGGGTATCGAACCCGGGCCCGCGGATCAGCCAACAAACGTCGTACCAACTGAGCTACGCACAACCTGCCTTTTTTGTTATAAAGTACGTACTTATGTTGTGTACTAATATTAGACCCCCCGGTTTCTCAAGAACTAACGAGCGTTGTATAAAATCCGTTGAACCTGAGACTAAGGGGTCTCTACCCTACAACATATATTAAAATAATCAAAATCTGTGATTAACAAGGTTGGCCCTCTCCTTGTTAGTAACAAAACCATGAACAAACAGAAAACATCCATTGGAGACAGAAAACATCCACTGGAGACAGATTGCAAGGCTAAAGACTTGCATGCTGGGTTATACCGGTAATTACACATGCAACTTTCCCCACATCTGTCGAGACCATACTGACCAAAGAAAACTTTTGAAACTGGCCATACAAAGCAGTAACCCAATTCGAAAAGAACGACACTTCCAAACTGAACTCCTTATAAAGCCTACGAATATTTGGCGATGTTTTTAATCGCCAAAAGCAAAACATCGCGGTAATCTTTATCCTTGACGAAGTTGTTTGTCAAACTATTTAACAGTCTAATAGGATAACTCTGGACCATTGCATCCTGATAGAGATTTTTGATATCATTTATTATACTATCATGATTAGAATTTAACTTAGCAATCCTTATTAAACTACTGATAATGATATTTCTAAAAATGGAAATATGTACATTGGAATTTGTAATCCCTTCTCTTATCATAAATGCAGGTATTCAATCCACCCCTCTCAATTTCGATAGTGAGATCCAAATAATTTACATGTTTTTCGTGTGGATAGTAGTCTAAATTTAAATCGCTATTGGAATCGTTAATCCTAACCATCAATACATCATCAATATATCTAAAACTTAAAAAATCCTTATTTAATGTCTCATTAACCTCGTATAAAAATAAATAAATATCTGCAAGTACCGAACTACAACTACCCCCCATAGGTATACCCTTATCTGTTGAAACACATGTTTACCATCGAGTAAATAATTTTCATTAACTACAAAATTAAATAAATTTGTTAAATGACGTAAATTTTTACCCAAAATATTGTACCGCTTTAAAAAGTCAAACATTTGTAAAACAATCAAACATATATATATATATATATATATAATAATGCAAACATATATATATATATTCGGAATTTCTAAGATTGTATGTATAAGGTTTTCAATAGTAATTTCCAGAAAATTACGTTTGTTAAATCGAAAAATCGAAACAGAGGGGGAGGGGGGGGGGGGGGGGTAAGGGAGTATTTGATAATTTGATATATAAAAAAAGTAGCAGAAAAATGAAACTGCATCAGTGGTTACTAAACATCTACCCGAATCCGAATTCTTTGGAATAGCTCATGCACCGTTAAAATAATAATAATAATAATAAATAATAATAATAATAAATAATAATAATAATAAATAATAATAATAATAATAATAATAATAACTTAATGCGGAGGAATTGAACCCCTTCCTTTTTTTTCTACGGCCTGAAAGAAAAATTGCCTTACATCTTTAATTAATATTTCATTTATTAAAATTAGTATTTATTAATATTCATTTTGCTAGTGGATCCAGTGCTGAATTTACAGTCTGACATCCCTACCCCCAACCCGCTGGAAGATTACGAATTTGATCTTTAATTATAGTCTAGAAGGGCACCCCTCCTTGGAATTTCAGAGGCCGCAAAGCTTCAGAAATCCCTCCCGAAAAAATAATCGAAACTAAGTTTATATCTTAAAGAGGGTAGGGAGAGAGAAATTATTGTTATTTTTCAATAGAGCCATTTTTTATCTTTAATACCTGACTTTTGACCACGGCTCCGCTCTCACAGTGTAAGTTTTGCAGTTGAAAATGACAATTTTACATATAATTTTTTTTTTCTTTTTCTTCATAATTTATTTAACTACTAAGGCAACTTCCATCTAAATCCGTTCAGTAGAACTTTTTTAACTATATTCGCATGCATTATTTTATTTTTCCATATGTTGGAGAATTAAAATGAAGATTATGTTTGCAGAATATCAACAGCAATTTATTAGCATAAGAGAATGTATTTTCTAAATGTACATATTCATCCTCCAAAAATATTTTAATGTTTTATTTTTCCTTTTAGTGTTTATGTAGCGCCACATAAAAAATCAAAAGTGTGCACTTTTGATTGTCCTTAAGAAGTTGGCAATGTAATAAAATAAATATTATAATTAATTTCTGATGCTAACAATGAACAAAATGAAATTAACTGAACAAAAAATACTATTAAAAAAATTCTTTTTAAAAAAAATAAATATTTATTAAAAATTTCTTTTTTTTTCTACTTTGTTATAGTTTTTAAAAACTTCTATAAAGTAAAATTGTTTAAAAAAAGTTTTCATGGGTAGCAAGTTTTTATTACTTTAATAAAATGAAACTGTTCTTTTCTAAGAGGAAAATGTAATGAGACTCAGGGGTCGAACCAGCAAAATTTGAGGCCTATTTAGGGCACCTTCACAAAAATCTATTTAATAATACAGGTCCCTTCACAAAGATGAATTTAACAAAATGGACCCCTTTATAAAAATAAATTTATTAAAATTGGCCCCTTCACAAAACTCCTTTTAATGAAACAGGTCCCTTCACAAAATTCTTTTTTAATAAAATGGGCCCTTTACAAAATCCCTTTCCATAAAAACTTACTTCTATTTATTATTTTTATTTTGTTAGGTTTTTAAATCTGTGATTTGCAAATAAAACCAGTTCACCAGAAAAAAAATTTTAGCAAAATGGTTTAAAGAAGTTTTTGTTAATAAAGGCTTAGTTCGAATTTGAGTAACTCGATTTCAACTTTCATTACAAAATATTATTTTTCACAAAATTATAATAAAATTCACAAAAAAAAACTTTTGCTTTTCACAAAATGGGCACCAAGAAATAAACCTGCACCGACCTCGGAAATTTCATAGTATGGAAGTATCCTTTGATATTTTTTAAAACAATTTTATATCTGAAAGTTACCGTAAAGATACGCTTTATTTCTTGGTAATACTGACTTACGAAAATTGTTAAAAATATTTATTTATATATTTTTAAACATTACTGTCTTATGATGAAATATTAACAATAAAATAATCTTAAGCAAATTTGGAGAATTTTTTTCAAAAACTTAAAATAGAATCCATTTTTTTGTGAAAATGAATATTAAAATATATATATGTATATATATATATATTGTAAAATTTCCCTGAAAAATTCTATTTCACATTAGTTCTTTAGCTATTTTTTTTTTCAAAAATCTCATAAATTTCATCACATGTCAATATTTTGAGGTATCGTTATTAATTATCCAAAAAAAATTGAAGTAGCTTCCCACATAATTTCACTCTATTTTCGTCCGATAATATAAAAAATTTCAAATCGCATCAAAATCAATTGTTTTCCCGAAAATGAACTAGATGGCGCTGTACTTTTAAAATATGTCCTTATCCCCAAAATTGGCGAAGAAAAAAATTCACGAAGAATATAATCTACAATTAATATTAAAATTTGGTCATTTTTTATGTTTATAGGGAAATTGAAGCATGCAGTAATCCTTTATTGAATGATTTCAGCAATTAATAGCAGAAAAACTACCGATAATTAAGCTTTTAAAGCTAAAAATAGACAGAAACTAATTCAACGCTATTGAGATTCATTACGCGAAGCAGTCCGTCAGGGATGAAAATGCCTGACGAGCCAGCTCATCTATTTAGTAGTAAGGCTACTAAATAGATGTATTTAGAAGCTCTATTTAGTAGCCTTACCTCGTACAGTATTCCTGTGACGTCACAATTGGTAAAATGGCGATTTTTATTGCCTCGAACTGCAAGGGAGAACAGAGTCCATTACCTCAGAACCTAGATCGCAAACCGCTAATTCAGTCAAAAATAAAAGTTGTCTCACATTCTCCTTCCAAGATGAATGAATATGAATGCTTGTTTATAATTTTTACGTTTAAAGCCCGTAAACAATCAGACCTCAAATTCCTTTCGCCAGGGCCCCCTATGTTCTTTGAATACATTCCTATTCTTCAAATTTCTCATAATAAAATTAATTTTTTTACCTCTTTTCTTAAAGAATTTTCTGTGCTTTTCGCTTGGCTAAATATTTCTAAAATATATATTTAATGTTATATTTTCAAGCGTTAAAATTTTAGTGCAGTTTCCAAACTGTGAATAAAATTTGAACACAATAAAATATAACATATTAGACCAGGCAATAGAGACCGTATAGGGGCTCTACCTAGCAAAATTCATGGTAGTTCTGGAAAAAGGCTTAATATGTTTCTTGGGTCGCTGAATCTGAATTTTTAACTTCCCCCCTAAAATTCCCCGCCGCAACCCCCCCCCCCCCCCAAATAGTTGTTTTTAAATTAAATTTTTTATTCTTTTAGGGGAAAAGTATGTAGAAATTCAGAAAGTAGACAAAATTTGCAACAAATAGGATATATGACATTATGACGTAGAAAGGTCGCTGAATCCAAATTTTTAGCTTCCCTCCTAAAATTCCCCTGCCGCAAACCCCCAAAATAGTTGTTTTTAAATTAAATTTTTTATTGTTTTAGGGGAAAAGTATGCAGAAATTCAGCAAGTAGAAAAAATTTGCAACAAATAGAATATATGACATTATGACGTAGGATGAACGGGGAGTGGGGGCTGTCTCTGAACATGCACTGCGGCGCTACGTGCACTAAGTTATGCAAGTTCAGGCAATAGGGGATTTTACTTGACAAAATCAATGCTAGTTCTGGATTTCGACACACTTTATGTTTTTGGGGTCGCTGAATCCGAATTTGTAACTTCCCACCAAAATTTCACCCAGCAAACCCCCCAAAAATTGATTTTTTGAAAAAATTTGGTTTTTGAGAAAAGCGCCAGGGGAATGTTCCGAAGCAGCCCCCCCTCCCTCTCCCTGCTTGTCCTACGTGATAATGTCATATGTCCTATTTGTTGCAAATTTTGTCTACTTTCTGAATTTCTACATACTTTCCTCCTAAAACAATAAAAAATTTAATTTAAAAACAGCTATTTCGGGGGGGTTGCGGGTGGAATTTTTGGGGTTAAGTTAAAAATTCGGATTCTGCGACCCAAAAAACTTAAAGTAAACCTTATAAGGAAAGTTCGGAGGGGAGATGGAAGTGCGAATGTAAACATGTGAGTGGTTAAGTGGAATTGCGCAACTTAGTCCACGCAGCACCACGCGCATGTTCCGAGACAGATCCCCCTCCCTCTTCATCCTACGTCATAATGTCACGTATCTAATTTGTTGCAAATTTTATCTACTTTCTGTATTTCTATATACTTTTCCCCTAAAACAATAAAAAAATTAATTTTTTTTAATAAAAACCTTTTTTGGGGGCATTTTACCAAAATTTTTTTGGGTCGCCGGAGGAAATTTTGGTAGGAAGTTACAAATTCGGATTCAGCGACCCAAAAAACATAAAGTAAGCCGATTTCCAGAACTACCATTAATTTTGCCAGGTAAAATCCCTATCGTCTGGACTATATGCCTTTGAAATATTTTTCCAAGCAAAAAGCAAAGAAAATAAAAACATCCTTTGAAAAAAGCACACAGAAAAAAAAAAAAAAATTCTGATCAGAAATTAAACAAGAAAGAAAAAGCATGTGCCAAGCATAAATTATGTAACACTTTCCGAAACCTTCGGAATGCTGTAACAACCACTTAGTAACATGAAAGATGATGTCTAAACAAACAATACGAAAACGCATAACATATATGAAAACTAATTTTAGGAATTAACATCTATAGTCGGAAACATATCCGAATTCTTTTGTACAGTTCTGTATATGAGCTAAATATTTGCATATACAGTAGAACCTCGATTATCCGAAGAATTGGGAACGACCATCTTCCCGAAAATCGAAGTTTTCGGTTCGCTATTTCTTAAAATGGTAACAAGTGCTTAATAAAAATAAAGCAATGTCGAAATAGGAACAAGAATAAATTACCCGAATTTTAAATTTGAAATTAAATACATTTTACATATTTCACAAGAGTTTGGAAAAAAAATTTCGTTTGTCGCAGTTTCGATTGCTTTTGCTTTGCAGTTCTATCCCGAAGTTTTTTTTTAAATATTATTAGTTAACCAGTATCACAGTCTTTCTGCTGCTCCAGCCATGCCAAACCTTTTTCAAAACATTCAAAAGCTTCAGAATTGCTAATTTGTTCGTTTTCTTAATCCACATCGTTCTCCTCTTCTTCGCTTTGATCAACGTGATAGTAAAAAAAAGCTTTAAAAATGAGTTTTGCACACAAGGAACGTAATAGTAAAAAAAGATGGGGGGGGGGGGAGCAAGCTTTAAAAATGGATTCCGATTAACCGAGAGTTTCGGTTAAAAGAGGCTCTACTGTATACTAGACAGTATGCAAAAATTTAATTCACTTAAGAACTATAGGAAGCGCATAAGACAATTGAAAATTCCCGCCAATAAGCGGAAATGTATTCGAATTCATTTGCTAAGCCTTGTATAGTATAGCATCTATAAAATTTATACACGACAAGCAATAGGCAAAAAATTAGCCAAATTTTGAAACGCATACAACAATTTAAAATGTACTCCCAGGCATTATTTCTCATAGATGGTACTTTAACCGAATTGTTTTGTCTGTGTCCCTATAAATAAACTATGAATATTATCTATTCTATTTTTTATAAAGAAAATTAATTGTCCACCTGTGTGATCCGTATTCATTTCATTATGTTTGAAGCTGTTGTTCGAGTAAAAGTTTGGTTCAGAAATAATAAGATTTAGTGGGTTAAATAATGAGCTCGGAATTCTATGGGAAAATTTTTATTTTCAATTTGAAAAGAAAAAAAAAAAGAATAAAAACACAGCTTTTTACAACTAAACACCAATATTGCAGCATGAGAATTATAAACAGGCTTCGGAAACATATTTATAACACAAAATTTTTTAGAGATTTCTGACGATAAGAACTATTTTGTTTTTAACATTAAATGGCCCGATGTGAAAAATAAGTGATAAGAAAACACTACTTACGAGCCATTAGGTTCGTTTGGAAAGTTTTTCGATTAAGTATATTAATTCAAACACTGATTTTAGGTATATTTAAGGTTATTATCACGGGCTTTAACCCGGTCTTTCGTTTAGAAGTGCAAAAATCACAGAAGATGGGAGCGTGCGCAGCACGCCTGGTGTATGCTGCTGAAGGTTGTGTTACCTCCAATTGTAGGATTGTTTGGATAGATATTCATTAATCCGTTCAGGACCGGCATCTTTTACACGAATTTATTCGTTTGGCACCACTTTTGTTAATTATTTGACTTAACTTTATAAATCACGAAAATGTCGTAATTAAATAAAATCAATTTTACTTTTCTTTTTTACTGGTATCAAACTCAAGTGTTTTAAACACGTTTTGAGGGTACATATATGCCCCCATGGTTCCGAACGGGCTAACCCTTTAGTGCGCACCTTTGCATGTATGCAAACAACAGTGTTTTGAATTTAATAGATTTTTTTTAAATTCGTATATACCTAATTCACATCAGAAAATTAAAATAGCAGTATTTGTTTTAATTAATAACAGTCATTCCGTATTTTAAAAAAAGCGAAATTAACCATTGAAATCTTTCTTGTGTAAAATCAGATTCTCTGAACTACGTAATTTCTGGAAAATATTCTATCATGGGAATTAAAGGGTTAAACGTTATGTTTTATAAAATAAATAATTATATAAAATAAGGTATTTGGAGAGATACTTATTAAAATATTTAACAATTTGCAATATTTTAGCTTAAAACAGCCACACGACAGTAGTTTTTACTTATATTGCAGATGTGCAACAGAAGAAAAGATTGACGTATTATATGAAAAATGTATCTCTGATTTTTTTTCATTATTTTTCCTGTGTTAATAGACCTTTCACAGAATCACATATAATTTTTTCGAAACAAAATAAAAAATCGCGCATTTAAGTAAAATCATAAAAATTCGAAGGCAGTAAGTTCACTAGCATTAGGATTGTTTTGAAAGGTTTCGTTTAAATATACAGTGTGTCCACGTATAACTTGACCGACCTTTATTTTCGCAATCGTTGGTCCTAGATGCATACTTTCAATTACAAAAATGGTTTAAATAAGGTATAGAATTATTTTTAAAGCGATTTTTGTCAAGAAAAATATTTATTAAAAAATTACGAAAAATTGTTATACGGTTCCCCGGTCCCATAAGTGATACTTACTAAAAATTTACCGTGACATTGACAAGTAAGACAAAAAAAGTCCCATTCTACTAACGTTAAAATTGACCGAGTTATGAAATTTTGAAATGCATGACTTATATAACTTTTTTGCAACTCAAAACAGATGATTTCTGCTATGCTTTCAGGGGTCGTATATAAAGTACTTAAACTTATTTCAAGGTATCTGCGCTTTGACAAAAATCGTACAACTATTACGATTCAGTTAACTTTTATTAGTTAAGTTTCAGATTAGTTACAATAATTGTATTTTAACATATGTTTTATTTTGTAAGTATTTGAGGCTATGATTTCTTTTAACAAAAATTATGTTATTTTCAAATGGTTTCATTTAACTTGCAACGATCGTCTTTCCAGTTTAAAATTTGTACTCGAACTTTAACTCCCTTTGAAATGTCCGATCGAAGTTAAATTTTACATACTGATTTAAATCCGATGACAATGTAATATTATTATGATTTTCGACGCTTACCATCTTATACATACCATCTTATACATTAGAGGATAACACACAAAAAAAAAAAAAAAAAAAAAAAAAATCGGATAGATTATCGTCAACAAGTTTAAGAAAGAGTTTTAGATTAGATAACATAAACCTGCGATGGTTGTGTTTTTTTAACTTTTATAATTACGTTTTATGTATTTTTTGACGCTGAATAAAAATAGTACCTTCACTTTTAACCATCATGTCTGGAGTTTTCGCAAATCGTAAATTTCAAGGTTAAAAAATAGCGAAAAATCTACTAATAAAATAGATGCAAGACTTTCTTATTTAATTTTAATTGATTTTTCAACTACTTTTCAGCAGTGATCTAGTGCTGCGGTTGCAGCCTTACCGACTTATATAAGTGAGCTGGGCATGGTCCTTGTGGTTTAGTGGTAGAGCACTGGTGATCTATTCCAGCGGCCCGGGTTCGATTCCCGGGTTGGACATTTTTCACTAAGTTGGTTAACGACTTGTTAGCAATGTGATTATTCACGTATTTAATATTCAACTTTCTTATTTAGTTTAATTTTAATTTTTTTCAATAATTTATTCAATTTTTTTTCTTATACCGGATGTCTTACAGCTAAACAGCTCAGGGGTCCGATGAGGTTGGGAGGTGAGGAGGGATCAATTTTAACTTTGAGCTTTTTAACTTTGAAATTTGCTTTTTGAGAAAAATCCTGACGTGATGGTTAAAAATAAAGGTTTCGGATTCAGCGCTATAAAATACATAAGAATCAATTTTCAAAAAATAAAAAACATGACCCACCCCAAAATTTGAAAGACAGTGTAATCTAACAGCATTTTAAAATATGTATCATTTTATAAACAATCGAGGCTGTTGTTTTTCATCCTTTTATTTAACAAAAATTCTGTTACTTGTATCCTCTTATATGTTCAGTACAAATTGTATATTTTGCAGTAATACATCAGAATGATTAAATATTTCAAATTTATATTGCAATGCTTATTCTACTCTCAACCAGTTCTTTAATATATCTCACAAAGTTATATTTCTACTAAATTTGTGAATAACTCCTAATTTACAGCAAAAAATATGCTCCAACTTTAAACAGCTATTACTCGGTCAATTTTAATCTTAGAAAAACGGCACTTTCTTTGCCTTAATTATCAGTGTAACAGGAAAATTTAACTAAATACAACTTATAGGACCAATACGTCAGAATGATTAAAGATTTCAAATTTATATTGCAATGCTAATTTTACTCTCAACCAGTTCTTTAATATATCTCACAAAGTTATATTTCTACTAAATTTGTGAATGACCCCTAATTTGCAGCAAAAAATATGTTCCAACTTTAAACAGCTATTACTCGGTGAATTTTAATCGTAGAAAAACTGGACTTTTCTTGCCTTAATTATCAGTGTAACAGGAAAATTTAACTAAATATAACTTATAAGGCCGGGGGACCGTATAAAAATTTAGATTCTGTAATTCTTCACTATTTTATTTTATTTTATTTTATTTTATTTATTTATTTTTATTTTTTTTTATCTTAACTCTGCACCTAATTTTGACCACTTTTGTAATTGGAAGTATGCATCTAGGACCAACGGTTGCGAAAATAAAGGTCGGTCAGGTTATACGTGGACACACTGCATAGCTGCCAACTTGTGCGGATTTTTGCTACCACTAAAATTTTACAGAAATTTTTTCCTTATTTAATTATCAACATTCACTGCAATTCGGAGATTGAATTAGGCAAAATTTTCTATTAAATTTTAGTGGTAGCAAAAATCCGTACAAGTTGGCAGCTATGACACTGTATAAAATAATTCAACATTGATTTTAGGCAGGGCCTGATTACCAACGGGGCACACTTACACCAATAAATTTTAAAAGAAAAGAATGTTCGCCTTATCTAAACGCCGTATTCATGTAAAATTTCTGCTATGAATGAGGCAAAATTTTCTGTTTCTTTTTACTGGTAGGAATTTGCCCTGTTGGTAATCAGGCCCTGATTTTAGGCATATTTAAAGTTATTATCACCCCCGTGGTGGACAAGGTCGGCTAATATTGTATTAAAATGTCTCACAGACTTTTTACCAGGCATAATAATTTAGGACATAAAGGGTTAAGATAAGGGGCATTCTCACAATCTTTTGACTTTCGGGAATAAAAATCTGGTGAAATTAAACTTGCTAAAATAACATTTTAATCTGATAGACGAATGCCTTAATGATTCAAAATAAAGAAAAAAATGGTCAGCAGAGAAAAATGTTTTATTTAACTGAGGTTTAAGTTAAACTTGCGAGTTTAATTTTCCTTACCATTTTACCACTATAACTTTCTATTTTCTTCTAATTTTTTACTTATAATGAATTTGCATATAGTACCCACAGGACATTCAAATAAGAAATAATAACAATGTAGTAATTTTAGTAAAAAATTTTGGTATAACATTGTCTTAAAGGGGTGTTAAAGAAGGGATGGAAGGGAAAAAAGGGAATGGTATAGGAAAAAAGGGATGGTAATGGGAAAAAAAGGGATGGTAAGGATGGGATAGTAAGGAAAATGACCACTATTTTTAGGCAAATCATGTTAACACTAAGTGATAGCCACAATTTTCATTGATTTTTAGAAACAGTTATTTACATTGGATTAAATTTAAAAAAAATTAATTTACCTCGAAAAGTGCAGGAATAAACCTTGGGGACGGTAAGACTACCAATAAAGCCACGATGCTTGAAATTGATATTTAAATGCTGATTTAAATTCTGCAGTCAATTTCCTGTCAAAGAATTTTAGGCATTCTTTATCTAGCATACTTCTGCATGAGAAAAAACTTGAAAAAAATTCTGTGGCTGCATCTGAAGTGATTTCCTGTATAAGTTTAGCAAGAGGGATGGTAAGGATCTAAAACCCAGGGACAGAGTTCAAAAAATAATATCAACCGTAAAAATGTGTGCAGGTTAATTTTTTGCTACATATTTATATAAAACAATTGTCCCAGTTTCGGAAAAAAAATTACATCTAATTATTTTTATTGAAACTATTTTATACACAGCTCCAAACTTAACTAGTATGTTGTGGCCATCACAAAACTTTCTTCTATATAAATCACGTCAATTAAATCATTTAAATAGTAAAATAAATTACAACAATTTATTTATATAAAAGTATACCTGAATTTGAAATTTGATGAAAATTCGTGCATTATTTATTGAAATAGAGCTGTAGGAGAAATTTTGAAAAATGTAGCATAGCAGTGCCACCTGTTGAGCGATTTGCAGCAAAACACAAACAGTACTAATTCATATACCAGAATCGTAAACCGGAATCGCCAAAACACAAACAGTACTAATTCGTATACCGGAATCTGAAGTTGGATGAAAATCCGTGTATTAGTTCTGGAGCTAAAGCTACTGTGGAAATAAAAAAAAATGCAGCACAGCAGCGCCACCTGTTGAGCGATTTACGCCAAAAGGTACAAAACATCAATTCATGTCAAGAACTAACTGAATCTGAAATTTCATGAAAATCCGTGCATTAGTTTTGGACATTGAGCTATTGTGGAAGTCGAGAAAAACGCTGCATAGCAGCGCCACCTGTTGAGCGATTTACAGCAAAACATAAACAGCACTAATTCATATCCAGGTATACCTGAATCTGAAGTTTGTTGAAAACCCGAGCATAAGTTCTTGAGATAGAGCTATCGCGGAAATCACAAAAAATGCAGCATAGCAGCGCCACCTGTTGAGCGATTTACACCACAAGGTGCAAAACGTCAACTCATGTCAAGCACCAACAGAATCTGAAGTTTGATGAAAATCCGTGCATTATTTCTTGAGATAGAGCTATTACGAAAATCGTGTAAATGCTGCAAAATGCAGCATAGCAGCGCCATCTGTTGGGCGATTTGCACCAAAACGTTACCAGCACCAATTCATATCAAGGATTAACTAAATCTGAAGTTTGATGAAAATCTGTGCATTAGTTCTTGAGATAGAGCTAGTGCAGAAATCGCGGGAAATGCAGCATAGCAGCGCCACCTGTTGAGCGATTTACACCAAAAACTAATCAGCATCAATTTGTATTAGGGACTAACTTAATATAAATTTTTATTAAATTCCGTGCATTAGTTCTTGAGATAGAGCGCCCACAATATTTGTGTCACATACACACAGACAGACAGACAGACAGACAGACAGACTCACAGAGTCACAGACAGACATTTTGTAAAAACATGTTTTTTGGAACCTCTGACCCCTAAAACGTGTAAATCCGTCGAAAACCGAAAGTCGAAAATTTTCATGAATCCAATACTTTCTTCTTGTAAAGATAGAAGAAAGTAAAAATCAGCATCAGGAACACGGGACGGTATAGGAGTTTTCCTGTTATTTGGACCTCCAACATCGTCCAAAACTTATTTATCACGTTAATATTGTTACGGAATCATGCAATGAGATGTTCCCCAGTATATGAAATTAAAAAAATCACAAGAATATGTACTAAAATAAAAATTATTATTCAGGGACATGAAAGTCAAAAGATTGTGAGAATGCCCCATAAACCAAAGTAATAAAAACCTATAGTCATTTTAAATTTCACGCCAAAATCAGAATTTTTGTACAGTGCTGATTTTTTTTTAATGATGCATTTGAAGCACATATGTATGTCTTACCGTCAATATAACTGAGAGTATCAACTCCAATAATGCTATCCATCTGACTTCCCAGCAATTTTATGTTGTTTCCTTCTAAATACAGTTGCCGCAGTTTCAATCCGTGAAAAAGATCCTTAGAGATATGCTGAAGTCTGTTTTTTCTGAAAGGGTAATTCAGTGCTTTAGTTGAAACTTTATCATAAACTTATATTTAGAAAGCAGCAAATATCAAAGGGTTCTACTATTTTGAGAAAAACAAAACTACTTGACCAATTTAAAAGTAACACTTTTCCAATGATATTTGATCCAGGGCCAGATTATCGCACAGGCCAACTAGGCCGCGGACTAGTGCCCTGTGATAATGGGCCCCCAAAATTAAGAAAATTATTTACAAAAAAAATTCTTTAAAATGCACTTTTCTGCAATGATTTGCCGAAAACTAAAAAATATTTTGGTTAACTTGGCAACTGTATCGTAATATATACACTTTTAACCCTTAAATGCCTGATTTTTCAAAAATCATTTTAATAACGTTTTTTGGCTTTCATTTTTTAAATAAATCATGGAAAAAATACTTAAAAAAATCATATTTTGTTTTAAGTATGGTTTACGGCTAAAAAACTGTTTGTTACTAATCGGCATTACTGGTATTTAATTGAAAAAATAATTTTCCTCCATAAAATTCTATAATATTAAACACACATGAATTTTAGGAATTATGATAAGAAATAAATTTTACTTGCTCACTGCAGAGTAAAACAGGATATTTCGCAAGCTTCAAAACAAAACAAAAAGAACATGTAACAACAATTGAAAAAATAAATCTATCTTTATTCTTAAACAGCACAAGTGTTGCCATCTACATGTTGAAAATCGATTTAATAATATTTTCAGAATGTATTTTATTGGCAAAATTAGACATTATATCTTCAAAATTATTCTAATAGTATTTTAGAAGCCTAAATTGGGTATATTGCCGAAAAGCAACACCCGGCATTTAAGGGTTAAAAAAGACACGTGTTTCTTAATCCACGAAGCTGTAACAAAACTAGGAACGATATGAAAATATATAATATGTCTTCCGAATCACCTATTATTTCAAAAAAGCGTACTTTATCATTTGAAATCTCAGAAACCAATATGTTTTCAAGTTTTAAACAATCGTTTATATAAAAAAAGGCTTTTTTTCTTTGCTGCCAGTGATTTTCGGAAATGTTTCCGAGTAGTTTGAATAGTGTAGTTATTAGTTTTCTCAAACCAAAATATCCGTTTTTCGTATGCTATTTAGTCTCACACATTTTCAGCATGCAAGAGTAACAAAATAATATTAATTTTCTAAACTCTCCTTTAAATCTCGAAAATATGTTTGGTTTCTGATGTTTCTAAAGATGTAGAACATTTTTCAGAATCCTTAGTAACTTTAAAGGGTCTACATGTCTTTCATTAGTTATATTTTAATAGATTAGAAAAAAAGCTGTCTTTTATTTACAATGTTATATCCCCTAAATACTCCTACAAAAATTCTAGTTATTACTTTGCTTTAAAAGGTACCGAAAAGATGCTGGTCCTTGGGCTCCAGTCACCCTTCATCGGGCTATGATTTTATCATATTATGAAATGAAATGTAACTGTTTTTCTTAGCAAACGTCTTTTTGAAAATTTACGGGCAGCAAAGGATAAACGTTTCTGTAAATCTTGATTTCTGAATAGAGTGAACCCCCAGTTATTGACACCTAGCCAGTAACTGACACTTCAGCAGAACTCTAACTCAAATAAGCATTTTCGTGTAAAATTCCGCAAAGTAATGTTATCTAATGTTAACTTAGACACTTATTTTTATTTTGGAGTCAATGTATTCACCACTAGTAGGACAGGAAGATATCCAATGAGGAAGTAACTTTTGTGAACACAAAAAGTGCCATTGTAAGCCAGCCATCTTATTTTTGAAATCAAGGTAGTGCTTTCTTTTTATATATTTCTAATTAGGGATGGGGCAAATATTCGGCCCTTTTTCCGAATATTCGGTTGGCCGAATACTGAAGGCTTGTTGGCCGAATATTTCAAGACATCTAGCCGAATACTTCTAAAATTTCTCCGAATATTGAAAGATATCTTGCCAAATAAATTCGGGATAAAAAATGTTTTCGTTTTTTTGCAATTTCTTTCTCTAATCCAAATTGGCTACTTTCTGGCACATTCCTGAAGTCATTTTCATTCTTACTTGCACAAAATGTACAGTTATTCAGATACAAAAAAAATATACAGCCTCTCTGTATTTCCTATAAAAGTTAGGGATTTTTTAGAAAATGGTGTCCAAATTGGAGATCCGACTGTCTTCATTAGAGAATGATAGATTACAACATAATGTGCTTCATTCTAAAACACTTGGTTATTCATTAATGTCTGCAAATTCCGCGCACATATAAAAAGGCCCTTATGAAATTCATGATAACTTACTTTCTATTTTCGATAAAGCAAGGAATGCAAAAATTTCGTCACTAGGTGCATTAGCTAAGATTCATTTTCAAGGTGGAATATCAAATATCACTATTCCAAGTATAACAGTACATATGAAAACAGAACTGGTGTCAAACAAGATAGTTACTAGATGGCCCAACCTGCTTTATGAAGATGGTTTTATAAATATTTAAATATAAATTCTAAATATTGAGCAAAATAACTTATTAATTTTGTAGTTTCTAATTTTAAGTAATTATTTGCATGATTTTTGGCTTTAATGTGTAACATTATTATGCATGCATTTTTTAATTGACATCTTCTTTCAGTCATGTTGTTATCAGTTTCTGTGTATGCTTTTAATGCTTGTTGAATAAGTGGAATATTGTTGAATATTGTATGTGCTGGTTCAAATGTCAAAGAATTTTAATATATGTAATCTACTTAAACCGTACCTTTTCGTTAATGTAATTTGTAAGTTAAGGCTTGGAGACTGATTTTACAACAGACTCATTCTTACAAATTTGTTTATCATTAGGGACACAAAATCTCCACAATAAAATTTACTTGATAAAAGATTATTTCAGAAAATATCTCCTCGTGAATTATGAGAGAGAGAGAGAGAGGGTGTAAGAATATTATTGATTTTGTATGCAAGAAAGGATAAAAGTAGCATTTGAAAGTAAAAGTTAATTAAATTTTTTATACTTTAATAGAAATAACTTGTCATCTTGACTTACTCAAAATCAATTTGATATATAAGTAGAATAAAAGTATAAAATACAATTTCGTAATTTTTTGTGCTAAAATAGGTTTTTCAAATTTAAAAGTACATGTAAGAGTAGAAATAATTAATAAGTTCCTATTTTAGGTAAAATGTTTATGAATAACTTTCCTGTAGATAGAGTTATGCTATTATAATTTAGATGTGGTAAAAGTTGTTTCTCTCTGTCTGTCTCTCTCTCTCTCTCTCTACACACACACACATATATATATATAACCGATAAGCATAATAATCACCAACAAAAAACGCATTCATGTGAAATGCGCCAAAATGCTGCAGTAAAACACATAAATCCAATATAAACTAGCAAAACGATTTATTTAACCTGAATTAGCGCACTCCCTCACAGAACAAGAAAAAGAATACAACTGTTTTTAAACATTTCAACAAGAAAATACAGAAAAAACTAGTAAAAACATTATAATCAAAAGCTATTTTTTTATTGGAAAAAAAAGTTGGTATTCGGCCTAAAATTTGGCCGAATATTCGGCCAAATCACTATTCGTTCCATACCTATTTCTAATGAAAACTAATCTAAAGAATCTAAACCTCTTTCTTAAAGTTATACTTGTACCAATTAGTTAAAAAATGCCTGTGATACATTAGTGCCATGATTTCTAGTTTACAGTTGTTATTGGTTCCAGGGATTTGATTTCTCCAGTCTCTGACAAAGGAGCCTAAATATTATCTTTATAATAAACATGTCCAAAAGATATAGTTTTGTAATTTCCGAATCGGTCCAATTTCAACATTTTTCTAAATGAAAATTAATACAAAAGTATAAAATAATAATGCATTATATTTAGAGATGTTGAAATAATCTTTTATTCTTCGTGTAAATGAATTAAAAAAATATATTTATAACAGATAGTATATAAGAAGCACTGGGAAACAGCCTGTTCGCAAAATGCAGAATCCGCGTTTCATGAACAACGATGCCAAACCAGTCCTGTCGAGTTTTTCAGATTATGTCGTTTTGTTTTGCTTTTTATGGAGTTTAAAACTGCAATAACTAAATATTTTAAATTATTTTTACGGTGCCGATTTAAGTTTTGAGGATTATTAAATTTTTCTTCAGCAATTAAACATGAAATAGAATATAATCTAAAATCCGTGCAATTTCACCGTTCAAGCAACGGACCTACATGAATTATTATTATCCTGAATGGTAGTTAACAAATTTTATAGTACTCAAATAAAACGATTAAAGTTATTAGTTAAAGAAGAATAAGTTTTTACTATAAATTCAAGATAATATTTTCTTAATTCAAAATTTAAAAATATATAAAAGTTGCTGATGATAATCCAGTTTACTACTTTTATTTCAGTTTTGTGCCAATCACATAACATACTTTTTAAATTAAATAATTTTATAATTTTCAGCGTTCAATGTGTTTTCGACTAATTATCTGCACAAACTTTTTGAAGAAAAAAATTACTTCATTTAAGGTATAGTGGATGTTTTATAGTACAGGGTTATTCTAAATTAGGGGTGCACAACCTGTGGCCCGCGGGCCACCAAAAATACCACTATTTTTATGCAGAATAATTTTCCTAATTAATTGACAGAAATTTTTCTATTTAATAATTCAAATGTTACTTTTAAATTTTTTGTGGTGGCAAAAAATTTTCTGGCAAAAAGGTTGTGCAGCACTATTCTAAATGATAGACCTATTTTCAAAAAATTGTATTTATTAACACGTTCACGTCGGCGCCGATATTCATGTTTTTCGCCGTGAGACGGCGCTCGAATTCATATTTCGCTTCATCTGGCGGCGCGGTACTGTTTCTTATTCAGACACTGTATGTAATGACCCGCCCCCTCTCATATTTATTGAATTGAACTCGAATATAACAAGCAGAGTTGATTGTGAATGTCTGAATGTTCGTAAGGAGTAAGCAAATTACTTAGAGACATGATTTTATTCACTACATATGTACGAATTTAATATAAAATGTCTGACAATCTAAAGAAATGTAGACAACATGATGTAAATGCATTTAAAGCCACGCCCTTAGTTAATGATATTTTTTGAATGAAAACGACAATTCTCGTTTCCCGTCGTGAATATGTTAAATTTATAATAATGAATTGTTTTTACTACTGAATTTTCGAATATTCAAGTATGAGCCACCTGTAGTGCACGCCGTCTATAGCTTAGTCGAGTGTGACCCACCTGTAGTACACGCCTTCTATGGAACAGTAAAGTGTGACCCACCGGTGATGCACGCCGTCCAATGCGACAGTCAAGCGTGACCCACCGGTGATGCACGCCGCCTGATGGGACAGTCAAGTGTGACCCACCGGTGATGCACGCCGGAGTAAACGTGTTAAAGTACAAATCCAAAATGAACAATTTTTATACCAATGAAAAGAGGAAGTTTCAAAGTTTTTTTTAAAGACATTATAAATGTTCAATGTGTGCTGCTCGGCAAACATCTGCGCGATAGCCAAACTCGTCCCACACACGAGAAAGCGTATCTGCTGTTACTGAGTGCACGGCTTTCAAAGCGGTGATGGTTCAAAAGCGGTCGATAGATGCAATAGGCCGCGATTTCGTTTCACTGTCAGTTGTGAGTGAAATGGCTACTGTGGATCACAAGGTTTTCTGTGTTCTTGAGTTCGCAAGAAGTGAGTCGCAAATTGCAGTGCAGCGGTCATTTCGTACCAAATTCGGTATTAACGGTGGACACATCGAACATTTATAATGTCTTAAAAAACTTTGAAATTTCCTCTTTTCATTGGTATAAGGATTGTCCATCTTGGATTTGTACTTTAATAAATACAATTTTTTGAAAATGGATCCATCATTTAGAATAACCCTGTATTATTATAAAAACATTTATAATTCTACTTTTAGAACAGCTTGAACAGTGGTTTACACGATTTTTAGAACAGATTAGGCAATGATATTTATGTATACATATTATTAATACTGAAATAGAAAATGTAATCCAAAATACTCTATTACGTCATGTTTCCCAGTTATATAACTTTAAAGAGCCCTATTACATTTTTTTGGTACATGATCGAGGCGATCTTCATTTAAAAAAAACAAAACAAAATGTCATTCATCCGGAACCAATAAGTAATAAATCAACCCCAAAACCTATGATCAGTGCTTTAACCCATTCGTTGCCAGTCACGAGTATACTTGTGGCTTTAATTTATTAATTACTTTGTCACCACAATCTCTGAATTAAAAAAAATGCCTTATTTATTGGCAGAAATTTCGCTGTATTAGTAAAGCGAAATTTACCTTTCTGAATTTGTGGTGACAAATGATTTTCAACAAGAAGTTGGAAAATTCTTACTTTATAGTTTTGGCAGCGAATGGGCTAATCAATGAGTCACCCCCACGGATCCTAAAATGAAGTATTTTTCAATTTGTATACTTGTGTAATTAAATAAGATCTCAAACAAAACATCTTTCAAGTACAATCTTTCAAACAAATAAACTTTCAAATTCAGTTTCTTTCAATTCAAACTTTCAAGATTCTCAAAATAAAAATTGTCAATCAGAATGCATCAAAACTTACTTGAGATCTAAACTTTGCAAATTGGAGGCATCATCTGGTAGGTGAAAGCGTTCGAACTTTTCCAGAAGATTGTTATGTAGTTCCAGACCTTTTAGATTCGAAAGTGGTCCAAATACATTTTTCGCAAGCCATCTTAATTGGCAATTAATTATCCTCACAGCAGTCACTTGCCCACCAGCTATTTTACCAAAACTCGTATCTAAACGCAATAACTTTGATCTAAATGCAATAAATTCAAAACTTCTTACGGGTGAGTGTTGAATTTCCGACAGAACTGTCCAGTTCCAACTATTTAAGTTTGAGGAATCACTTACATCTACCATAGCATTTTCAAATTTCAAGTTTTCAAAAACAGAATATTGTGGCAACGATGGAGATAATAACGGCACGTGACTCCCGTTAGAAATCTCTAAAGTGAATCTCTTGAGGTAGGGCAGATTTGTAAACGTACCGTTGGGAAAAGCTGGTAGATTATAGTTCACAAATTTTATAAATAAAATTGGTTTTTGAAAACCTCTTGTGCAGTTCTCAAACAATGGAATCGCACCAAGGAATTCTTCATAGCCACCGTTTGAGAAAACAAACGTGCAGTTTCCTGTTACTAAGTCTGTTTCCACTTTAATGTCGCATTTGAGTTGTTGACAAAACAACATGATTAGAAAACACCCTAAAAATAGTCTTTGTTTCATTTTGTATTCTTTCGAGTAATAACACTATTAAAAAGCAACAGTGATAAATATACGAATGTTATCTTTCAAATTTCGATATTCATTTTTGAATGATTATTATTATATATTCATTAATAATAAATATATTTCATTTTGAACTACACTGTTCTTTAAAAATTAAATTCTGTCCCAATATCTCTAAAATACAATGATTATCTTTCAGTTTTCATTATCTTTAAATTTGTATTGTCCATAGCATTAAATCATTTAACTTCTTTTTTTAAAATGAACTTGCTTTAATGTTTGAGAGCAAACAATGTAGTTCATTATTTATCTTTCATTTCATAGTATCCATTGTAATTATAATATTTTTTACTGTTTGTTTTGTATAATTGACTTTAGTGCCTCAAACAAATTTTCTTTCGATAGCATTTACTCTACATTGTTTTTTAAAAGAGTTAATACAGAAATAAAATACAATTGCGTCAAACAAAGTGTATATTTCACTTACTAATTTTATCGTATATAACTAGTAACAAATCTAAAAGATCATTTCTATTTTGGTCCAACATGAGATAAAAATATATTTAAAGATAAATACAGCAATTTCTGCTTATACAACTTGGAGTTCAGATCACATCGCACGAAGTACGATATTCGTAGTACCTTACTCTGTATTGTGAATTACAACCAAAGGCATTTTCACTTACTAATTGTCGTAGATTAGTATCCAAAAATATGATATGAAAAGATTTTTCTCCAACATGAGATCACAATAAAAATGACAATAAATGCAACATAATAATAATTTCACTACTGAATTTCAGACTGTACCACCACGAACTTTGATAACTGAAGTACTGATAAATCATTGTTTAGATTTGTGATTGAAAATACTTGAAAATGACATTCAAAATGATAAACTTTTATTTGATTTTGACTATATCAGATGCATGAACATGAGCGCTGAAATTAAAGATATATTGTAAACTTTTACATATTTGATAAAACCTACAGAATAATAACACTTTCAAATTTTAAAATGAAATAAATATTTCTTAGTAGGCATTCGATTATAGTATACTTATTAGTGAGAGAGAAGCTGATTTTTTTTTTTTTTTTTTTTTTATCACTGTAAATAGGTAGTTAGATTTAGGATTTGCTCTCCTGAATAATATCTTAACATTTTCTCCTTTAAAATATTTATTTATTTATTTTGCAACATAGTAGCAATTATTTTCGTTTGTTGAAAACTCATAGATATCAGAAATTATAGGAAACCCAGTTTTAAAAAAATCCCAAAGTTTAAAAGTGTATTAATTAAAGTTTAGTTCAACTGATTTTTTTTCTTAATTGCATACAAATCTGAATGATAGTCATTACTTCGATTTCAAAAGTTTCAGAATGAAGCTGTTTGCTCCAACGTTTCTGATTTATAATTTTCGATATTATCGTTAGTTAAAGTGACCAAAAGACGTCCTCAAATTTAGGGATTGCAGCTCACGCAGTTTCCTCAGTTTTTGAATTAAAACAATTATTACATTTTAAAAATGTGATAAGTTCGTGGGACAAAAAATCTCAAATAAATAAATTAACGCTTTGTTAGCAGTGTGATAATTCACATAATTAATATTCAATAATTTCAAGCGTAATTTCACTGCTGAAATGTAGTTGAAAAATTAATTTAAAAAAAATTGTATATTCACCGATGCTGGGTTTATTTGCGTTTCATGTTACGCCGCTGGAATGTGTGCTCATGAAGACTTCTCCATCTTGTGCTGCGGTAGCAGCCTTACCGAGACCATAAGATCACAAGGCCATAAGACACCTAGAAAATATACGGAAATGTGTAGAAGATTAAAAAATATGTATAGTAAATAAATAAAATTATATTAAAAAGTACAATGCGACCACAAATGGGGACGTTCAGAATGTGCGAAATCATTGTATACATTTGTAAACAAAAAAAGGGGGATGGAGAAGGGGTAGGGCGAACAATATGTACAGTATTCGAGGCTAACGAAAAAGACAGGCTACCGTAGAGGTCTGCACGGGCCGGAATTTCCAGGCCCGGACCCGCCCCGGCCCGAACGAAAGCTATCTTGTTAGATGTAAATTTCCAACTGGGCGAAAAATGTCCGGACCAGGATTCGAACCCGGGACCTCCTGGCTGAAGCCGCCAGTGCTCTGCCATCTGAGCTATCCCGGACGATTCTGGTCGAACTTTTTCACCCAGCTAACCTTGAACATTACAGCATCTGGTCTGATACCTGGTTGAGCTCAACAGAATAAATCTCAGGTAATGGAACTCCAGAAATCGCTGGATACGAAATTACACTAGATTAATTTTCACACAATTATTCTAATTGGTATACAAATCATATTAGATGTAAATTTCCAACTGGGCGAAAAATGTCCGGACCAGGATTCGAACCCGGGACCTCCTGGCTGAAGCCACCAGCACTGGCGGCTTCAGAATAATTAGAATAATTGTGTGAAAATTAATCTAGTGTAATTTCGTATCCAGCGATTTCTGGAGTTCCATTACCTGAGATTTATTCTGTTGAGCTGAACCAGGTATCAGACCAGATGCTGTAATCTTCAAGGTTAGCTGGGTGAAAAAGTTCGACCAGAATCGTCCGGGATAGCTGAGATGGCAGAGCACTGGCGGCTTCAGCCAGGAGGTCCCGGGTTCGAATCCTGGTCCGGACATTTTTCGCCCAGTTGGAAATTTACATCGAATAGGATTTGTTTACCAATTAGAATAATTGTGTGAAAATTAATCTAGTGAAAGCTATCTTGGCCCGGCCCGTTTGCATTTTTACAGTTGTCGGCCCGGCCCGTACAAAAATCAGTGAAAACAGGCCCGGCCCTACACAATTTCTAAAATGAAAAAAAAATCCGTTTTTCTCAACTTACAATTACGATTCTTTTAATGAATACTACATAGTACATACATATTTATGAGACCATTTTGCAGTATATTTTACATTACTATGATGTTCGCAAAACAGAAAACACACAATATTAAACATTAACGATTACTTACAGTGTTTTAGTCATCGTGTCTACAGACATTTCAAAATGGAAATAAGGATTCATTAAAAGATTAATGTAGTTCATCAGAATAAAGGATTAAAAACATGATAACTTTTGAAGCTGTATAATAAAAAGTAGATTTGTGAAAATATTTCTCTCTTTTTTAAGGCTTTTCTCAAGTCCAAAGGAGCTACATTTCGACAGATTTATGAATTCTTTTCTTTTCGGAAACGCGTAAGATATGCAGGTATTCTTATTCAGAAGCTATGTAAATGTCGTTTATTTTCATAGATAAAAGCAATATATCTTTCTGAAAATACTGTCAAAGTTAGCGTTTTGAATGGAATTTCCGGAAACGGTGGCACAGGAAAGGAGAAAAACGTACAGTCACGTGACAGGAATCTCTTATCTCTGTAAGTAATTTATCAAATATGGAAAAAGCTATTCATTTCCAAATGCCTTCAATAGGCAGGCCTGTCAATTTTATGCCTTTATAGTTAAAAATTTTGTCAGAAAATGCGTCTGAAAGCTTCGCATTGTTGAGCAGTGAATATGAGAACCACCTTAAGGTATATTTCCAAAGATACTGTTAAGAGAAGTTCAATTATCACTATTAATACTACAAAACACAATGACTGTTTTACACATCCTGAGATCGATTAAGACCTGTTCCGTCCCGGCACGAACCTGCTGAAAAAAAAATTAAACTCGGAATCAGACATCTTGCAACTGTACGATGCCGATCTCTACGATGGACATGTTACATTTCTGTATTGATGTTGTTAAACTCGCATCGGCTCGTGACGCACATTTATACTTCTCGAGAAAATCATATTCATAGAAAATGGCTCGTATTTTATATGCTTCGCTTAAATTCTTATATCGGGCCGATAGCCCCGATTAATTTTTTTGCCGGCCCGGCCCGTAGAAAAAATTGTCCTAATTCTGCCGGCCCGTTTGAAAATTCGCCTTCATTCTGCCGGCCCGAACCGCGGGCCGGGCCGGGTACGGGCCTCGGGCCAAGCCCGGGCCCGTGCAGACCTCTAGGCTACCGCGGTGCATTTCACGTATCTTTTTTTACTGATCGCTGGAGTCACGTGATGCTCGACTGAATCAATGAAGGTTTGCGAAAAGAGCATCACGTCACTCAAGCGTTCTGTAAAAAATACACGTGGGATGCACCGCGGTAGCCTGTCTTGTTCGTTAGCCTCGTACTAGAGCTTCTAAATACACAGGCTGGCTCGTCCGTTTGCCATAGCATTCTCAGGTGGGAACATGTTGGCGTTAGATTGACCTATTTGGCACATTTATCGCTGTCTTCGTTGCTTCCCTGAATTTATTAAACAGTACGCTATTGAATGAAAGTTTCGAATAAATTTCAAATTTTAAAATTAGTAATAATTTACTTTTAGAGAATACATAAATGAAATCTGATGTTTGTAAGTACTTTGATGAAAAGGATGTGTGTGTGTGTGGAGGGGGGGGGGGACTAAAGAACTCAATTTCAATTAAATTTATATTTTAGGATTATCAATAAATAATAAAATGTCTATAAAAATTAATTGCTGTAACTATTTATTAATCAAGTCATAAAATCAATATATATATATAGATAGATAGATAGATAGATAGATATATCCCAAAACTACTGAACTACTGAGAAAAATTAACAAAATAACCATGGAAAATTCTTACAAGGAGAGGGCCAACCTTGTTAATCACAGATTTTGATTATTTTAATATATGTTGTAGGGTATAGACCCCTTATTCTCAGATTCAACAGATTTTATACAACGCTCGTTAGTTCTTGAGAACCCGGGGACTAATATTAGTATATGATTTAAATACTTACTTTGTAACAACCAGCATAGGTTGGGCGTTGCTCAGTTGGTACGGCGTTTGCAGGCAGATCGGCGGGCTCGGGTTCGATGCCCGAAAGCTCTAAATTTGTTTTTCTTATATTTTGTTTTATAAATATACTTGTAATTATAACTTAATAATGACATTGTCAATTAAAATTTATAATATTGCATTTCAATTATAATTTTAAACTATTTATTTTTTTTTTTGTTTTACTTTTAACTAAATAATTGTATAAAACATCATAAAACTGATAATTTTTTAAAAATCACTTTTAAAATGTATATATTCTGTATGGATGCAATGATATTGAACAATTGTGTCAATTCGTGATTTTAAAGAAATATCATTTATTCATAGTTTTAACAAGGGAAATCAATACGATGATACTATTACTCTGTTTTTAAAGTAACAAACATAATTATATTAAAAATTAGCATCGGAATTAAATTACAACGGATTTTTTGCATATTAAAGATTTTTAAATTTGTAATATGTATGCTTGCGCTTTCAAATATTTCGTTTTCCCCTTTATGTTCTTTCTGCTTTTATTTTTATTTTATTCGAATATGCTTTATTTTATCATAACTAGATGGCACCACAACAGGTTCCTAACAATTTTGGAATTTTTATTTTCCAATAATAGATCCGATTTCTTTTTAAATGTCTTTAAAGGATGAGAAATAATAGTTCAAAATAAAAAACGATAAATTTAAATTTAAATTTGTTAACATTATAATTAATGTACGATATTAAATTTTTAATTGAAATTATTAAATTATAATTACAAGTATATTTATAAAACAAAAAAGGAGAAAGACAAAAAATGTAGTTCGGGATATCGAACCCGGGCCCGCGGATCAGCCAACAAACGCCGTACAAACTGAGCTACGCCCAACCTGCCTTTAATGTTATAAAGTACGTACTTAAGTTGTGTACTAATATTAGACCCCCCGGTTTCTCAAGAACTAACGAGCGTTGTATAAAATCCGTTGAACCTGAGACTAAGGGGTCTCTACCCTACAACATATATTAAAATAATCAAAATCTGTGATTAACAAGGTTGGCCCTCTCCTTGTTAGTAACAAAACCATGAACAAACAGAAAACATCCATTGGAGACAGAAAACATCCACTGGAGACAGATTGCAAGGCTAAAGACTTGCATGCTGGGTTATACCGGTAATTACACATGCAACTTTCCCCACATCTGTCGAGACCATACTGACCAAAGAAAACTTTTGAAACTGGCCATACAAAGCAGTAACCCAATTCGAAAAGAACGACACTTCCAAACTGAACTCCTTATAAAGCCTACGAATATTTGGCGATGTTTTTAATCGCCAAAAGCAAAACATCGCGGTAATCTTTATCCTTGACGAAGTCGTTTGTCAAACTATTTAACAGTCTAATAGGATAACTCTGGACCACTGCATCCTGATAGAGATTTTTGATATCATTTATTATACTATCATGATTAGAATTTAACTTAGCAATCCTTATTAAACTACTGATAATGATATTTCTAAAATGGAAATATGTACATTGGAATTTGTAATCCCTTCTCTTATCATAAATGCAGGTCTTCAATCCACCCCTCTCAATTTCGATAGTGAGATCCAAATAATTTACATGTTTTTCGTGTGGATAGTAGTCTAAATTTAAATCGCTATTGGAATCGTTAATCCTAACCATCAATACATCATCAATATATCTAAAACTTAAAAAATCCTTATTTAATGTCTCATTAACCTCGTATAAAAATAAATAAATATCTGCAAGTACCGAACTACAACTACCCCCCATAGGTATACCCCTTATCTGTTGAAACACATGTTTTCCATCGAGTAAATAAATTTCATTAACTACAAAAATAAATAAATTTGTTAAATGACCCAAATTTTTACCCAAAATATTGTACCGCTTAAAAAAGTCAAACATTTGTAAAACAATCAAACATATATATATATATATAATAATGCAAACATATATATATATTCGGAATTTCTAAGATTGAATGTATAAGGTTTTCAATAGTAATTTCCAGAAAATTACGTTTGTTAAATCGAAACAGAGAGGGGGGGGGGGGGGGGTAAGAAAGTATTTGATAATTTGATATATAAAAAAAGTAGCAGAAAAATGAAACTGCATCAGTGGTTACTAAACATCTACCCGAATCCTAATTCTTTGGAATAGCTCATGCACCGTTAAAATAATAATAAATAATAATAATAAATAATAATAATAATAATAATAATAATAATAATAACTTAATGCGGAGGAATTGAACCCCTTCCTTTTTTTTTCTACGTCCTGAAAGAAAAATTGCCTTACATCTTTAATTAATATTTCATTTATTAAAATTATTATTTATTAATATTCATCTTGCTAGTGGATCCAGTGCTGAATTTACAGTCTGACATCCCTACCCCCAACCCGCTGGAAGATTACGAATTTGATCTTTAATTATAGTCTAGAAGGGCACTGCTCCTCGGAATTTCAGAGGCCGCAAAGCTTCAGAAATCCCTCCCGAAAAAATAATCGAAACTAAGTTTATATCTTAAAGAGGGTAGGGAGAGAGAAATTATTGTTATTTTTCAATAGAGCCATTTTTTATCTTTAATACCTGACTTTTGACCACGGTTCCGCTCACACAGAGTGTAAGTTTTGCAGTTCAAAATGACAATTTTACATATAATTTTTTTTTCTTTTTCTTCATAATTTATTTAACTACTAAGGCAACTTCCATCTAAATCCGTTCAGTAGAACTTTTTTAACTATATTCGCATGTATTATTTTATTTTTCCATATGTTGGAGAATTAAAATGAAGATTATATTTGCAGAATATCAACAGCAATTTATTAGCGTAAGAGAATGTATTTTCTAAATGTACATATTCATCCTCCAAAAATATTTTAATGTTTTTTTTTTTCCTTTTTGTGTTTATGTAGCGCCACATAAAAAATCAAAAGTGTGCAATTTGATTGTCCTTAAGAAGTTGGCAATGTAATAAAATAAATATTATAATTAATTTCTGATGCTAACAATGAACAAAATGAAATTAACTGAACAAAAAATACTATTAAAAAAAATCTTTTTAAAAAAAATAAATATTTATTAAAAATTTCTTTTTTTTTCTACTTTGTTATAGTTTTTAAAAACTTCTATAAAGTAAAATTGTTTTAAAAAAGTTTTCATGGGTAGCAAGTTTTTATTACTTTAATAAAATGGAACTGTTCTTTTCTAAGAGGAAAATGTAATGAGACTCAGGGGTCGAACCAGCAAAATTTGAGGCCTATTTAGGGCACCTTCACAAAAATCTATTTAATAAAACAGGTCCCTTCACAAAGATGAATTTAACAAAATGGACCCCTTTATAAAAATAAATTTAATAAAATAGACCCCTTCACAAAACTCCTTTTAATGAAACAGGTCCCTTCACAAAATTCTTTTTTAATAAAATAGGCCCTTTGACAAAATCCCTTTCCATAAAAACTTACTTCTATTTATTAATTTTATTTTGTTAGGTTTTTAAATCTGTGATTTGCAAATAAAACCAGTTCACCAGAAACAAAAATTTTAGCAAAATGGTTTAAAGAAGTTTTTGTTAATAAATGCTTAGTTCGAATTTGAGTAACTCGATTTCAACTTTCATTACAAAATATCATTTTTCACAAAATTATAATAAAATTCACAAAAAAAAAAAAAAAAAAAAAAAAAAAAAAAAAAAAAACTTTTGCTTTTCACAAAATGGGCACCAAGAAATAAACCTGCACCGACCTCGGAAATTTCATAGTATGGAAGTATCCTTTGATATTTTTTAAAACAATTTTATATCTGAAAGTTACCGTAAAGATACGCTTTATTTCTTGGTAATACTGACTTACGAAAATTGTTAAAAATATTTATTTATATATTTTTAAACATTATTGTCTTATGATGAAATATTAACAATAAAATTATCTTTAGCAAATTTGGAGAATTTTTTTCAAAAACTTAAAATTGAATCCATTTTTTTGTGAAAATGAATATTAAAATATATATATATATATATATATATATATATATATATATATTGTAAAATTTCCCTGAAAAATTCTATTTCACATTAGTTCTTTAGCTATTTTTTTTTTTCAAAAATCTCTTAAATTTCATCACATGCCAATATTTTGAGGTATCATTATTAATTATCCAAAAAAATTAAAGTAGCTTCCCACATAATTTCACTCTATTTTCGTCCGATAATATAAAAAATCGCAAATCGCATCAAAATCAATTGTTTTCCCGAAAATGAACTAGATGGCGCTGTACTTTTAAAATATGTCCTTATCGCCAAAATCGGCGAAGAAAAAAATTCACGAAGAATATAATCTACAATTAATATTAAAATTTGGTCATTTTTTATGTTTATAGGGAAATTGAAGCATGCAGTAATCCTTTATTGATTGATTTCAACAATTAATAGCAGAAAAACTACCGATAATTAAGCTTTTAAAGCTAAAAATAGACTGATACTAATTCAACACTATTGAGATTCATTACGCGAAGCAGTAAGCAGTCCGTCAGGGATGAAAATGTCTGACAAGCCAGCTCATCTAATTAGTAGCCTTACCTCGTACAGTATTCCTGTGACGTCACAATTGGTAAAATGGCGATTTTTATTGCCTCGAACTGCAAGGGAGAACAGAGTCCATTACCTCAGAACCTAGATCGCAAACCGCTAATTCAGTCAAAAGTAAAAGTTGTCTAACATTCTCATTCCAAGATGAATATGAATGCTTGTTTAAAATTTTTACGTTTAAAGCCCGTAAACAATCAGACCTCAAATTCCTTTCGCCAGGGTCCCCTATGGTCTTTGAATACATTCCTATTCTTCAAATTTCTCATAAGAAAATTAATTTTTTTACCTCTTTTCTTAAAGAATTTTCTGTGCTTTTCGCTTGGCTAAATATTTCTAAAATATATATTTAATGTTATATTTTCAAGCGTTAAAATTTTAGTGCAGTTTCCAAACTGTGAATAAAATTTGAACACAATAAAATATAATATATTAGACCAGGCAATAGAGACCGTATAGGGGCTCTACCTAGCAAAATTCATGGTAGTTTTGGAAAAAGGCTTACTATATGTTTCTTGGGTCGCTGAATCTGAATTTTTAACTTTCCCCCTAAAATTCCCCGCCGCAACCCCCCCCCCAAATAGTTGTTTTTAAATTAAATTTTTTATTCTTTTAGGGGAAAAGTATGTAGAAATTCAGAAAGTAGACAAAATTTGCAACAAATAGGATATATGACATTATGACATAGAAAGGTCGCTGAATCCAAATTTTTAGCTCCCTCCTAAAATTCCCCTGCCGCAAACCCCCAAAATAGTTGTTTTTAAATTAAATTTTTTATTGTTTTAGGGGGAAAGTATGCAGAAATTCAGCAAGTAGACAAAATTTGCAACAAATAGAATATATGACATTATGACGTAGGATGGACGGGGAGTGGGGGCTGTCTCTGAACATGCACTGCGGCGCTACGTGCACTAAGTTATGCAAGTTCAGGCAATAGGGGATTTTACTTGACAAAATGAATGCTAGTTCTAGATTTCGACTCACTTTATGTTTTTGGGGTCGCTGAATCCGAATTTGTAACTTCCCACCAAAATTTCACCTGGCAAACCCCCCAAAAATTGATTTTTTGAAAAAATTTGGTTTTTGAGAAAAGCGCGAGGGGAATGTTCCGAGGCAGCCCCCCTCCCCCCTCTCCCTGCTTGTCCTACGTGATAATGTCATATGTCCTATTTGTTGCAAATTTTTTCTACTTTCTGAATTTCTACATACTTTTCTCCTAAAACAATAAAAAATTTAATTTAAAAACAGCTATTTCGGTCGGGTTGCGGGTGGAATTTTTGGGGGTAAGTTAAAAATTCGGATTCAGCGACCCAAAAAACTTAAAGTAAACCTTATAAGGAAAGTTCAGAGGGGAGATGGAAGTGCGAATGTAAATATGTGAGTGGTTAAGTGGAATTGCGCAACTTAGTCCACGCAGCACCGCGCGCATGTTCCGAGACAGATCACCCTCACCCTTCATCCTACGTCATAATGTCATGTATCTAATTTGTTGCAAATTTTATCTACTTTCTGTATTTCTGTATACTTTTTCCCTAAAACAATAAAAAAATTAATTTTTTTTAATAAAAACCTTTTTTGGGGGCATTTTACCAAAATTTTTTGGGGTCGCCGGAGGAAATTTTGGTAGGAAGTTACAAATTCGGATTCAGCGACCCAAAAAACATAAAGTAAGCCCATTTCCAGAACTACCATTAATTTTTCCAGGTAAAATCCCTATTGTCTGGACTATATGCCTTTGAAATATTTTTCCAAGCAAAAAGCAAAGAAAATAAAAACATCCTTTGAAAAAAGCACACAGAAAAAAAAATCTTTTGTTGAGAAATTAAACAAGAAAGAAAAAGCATGTGCCAAGCATAAATTTTGTAACACTTTCCGAAACATTCGGAATGCTGTAACAACCCATTAGTAACATGAAAGATCATGTCTAAACAAACAATACGAAAACGCATAACATATATGAAAACTAATTTTAGGAATTAACATCTATAGTCGGAAACATATCCGAATTCTTTTGTACAGTCCTGTATATGAGCTAAATATTTGCATATACAGTAGAACCTCGATTATCCGAAGAATTGGGAACGACCATCTTCCCGAAAATAGAAGTTTGCGGTTCGCTATTTCTTAAAATGGTAACAAGTGCTTAATAAAAATAAAGCAATGTCGAAATAGGAACAAGAATAAATTACCCGAATTTTAATTTTGAAATTAAATACATTTTACATATTTCACAAGAGTTTGGAAAAAAAGTTTCGTTTGTCGCAGTTTCGATTGCTTTTGCTTTGCAGTTCTATCCCGAAGTTTTTTTTTTTAATATTATTAGTTAACCAGTATCACAGTCTTTTTGCTGCTCCAGCCATGCCAAACCTTTTGCAAAACATTCAAAAGCTTCAGGATTGCTAATGTGTTCGTTTTCTTAACCCACATCGTTCTCCTCTTCTTCGCTTTGATCAACGTGATAGTAAAAAAAAGCTTTAAAAATGAGTTTTGCACACAAGGAACGTAATAGTAAGAAAAGATGGGGGGGGGGGGGAGCAAGCTTTAAAAATGGATTCCGATTAACCGAGAGTTTCGGTTAAAAGAGGCTCTACTGTATACTAGACAGTATGCAAAAATTTAATTCACTTAAGAACTATAGGAAGCGCATAAGACAATTGAAAATTCCCGCCAATAAGCGGAAATGTATTCGAATTCATTTGCTAAGCCTTGTATAGTATAGCATCTATAAAATTTATACACGACAAGCAATAGACAAAAAAAAATGAGCCAAATTTTGAAACGCATACCACAATTTAAAACGTACTTCCAGGCATTATTTCTCATAGATGGTACTTTAACCGAATTGTTTTGTGTGTGTCCCTATAAATAAACTATGATATTATCTACTCTATTCTTTATAAAGAAAATTAATTATCCACCTGTGTGATCCGTATTCATTTCATTACGTTTGAAGCTGTTGTTCGAGTAAAAGTTTGGTTTAGAAATAATAAGATTTAGTGGGTTAAATAATGAACTCGGAATTCTATGGGAAATTTTTTATTTTCAATTTGAAAAGAAAAAAAAAAGAATAAAAACACGGCTTTTTACAACTAAACACCAATATTGCAGCATGAGAATTATACACAGGCTTCGGAAACATATTTATAACACAAAATTTTTTAGAGATTTCTGACGATAAGAACTATTTTGTTTTTAACATTAAATGCCCCGATGTGAAAAATAAGTGATAAGAAAACACTACTTACGAGCCATTAGGTTCGTTTGGAAAGTTTTTCGATTAAGTATATTAATTCAAACACTGATTTTAGTTATACAGTCGAACCTCTATTTAACGAAGTCGCTAAATCCCGGGAAAAAGTTCGTTATATGGAAAATTCGTTAAATAGAGATTCACATTTTAAAATACTTTAAACTACATAAAACAGATTATAAATTCATAAACACTAAATATTTTTACTAAAAGTAATTAATCACATTTTTTTTAAAAAATTATATCGATTTGTTTTATTTATTTTAACCTACCAATATCCATCATCAATTTATTTTTTCTATGTGTTTAAATCTTTGAAATGTGCAACAGAAACAAAACATTGTCCGGGATTACACTGTATTTTCTGTTTAAAGTAAATAGTTTTACATTAAAATTAACGAATTTTAATTACATTACCGTATTTATTATTGTTATAACAAATAATTTTAACCATACATTAACATATGCGTCCTTAAATTTAATTTCTGGAAAACTCTGTTAATTTTGCCTGAGTTTTTCTTTTAAAAAGTGCTTTCTTTTATAATACGTCTCGCATCTTTGTAATGCACCAAAACCCCCTTTATGCGTATTTTCCTCTATAACTATAATCCGCGTCCGATTATTTCAAATTATTTTAGCATTTCATCATGCGAAGTTTTGTTAATTTCTGCATCAAGATCATTTTCATCATCATCATGTTCGTCTTCATCGCAATTCGTTGCTGTATTGTTTTTATTTTTCACACTGCCGAAAATATCCAATTCGGATAGTGTTTCCGAGGTCTCAATTTCAGAATTAAGTGAATACAATCATCAATCAGAACATCATGGTTAATTTCTTCTTTTTTTTTTCATCTCTATCCACATTTTTTTAATTTACTCTAAAGGATTATCGTCTTCGTCCTCCGTACTTACCGAATTCTCACTGCTGACAAAGAAGGCGCCTTTTAAAACCAGTTCAAGGCCATTGAACATCATAAAATGTGTTTAAAGAAAGAATAAGTCTGAAATGTCCAGAAATTTTTTGAGAAATGGGGAGAAAAAAACTTAGATCACAAGAAAAAGTTCGTTAAATAGAGAATGCACTTCGCTATTTGGAGGTTATTTTACGAAGAAATTCTCAAAATGTTCTTGGTTCCAAGGAAAAGTTCGTAAAATAGAGAAATTCGCAAAATAGAGGTTCGTTAAATAGAGGTCCGACTGTATTTAAGGTTATTATCACGGGCTTTAACCCGGTCTTTCGTTTAGAAGTGCAAAAATCACAGAAGATGGGAGCGTGCGCAGCACGCCTGGTGTATGCTGCCGAAGGCTGTGTTACCTCCAATTGTAGGATTGTTTGGATAGATTTTCATTAATCCGTTCAGGACCGGCATCTTTTACACGAATTTATTTGTTTGGCACCACTTTTGTTAATTATTTGACTTAACTTTATAAATCACGAAAATGTCGTAATTAAATAAAATCAATTTTACTTTTCTTTTATACTGGTATCAAACTCAAGCGTTTTAAACACTTTTTGAGGGTACATATATGCCCCCATGGTTCCGAACGGGTTAACCCTTTAGTGCGCAGCTTTGCATGTATGCAAACAACAGTGTTTTGAATTTAAAAGATTTTTTTTAATTCGTATATACCTAATTCACACCAGAAAATTAAAATAGCAGTATTTGTTTTAACTAATAACAGTCATTCCGTATTTAAAAAAAGCGAAATTAACTATTGAAATCTTTCTTGTGTAAAATCAGATTCTCTGAACTACGTAATTTCTGGAAAATATTCTATCATGGGAATTAAAGGGCTAAAGGTTATGTTTTATAAAATAAATAATTATATAAAATAAGGTATTTGGAGACATACTTATTAAAATATTTAACAATTTGCAATATTTTAGCTTAAAACAGCTACACGACAGTAGTTTTTACTTATATTGCAGATGTGCAACAGAAGAAAAGATTGACGTATTATATGAAAAATGTATCTCTGATTTTTTTTCATTATTTTTCCTGTGTTAATAGACCTTTCACAGAATCACATATAATTTTTTCGAAACAAAATAAAAAATCGCGCATTTATGTAAAATCATAAAAATTCGAAGGCAGTAAGTTCACTAGCATTAGGATTGTTTTGAAAGGTTTCGTTTAAGAATACATTGTGTCCACGTATAACTTGACCGACCTTTATTGTCGCAATCGTTGGTCCTAGATGCATACTTTCAATTACAAAAATGGTTTAAATAAGGTATAGAATTATTTTTAAAGCGATTTTTGTCAAGAAAAATATTTATTAAAAAATTACGAAAAATTGTACCCCGGTCCCATAAGTGATACTTAGTAAAAATTTACTGTGACATTGACAAGTAAGACAAAAAAAGTCCCATTCAACTAACGTTAAAATTGACCGAGTTATGAAATTTTGAAATGCATGACTTATATAACTTTTTTGCAACTCAAAACAGATGATTTCTGCTATGCTTTCAGGGGTCGTATATAAAGTACTTAAACTTATTTCAAGGTATCTGCGCTTTGACAAAAATCGTACAACTATTACGATTCAGTTAACTTTTATTAGTTAAGTTTCAGATTAGTTACAATAATTGTATTTTAACATATATTTTATTTTGTAAGTATTTGAGGCTATGATTTCTTTTAACAAAAATTATGTTATTTTCAAATGGTTTCATTTAACTTGCAACGATCGTCTTTCCAGTTTAAAATTTGTACTCGAACTTTAACTCACTTTGAAATGTCCGATCGAAGTTAAATTTTACATACTGATTTAAATCCGATGACAACGTAATATTATTATGATTTTCGACGCTTACCATCTTATACATACCATCTTATACATTAGAGGATAACAAAAAAAAAAAAAAAAAAAAAAAAAAATCGGATAGATTACCGTCAACAAGTTTAAGAAAGAGTTTTAGATTAGATAACATAAACCTGCGATGGTTGTGTTTTTTAACTTTTATAATTACGTTTTATGTATTTTTTGACGCTGAAGCTGAATAAAAATAGTACCTTCACTTTTAACCATCATGTCTGGAGTTTTCGCAAATCGTAAATTTCAAGGTTAAAAAATAGCGAAAAATCTACTAATAAAATAGATGCAAGGCTTTCTTATTTAATTTTAATTAATTTTTCAACTACTTTTCAGCAGTGATCTAGTGCTGCGGTTGCAGCCTTACCGACTTATATAAGTGAGAGATGTCAAGCTGGGCATGGTCCTTGTGGTTTAGTGGTAGAGCACTGGTGATCTATTCCAGCGGCCCGGTTTCGATTCCCGGGTTGGACATTTTTCACTAAGTTGGTTAACGACTTGTTAGCAATGTGATTATTCACGTATTTAATATTCAACTTTCTTATTTAGTTTAATTTTAATTTTTTTCAATAATTTATTCAATTTTTTTTCTTATACCGGATGTCTTACAGCTAAACAGCTCAGGGGTCCGATGAGGTTGGGAGGTGAGGAGGGATCAATTTTAACTTTGAGCTTTTTAACTTTGAAATTTGCTTTTTGAGAAAAATCCTGACGTGATGGTTAAAAATAAAGGTCATTTTCGGATTCAGCGCTATAAAATACATAAGAATCAATTTTCAAAAAATAAAAAACATGACCCACCCCAAAATTTGAAAGACAATGGAATCTAACAGCATTTTAAAATATGTATCATTTTATAAACAATTGAGGCTGTTGTTTTTCATCCTTTTATTTAACAAAAATTCTGTTACTTGTATCCTCTTATATGTTCAGTACAAATTGTATATTTTGCAGTAATACATCAGAATGATTAAATATTTCAAATTTACCGGGTGTCCCAAAAAGGACTGACTGATTTTAAAATTCAATAACTTGCAAACGGTGACAGATATTAAAAATATTCTTGCAGGAGGGTTATGCATAAGGTCAAAAGTTTTATTACAGTGATTTTCAATTTTAGTTCAATTTACAAACAATAGATGGCGCTGTAAGCAATAGTCACTGAATACAGGCTCGATTTTTGGTCCTTTCTCTTGTTCCATGCAGAAAAAGGAGATGGAAATGTATTATCCGGGCCACGAAGTACCAAAAATCGAGCCTGAATTTAGCGACTAATGCTTACAGCGCCATCTATTGTTTGTAAATCGAACTAAAATTGAAAATCACTGTAATAAAACTTTTGACCTTATGCATAACCCTCCTCCAAGAATTTTTTTAATATCTGTCACCGTTTGCAAGTTATTGAATTTTAAAATCAGTCAGTCCTTTTTGGGACACCCGGTATATTGCAATGCTAATTTTACTCTCAACCAGTTCTTTAATATATCTCACAAAGTTATATTTCTACTAAATTTGTGAATAACCCCTAATTTGCAGCAAAAAATATGCTCCAACTTTAAACAGCTATTACTCGGTTAATTTTAATCTTAGAAAATCGGGACTTTTTTTGCCTTAATTATCAGTGTAACAGGAAAATTTAACTAAATATAACTTATAAGGCCGGGGGACCGTATAAAAATTTAGATTCTGTAATTCTTCACAATTTTTTTTTTTTTTTTTTTTTTTAATCTTAACTCTGCACCTAATTTTGACCACTTTTGTAATTGGAAGTATGCATCTAGGACCAACGGTTGCGAAAATAAAGGTCGGTCAGGTTATACGTGGACACACTGTATAAAATAATTCAACATTGATTTTAGGCATATTTAAAGTTATTATCACGGCTTCGGGGTGGACAAGGTCGGCTAATATTGTATTAAAATGTCTCACAGACTTTTTACCAGGCATAATAATTTAGGACATAAAGGGTTAAGATAAGGGGCATTCTCACAATCTTTTGACTTTCGGGAATAAAAATCTGGTGAAATTAAACTTGCTAAAATAACATTTTAATCTGATAGACGAATGCCTTAATTATTCAAAATAAAGAAAAAAATGGTCAGCAGCGAAAAATGTTTTATTTAACTGAGGTTTAAGTTAAACTTGCGAGTTTAATTTTCCTTACCATTTTACCACTATAACTTTCTATTTTCTTCTAATTTTTTACTTATAATGAATTTGCATATAGTACCCACAGGACATTCAAATAAGAAATAATAACAATGTAGTAATTTTAGTAAAAAATTTTGGTATAACATTGTCTTAAAGGGGTGTTAAAGAAGTGATGGAAAGGGAAAAAAGGGGAGGGTATAGGAAAAAAGGGATGGTAATGGGAAAAAAAGGGATGGTAAGGATGGGACGGTAAGGAAAATGACCACTATTTTTAGGCAAATCATGTTAAGACTAAGTGATAGCCACAATTTTCATTGATTTTTTAGAAACAGTTATTTACATTGGATTAAATTAAAAAAAAATTAATTTACCTCGAAAAGTGCAGGAATAAACCTTGGGGACGGTAAGACTACCAATAAAGCCACGATGCTTGAAATTGATATTTAAATGCTGATTTAAATTCTGCAGTCAATTTCCTGTCAAAGAATTTTAGGCATTCCTTATCTAGCATACTTCTGCATGAGAAAAAACTTGAAAAAAATTCTGTGGCTGCATCTGAAGTGATTTTTTGTGTAAGTTTAGCAAGAGGGATGGTAAGGATCTAAAACCCAGGGACAGAGTTCAAAAAATAATATCAACCGTAAAAATGTGTGCAGGTTAATTTTTTGCTACATATTTATTTAAAACAATTGTCCCAGTTTCGGAAAAAAATTACATCTAATTATTTTTATTGAAACTATTTTATACACAGCTCCAAACTTAAAAATCAGCATCAGGAACACGGGACGGTATAGGAGTTTTCCTGGTATTTGGACCTCCAACATCGTCCAAAACTTATTTATCACGTTAATATTGTTATGGAATCATGCAATGAGATGTTCCCCAGTATATGAAATTTAAAAAATCACAAGAATATGTACTAAAATAAAAATTATGATTCAGGGACATGAAAGTCAAAAGATTGTGAGAATGCCCCATAAACCAAAGTAATAAAAACCTATAGTCATTTTAAATTTCACGCCAAAAACAGAATTTTTGTACAGTGCTGATTTTTTTTTAATGATGCATTTGAAGCACATATGTATGTCTTACCGCCAATATAACTGAGAGTATCAACTCCAGTAATGCTATCCATCTGACTTCGCAGCAATTTTATGTTGTTTCCTTCTAAATACAGTTGCCGCAGTTTCAATCCGTGAAAAAGATCCTTAGAGATATGCTGAAGTCTGTTTTTTCTGAAAGGGTAATTCAGTGCTTTAGTTGAAACTTTATCATAAACTTTTATTTAGAAAGCAGCAAATCTCAAAGGTTCTACTATTTTGAGAAAAACAAAACTACTTGACCAATTTAAAAGTAACACTTTTCCAATGATATTTGATCCAGGGCCAGATTATCGCACAGGCCAACTAGGCCGCGGCCTAGTGCCCTGTGATAATGGGCCCCCAAAATTAAGAAAAATATTTACAAAAAAAAGTCTTAAAAATGCACTTTTCTGCACTGATTTGCCGAAAACTAAAAAATATTTTGGATAACTTGCTAACTGTATCGTAATATATACACTTTTAACCCTTAAATGCCTGATTATTCAAAAATCATTTTAATAATGTTTTTCGGCTTTCATTTTTTAAATAAATCATGGAAAAAATACTTTAAAAAATCATATTTTCTTTTAAGTATGGTTTACGGCTAAAAAACTGTTTGTTACTAATCGGCATTACTGGTATTTAATTGAAAAAATAATTTTCCTCCATAAAATTCTATAATATTAAACACACATGAATTTTAGGAACTATGATAAGAAATAAATTTTACTTGCTCACTGCAGAGTAAAACAGGATATTTCGCAAGCTTCAAAACAAAACAAAAAGAACATGTAACAACAATTGAAAAAATAAATCTATCTTTATTCTTAAACAGCACAAGTGTTGCCATCTACATGTTGAAAATCGATTTAATAATATTTTCAAAATGTATTTTATTGGCAAAATTAGACATTATATCTTCAAAATTATTCTAATAGTATTTTAGAAGCCCAAATTGGGTATATTGCCGAAAAGCAACACTCGGCATTTAAGGGTTAAAAAAGACACGTGTTTCTTAATCCACGAAACTGTAACAAAACTAGGAACGATATGAAAATATATAATATGTCTTCCGAATCACCTATTATTTCAAAAAAGCGTACTTTATCATTTGAAATCTCAGAAACCAATATGTTTTCAAGTTTTAAACAATCGTTTATATAAAAAAAAGGCTTTTTTTCTTTGCTGCCAGTGATTTTCGGAAATGTTTCCGAGTAGTTTGAATAGTGTAGTTATTAGTTTTCTCAAACCAAAATATCCGTTTTTCGTATGCTATTTAGTCTCAGACATTTTCAGCATGCAAGAGTAACAAAATAATATTAATTTTCTAAACTCTCCTTTAAATCTCGAAAATGTTTCTTTTTCATCAGAAAACACAACAGATCTCCACTCCGTCCTCCAATGAGCTCTGGCCTGACACCAAGGGCGTCGCAAACGGCAATGGCTTGGAGTCAGTAGAATGCACGCTAAAGGGCGCCTGGCTCGGAGCTGTCCTTGAAGTAACCGATTTCTAACAGTTCGTTGTATCACTGTGGTACCAACTGCAGCTCGAATTTCTGCCGCAGACGAAGTACGATGCGCCACAGTCGTACGCCGAATACGGCGATCTTCCCTCTCAGGAGTGACACGTGGCTGCCTGGAACCTGGTCTTCTTGAGGTAGTACCATCCCTTGACCACTGCTTCCAACAATCATGCACAGTGGATAAATTCCAGCCAAGTCTTTCTGCAATATCACGGGAAGAAAATCCAGCTTCTCGTAGCCCGATATGCGACCTCGTTCCAACTCGGTGAGCTGTTGACAGTGGCTTCTTCGTCTCGTTAAAGACATTCTTGGCTAACATGAACTCAATACGCCACATTTCGAAGCTAAATAACGCCTACGAACTTTACAGCACGCATTTAAAGCAAACCTAATCTGCAAGTTCTGAGTGGCGCTACTAGCGACACACTTATGCGCGAAGCTCGAAATTTCAATCGATGTCATCTTTCATATGTATAAACAGGCCTACCAAATTTCGTTTATCTAACACAAGTCTTTCTTGGTGTTGGGATTTTTTTTTCCGCCAGTGTAAGTTAAAATGTGTGGAACCAATATCAAGAAACGAAATTTGAAGATTGGGTGATTTGAGCTTAAAACTGTTAAAACGATGATGCAAAAATTATCTACTAACCAGAGTAACAGTACTCACCAGGAAATCGATAAATAGATCGTTGACTTTGTATTTAGAAACGAATATATTTAGAAATTATAAAGTGATAGAAAAGAGATTTTCAATTTTAATCTAAAGCAGCGTGGGTCCAACTGCGAGATTGATCGAATTGAACCCAATCGAATGAAGAACCTTTTATTTTTTAATCAAAGAGTTGAATATCAGAAGTAACTGATGCGAGTGGAATGTGTGCTAATTTATTCTTTAAATAAATGAAATTTTATAAAAGGATATTTTTTAATTAAAATTATTTTTATTATTAAAAATCTAACTACTTTTGTTTTAGTTTCAAAGTAGTAAAACACTAGTGGTTTTTAAAATTGTTACTCTTCAAGTATGGAGATGCAACCCCCCCCCTTCCCCCCTACTCCGCAGCTAACTTATTTCTTAAATTTAATGAAGACATCCCCATACAATGATTATTTTCGTTTTCCTCTACAACAGTTCGGTGACTACAATGTACGGTGACTTCTCTTCTTATTTATTTATTTAACTAGTGTAAATGCCCGTCCTGGGACGGTGGGTAAAAATTGTGTTTTTCACTTAAAATTTGAAAAACTGATAAAAAAAATAATTGACAATATGGAAGCGTTTAGATGAGCAAAGTTCGGCTAGTTTATGTTCTAATAAACACACAATTAGTATTTACAATATTTCTGGGTAAAATAGGTTTTCCGGCTAATATACTATAACAAAATTAAGATTTCTTAATAAAACAAAAATTTAATAAATATGCAATAAAAGTGCGTAACTAAAACAGTCTGCTGCAACTATTGAAATAATACTATTTTTTTAATAACACTTTGGAATTGTATTTTATCGTTTACACCCCCCCCCCCCTTCCTCCAAAATTTTTTTTGATTAATAAATAAGTATCTCGGGTTGAATCCTAACCGTCTAATCCCCTACGCTTCTGTCCTCCTGATGCAAAGCTATATAAGCTGCAATAAGCAATATTTAAATTGATTACTTTTTTAAAAGAAAGTCAGTTTTATCAATTTTTTGCAGGAAAAAAAAGGATATTTTTAAAAATACCATATCATTGTTTTCGTGAATCACTTTATATGAGAAATAAATTAAAATTCCTTACATGTCGCAAAGAAAAATTAATATGGTTGCAACTTAATACTTGAAATAATCTCAAGTGACACTTGGCGATTTATTTTGGTGGTGTAATGCGATGTGCCTTGCACTGATTTGTTAGGAAGAAGTGCTTACCACTGCTCAATTATCAGGACTTGTAACCTTGAGAAGTAATCTCGAGATTCTTGTTTCTTGTCAACCAATGGGAGAATGGATCCTTTTCCCCTTGAGTCTCTTCCTGGGAGACTGCAGTAAGATTGGTGGATTCGCCCCGCCCAGCGTTACACTGGCTTTTATTATATAGAGATTATTGGCCGCCCGTACCCATCAAAAACATTAACTATTAAGCAGATTTCGTAAAAAAATACTACATATTACATTCTCCCCTATGTTGGAATTTCTGAACATTTTTTACACATCTACGCCGATCATGACCCTTAAATCCCAAACCACCTCCCAGTTAAAAACTGTATCTATCTATCTATATCACTTTTTTATGGACACGATAACTACCATAATTCTTCACAAATCTCTTCCAAACTGATACATAAAATCAAGGGGCAGAAAATCTCGGTCAAGTTCGTTAATGGGCAAAATCGGACCAAGTGGTGGAAATAGGGAGGGGTTTTGTGAAAACCGAACAAAACTCAATAACGTCTTAATTATGATGCGTATCAAATCAGTTTAAATTTATTATTACTTCTAGAAAAAGGGCTAAAAATTTATGTATGGCAGATTTTTGAGAAAATTAAAAATGGGCTCAGTGGGCTAAAAAAGTAGGGTTTTAGGGAGAAAAAAAATTCATAACTTCGTCAGAGCTCAAGATATCAAATCCAATTAAATTTATTATAAATCTTCTTAATATTATCTGCAACTATTATATTGACAAATTTTTGATAGGACCAACTCTTACCGCAAAAAAATTAAAAACAAAAAGTTGGGGTTGAAAAAGAAAAAAATTAATAACTTCATCAATTCACAAGATATCAAATCCGCTTAAATTTATTATAAATCATCTTAATATTATCTACAACTTTTATATTGACAAGTTTTTGATAGGACCAATTCTTGCAGCAAAAACAAATTTAAAATATATAGCAATTGAAGAAAAAATCATCTTATTAACATAACTCTAATAAAACCTGATCTTACAAAAAACGAAACTAAAAACTCCTCAAAAGCGAGCAGCAGAAATTGTTAAACTGGGGTTATCTCTAATCCTGTTTTAGTTTTTGTTGGTGAAATTTGTACTTAACTTCGAAATCTACCTGCGCCTGTTGACCAAGCCTGCAGGGATTTTTTTCCACACTGTAATCTTAATAATATAAACAGTACGACACAAAAGAAAAGACATCTTTGGGCTGGGACATGGAGTTTATTGGCGTCACATAGGTAACAACATTGATAAAACTATATACATCGGTTTGTCTGAATTTGAATTTGGAAGAATTGAAGATAATTTGGACTCCTGTTTTCTTGTAAAACACGAATTTTGTAAAACCCCACGCCCAGCAGATTCCAGTTTATGCTATTGTCTTCAGAGGCTATTTCTTGGTGACTTCTAACTATTGCTTTTCAACATCCAGAACCGGGCTATTTTAGAAAAAAGGCTTGAGATAGCTTTCAATTATATTTCTCTGCTCTAAAAAGGTTTTCTAAAATTCGTAAATTTGTCTTGCAGCCATTAGCGAACACTTTTTCTCTTTTCTGGAACATCAACAACATTATCAGATGCTGGAAAGAAAAGTAAAATTACATAAAAATATGTATACATGCGTAAGCAGAAAACGTAAATATTATAGTATTCTAACAAAATAACTGTACATATTTCCTGATCTTTGTCATATAATAAATATCTTTGTGTTTTATCTTCTTTATATTAACACATTTTACCATTTTGCAAATCATTTTTGTGTCGAGATAAAAAAGATTTAGATTTGTTATTATGTACTTTTAAATCGTAAATTGTTTCTAATATTTTGCTCAACCTATTTCTGATATTATCCCCTCTCCCATTTAATCCCTTATATACAAATAGGATACATTATTATCTTCACTGCTTACTCTTTTTCAAAGGTTTAAAAAAATAGTTAAAAATATGTCTGTTGTTTCGCAATATTTAAACAGTTCAAACAAATAATTAAAAAAAAACCGTATTTTTCAAATATTCCATCCTTTATACGAAGTTTTTGTTTTTCAAATTGACTTTGTGTTGTCAGAACTTTACATGATAAGAAGCTACAATAAAATCCGTTAAAAAAAATATTTTTAATATTCCGTGAACGTCTGAGGGTTTTCCTGCATTTTCACAAGAGTGGTTGCAAAACGACACCAAAATGCGATAATGTTCTTCTATTTAAAATCTTGACGCAAGAATCGTATATAAATGCTATATAATGAGACATCCGAACAAGGAACAAATCACGAAATATTTCTCTGCATTTAAAACTTTTTCTTAAAAAAAATTCCATTACAATTCACATCGTTCATTATTAAGCGCCCCCATATTCTCTAAATGTGGCGAAAAATCTCGAAAATGGTTCATTATTTTTCTTTTTTAACTTTTAAGATCAAATAAAATTACGGACATCAAGGGCTAAGACGTGTATTTCATTTACCTGAAATGTAAACTCGGGAAAAGGCGACAAGTTTTCGAATTAGAATTCTAAAATTTTCTACGCATTGAGGTGACTTGTTTCCTTCAGAGATTTATTAGCGATAAACTGAGTGCTCTAAATGCGCAGACACTTTTATGATATTAACTAATGTAAGTTTGTATAGTATATTTTCATATATTGTGATAAAAGGAAGTTTAAAGCAGATATTGTGTTTAATTAAGCTGTGTATAGTTAATAAATTAGGAATTCAAGCATGATCCTCCAATAGTACTTTTCTTTAACCAGTTACTTAAATGTGTTTAAAATGATTAAAATAGAAAAATATGTATATTTAAAATTTTTAATAAAAAAATGGCGTGAGAATAGAAATGTATTTCAAGACAGCGAATATAGACACATGATTACGGGATTAGCAATTACTTTATATGGTGAAAATTCTGAAAATTCTCGTATGGATTGAGAACAATTAAATTATCTTTATTTGAATGTGATTAAGTAAGTTAATTTTACAAATATTGCAACATTTAGTAAATAAATAAATAGAAATACTTAATTCATCCTTAAAAAGTTAAACTTAAACTTACACTATGTGCAAACTACTTAAAAGATGAGACAATATTTTAAAAAAAAATAAGATGTTAAATTACTTTAATATCCTTAGTACTTTCAACTGTAAAAACATAGCCTTCTTCAGTGAAATACAAGAAATACATTGTTTTTTTTTGTTTTTTTTTATGTATTTCTAGTAAAATTTCTTGTATGCATTGCGACTAATGAAAAGTTATGAAGGAATTTTTCAAAAGTCGCACCATGGTAACGACTGCAATAGGTAGTATTTCTTACGAAACTATCTAAAATATATATAATAGAATGCTGGGTCCTATAAATTTTATTTAGAAAAAATTATTCGTGTTTTAGCAAATAATAAGGTGAAAATATCCTATGACCAAAACTTATCATGTTTTGATATTTAATTTAGAATTTTATGAATTTTCAGTATTGGAATCACCAGAAATGAAAAACGTGTTTTTAATGCCAGAAATTCTGAAAATGCACGAAATAAAAAGTATCATAACTAGATAAGTATTACTCGCGCAAAAATTGAATTTTTAACGATGTAAACAGATTTTACACTTCCATTAGTCGCGCACTTCTTTCCGACTTGGTTTGTCTCATTGCACCTTTGAGGTGTTTCTGGTTTTTTGAATGCCAAGTGAAATTTATTCTAGTTTAAAAAGTTAACCGTTACCTATTTAAGATTCTTTGGAGATACAAAGTATTAAACTTATTTTATTAGTTTATTAGTAAGTTATTTAAAACTATCACAACTAATTCAACAAAATTAATGAAAAGCAAATGAAAGTAAGGATGCACTTGTGAGGTGCGCGCGACTACGGACGGAAACGGAAACACAACGGAAAGTTAATGGTGTGAATTCTTCTAAAAAAATTTGTGAATGTTTTATAATCTGTGAATATGTGGGTCAATTGTCTTTATTACTTTCCCCAATTTGAACTTTCCACTTTTCGTAGTTTACGAGTAAAACGGCTGTGACAGACAGACAGACACAGGAGTGATCGTATAATGGTTCCGTTTTTACTTTTAAAGTATGGAAACCTAAAAAAGAAAACAGCGTCTTTACTTAATTCCCAAAATTTTTTCAAACATTTAAATGCATTTCAATTAAAATATCCTTTGGCAGCATGCATAGATTTTAATTAGTTATACGTTTAAAAAATAACCGGTTATTGGAACCTGTCACCTATGCAAATGTGGAACATTGCAACCTGGTAACTAAAATTAACTCTATTTTTCATCACTTTCTTCATTAAGGGAAAGCTTTCTTAGTTAAATATTGTTTTATTGAATATGTAAAATTTAAAAAGTTACTTACGATTTTTTCCAAAACTGTTTACTTAATTTCCTGACTAATGGAAAATTTCTACGAAGAAAAAATACAGCACGACATGTTCCGGGATAGACGACATCATCTGTAAAGATTATTGACGTGGGCAAGTAGTCTTCCAGCTGAATAGTAAACGGAGAACGCCACCACTTGTTCGGTAAGAAATTCATATACGTAGTTATTCGAAACTTTAATTCGTTTAGTCGTGCGACATTGATGGTTAAACCTTCAGCCCTATGAACTAAGAAATCTATTGCTTCAATACACTGTTCTAAGTACCTGCAAAAAAAAAAAAATATGTGTGTTATATATTATGCTTTTTCCGAAATTCTGTACACCTAATATCAGCCTTAATTAAATCTTTGGAACAGATTTATAAAAAGAGTTATTAAAAAATAATAACAATAGATTGAAATTAACGTAATAAACTAGCTATAATAGCATTAAACAGAAATTCATGAAAAAAAAAATATATATATATATATATATGATAAAAATAAACATACCTAGAGATTTCTTCTATTTCCTCCTGTTCCCTTGCTCTAATTTCTTCTTTTGTTTCAATATCAAAAAGAAGCATACTACAAAAAATATAAACAGCATTAAATATGAAAGTGCATAATAAATTTAGTAATAATCAGTATTAGTTGTAATTAGCATTTCTGTGTGAAATTTTGCATGTCATAAAATTTTTTAGTCATTTAAGTTGGTTAAATTAATTATAATTAGAAAAAAATTATAAAAAATTTCTTATGAGATTAGGGTATATGATTGTGGAGATTTCAGAAAGTATAAGGGATAAAAATATCTGAAAAGAAAGTTTACAATGTTATGCATAAATTTAAATATTTGGAATTGAAATGCATTTTTAGTAAACTACTTACACATTTTTTTTAAATCCTCGCCATGACTTTCTTAATGTGTCCATTTTGTCACAAAAATAAGATAAAATATATGAAGATACAATAAGATAAGTATTATAAAACTTTTTTAAAACGTAATTACGTTACGCAAATTAACCAGATTTATAGAGTAGCCTCATAAAACGATACGAGAAAAGTATAGTTTTTTTTTCAGAAGCAACAATAGAAATTTTGTAGGAGAAATTTTAATTTAAACAATTTAGAAATATGCACATTGTTTAAAAACAAAGTATGTCTATTGTTGTGTATATATATGTTTAAAATTAATATTTATTTTAAACAATTTAACTGTGTTACATCCTATTTTTGTGATCTAGGTAATTATTGTTTGATGAAATTCAGCTTTTCAACAATGGTGGGGTTAATGGGTACCCGTGCAGTGATACTTAAAAAAATTCTCCAATTTTGAGAATTGCCGAAATTTTTGAATTTCCGCAAATATAATTTAACACTAGAACGCCCGGAAGGAGTCGATCCGACTCGGACCATATGATTAAATGCCAACTGGAACCAGAAATTCTTTCATAAAATAAGTTAAATTTAAACCACGCAAATTTACGTTAAATAAATCAGTCAAGTAATTTTAAATAAAAATTCTGTTGTCAAATATTTTTATGAAACTTGACTAAAATTTCCTGGCGTTCTAGTGTTAACATTTCAAAATTAATCCGCTTAGAAGAACACTCCCGTTAAGTAAATAATCAAGAAATTTCTAGATCTTCTATTGCAAAGAATTCTTGGGTTTCCGGCAATAGTTTTAATTTTCAAAATACTAAAATTATTTTTAATGCCAATAGTATCTCTGAAATGGACTTTCTTGAAAATCTAGCTATTTATCTTAGTTATTGTTAATGGCAAATCTAATTCTACAATGCTCTCTGCAGCTTGGAAAAACCTTTTCAGTCTTTCCTTATAATTTAGCAAAGTAATTATTATGTTTCTTTTTATTTCTTTGTATTTCAGATGGATGTTTTTTTCAGTTTAAAAGTACATGTAATTTGGGGGGGGGGGGGGGATATGTATATGCGGGCTTTAATAGGAAGGTTAAGTATTTTCCTTTTATTTTTTTTGTGAAATTAAATAACACTGCAGATTTCTCATTTGCTTTATTTATTTTATAGAATACTTTCGTTACAAAAGAAAAAAAGTTACAAACAAAGTTTTTATTTAAGTTTTTTTTTTTTTTTTTTTTTTTTTTTTTTTTTTTTTTTTACTTTAAATGTCGACTACGGAATTTGTTATTTCCAAAAGTACAAAATAAAAAATAAAAAGGTTCTTCCTGAGAATGAAAATTACTTTTGAATGGAAAATACAACAAAAAAATACTGTTGTCAATGCTTAAATTTTAAAATGTTGATAGCGTTCATGAAGTTTTAAAGTACACTGCTCAAAACAATTAAAGGATATTTGAAGTTTTATATAAAATAAAGATATAAACGAAATTTTTTTTTTGCCGAAAATAGAAGAAGAGAATCACAAATGCAAATTTTTCTGGTTTTCAAACTGTGGAGTATGCAAATTTTGAGTTCGACGTCAAAAACGTCGCTTCAGCGGCAGCGAATGAAATTTGTCTTTCAACTGGATAAAAGAGAATGAAGACAAGGATGATCGGCATTCAGTGATTGCTTTGTTTCGATGAGTACGATGTCTCAGCGAAGTCATTTGACAGATTCAGTAGCTTTGAGAATTGTTGGTAGGTTAGAAGGGGGCCAAACTCAAGCCGAAGTAGCGCAAGCCATTGGAGTGTCTCAAAGTGTCATTTCCAGGATCTGGAACCGTATTTTGGAGAGTGGATGTGCAGGCCGAAGACCAGGGCAAGGTCGTAGACGGGCAACAACGCCCAATGAAGATCGGTATTTAGCGTTAACAGCTCGGAGACACCGAACCATGAACGCTACTCTTCTCTAACAACACCTTCGCTCGGCTACAGGCACCACGATTTCAACTCAGACTGTCCGAAACCGGCTCCATGCTGTAGGTCTGTATGCTCGCCGACCGATGGTATGTGTTAGATTAACATCAAGGCATCGTCGCGACCGCAGGGAGTGGGCAACCGAGCATGTCAACTGGAGGAGAAATGAATGGAGCAATATTCTGTTTTCTGACGAGTCCCGTTTTTCAGTGCATCCGGATAATAGGCGTAGTTTCATCTGGAGGGACCGTGGCAGTAGGAATAATCCTGCGTTCGTGGACGAAAGTGTCAGATTTGGCGGTGGAGGAGTGTTGGTGTATGGTTGCATCTCCACTGACGGGCGCACTGACCTCTACATCATTCGAGATGGAGCTCTGACTGGTCGCCGATATAGGGATGAGATCCTCGGACCTATTGTAGTCCCTTACGCTGCAGCAATCGGAGATAACTTCATTTTAATGGACGATAACTGCAGGCCACATCGTGCAAACCTGGTGGAGGATTTCCTTTTCGAGGAAGGAATCGTTCGAATGGAATGGCCAGCGTGTTCTCCAGACATGAATCCAATTGAGCATGTTTGGGACGCTCTAGGAAGACGAGTTTCTGGCCGCCAACAACCCCCACAAACTCTCCAAGAACTGGAAAGAGCTCTTCTGGAAGAGTGGGGCAGAATACCCCAACTCGTCATTAATAGCCTCATTGAGTCCATGCCTCAAAGGTGTTCAACGTTGCTGGCCGCCCGTGGAAACCATATCCCCTACTGAAAATGATTTTCTTTGAAGAAAACACCTTTTCTTATTCTTTTTTTCTCATATGCACAAATTGTATTTTTTTCCTTTAGTACACAAATGCGCAATAAAATGCATTTTTTTCTGCCAAACATGTGTAATTTATTCTCATATAACCTACTATGTCTGTCGACCATGTATCAATCAGCTAAAATTTTTTTCCAGATACAAAATCCACCTAAAACTGCAATATCCTTTAATTGTTTTGAGCAGTGTAGTTTATTTAAAGTATTGTGACTGTATTAAAGGGATTTTAAAGATTTTAAACAAATTCAAATTTATTACTTTAAAATTTTTGTTAGTTTAATTTTTATTTTTCGTGGGCTTTAAGGTTTATTATTAAAATTACAGAAAAATTTGGGGTTGACATTCTACATGCGCGTTAAAATCGTGATAAACTACAGCAACAGTAGTTTTGTTTTCTCATTCATCAAGTGACGCAAACGTGCGATCATCAAAAAGTAAATTCACTTGATTTTAATGTTTTTGGTATTGAATAAATTGGTTGAACTGGTTGCATGTTTTTAAACTAAAACTATCAAATAATACATGTGTAATTGAATATTTGCGAAAGTTTAGTGTCCGATTCCATTAATCTTTTTTATAAAGTGAGCACATTAAAATTTCTACATGCTTGTAAATAGTAATTTATATCAGTTTGTGTGTTATTTTAATCGATATTTTAATAATTTTTGTTTAGATAAGAGTTTTTATTTGTTCATAATGAGAAAAGCTCAATCCGTATTTTTAAAGTACTATTTCTTTTTCATTTCCTACTATTAGTTCACACTCTCCTTATATACAGAGTGGCAAAGCTCATGAAATGCCACAGATGCCTAGATTTAGAAGGTCCTATCCTATGGCAGTTGAAAATGTGTATACAACTGCAAAGGTTCTGAGTATGGATGCTAATTTTTTTTCCTATATTTAATTTAGCAATAATCTGCAAATTCTGACCCTGTCGCGTAATCTAAACCGCCATATTGGATAAATTTTATGCATATTTTCCTTCAATAATGTAGAATTGTTTTAGTGCACCGTCAGTGACATTCTAAAATTCTCTAAACACTTGAAACGTTTGCTTGCAGGTTCATCATGTATGACTTTTGTCTTTCTGATTAAAAAAAGATATACATATAAAAGTTCAGTAGGAAAATAAAAAATGAGAAACATAATATATAGGTAATAAATAACATACAGTACAGCCCCGATTATCCGCGGAATTGGGTGGCAAGGGTACCGCGGATAACCCGAAAAAGATTGAAAATGGGGTGCATGCACGAAAAAAAGAAAATTCAACATAAAAACTATGTTTTAGTGTACAAAACACATAATAAAACGTTTAAAATACATACATATGCACAGTACAGCAGAAACCTTTACTTTACGTATAAATCACCAAAATCGAGATCAGTAAACAAGAAACAATGCCTTATGTGGGGCATTCTCACAATCTTGACTTTCATGTCCCTGAATAATAATTTTTATTTTAATACACTTTTTTGTGTTTTTTTTTATTTCATATACTGGGGAACATCCCATTGCATGATTGCACAACAATATTAACGAGATAAATAAGTTTTGGACGATGTTGGGGGGTCCAAACACCTGGAAAACTCCTATACCGTCCCGTGTCCCTGATGCTGATTTTTAAGTTTGGAGCTGTCTGGTTAAAATTGTTTCAATAAAAATAATTCGATGTAATTTTTTTTCGAAACTGGAACTATTGCTTTATATAAATATGTAGCTAAAAATTAACCTGCACACATTTTTAGGGTTGTTATTATTTTTTAAACTCTATCCCTGGGTTTTAGATTTTTTACCATCCCTCTTCTAAAATTATACAGAAAATCATTTCAGATGCAGCGACAGAATTTTTTTTCAAGTTTTTTCTCATGCAGAAATATGCTAGAGAAATAATGTCTAAAATTCTTTGGCAGGAAATTTACTGTAGAATTTAAATCGGCATTTAAATATCAATTTCAAGCATCGTGGCTTTATTGGTAGTCTCACCGTCCCCAAGGTTTATTCCTGCACTTTTCGAAGTAAATTAAAAAAAAAAAAAAATTTATCCAATGTTATCAACTGTTTCTAAAAATCAATGATCATTGTGGCTATCACTTAGTCTTAACATGATTTTCCTAGAAATAGGTGGTAATTTTCCTTACCGTTCCATCCTTACCATCACTTTTTTTACCATTTCGTCCCTTTTTTCCAATGCCATCCCCTTTTTTTTACCATACCGTCCCTTCTTTAACATCCCTTTAAGACAATGCTAGTCAAAAATTCTGTATGAAAAGTACTACATTGTTATTATTTCTTATTTGAATGTCCTGTGGGTACTATGCAAATTCATTATAAGTAAAAATTTAGAAGAAAATAAAAAGTTATAGGGGTAAAATGGTAAGGAAAATTAAACTCGCAAGTTTAACTTAAACCTCAGTTAAATAAAAGTTTTCGCTGCTGACCATTTTTCCTTTATTTTGAATCATTAAGGCATTCGTCTATCAGATTAAAATGTTATTTTAGCAAGTTTAATTTTGTCAGATTTTTTCTCCCAAAAGTCAAAAGATTGTGAGAATGCCCCATATACTGTTCAAAGAGTCTTGAGTTACACCTTTTTAAACAAGATCAGTCACTTGTTTTTGCTTCTTGCTTTGGAAACACCTTTTCTATTTCAAAAATGAAGCTATTTTTGATATGCTACCCTGGAATATATCATAATAGTCTTATTTAATTGTTAAATATTTTAATTGCTGTGTTTACGTTTTGTTAATAAAATCAAGAAAAGACATCCAGACATTATATCTGATAATTTTAGCACGGCAACCGAATCTAGAAATATTCTTCTATTACTTTCGAATACATGAATTTTTCTTATTTATATTTATTAGTAGGGTTATTGTATTTTCCTTGTAGTTGGCTTGAATTAAAAAAAAAAAATCACTTCGTGGATTATCCGCAAAGTGATTTTTTTTTTTATTTTTATTTATTTATTTATTTATTTTTTTTTTTACCGCACTGCGGATAATCGGGACTTTACTGCATTTCTGTTTTCGCTATAATTACAAGAAAGAAATGTCAAGCATAGATTATTAAACAATTTCCTACACATTCAGACTACTGCAACAAATCTTCACCGTTTAATAAGGTTAAAGATGATAGCTAAAAGTAAACACGTTCAGATCAGGCGGGGTGGCTTGCTAAATGGCTTTAGCTTATTAAGCCCCACCCAATATTTAAATAAACAATTTGAAAACCCAATTTCAGTGATTATCATCAAAAATCAGAAAAGTATCAGAATTCTATTTTGCAGATCGATATATGATCTAGTATATTAGTATATACTTATATATATGTTACGGCCAAAACCCGAAATATATGAAATGAACAGCGTATATCGGGTTTTTGCCGGCCAATTCGCGAAGTGGCCGGGAAGCCTTGGCCAATATACGAAGTGTTCAGCAATGGGTATCCACAGCCGGTAATGTGTTTCTTTTAACTTCCATGCAGCCCTGCGTATGATCTATAAACCTGGTAATACACTACAAATAAATTAAATTTTAAAAGCCTATCACAACTGAAAACGCACATCAAGCAATAATGGCTCATAGCCAATCCAATAACCAAATTATTTGAGTGACTCTATAAATAAATGACAAGTTCTACCTAGTCGATATCTATAGAAAACATGCTGTAGAGCATATTAGTGATGTATAACAGTTTCATTATGTTTGAAGTAGTGTAACGTCATTAAAATACCCTATAAAAGATTTTTTCACATATATCATAATTCTGAATCGAAATTTTTTGGGGCGTCTCTATAAACGAACTATAATGACTACTTAATCAATACTCTACAAAAAAAAAAAAAAAAAAAAAAAAAAAAAACATATTACTCCCCACATGTGTGAGGCATGTAAATTTTATTATGTTTGAAATAGAGTGATATCATTTAAGTGCACTAAAAATGATCTTTCACCATTCACTGCAATGTAACGAAATACTTTTGAGTGTCTGAGTGTCTCTGCAAACAAGTTATAATTGGCATTTATTTCATACCGATTAGATAAAAGTTTGTTGTCCATCTTAATGATGCATACTAATTTTATTATAATTGAGATAATGTAACAACATTGAAAAACTTTTCTCATTGATGATATTCTAACGAAATACTTTTGTGTGTCGCTGTAAATTAACCAAAAATAGTACACACTTCACTTTCAATACTGAAATTAATTTATAAACGTAAATAATATAACAATTACACGTCAATCCGAGTCGTTACTCGAGTTAGAGACCAGACAAATTGAATTCATAAACACTTTCAACTATGTTAGAAAGAGATAAAAAGTAAAAATTGGTTTCTATATACCCATTTCGCGAACTGGCCGATCGCATAAGGCCACTTCGCGAATTGCTGATCGCATCTGGAGAGTTCGGGAATTGGCCAATCTGTTTAAAGCGTTGTTGGACAATTTCGGATTTTGGCCGTAACATATATACTACGCAGTATTCTAAAATTTAGTTCAATTAGGAAATGCATTGAAAATGACCCATTTCGGCAAATTAACGAAAATGTACCCTAAGCATGTGAAAAAGAAGTTAATTTTAATAAGTAAAAATTAAATTAAAAAAATCAAAAAACCCGAACTTATTATAATTATTTCTCATCAATGTTAAACTAATTTTTAATTTACTTACCTATTTTTTTTTATTATTATTTACTTATATTGATGACTTTTAAGTTGTGTTTAATTGTTAGTTCCTATCTATAAACACTGTTTTGATGAGGCCTATAGATGTTTATGAAGGTTAGAGTTGCAGTAAAGCTAGAAATCCTACCTACACAACTTTCAAGTTGTGTAATATTTAAACGGAACTTCTGACTGTAAAATAGTCAATGAAACTTCGGCTTCATTTTGAAAGACCTATCCAATAATATGCCACTCAATATGGTGAGTAAAATATTTTTTTCGTCTCTACCGCCATTTTGAATTTTATGAAAACAAAACATAGCCTATAACCATAAGACGGTTAAGACGAATCGATAGAGACCTCATTCACTAAAATCCATCCAGCCGTTGGGATGTTTCGAGGGTATAAAGAAATCCCCATACTCAGATACGCGTGAACCTCTTAACCCTTCCTAGCAGTCGGGTAAAAACAACTGAAAATGCAATTCCAAGCATTATCACCACGGCCGTACAGAGAGACCGCAGATTCATTTAATATTTCAAATGTTGCTCCACCAACACATATGTAAGATACAGTGAAATCTCCTAAGATAGAACAGATATAGGCGAAAATTTCTTTTTAGACAGATTGTATCGCTTTTATCAAGTATAATTGCATGGTATTCCTTTTGATGGGATCATTAAATTTTCTGTTTGAAGCAGGAATCCGTTATAGACAGATTTTATTGTATCAGAAATTAAACTTGCTAGATAATACTTTATAGAAAAAGTCCTTCCGGACAGTGCCGGGAGGAAGAAGTAGCTTTCATGTTGCTTATTTTAAAAAAGCCAACTTATATCATTCAAACACACGAAGCTCAATTTAGTGGAAACCGAATATAGGAGATTCAATACTAATTTTTATCAATATAATGAATGAGAATTTTACGAAATTAGTCAGCTTTATCCAAGCTGCTTTTCTTTAAAGTAACTTATATTTGGCTGCCAAATTCGGCGATTTCTTAAAGTGCCTGCCATTTTAAGACAACATGGTGGATGAGGCTAACCAGTGAACTTGTTCGAGACCTTAGTAATTGCTGTGCACATGCTCACTCACGTCGGAATCGGTTGATATATACGAGTGCTGTCGCATGCAAAAAATCCGATTTTTCAAAATGTCACCCACAATAGAAATTGAAACTGCTATATCTGAGCCATTTTTTAAGGTAAAGACAAACAAAAAATGCTCCTGAATCCTTATATCAAGGTCAAATACTTAAGAAAGAAACCTTTTTCAATTTCTAATTTTTTTGCACCTCACTTTAAATATATATATTTTTCTTAATTTAATGGCCTCCATTTTGAAACAAGATGGCTGATGAATCTGGCCAGCGAACTTGGTAGAGGTATTGATGTATACTATCCACATGCCACGTATCATGCCACTATCCACGTGCCACTATCCACGTATTCGCCTATTTCGATGTAAGAAGGCATGTGGATAGTATACATCAACACCTTGACCAAGTTCGCTGGCCAGATTCATCAGCCATCTTGTTTCAAAATGGCAGCCATTAAATTAAAAAATATATATATATTTAAAGTGAGGTGCAAAAAAATTAGAAATTGAAAAAGGTTTCTTTCTTAAGTATTTGATCTTGATATAAGGATTCAGGAGCATTTTTTGTTTGTCTTTACCTTAAAAAATTGCTCAGATATAGCAGTTTCAATTTCTATTGTGGGTGACATTTTGAAAAATCTGATTTTTTGCATGCGACAGCACTCCTATATATTAACCGATTCCGATGTGAGTGAGCATGTGCACAGCAATTACTAAGGTCTCGACCAAGTTCACTGCTTAGCCTCATCCACCATGCTGTCTTAAAATGACAGGCACTTTAAGAAATCGCCGAATTTGGCACCCAAATATAAGTTACTTTAAAGAAAAGCAGCTTGGATAAAGCTGACTAATTTCGCAAAATTCTCATTCATTATATTGATAAAAATTAGTATTGAATCTCCTATATTCGGTTTCCACTGAATTGAGCTTCGTGTGTTTGCATGATATAAGTAAGCTTTTTTTAAATAAGGATTATGAAAGCTACCTCTTCCTCCCGGCACTGGCCGGAAGGACTTTTTATTTTTCACACTGCCGAAAATATCCAATTCGGATAGTGTTTCCCAGGTCTCAATTTCAGAATTAAGTGAAATACAATCATCAATCAGGACATCATGGTTAATTTCTTCTTTTTTTTCTCATCTCTATCCACATTTTTTTAAGTTACTCTAAAGGATTATCGTCTTCGTCCTCCGTACTCACCGAATTCTCACTGCTGACAAAGAAGGCGCCTTTTAAAACCAGTTCAAGGCCATTGAACATCATAAAATGTGTTTAAAGAAAGAATAAGTCTGAAATGTCCAGAAAATTTTTGAGAAATGGGGAGAAAAAAAAATTAGATCACAAGAAAAAGTTCGTTAAATAGAGAATGCACTTCGCTATTTAAAGGTTATTTTACGAAGAAATTCTCAAAATGTTCTTGGTTCCAAGGAAAAGTTCGTAAAATAGAGAAATTCGCAAAATAGAGGTTCGTTAAATAGAGGTCCGACTGTATTTAAGGTTATTATCACGGGCTTTAACCCGGTCTTTCGTTTAGAAGTGCAAAAATCACAGAAGATGGGAGCTTGCGCAGCACGCCTGGTGTATGCTGCCGAAGGCTGTGTTACCTCCAATTGTAGGATTGTTTGGATAGATTTTCATTAATCCGTTCCGGACCGGCATCTTTTACACGAATTTATTCGTTTGGCACCACTTTTGTTAATTATTTGACTTAACTTTATAAATCACGAAAATGTCGTAATTAAATAAAATCAATTTTACTTTTCTTTTTTACTGGTATCACACTCAAGCGTTTTAAACACTTTTTGAGGGTACATATATGCCCCCATGGTTCCGAACGGGTTAACCTTTTAGTGCGCAGCTTTGCATGTATGCAAACAACAGTGTTTTGAATTTAATAAATTTTTTTTAATTCGTATATACCTAATTCACACCAGAAAATTAAAATAGCAGTATTTGTTTTAACTAATAACAGTCATTCCGTATTTAAAAAAAGCGAAATTAACCATTGAAATCTTTCTTGTGTAAAATCAGATTCTCTGAACTACGTAATTTCTGGAAAATATTCTATCATGGGAATTAAAGGGTTAAAGGAAATGTTTTATAAAATAAATAATTATATAAAATAAGGTATTTGGAGACATACTTATTAAAATATTTAACAATTTGCAATATTTTAGCTTAAAACAGCCACACGACAGTAGTTTTTACTTATATTGCAGATGTGCAACAGAAGAAAAGATTGACGTATTATATGAAAAATGTATCTCTGATTTTTTTTCATTATTTTTCCTGTGTTAATAGACCTTTCACAGAATCACATATAATTTTTTCGAAACAAAATAAAAAATCGCGCATTTAAGTAAAATCATAAAAATTCGAAGGCAGTAAGTTCACTAGCATTAGGATTGTTTTGAAAGGTTTCGTTTAAATATACATTGTGTCCACGTATAACTTGACCGACCTTTATTGTCGCAATCGTTGGTCCTAGATGCATACTTTCAATTACAAAAATGGTTTAAATAAGGTACAGAATTATTTTTAAAGCGATTTTTGTCAAGAAAAATATTTATTAAAAAATTACGAAAAATTGTTATACGGTCCCCCGGTCCCATAAGTGATACTTAGTAAAAATTTACTGTGACATTGACAAGTAAGACAAAAAAAAAGTCCCATTCATCTAACGTTAAAATTGACCAAGTTATGAAATTTTGAAATGCATGACTTATATAACTTTTTTGCAACTCAAAACAGATGATTTTTGCTATGCTTTCAGGGGTCGTATATAAAGTACTTAAACTTATTTCAAGGTATCTGCGCTTTGACAAAAATCGTACAACTATTACGATTCAGTTAACTTTTATTAGTTAAGTTTCAGATTAGTTACAATAATTGTATTTTAACATATGTTTTATTTTGTAAGTATTTGAGGCTATGATTTCTTTTAACAAAAATTATGTTATTTTTAAATGGTTTCATTTAACTTGCAACGATCGTCTTTCCAGTTTAAAATTTGTACTCGAATTTTAACTCACTTTGAAATGTCCGATCGAAGTTAAATTTTATATACTGATTTAAATCCAATGACAATGTAATATTATTATGATTTTCGACGCTTACCATCTTATACATACCATCTTATACATTAGAGGATAACACACACACACAAAAAATCGGATAGATTACCGTCAACAAGTTTAAGAAAGAGTTTTAGATTAGATAACATAAATCTGCGATGGTTGTGTTTTTTAACTTTTATAATTACGTTTTATGTATTTTTTGACGCTGAATAAAAATAGTACCTTCACTTTTAACCATCATGTCTGGAGTTTTCGCAAATCGTAAATTTCAAGGTTAAAAAATAGCGAAAAATCTTCTAATAAAATAGATGCAAGGCTTACATATTTAATTTTAATTAATTTTTCAACTACTTTTCAGCAGTGATCTAGTGCTGTGGTTGCAGCCTTACCGACTTATATAAGTGAGAGATGCCAAGCTGGGCATGGTCCTTGTGGTTTAGTAGTAGAGCACTGGTGATCTATTCCAGCGGCCCGGTTTCGATTCCCGGCTTGGACATTTTTCACTAAGTTGGTTTACGACTTGTTAGCAATGTGATTATTCACGTATTTAATATTCAACTTTCTTATTTAGTTTAATTTTAATTATTTCAATAATTTATTCAATTTTTTTCTTATACCGGATGTCTTACAGCTAAACAGCTCAGGGGTCCGATGAGGTTGGGAGGTGAGGAGGGATCAATTTTAACTTTGAGCTTTTTAACTTTGAAATTTGCTTTTTGAGAAAAATCCTGACGTGATGGTTAAAAAAAAAGGTCGTTTTCGGATTCAGCGCTATAAAATACATAAGAATCAATTTTCAAAAAATAAAATCATGACCCACCCCAAAATTTGAAAGACAATGTAATCTAACAGCATTTTAAAATATGTATCATTTTATAAACAATTAAGGCTGTTGTTTTTCATCCTTTTATTTAACAAAAATTCTGTTACTTGTATCCTCTTATATGTTCAGTACAAATTGTATATTTTGCAGTAATACATCAGAATGATTAAATATTTCAAATTTATATTGCAATGCTAATTTTACTCTCAACCAGTTCTTTAATATATCTCACAAAGTTATATTTCTACTAAATTTGTGAATAACCCCTAATTTGCAGCAAAAAATATGCTCTAACTTTAAACAGCTATTACTCGGTCAATTTTAATCTTAGAAAAACGGGACTTTTTTTGCCTTAATTATCAGTGTAACAGGAAAATTTAACTAAATACAACTTATAGGACCAATACGACAGAATGATTAAATATTTCAAATTTATATTGCAATGCTAATTTTACTCTCAACCAGTTCTTTAATATATCTCACAAAGTTATATTTCTACTAAATTTGTGAATGACCCCTAATTTGCAGCAAAAAATATGCTCCAACTTTAAACAGCTATTACTCGGTCAATTTTAATCTTAGAAAAACGGGACTTTTTTTGCCTTAATTATCAGTGTAACAGGAAAATTTAACTAAATATAACTTATAAGGCCGGGGGACCGTATAAAATTTTAGATTCTGTAATTCTTCACTATTTTTTTTTTTTTTTTTTTTTTTTTTGCTTCAAAATTTTTTTATCTTAACTCTGCACCTAATTTCGACCACTTTTGTAATTGGAAGTATGCATCTAGGACCAACGGTTGCGAAAATAAAGGTCGGTCTGGTTATACGTGGACACACTGTATAAAATAATTCAACATTGATTTTAGGCATATTTAAAGTTATTATCACGGCCCGGGGTGGACAAGGTCGGCTAATATTGTATTAAAATGTCTCACAGACTTTTACCAGGCATAATAATTTAGGACATAAAGGGTTAAGATAAGGGGCATTCTCACAATCTTTTGACTTTCGGGAATAAAAATCTGGTGAAATTAAACTTGCTAAAATAACATTTTAATCTGATAGACGAATGCCTTAATTATTCAAAATAAAGAAAAAAATGGTCAGCAGCGAAAAATGTTTTATTTAACTGAGGTTTAAGTTAAACTTGTGAGTTTAATTTTCCTTACCATTTTACCACTATAACTTTCTATTTTCTTCTAATATTTTACTTATAATGAATTTGCATATAGTACCCACAGGGCATTCAAATAAGAAATAATAACAATGTAGTAATTTTAGTAAAAAATTTTGGTATAACATTGTCTTAAAGGGGTGTTAAAGAAGTGATGGAAGGGGAGGGTATAGGAAAAAAGGGATGGTAATGGGAAAAAAAGGGATGGTAAGGATGGGACGGTAAGAAAAATGACCACTATTTTTAGGCAAATCATGTTAAGACTAAGTGATAGCCGCAATTTTCATTGATTTTTAGAAACAGTTATTTACATTGGATTAAATTTAAAAAAAATTAATTTACCTCGAAAAGTGCAGGAATAAACCTTGGGGACGGTAAGACTACCAATAAAGCCACGATGCTTGAAATTGATATTTAAATGCTGATTTAAATTCTGCAGTCAATTTCCTGTCAAAGAATTTTAAGCATTCCTTACCTAGCATACTTCTGCATGAGAAAAAACTTGAAAAAAATTCTGTGGCTGCATCTGAAGTGATTTCTTGTGTAAGTTTAGCAAGAGGGATGGTAAGGATCTAAAACCCAGGGATAGAGTTCAAAAAATAATATCAACCGTAAAAATGTGTGCAGGTTAATTTTTTTGCTACATATTTATATAAAGCAATTGCCCAGTTTCGGAAAAAAATTACATCTAATTATTTTTATTGAAACTATTTTATACACAGCTCCAAACTTAAAAATCAGCATCAGGAACACGGGGCGGTATAGGAGTTTTCCTGGTATTTGGACCTCCAACATCGTCCAAAACTTATTTATCACGTTAATATTGTTATGGAATCATGCAATGAGATGTTCCCTAGTATATGAAATTAAAAAAATCACAAGAATATGTACTAAAATAAAAATTATTATTCAGGGACATGAAAGTCAAAAGATTGTGAGAATGTCCCATAAACCAAAGTAATAAAAAACCTATAGTCATTTTAAATTTCACGCCAAAAACAGAATTTTTGTACAGTGCTGATTTTTTTTTAATGATGCATTTGAAGCACATATGTATGTCTTACCGTCAATATAACTGAGAGTATCAACTCCAATAATGCTATCCATCTGACTTCCCAGCAATTTTATGTTGTTTCCTTCTAAATACAGTTGCCGCAGTTTCAATCCGTGAAAAAGATCCTTAGAGATATGCTGAAGTCTGTTTTTTCTGAAAGGGTAATTCAGTGCTTTAGTTGAAACTTTATCATAAACTTTTATTTAGAAAGCAGCAAATATCAAAGGTTCTACTATTTTGAGAAAAACAAAACTACTTGACCAATTTAAAAGTAACACTTTTCCAATGATATTTTATCCAGGGCCAGATTATCGCACAGGCCAACTAGGCCGCGGCCTAGTGCCCTGTGATAATGGGCCCCCAAAATTAAGAAAAATATTTACAAAAAAAAGTCTTAAAAATGCACTTTTCTGCAATGATTTGCCGAAAACTAAAAAATATTTTGGTTAACTTGGCAACTGTATCGTAATATATACACTTTTAACCCTTAAATGCCTGATTTTTCAAAAATCATTTTAATAATGTTTTTCGGCTTTCATTTTTTAAATAAATCATGGAAAAAATACTTAAAAAAATCATATTTTGTTTTAAGTATGGTTTACGGCTAAAAAACTGTTTGTTACTAATCGGCATTACTCGTATTTAATTGAAAAAATAATTTTCCTCCATAAAATTCTATAATATTAAACCCACATGAATTTTAGGAACTATGATAAGAAATAAATTTTACTTGCTCACTGCAGAGTAAAACAGAATATTTCGCAAGCTTCAAAACAAAACAAAAAGAACATGTAACAACAATTGAAAAAATAAATCTATCTTTATTCTTAAACAGCACAAGTGTTGCCATCTACATGTTGAAAATCGATTTAATAATATTTTCAGAATGTATTTTATTGGCAAAATTAGACATTATATCTTCAAAATTATTCTAATAGTATTTTAGAAGCCTAAATTGGGTATATTGCCGAAAAGCAACACTCGGCATTTAAGGGTTAAAAAAGACACGTGTTTCTTAATCCACGAAACTGTAACAAAACTAGGAACGATATGAAAATATATAATATGTCTTCCGAATCACCTATTATTTCAAAAAAGCGTACTTTATCATTTGAAATCTCAGAAACCAATATGTTTTCAAGTTTTAAACAATCGTTTATATATAAAAAACGCTTTTTTTCTTTGCAGCCAGTGATTTTCGGAAATGTTTCCGAGTAATTTGAATAGTGTAGTTATTAGTTTTCTCAAACCAAAATATCCGTTTTTCGTATGCTATTTAGTCTCAGACATTTTCAGCATGCAAGAGTAACAAAATAATATTAATTTTCTAAACTCTCCTTTAAATCTCGAAAATGTTTCTTTTTCATCAGAAAACACAACAGATCTCCACTCCGTCCTCCAATGAGCTCTGGCCTGACACCAAGGGCGTCGCAAACGGCAATGGCTTGGAGTCAGTAGAATGCACGCGACAGGGCGCCTGGCTCGGAGCTGTCCTTGAAGTAACTGATTTCTAACAGTTCGTTGTGTCACTGTGGTACCAACTGCAGCTCGAATTTCTGCCGCAGACGAAGTACGATGCGCCACAGTCGTGCGCCGAATACGGCGATCCTCCCTCTCAGGAGTGCCACATGGCTGCCTGGAACCTGGTCTTCTTGAGATAGTACCATCCCTTGACCACTGCTTCCAACAATCATGCACAGTGGATAAATTCCAGCCAAGTCTTTCTGCAATATCGCGGAAAGAAAATCCAGCTTCTCGTAGCCCGAATATGCGACCTCGTTCCAACTCGGTGAGCTGTTGACAGTGGCTTCTTCGTCTCGTTAAAGACATTCTTGGCTAACATCAACTCAATACGCCACAATTTGAAGCTAAATAACGCCTACGAACTTTACAGCACGCATTTAAAGCAAACCTAATCTGCAAGTTCTGAGTGGCGCTACTAGCGCCACACTTATGCGCGAAGCTCGAAATTTCAGTCGATGTCATCTTTCATATGTATAAACACGCCTACCAAATTTCGTTTATCTAACACAAGTCTTTCTTGGTGTTGGGATTTCTTTTTTCCGCCAGTGTAAGTTAAAATGTGTGGAACCAATATCAAGAAATGAAATTTGAAGATTGGGTGATTTGAGCTTAAAACTGTTAAAACAATGATGCAAAAATTATCTACTAAGCAGAGTAACAGTATTCACCAGGAAATCGATAAATAGATCGTTGACTTTGTATTTAGAAACGAATATATTTAGAAATTATAAAGTGATAGAAAAGAGATTTTCAATTTTAATCTAGAGCAGCGTGGGTCCAACTGCGAGATTGATCGAATTGAACCCAATCGAATGAAGAACCTTTTATTTTTTAATCAAAGAGTTGAATATCAGAAGTAACTGATGCGAGTGGAATGTGTGCTAATTTATTCTTTAAATAAATGAAATTTTATAAAAGGATTTTTTTTAATTAAAATTATTTTTATTATTAAAAATCTAACTACTTTTGTTTTAGTTTCAAAGTAGTAAAACACTAGTGGTTTTTAAAATTGTTACTCTTCAAGTATGGAGATGCACCCCCCCCCCCCCCTACTCCGCAGCTAACTTATTTCTTAAATTTAATGAAGACATCCCCATACAATGATTATTTTCGTTTTCCTCTTCAACAGTTCGGTGACTACAATGTACGGTGACTTCTCTTCTTATTTATTTATTTAACTAGTGTAAATGCCCCTCCTGGGACGGTAGGTAAAAATTGTGTTTTTCACTTAAAATTTGAAAAACTGATAAAAAAATAATTGACAATATGGAAGCTTTTAGATGAGCAAAGTTCGGCTAGTTTATGTTCTAATAAACACACAATTAGTATTTACAATATTTCTGGGTAAAATAGGTTTTCCGGCTAATATACTATAACAAAATTAAGATTTCTTAATAAAACAAATATTTAATAAATATGCAATAAAAGTGCGTAATTAAAACAGTCTACTGCAACTATTGAAATAATACTATTTTTTTAATAACACTTTGGAATTGTATTTTATCGTTTACCCCCCCCCCCCGGACCTTCCTCCAAAATCTTTTTTGATTAATAAATAAGTATCTCGGGTTGAATCCCAACCGTCTAATCCCCTAAGCTTCTGTCCTCCTGATGCAAAGCTATATAAGCTGCAATAAGCAATATTTAAATTGATTACTTTTTTAAAAGAAAGTTAGTTTTATCAATTTTTTGCAGGAAAAAAAAGGATATTTTTAAAAATACCATATCATTGTTTTCGTGAATCACTTTATATGAGAAATAAATTAAAATTCCTTACATGTCGCAAAGAAAATTTAATATGATTGCAACTTAATACTTGAAATAATCTCAAGTGACACTTGGCGATTTATTTTGGTGGTGTAATGCGATGTGCCTTGCACTGATTTGTTAGGAAGAAGTGCTTGCCACTGCTCAATTATCAGGACTTGTAACCTTGAGAAGTAATCGCGAGATTCTTGTTTCTTGTCAACCAATGGGAGAATGGATCCTTTTCCCCTTGAGTCTCTTCCTGGGACACTGCGGTAAGATTGATGGATTCGCCCCGCCCAGCGTTACACTGGCTTTTATTATATAGAGATTATTGGCCGCCCGTACCCATAAAACATTAACTATTAAGCAGATTTCGTAAAAAAATACTACATATTACATTCTCCCCTATGTTGGAATTTCTGAACATTTTTTACACATCTACGCCGATCATGACCCTTAGATCCCAAACCACCTCCCAGTTAAAAACTGTATCTATCTATATCACTTTTTTATGGACACGATAACTACCATAATTCTTCACAAATCTCTTCCAAACTGATACATAAAATCAAGGGGCAGAAAATTTCGGTCAAGTTCGTTAATGGGCAAAATCGGACCAAGGGGTGGAAATAGGGAGGGGTTTTGTGAAAACCGAACAAAACTCAATAACGTCTTAATTATGATGCATATCAAATCAGTTTAAATTTATTATTACTTCTAGAAAAAGGGCTAAAAATTTATGTATGGCAGATTTTTGAGAAAGTTAAAAATGGGCTCAGTGGGCTAAAAAAGTAGGGTTTTAGGGAGAAAAAAATTCATAACTTCGTCAGAGCTCAAGATATCAAATCCAATTAAATTTATTATAAATCTTCTTAATATTATCTGCAACTATTATATTGACAAATTTTTGATAGGACCAACTCTTACCGCAAAAAAATTAAAAATAAAAAGTAGGGGTTGAAAAAGAAAAAAATTCATAACTTCATCAATTCACAAGATATCAAATCCGCTTAAATTTATTATAAATCATCTTAATATTATCTACAACTTTTATATTGACAAGTTTTTGATAGGACCAATTCTTGCAGCAAAAACAAATTTAAAATATATAGCAATTGAAGAAAAAATCATCTTATTAACCTGATTCTAATAAAACCAGATCTTACAAAAAAAAGGAAACTAAAAACTCCTCAAAAGCGAGCAGCAAAAATTGTTAAACTGGGGTTATCTCTAATCCTGTTTTAGTTTTTGTTGGTGAAATTAGTACTTAACTTCGAAATCTACCTGCGCCTGTTGACCAAGCCTGCAGGGATTTTTTTCCACAGTGTAATCTTAATAATATAAACAGTACGACACAAAAGAAAAAAGACATCTTTGGGCTGGGACATGGAGTTTATTGGCGTCACATAGGTAACAACATTGATAAAACTATATACATCGGTTTGTCTAAATTTGAATTTTGAAATAATTGAAGATAATTTGGACTCCTGTTTTCTTGTAAAACACGAATTTTGTAAAACCCCACGCCCAGCAGATTCCAATTTATGCTATTGTCTTCAGAGGCTATTTCTTGGTGACTTCTAACTATTGCTTTTTAACATCCAGAACCGGGCTATTTTAGAAAAAAGGCTTGAGATAGCTTTCAATTATATTTCTCTGCTCTAAAAAGGTTTTCTAAAATTCGTAAATTTGTCTTGCAGCCATTTGCGAACACTTTTTCTCTTTTCTGGAACATCAACAACATTATCAGATGCTGGAAAGAAAAGTAAAATTACATAAAAATATGTATACATGCGTAAGCAGAAAACGTAAATATTCTAGTATTCTAACAAAATAACTGTACATATTTCCTGATCATTTTCACAAGAGTGGTTGTAAAACGACACCAAAATGCGATAATGTTCTTCTATTTAAAATCTTAACGCAAGAATCGTATATAAATGCTATATAATGAGACATCCGAACAAGGAACAAATCACGAAATATTTCTCTGCATTTAAAACTTTTTCTTAAAAAAAATTCCATTACAATTCACATCGTTCATTATTAAGCGTCCCCCATATTCTCTAAATGTGGCGAAAAATCTCGAAAATGGTTCATTATTTTTCTTTTTTAACTTTTAAGATCAAATAAAATTACGGACATCAAGGGCTAAGACGTGTATTTCATTTACCTGAAATGTAAACTCGGGAAAAGGCGACAAGTTTTCGAATTAGAATTCTAAAGTTTTCTACGCATTGAGGTGACTTCTTTCCTTCAGAGATTTATTAGCGATAAACTGAATGCTCTAAATGCGCAGACACTTTTATGAGATTAACTAAGGTAAGTTTATATAGTATATTTTCATATATTGTGATAAAAGGAAGTTTAAAGCAGATATTGTGTTTAATTAAGCTGTGTTTAGTTAATAAATTAGGAATTCAAGCATGATCCTCCAATAGTACTTTTCTTTAACCAGTTACTTAAATGTGTTTAAAATGATTAAAATAGAAAAATATGTATATTTAAAATTTTTAATAAAAAAATGGCGTGAGAATAGAAATGTATTTCAAGACAGCGAATATAGACACACGATTACGGGATTAGCAATTACTTTATATGGTGAAAATTCTGAAAATTCTCGTATGGATTGAGAACAATTAAATTATCTTTATTTGAATGTGATTAAGTAAGTTAATTTTACAAATATTGCAACATTTAGTAAATAAATAAATAGAAATACTTAATTCATCCTTAAAAAGTTAAACTTAAACTTACACTATGTGCAAACTACTTAAAAGATGAGACAATATTTAAAAAAAAAATAAGATGTTAAATTACTTTAATATCCTTAGTACTTTCAACTGTAAAAACATAGCCTTCTTCAGTGAAATACAAGAAATACATTGTTTATTTTTTATTTTTTATGTATTTCTTGTAAAATTTCTTGTATGCATTGCGACTAATGAAAAGTTATGAAAGAATTTTTCAAAAGTCGCACCATGGTAACGACTGCAATAGGTAGTATTTCTTACGAAACTATCTAAAATATATATAATAGAATGCTGGGTCCAATAAATTTTATTTAGAAAAAATTATTCGTGTTTTAGCAAATAATAAGGTGAAAATATCCTATGACCAAAACTTATCATGTTTTGATATTTAATTTAGAATTTTATGAATTTTCAGTATTGGAATCACCAGAAATGAAAAACGTGTTTTTAATGCCAGAAATTCTGAAAATGCACGAAATAAAAAGTATCATAACTAGATAAGTATTACTCGCGCGAAAATTGAATTTTTAACGATGTAAACAGATTTTACACTTCCATTAGTCGCGCACTTCTTTCCGACTTGGTTAGTCTCATTGCACCTTTGAGGTGTTTCTGGTTTTTTGAATGCCAAGTGAAATTTATTCTACTTTAAAAAGTTAACCGTTACCTATTTAAGATTCTTTGGAGATACAAAGTATTAAACTTATTTTATTAGTTTATTAGTAAGTTATTCAAAACTATCACAACTAATTCAACAAAATTAATGAAAAGCAAATGAAAGTATGGATGCACTTATGAGGTGCGCGCGACTACGGACGGAAACGGAAACACAACAGAAAGTTAATGGTGATAATTCTTCTAAAAAAATTTGTGAATGTTTTATAATCTGTGAATATGTGGGTCAATTGTCTTTATTACTTTCCCCAATTTGAACTTTCCACTTTTTGTAGTTTACGAGTAAAACGGCTGTGACAGACAGACAGACACAGGAGTGATCGTATAATGGTTCCGTTTTTACTTTTAAAGTATGGAAACCTAAAAAAGAAAACAGCGTCTTTACTTAATTCCCAAAATTTTTTCAAACATTCTTTTTAAATGCATTTCAATTAAAATATCCTTTGGCAGCATGCATAGATTTTAATTAGTTATACGTTTAAAAAATAACCGGTTATTGGAACCTGTCACCTATGCAAATGTGGAACATTGCAACCTGGTAACTAAAATTAACTCTATTTTTCATCACTTTCTTCATTAAGGGAAAGCTTTCTTAGTTAAATATTGTTTTATTGAATATGTAAAATTTAAAAAGTTACTTACGGTTTTTTCCAAAACTGTTTACTTAATTTCCTGACTAATGGAAAATTTCTACGAAGAAAAAATACAGCACGACATGTTCCGGGATAGACGACATCATCTGTAAAGATTATTGACGTGGGCAAGTAGTCTTCCAGCTGAATAGTAAACGGAGAACGCCACCACTTGTTCGGTAAGAAATTCATATACGTAGTTATTCGAAACTTTAATTCGTTTAGTCGTGCGACATTGATGGTTAAACCTTCAGCCCTATGAACTAAGAAATCTATTGCTTCAATACACTGTTCTAAGTACCTGCAAAAAAAAAAAATATGTGTGTTATATATTATGCTTTTTCCAAAATTCTGTACACCTAATATCAGCCTTAATTAAATCTTTGGAACAGATTTATAAAAAGAGTTATTACAACATAATAACAATAGATTGAAATTAACGTAATAAACTAGCTATAATAGCATTAAACAGAAATTCATGACAAAAAAAAAAAATATATATATATATATATGATAAAAATAAACATACCTAGAGATTTCTTCTACTTCCTCCTGTTCCCTTACTCTAATTTCTTCTTTTGTTTCAATATCAAAAAGAAGCATACTGCAAAAGATATAAACAGCATTAAATATGAAAGTACATAATAAATTTAGTAATAATCAGTATTAGTTGTAATTAGCATTTCTGTGTGAAATTTTGCATGTCATAAAATTTTTTAGTCATTTAAGTTGGTTAAATTAATTATAATTAGAAAAAAATTATAAAAAATTTCTTATGAGATTAGGGCATATGATTGTGGAGATTTCAGAAAGTATAAGGGATAAAAATATCTGAAAAGAAAGTTTACAATGTTATGCATAAATTTAAATATTTGGAATTGAAATGCATTTTTAGTAAACTACTTACACATTTTTTTTAAATCCTCGCCATGACTTTCTTAATGTGTCCATTTTGTCACAAAAATAAGATAAAATATGTGAAGATACAATAAGATAAGTATTATAAAACTTTTTTAAAACGTAATTACGTTACGCATATTAACCAGATTTATAAAGTAGCCTCATAAAACGATACAAGAAAAGTATAGTTTTTTTTTTTTTCAGAAGTAACAATAGAAATTTTGTAGGAGAAATTTTAATTTAAACAATTTAGAAATATGCACATTGTTTAAAAACAAAGTATGTCTATTGTTGTGTATATATATGTTTAAAATTAATATTTATTTTAAACAATTTAACTGTGTTACATCCTATTTTTGTGATCTAAGTAATTACACTGTAAATTCAAATGTCTGAAATTCAAACACTTAAGTGTCTGAAACGGAGTGTTCAGTTTTCAGACATTTTAAAATGTCTGAATTTTTTCAGACACTTTTCGTGTCTGAATTTCAGACACTTCAAACGTCTTAATAGCATCCATTTTTTTTGTAAGCATCATACGTAGCCATGTTTGACCACGTTGAATCCTGGAAAAATATTTGGCTGGGGTCCTGCCCCCCCCCACCCCCCCTACAACCTGATTTTTCTGGTGCTCCCAATTTTGGTACGCAATCTTTGTTAAGCTGATAATTTAAATCTTTTACGACATTTTACTGATTATAATCAATATTTTGAACTTCAGCAGTAGAACAAGATTAAAACAAAAAATATTTATCTAAATATTAGATTTTTTTTAATTTGTTTTATTTTTAATCTTATTTTACTTTAAAAGTTCAAAATATTGATTATAATCAGTGGAATTTCGAAACAGATTTAAAATATAAACTTTACAAATATTGCACATCAAATTTGTGGGCACTAAAATCGTAGGGGGGCGGGGCACGGCCCAGCATGCCCATTCTTTAATCAAGAAGTTCTTTTTCAAAAAATGCAACACTGCATTATTGTTATCTTAATTGAGATGCCCGGTATTCGGGAGTATCCGTTGTGGAGGTTAATGGACATTCCTGAATAGCTATTCTGAAACATCTATTTAGCGAATACTTTTTTAATCCGCATGGCATACATATTTGTATATTTTTACCTCACAAAAGCAGACATCTCCGATTATCGGACAAATTCAGCGGCAAGGGCTATTGAGGGCTTTTAAAGTACATGGATAAATATATATATTTCTAATAATCTTGTCCTACTCTACTTCGTATAATTTAAAAATAGATTTTTTAAAAATTTATATTGCCACATAGGCAATTTTACATATATATCAGATGATAATCACAACAGCTATTTAACTATGAATAAATAAATAAATATTCTACTTTACCCTTTGCACTCGAGGGCTCCGGAGCGGAGCCATTTAAAATTTGTCTTCAAACTCGAGGGCTCCGCTACGGAGACAATGCAAATAATTTTGTGAAACCTGTCTAGAAAAGCCAAGATTACATGGTATCACAAAATTATTTGCATTGTCTCCGTATCGGAGACCTCGAGTTTGAAGACAAATTTTAAATGGCTCCGCTCCGGAGTCCTCGAGTGCAAAGGGTTAATATTGAGAAAAAAAATTACTTCGGTATTTTGTTTATTTATATTTTGTGTTTTTTAATATTGTCCTACTCTAAAAGTTCAAAACTTTCATTATAATCAGTGCAAGATTTAAGGTATCAACTTTACGAAAATTTCATACAAAATCCCCCCCCCCCCCTCCCCGAAAAAAAATAAAAATCCTTATCATTTAAAATTTAGATTTTTTAAAAATTTATATTGCCACATGGGCTTATTGTTATCATTCCTATGAGGTACTAAACAAGACATCTTTAAAGCAAAATAAAGCCAAAAACAACAACAAAAAAAAAAGTTAGCACATGATATCACTATGATACAAACTTGCGATGCTTATCAGTAAAGTCTAATTGGAAAATGACCTTCGAATCCACGCATGCAGCGAAATCTAAATAAACAAATGATTTCCTTTTTCATGACTGGCTTACTTCTATGTTTCCAAATCAAAAGCTTTCACACATTAAAAGATTTAATAGCTTTATAAATATATCTAAGAAATACTTGAGATAAACATTCATTTTCAATTATATATAAATTTCATGAAAATCAATTGTTTGTTTTTTTTTTTAAGCGACAGTTTATAAATATATTTTTTTAATTTCAGCTGAATATTGTTCAATGGAAAAAAAAAAGGCAATCCTGAAAATCCCGGAATTTTCCAGTAAAAATTCCGGGATTTTCGGGGTTAAAATTAAAGCGGGATCCCGGGATCTCAATCCGGGATTGTAATCCCTAGCTAGGAAGTAAGAAAACTTTAGGAGATCTTTCAAAGTTTTTTTTTTCTATTTCCTTGTGGTCGAGTATGAGATAAGCATTAGCCATTGAAATTGAAACTAAGAACTGCCATATTGAAAACAAAACAAAACAAGAGAATGAACTTAACTTTTAAATATGTCTGTTTTTTAGTGATGTTATTACTTTAAATTTGAGAAAAAAGATGAGAATAAATAATACATAATTTGTAATAAAAGACAACGTCATAAATTTAAAAATATATACTTCTAGAATTAGTGGTTTTTTTTTGCAAAAAGATTCAAAACTAATTAAATTTCATGTAAGATTTTGTTTAGTACAATAAATAAAATCATAAAAGACAATAATTTTAGTACTATAAAGAAATTATAACACTTACTTATCGCTGTTTGCAAGAGGTAAGAAATATTCCTCGATTTGAAATTTTAAAAACTACCACAACCACAGTGAGGGAGAAAGACTTTCATCAGTTTAAAAGGTAATCCTATAATACATCCGACTAGCCATATTTAAAGAATGAGATGTTTCATCCTAAAAACAGGACCCGCCAGACAAAAGTTTCTTTTTTTTTGCCAGCTTCGACAGGACGAAGATGAATAACACAATATTATTGATATAAATTGATACGAGTTAACACTAAGCCCATTGCACACGCTTTGTAGAATTTCCGGGTGTAATCTTCAACCGTCATCTACTTCTGCTCTGTGTCTATCCAGCCCTTGTATCGACGACAGCTTCTAAGAGACATTTGATGTCGAGCACACACGTCAGATGTATGTATTCAATAAATAAATAATCCAAGTTAATACGAATTAAAATCACAGTACTTCACATTTCGCAAAAAACGAATTAAAATACACGCGTACATAAAAACAAACTTTGTTTGAATTACAACGTATACCACTTCGAACGAAGACATCTAAAACGCATGCGCAACTGGGAGTGCTAGTGCCCCCTGGTGGTTATTGCGTCGGAAGAATCAAAACGTCTTAAATTAAGACACGTTTAAAGCAATGAAGTGTCTTAAAATAAGACGTTTGCGGATATTTTAGACATTATTCTCAGTTCGTTTACACCATGGTCATAGTAAGACACTTATGTATCTTAAATTAAGACATCTATAATGTCTGAATTTTCAGATTAAGACACTTAAGTGTCTAAAATTCTTTTTCAGTCACATATGTGTCTAAATTTAAGACGCTTCTATTTGCAGTGTATTGTTTGATGAAATTCAGTTTTTCAACAATGGTGGGGTTAATGGGTACCCGTGCAGTGATACTTAAAAAAATTCTCCAATTTTGAGAATTGTCGAAATTTTTGAATTTCCGCAAATATAATTTAACACTAGAACGCCCGGAAGGAGTCGATCCGACTCGGACCATATGATTAAATGCCAACTGGAACCAGAAATTCTTTCATAAAATAAGTTAAATTTAAACCACGCAAATTTACGTTAAATAAATCAGTCAAGTAATTTTAAATAAAAATTCTGTTGTCAAATATTTTTATGAAACTTGACTAAAATTTCCGGGCGTTCTAGTGTTAACATTTCAAAATTAATCCGCTTAGAAGAACACTCCCGTTAAGTAAATAATCAAGAAATTTCTAAATCTTCTATTGCAAAGAATTCTTGGGTTTCCGGCAATAGTTTTAATTTTCAAAATACTAAAATTATTTTTAATGCCAATAGTATCTCTGAAATGGACTTTCTTGAAAATCTAGCTATTTATCTTAGTTATTGTTAATGGCAAATCTAATTCTACAATGCTCTCTGCAGCTTGGAAAAACCTTTTCAGTCTTTCCTTATAATTTAGCAAAGTAATTATTATGTTTCTTTTTATTTCTTTGTATTTCAGATGGATGTTTTTTTCAGTTTAAAAGTACATGTAATTTGGGGGGGGGGGGGGGATATGTATATGCGGGCTTTAATAGGAAGGTTAAGTATTTTCCTTTTATTTTTTTTTGTGAAATTAAATAACACTGCAGATTTCTCATTTGCTTTATTTATTTTATAGAATACTTTCGTTACAAAAGAAAAAAAGTTACAAACAAAGTTTTTATTTAAGTTTTTTTTTTTTTTTTTTTTTTTTTTTTTTTACTTTAAATGTCGACTACGGAATTTGTTATTTCCAAAAGTACAAAATAAAAAATAAAAAGGTTCTTCCTGAGAATGAAAATTACTTTTGAATGGAAAATACAACAAAAAAATACTGTTGTCAATGCTTAAATTTTAAAATGTTGATAGCGTTCATGAAGTTTTAAAGTACACTGCTCAAAACAATTAAAGGATATTTGAAGTTTTATATAAAATAAAGATATAAACGAAATTTTTTTTTTGCCGAAAATAGAAGAAGAGAATCACAAATGCAAATTTTTCTGGTTTTCAAACTGTGGAGTATGCAAATTTTGAGTTCGACGTCAAAAACGTCGCTTCAGCGGCAGCGAATGAAATTTGACTTTCAACTGGATAAAAGAGAATGAAGACAAGGATGATCGGCATTCAGTGATTGCTTTGTTTCGATGAGTACGATGTCTCAGCGAAGTCATTTGACAGATTCAGTAGCTTTGAGAATTGTTGGTAGGTTAGAAGAGGGCCAAACTCAAGCCGAAGTAGCGCAAGCCATTGGAGTGTCACAAAGTGTCATTTCCAGGATCTGGAACCGTATTTTGGAGAGTGGATGTGCAGGCCGAAGACCAGGGCAAGGTCGTAGACGGGCAACAACGCCCAATGAAGATCGGTATTTAGCGTTAACAGCTCGGAGACACCGAACCATGAACGCTACTCTTCTCTAACAACACCTTCGCTCGGCTACAGGCACCACGATTTCAACTCAGACTGTCCGAAACCGGCTCCATGCTGTAGGTCTGTATGCTCGCCGACCGATGGTATGTGTTAGATTAACATCAAGGCATCGTCGCGACCGCAGGGACTGGGCAACCGAGCATGTCAACTGGAGGAGAAATGAATGGAGCAATATTCTGTTTTCTGACGAGTCCCGTTTTTCTGTGCATCCGGATAATAGGCGTAGTTTCATCTGGAGGGACCGTGGCAGTAGGAATAATCCTGCGTTCGTGCACGAAAATTTCAGATTTGGCGGTGGAGGAGTGTTGGTGTATGGTGGCATCTCCACTGACGGGCGCACTGACCTCTACATCATTCGAGATGGAGCTCTGACTGGTCGCCGATATAGGGATGAGATCCTCGGACCTATTGTAGTCCCTTACGCTGCAGCAATCGGAGATAACTTCATTTTAATGGACGATAACTGCAGGCCACATCGTGCAAACCTGGTGGAGGATTTCCTTTTCGAGGAAGGAATCGTTCGAATGGAATGGCCAGCGTGTTCTCCAGACATGAATCCAATTGAGCATGTTTGGGACGCTCTAGGAAGACGAGTTTCTGGCCGCCAACAACCCCCACAAACTCTCCAAGAACTGGAAAGAGCTCTTCTGGAAGAGTGGGGCAGAATACCCCAACTCGTCATTAATAGCCTCATTGAGTCCATGCCTCAAAGGTGTTCAACGTTGCTGGCCGCCCGTGGAAACCATATCCCCTACTGAAAATGATTTTCTTTGAAGAAAACACCTTTTCTTATTCTTTTTTTCTCATATGCACAAATTGTGTTTTTTTCCTTTAGTACACAAATGCGCAATAAAATGCATTTTTTTCTGCCAAACATGTGTAATTTATTCTCATATAACCTACTATGTCTGTCGACCATGTATCAATCAGCTAAAATTTTTTTCCAGATACAAAATCCACCTAAAACTGCAATATCCTTTAATTGTTTTGAGCAGTGTAGTTTATTTAAAGTATTGTGACTGTATTAAAGGAATTTTAAAGATTTTAAACAAATTCAAATTTATTACTTTAAAATTTTTATTAGTTTAATTTTTATTTTTCGTGGGCTTTAAGGTTTATTATTAAAATTACAGAAAAATTTGGGGTTGACATTCTACATGCGCGTTAAAGTCGTGATAAACTACAGTAACAGTAGTTTTGTTTTCTCATTCATCAAGTGACGCAAACGTGCGATCATCAAAAAGTAAATTCACTTGATTTTAATGTTTTTGGTATTGAATAAATTGGTTGAACTGGTTGCATGTTTTTAAACTAAAACTATCAAATAATACATGTGTAATTGAATATTTGCGAAAGTTTAGTGTCCGATTCCATTAATCTTTTTTATAAAGTGAGCACATTAAAATTTCTACATGCTTGTAAATAGTAATTTATGTCAGTTTGTGTGTTATTTTAATCGATATTTTAATAATTTTTGTTTAGATAAGAGTTTTTATTTGTTCATAATGAGAAAAGCTCAATCCGTATTTTTAAAGTACTATTTCTTTTTCATTTCCTACTATTAGTTCACACTCTCCTTATATACAGAGTGGCAAAGCTCATGAAATGCCACAGATGCCTAGATTTAGAAGGTCCTATCCTATGGCAGTTGAAAATGTGTATACAACTGCAAAGGTTCTGAGTATGGATGCTAATTTTTTTTCCTATATTTAATTTAGCAATAATCTGCAAATTCTGACCCTGTCGCGTAATCTAAACCGCCATATTGGATAAATTTTATGCATATTTTCCTTCAATAATGTAGAATTGTTTTAGTGCACCGTCAGTGACATTCTAAAATTCTTTAAACACTTGAAACGTTTGCTTGCAGGTTCATCATGTATGACTTTTGTCTTTCTGATTAAAAAAAGATATACATATAAAAGTTCAGTAGGAAAATAAAAAATGAGAAACATAATATATAGGTAATAAATAACATACAGTACAGCCCCGATTATCCGCGGAATTGGGTGGCAAGGGTACCGCGGATAACCCGAAAAAGATTGAAAATGGGGTGCATGCACGAAAAAAAGAAAATTCAACATAAAAACTATGTTTTAGTGTACAAAACACATAATAAAACGTTTAAAATACATACATATGCACAGTACAGCAGAAACCTTTACTTTACGTATAAATCACCAAAATCGAGATCAGTAAACAAGAAACAATGCCTTATGTGGGGCATTCTCACAATCTTGACTTTCATGTCCCTGAATAATAATTTTTATTTTAATACACTTTTTTGTGTTTTTTTTTATTTCATATACTGGGGAACATCCCATTGCATGATTGCACAACAATATTAACGAGATAAATAAGTTTTGGACGATGTTGGGGGGTCCAAACACCTGGAAAACTCCTATACCGTCCCGTGTCCCTGATGCTGATTTTTAAGTTTGGAGCTGTCTGGTTAAAATTGTTTCAATAAAAATAATTCGATGTAATTTTTTTTCGAAACTGGAACTATTGCTTTATATAAATATGTAGCTAAAAATTAACCTGCACACATTTTTAGGGTTGTTATTATTTTTTAAACTCTATCCCTGGGTTTTAGATTTTTTACCATCCCTCTTCTAAAATTATACAGAAAATCATTTCAGATGCAGCGACAGAATTTTTTTTCAAGTTTTTTCTCATGCAGAAATATGCTAGAGAAATAATGTCTAAAATTTTTTGGCAGGAAATTTACTGTAGAATTTAAATCGGCATTTAAATATCAATTTCAAGCATCGTGGCTTTTTTGGTAGTCTCACCGTCCCCAAGGTTTATTCCTGCACTTTTCGAAGTAAATTAAAAAAAAAAAAAAAAATTATCCAATGTTATCAACTGTTTCTAAAAATCAATGATCATTGTGGCTATCACTTAGTCTTAACATGATTTTCCTAGAAATAGGTGGTAATTTTCCTTACCGTTCCATCCTTACCATCACTTTTTTTACCATTTCGTCCCTTTTTTCCAATGCCATCCCCTTTTTTTTACCATACCGTCCCTTCTTTAACATCCCTTTAAGACAATGCTAGTCAAAAATTCTGTATGAAAAGTACTACATTGTTATTATTTCTTATTTGAATGTCCTGTGGGTACTATGCAAATTCATTATAAGTAAAAATTTAGAAGAAAATAAAAAGTTATAGGGGTAAAATGGTAAGGAAAATTAAACTCGCAAGTTTAACTTAAACCTCAGTTAAATAAAAGTTTTCGCTGCTGACCATTTTTCCTTTATTTTGAATCATTAAGGCATTCGTCTATCAGATTAAAATGTTATTTTAGCAAGTTTAATTTTGTCAGATTTTTTCCCCCAAAAGTCAAAAGATTGTGAGAATGCCCCATATACTGTTCAAAGAGTCTTGAGTTACACCTTTTTAAACAAGATCAGTCACTCACTTGTTTTTGCTTCTTGCTTTGGAAACACCTTTTCTATTTCAAAAATGAAGCTATTTTTGATATGCTACCCTGGAATATATCATAATAGTCTTATTTAATTGTTAAATATTTTAATTGCTGTGTTTACGTTTTGTTAATAAAATCAAGAAAAGACATCCAGACATTATATCTGATAATTTTAGCACGGCAACCGAATCTAGAAATATTCTTCTATTACTTTCGAATACATGAATTTTTCTTATTTATATTTATTAGTAGGGTTATTGTATTTTCCTTGTAGTTGGCTTGAATTAAAAAAAAAAAAATCACTTCGTGGATTATCCGCAAAGTAATTTTTATTTATTTATTTATTTATTTTTTTTTTTTTTATTTTTTTTTTTTTTTACCGCACTGCGGATAATCGGGACTTTACTGCATTTCTGTTTTCGCTATAATTACAAGAAAGAAATGTCAAGCATAGATTATTAAACAATTTCCTACACATTCAGACTACTGCAACAAATCTTCACCGTTTAATAAGGTTAAAGATGATAGCTAAAAGTAAACACGTTCAGATCAGGCGGGGTGGCTTGCTAAATGGCTTTAGCTTATTAAGCCCCACCCAATATTTAAATAAACAATTTGAAAACCCAATTTCAGTGATTATCATCAAAAATCAGAAAAGTATCAGAATTCTATTTTGCAGATCGATATATGATCTAGTATATTAGTATATACTTATATATATGTTACGGCCAAAACCCGAAATATATGAAATGAACAGCGTATATCGGGTTTTTGCCGGCCAATTCGCGAAGTGGCCGGAAAGCCTTGGCCAATATACGAAGTGTTCAGCAATGGGTATCCACAGCCGGTAATGTGTTTCTTTTAACTTCCATGCAGCCCTGCGTATGATCTATAAACCTGGTAATACACTACAAATAAATTAAATTTTAAAAGCCTATCACAACTGAAAACGCACATCAAGCAATAATGGCTCATAGCCAATCCAATAACCAAATTATTTGAGTGACTCTATAAATAAATGACAAGTTCTACCTAGTCGATATCTATAGAAAACATGCTGTAGAGCATATTAGTGATGTATAACAGTTTCATTATGTTTGAAGTAGTGTAACGTCATTAAAATACCCTATAAACGATTTTTTCACATATATCATAATTCTGAATCGAAATTTTTTGGGGCGTCTCTATAAACGAACTATAATGACTACTTAATCAATACTCTACAAAAAAAAAAAAAAAAAACATATTACTCCCCACATGTGTGAGGCATGTAAATTTTATTATGTTTGAAATAGAGTGATATCATTTAAGTGCACTAAAAATGATCTTTCACCATTCACTGCAATGTAACGAAATACTTTTGAGTGTCTGAGTGTCTCTGCAAACAAATTATAATTGGCATTTATTTCATACCCTTTAGATAAAAGTTTGTTGTCCATCTTAATGATGCATACTAATTTTATTATAATTGAGATAATGTAACAACATTGAAAAACTTTTCTCATTGATGATATTCTAACGAAATACTTTTGTGTGTCGCTGTAAATTAACCAAAAATAGTACACACTTCACTTTCAATACTGAAATTAATTTATAAACGTAAATAATATAACAATTACACGTCAATCCGAGTCGTTACTCGAGTTAGAGACCAGACAAATTGAATTCATAAACACTTTCAACTATGTTAGAAAGAGATAAAAAGTAAAAATTGGTTTCTATATACCCATTTCGCGAACTGGCCGATCGCATAAGGCCACTTCGCGAATTGCTGATCGCATCTGGAGAGTTCGGGAATTGGCCAATCTGTTTAAAGCGTTGTTGGACAATTTCGGATTTTGGCCGTAACATATATACTACGCAGTATTCTAAAATTTAGTTCAATTAGGAAATGCATTGAAAATGACCCATTTCGGCAAATTAACGAAAATGTACCCTAAGCATGTGAAAAAGAAGTTAATTTTAATAAGTAAAAATTAAATTAAAAAAATCAAAAAACCCGAACTTATTATAATTATGTCTCATCAATGTTAAACTAATTTTTAATTTATTTACCTATTTTTTTTTATTATTATTTACTTATATTGATGACTTTTAAGTTGTGTTTAATTGTTAGTTCCTATCTATAAACACTGTTTTGATGAGGCCTATAGATGTTTATGAAGGTTAGAGTTGCAGTAAAGCTAGAAATCCTACCTACACAACTTTCAAGTTGTGTAATATTTAAACGGAACTTCTGACTGTAAAATAGTCAATAAAACACCGGCTTCATTTTGAAAGACCTATCCAATGATATGCCACTCAATATGGTGAGTAAAATATTTTTTCGTCTCTACCGCCATTTTGAATTTTATGAAAACAAAACATAGCCTATAACCATAAGACGGTTAAGACGAATCGATAGAGACCTCATTCACTAAAATCCATCCAGCCGTTGGGATGTTTCGAGGGTATAAAGAAATCCCCATACTCAGATACGCGTGAACCTCTTAACCCTTCCTAGCAGTCGTGTAAAAACAACTGAAAATGCAATTCCAAGCATTATCACCACGGCCGTACAGAGAGACCGCAGATTCATTTAATATTTCAAATGTTGCTCCACCAACACATATGTAAGATACAGTGAAATCTCCTAAGATAGAACAGATATAGGCGAAAATTTCTTTTTAGACAGATTGTATCGCTTTTATCAAGTATAATTGCATGGTATTCCTTTTGATGGGATCATTAAATTTTCTGTTTGAAGCAGGAATCCGTTATAGACAGATTTTATTGTATCAGAAATTAAACTTGCTAGATAATACTTTATAGAAAAAGTCCTTCCGGACAGTGCCGGGAGGAAGAAGTAGCTTTCATGTTCCTTATTTTAAAAAAGCCAACTTATATCATTCAAACACACGAAGCTCAATTTAGTGGAAACCGGATATAGGAGATTCAATACTAATTTTTATCAATATAATGAATGAGAATTTTACGAAATTAGTCAGCTTTATCCAAGCTGCTTTTCTTTAAAGTAACTTATATTTGGCTGCCAAATTCGGCGATTTCTTAAAGTGCCTGCCATTTTAAGACAACATGGTGGATGAGGCTAACCAGTGAACTTGTTCGAGACCTTAGTAATTGCTGTGCACATGCTCACTCACGTCGGAATCGGTTGATATATACGAGTGCTGTCGCATGCAAAAAATCCGATTTTTCAAAATGTCACCCACAATAGAAATTGAAACTGCTATATCTGAGCCATTTTTTAAGGTAAAGACAAACAAAAAATGCTCCTGAATCCTTATATCAAGGTCAAATACTTAAGAAAGAAACCTTTTTCAATTTCTAATTTTTTTGCACCTCACTTTAAATATATATATTTTTCTTAATTTAATGGCCTCCATTTTGAAACAAGATGGCTGATGAATCTGGCCAGCGAACTTGGTAGAGGTATTGATGTATACTATCCACATGCCTTCTTACATCGAAATAGGCGAATACGTGTGTTATCGCGTGACAAATACAAGATCGTTTCAAAATGTTAGCCATGCTAGAAATTCAAAGTGCTATAATTCAACCATTTTTTAAGATATAAACAAAAGAACAAATTTTCAGAAACAAAAACTGCTCCGGAATCTTTGTATCAAGGCCAAACACATAAAAAAAAATCCTTTTCTTTTTCCAATTTTTTAATACCTCATTTTAAATTTTAAATTTAATTTTTTTTTAAATTTCAACCCTTTTGAAACAAGATGGCGAATGAAGCTGGCTTACGAACTCGGTCGAGACATTGGTATGTACTATGTACAGACCAAGTTACATCCAAATCGGTTCAAAAATACGCCTGTTACCGCGTGACAAAAATCAGGTCGTTTTAAAATGTCAGCCACAATAGAAATTCAAAATGCTATTACTCAGCCATTTTTTTAGATATAGACGAAACAAAAACTGTTCCGGAATCTTTGTATTAAGGTCAAACACATACGAAAAAAATCCTTTTCATTTTCCAATTTTTTGGTATCTCATTTTAATTTTTTAATTTTTAAATTTTTTTAAATGGCAGCTGGCCAGCGAACTCGGTCGAGATATTTGTATGTACTATGTATACACCAAGGTACATCCAAATCGGTTCATAAATACGCCTGTTATTACGTGACAAAAATCAGGACGTTTCAAAATGTCAGCCACGCTAGAAATTCAAAATTCTATAACTCAGCCATTTCTTAAGATGTAGGCGAAACAAAAACTGCTCCCGAATCTTTTTATCAAGGTCAAACACATAAAAAAAAAATATTTTTTCAATTTTCAATTTTTTGGTACCACATTTCAAATTTAAATTTTTCTTAAAAATTTAAATGGCCGCCATTTTTAAACAAGATGGCAGATGAAGCTGGCCAACGAACCCATTCGAGACATTAATATGTACTAAGTATAAACGAAGTTACATCCAAATCGGTTCATAAATACGCCTTTTATCGAGTGACAAAATTCAGGACGTTTCAAAATGTCAGCCACGATAGAAATTCAAAATGCTGCAACTCAGCCTTTTTTTAAGATATAGACGAAACAAAAACTGCTCCGAAATCTTTGTATAAAGGTCAAATACATAAGAAAATAATATTTTTCCATTTTTAATTTTTTGGTACCACATTTCAAATTTTAATTTTTTTTTTTAAATTTTAAATGGCCGCCATTTTTAAACAAAACGGCGGATGAAGCTGGCCAACGAACTCGGTCGAGACATTGGTAAGTACTATGAACACACCGAATTACATCGAAATCGGTTCAAAATTACGAGAGTTACAGTGTGACATAGGACAGATATATACATATATATATCAATTTTTAACGGAGGGTAGTTTCGGGGTCTGGGGGTCCTGATCGATGAAAATATGCCAAAATTTTTTGAAATCGCTTTCCTCCGAACGGCTGCAATAGGTAGCTTTTTGTAATGAAAGCTACCTAAAAATACTATACATTGGCTTACAATTTATAAATAAGAGTCTTAATACAGTATATATTTCCATATAAATTCATAAATTCTCTGCCTTTAAATACGAAGTAGAATTTTTAGAAGAAAAATGTAAGAAAATATGTAAAAAAGAATTTTAAAATCCGTTTAGTGGTTCCAAAGTAATTGGAATTTTAAAGCGTTTTTCATTTCATTTCGCTATTTTATATTTCGAATATTTAAAAAAATGTTCTTTCGAGGATTTACACGTTAAAAGTAACAGCTATGTCAAATTTCAAGTTTCTAGCCCTAAGAATTACAAATAAACCGTAATTTAGAGCGTTTTCCGCTGCTTTCACCCTCTTAAATTACGATATTTTTAGAAACCATCGGTAGCGCGCATTTATATCTTAAAAGTAACCACAATGCCAAATTTCAAGTTGACAGTATCACAGATGTCGCAATTTTAGAATGTCTCTTTGTTCTTCCATTTCTTTGGAGGTAATGATGCCTCGATAAAAAGTAATCTGTGATAGAGTAGAGAGTCTCACTATTATTTTTCCACCGTCATTTATTTAAATCGGTTTTGTAGTTCCTACGATTACCTCCGACAAACAAACGTTTCTTCTTTATAATATTAGTATACAATAGATAATTATATGTTTGTTCTACACAAAGATGCATGTATTTATAATCTTATATATATATATTTATATATATATTAATTAATAGGAATATCCGAATTTTCAATATTATATATATATTTATGCTGCATCAAGTGATTCACACTGTTAAAAATATCCCTGTAAAATTACAGGTAAAGTATCTGTATATAATTAGGTGGCAGCACTAAAGCATTTTTGTTATGTTCATTTTTAATAGATGGCAGCACCAAACAATCTTTGACTCGTTCATTTAGAAGAATTTAGTTTGACCTGGCTATGGAACTTTTGTTTTTGCTTATGTTTCAAACATACGTTATGGATATTTTGTATATTTGGCTAGGGGGCTCAGGCCCCTGCGTGCTACGCCCGCCAACCCCCCGTTCAGACTTCGCAGCCTCTGAAAATATGGCAATGTGCATGTGCCCTGTTTGAAAAATAGGTGGCATCAGTCTAAGTTGGATCTCTGATCAGGCGATCTTGCTCCACCCAGGCCGTTAAACTGATGACTGTGGTTAAATTCATATAAACAGCACAAATAAATGTATAAGAATTACTTTCAGAGGCATAACATATATTTAAGAAAATGTAAAATACATTAAAATATCTTAAAATACATTAGAATAAATAAATAAAAAAAAAAAAAACGATTTTAACTTCCATTTATTGATGACTGTGGTGTTGACTAGAAAGATGAATTACACATTTGAAAATCAGCTTGTATAAAAAAAAAAAAATACGTTAAAAATGTCGCTATCTTTCTGAATTTTATAAAGACACTATGGACAATATTCTTTCTTTCGGTTCGATGTTAAAAAACTCCCACTGCTTGGGAATAGCTTTCAGAACCACGGTATTGAAAACCATTGTGTTTGCGCTTATATGATATGTTTTGATCGAGTTTTGGATATTTTCAGGAACAGATATAGCTTATTCATGAATTCTTTTATCTATTTTGATACACTATCATGCAAATTTTTATGTTATTTTTACATTGCATATTGTTTATATTAATTAATAGGAATATCCGAATTTTCAAATATGTATTCATCGCATTTTAATTTAAAGTATTTTGCGCGTACATTTATCTGTATTTATGCTGCATCAAGTGATGCACACTGCTAAAAATATCCCTGTAAAATTACGGGTAGAGGCCGGCAGCAGAGATTCCAGTCATACCTCGTAAAAAAAAAAAAAAAAAAAAAAAAAAAAATCCATGCCCATCATTTCGTGTCAATGTGTACACCCTCGCGGGGGAAATATGGGGTCGTACCGTATTTTTGCTAACAGATGGGCTAGTACTGCAAAAATATGTGGATTGCCCTTAATTTTCTAAGTATTTAAAAATATCCCTGTAAAATTACGGGCAGAGGCCGGCAGCAGAGATTGCAGCCATACCCCGTAAAAAAAATCCATGCCCATCATTTTGTGCAGACCGTATTTTACGGAGCAAAGATATAATGCACTTCAAAACGCAATAATTCTTTAGTTACCGTTCCGTAGCACGTAGCACGTTAGATAATCATCACAGAATCGCTTTTTTGGCGGTTTAAAAAATATGTTACGGTCGCGGTTAGTGACATTTTTCTAAACACGACTAAAATGAAGAGTTACACCCTAGCGGAGGAAAATGTATGCTGTCGTACCGTATTAGTTTAGTGGATCAGGTCGTTTTTCATCAAAAAAGGCTGTTGCCCGTGAACATTGAAGAGAAAACGGCCTTAAATTTACAGTTTTTTCTGAGAGCGTAATATACAAATAAATTTGCTAGCCTCACTACTTTTATAGAATGTGACGTCACATTAAAATTCTCCGGAATAAAAATCGTTTTAGTGTATCATTTTAAAATATGACGTAATTTTTACTATTAAATGCATTTGTCATGCAATAGTTTATTTATTTTTAAGTTTTTTTCTCTTTTAATATTCACGGGTACATACATTATTTAAAAGTGTGTAGCTTCCATGAACTTGTACAAACTCGTTATTATTTTTATTGAAATTTAATTCCTCTTGTTGTTATGGGAACACACACACACACACACACACACACACACACAAAAAAAAAAAAAAAAAAAAAAAAAAAAAAAAAAAAAAAAAAACAATTTCTTTGGAATTGAAATCTCGCATAGGTATATTTTTTATTTTTAATTGTTCGTCAATATTATCATTTGTCGATTACGACGTAATAACTCCCATTTCTGCTTTTAACGCATATTAATAAATTTATCATTTTAAAGTTTTCTTTCTCTTTTTAATATTCACGTGAAAATTTGTTTTGTTGTTAGAAAGGAAGTTTTATTATTTACGCTGCCTTAGAATTGACGACAAACGTTAAAAAATGTATCCCGAAATATGAAATAAAAGTCTCGTAAATATATTTTTAAATATAAACTGTTTGGCAGAATTATTACTTGACTGTTTTAAATATGACGTAATTTCCCGCAATTACTGCTTTTAATGAATTTATTATTTTAAAGTTTTTTTTCTCTTTTAATAGTCATTGTAAATACAATTTTTATCACTTAATTTTCAATATTTTCCTGCTTTTATAATGTAATCATTTAATTCTGACGTTTTTCTGTTTTAAATAGTCACGTGTAATAAATTTTTAATCGTAAAGAAATATTATTCTTTGCACAGTTTCTACGACTGGCAACAATTTGAAATAAAATCCTATCTAAAATATGCAAAAATATCTCTTGAAATGATGAAAATTTAATTAAACTAAATAAGAAATTATTATTTATTTATTATTATTATTATTATTATTATTTAATGAATTATTTTTTTCACATTTTCTTGAAAACATATTTTAATCACAACATTGATTGAAATAAAAGATTTCAATTTAATTTGAAAATGGCGACATTGAAGAAATCTATTAACCCCTTTTCTCACTTTTTCTACAAAAATGGAGTAATTCGGTTACAATCATTAGATAAATTTAATTCAAATTAGAAAAAAATTAATATTAAAATGGCTCGTATTTTATATGTTTCGCTTAAATTCTTATATCGGCCGATAGCCCCGATTAATTTTTTTGCCGGCCCGGCCCGTAGAAAAAATTGTCCTAATTCTGCCGGCCCGTTTGAAAATTCGCCTTCATTCTGCCGGCCCGAACCGCGGGCCGGGCCGGGTACGGGCCTCGGGCCAAGCCCGGGCCCATGCAGACCTCTAGGCTACTGCGGTGCATTTCACGTATCTTTTTTTACTGATCGCTGGAGTCACGTGATGCTCGACTGAATCAATGAAGGTTTGCGAAAAGAGCATCACGTCACTCAAGCGTTCTGTAAAAAATACACGTGGGATGCACCGCGGTAGCCTGTCTTTTTCGTTAGCCTCGTACTAGAGCTTCTAAATACACAGGCTGGCGCGTCCGTTTGCCATAGCATTCCCAGGTGGGAACATGTTGGCGTTAGATTGACCTATTTGGCACATTTATCGCTGTCTTCGTTGCTTCCCTGAATTTATCAAATAGTACGATATTGAATGAAAGTTTCGAATAAATTTCAAATTTTAAAATGAGTAATAATTTACTTTTAGAGAATACATAAATGAAATCTGATGTTTGTAAGTACTTTGATGAAAAGGATGTGTGTGTGTGTGTGGAGGGGGGGGGACTAAAGAACTCAATTTCAATTAAATTTATATTTTAGGATTATCAATAAATAATAAAATGTCTATAACCTTCAGTTGCGCGTTACCCAACTGAGCTGAGCGGTCGGTACGGTCATTACAGTCTATTACAATTGAGACGGTATCGACCGCCATTACTGTCTCAATATTGTCACCTTTTTTCTTACTACTATTTCCAAAAAATAATCATCGTGGGAGATTTCTCTTACGAATATAGTACTAATTTATCATGAAGTTTTTTCTTTGGAAATAGTGGTAGCCAAAAAAGAGACCGTACCATTAACGTCTCTATTACAATATTGAGACGGTAATGGCCGTATACGTGCATGGAAACTTCGGTCCGTCCATATCTCTACTATATGTTTCAGGTTTCAAATTTATAGCTTCTTGTGTTGTCGCTATCTACTTAAAAATGACGTAAACAAACTTGGCTAATAATACACAAAAATAATTTTTATTCGAAATTATTTTATTTTAATTTACAAGCAGATAATATATATGTACATCTGTGATTCTACCCTTTACATGAAACTAAGAAATTTTTAATCTGCTTATTAGTTGAATCACTGTCATAACATTTTTCTGATATAAGATTAGAAATTCTCCCAGTCAGTCGCTTCAATCTTTTGCAATCACAAGGCCATAAGACACCTAGAAAAGATACGGAAATGTGTAGAAGATTAAAAAATATGTATAGTAAATAAATAAAATTATATTAAAAAGTACAATGCGACCACAAATGGGGACGTTCAGAATGTGCGAAATCATTGTATACATTTGTAAACAAAAAAAGGGGGATGGAGAAGGGGTAGGACGAACAATATGTACAGTATTCGAGGCTAACGAAAAAGACAGGCTACCGTAGAGGTCTGCACGGGCCGGAATTTCCAGGCCCGGGCCCGGCCCGGCCCGGACGAAAGCTATCTTGGCCCGGCCCGTTTGCATTTTTACAGTTGTCGGCCCGGCCCGTACAAAAATCAGTGAAAACAGGCCCGGCCCGACACAATTTCTAAAAAGAAAAAAAAATCCGTTTTTTCTCAACTTACAATTACGATTCTTTTAATGAATACTACATAGTACATACATATTTATGAGAACATTTTGCAGTATATTTTACATTACTATGATGTTCGCAAAACAGAAAACACACAATATTAAACATTAACGATTACTTACAGTGTTTTAGTCATCGTGTCTACAGACATTTCAAAATGGAAATAAGGATTCATTAAAAGATTAATGTAGTTCATCAGAATAAAAGATTAAAAACATGATAACTTTTGAAGCTGTATAATAAAAAGTAGATTTGTGAAAATATTTCTCTCATTTTTAAGGCTTTTCTCAAATCCAAAGGAGATACATTTCGACAGATTTATGAATTCTTTTCTTTTCGGAAACGCGTAAGATTGGCAGGTATTCTTATTCAGAAGCTATGTAAATGTCGTTTATTTACATAGATAAAAGCAATATATCTTTCCGAAAATACTGTCAAAGTTAGCGTTTTGAATGGAATTTCCGGAAGCGATGGCACAGGAAAGGAGAAAAACGTACAGTCACGTGACAGGAATCTCTTATCTCTGTAAGTAATTTATCAAATATGGAAAAAGCTATTCGTTTCCAAATGCCTTCAATAGGCAGGCCTGTCAATTTTATGCCTTTATAGTTAAAAACTTTGTCAGAAAATGTGTCTGAAAGCTTCGCATTGTTGAGCAGTGAATATGAGAACCACCTTAAGGTATATTTCCAAAGATACTGTTAAGAGAAGTTCAATTATCACTATTAATACTACAAAACACAATGACTGTTCTACACATCCTGAGATCGATTAAGACCAGTTCCGTCCCGGCACGAGTCTGCTGAAAAAAAAATTAAACTCGGAATCAGACATCTTGCAACTGTACGATGCCGATCTTTACGATGGACATGTTACATTTCTGTATTGATGTTGTTAAACTCGCATCGGCTCGTGACGCACATTTATACTTCTCGAGAAAATCATATTCATTGAAAATCGCTCGTATTTTATATGTTTCGCTTAAATTCTTATATCGGGCCGATAGCCCCGATTAATTTTTTTGCCGGCCCGGCCCGTAGAAAAAATTGTCCTAATTCTGCCGGCCCGTTTGAAAATTCGCCTTCATTCTGCCGGCCCGAACCGCGGGCCGGGCCGGGTACTGCGGTGCATTTCAGGTATCTTTTTTTACTGATCGCTGGAGTCACGTGATGCTCGACTGAATCAATGAAGGTTTGCGAAAAGAGCATCACGTCACTCAAGCGTTCTGTAAAAAATACACGTGGGATGCACCGCGGTAGCCTGTCTTTTTCGTTAGCCTCGTACTAGAGCTTCTAAATACACAGGCTGGCTCGTCCGTTTGCCATAGCATTCCCAGGTGGGAACATGTTGGCGTTAGATTGACCTATTTGGCACATTTATCGCTGTCTTCGTTGCTTCCCTGAATTTATCAAGTAGTACGCTATTGAATGAAAGTTTCGAATAAATTTCAAATTTTAAAATTAGTAATAATTTACTTTTAGAGAATACATAAATGAAATCTGATGTTTGTAAGTACTTTGATGAAAAGGATGTGTGTGTGTGTGGAGGGGGGGGGGGGGGACTAAAGAACTCAATTTCAATTAAATTTATATTTTAGGATTATCAATAAATAATAAAATGTCTATAAAAATTAACTGCTGTAACTATTTATTAATCAAGTCATAAAATCAATATATATATATATATATAGATAGATAGATAGATATATCCCAAAACTACTGAACCACTGAGAAAAATTAACAAAATAACCATGGAAAATTCTTACAAGGAGAGGGCCAACCTTGTTAATCACAGATTTTGATTATTTTAATGTATGTTGTAGGGTATAGATCCCTTATTCTCAGATTCAACGGATTTTATACAACGCTCGTTAGTTCTTGAGAAAACGGGGTCTAATATTAGTATATGATTTAAATACTTACTTTGTAACAACCAGCATAGGTTGGGCGTAGCTCAGTTGGTACGGCGTTAGCAGGCTGATCGGCGGGCTTGGGTTCGATGCCCGAAAGCTCTAAATTTGTTTTTCTTATATTTTGTTTTATAAATATACTTGTAATTATAACTTAATAATGACATTGTCAATTAAAATTTATTATATTGCATTTCAATTATAATTTTAAACTATTTATTTATTTATTTATTTATTTATTTATTACTTTTAACTAAATAGTTGTATAAAACATCATAAAACTGATAATTTTTTAAAAATCACTTTTAAAATGTATATATTCTGTATGGATGCAATGATATTGAATAATTGTGTCAATTCGTGATTTTAAAGAAATATCATTTATTCATAGTTTTAACAAGGGAAATCAATACGATGATACTATTACTCTGTTTTTAAAGTAACAAACATAATTATATTAAAAATTAGCATCGGAATTAAATTACAACGGATTTTTTGCATATTAAAGATTTTTAAATTTGTAATATGTATGCTTGCGCTTTCAAATATTTCGTTTTCCCCTTTATGTTCTTTCTGCTTTTATTTTTATTTTATTCGAATATGCTTTATTTTATCATAACTAGATGGCACCACAACAGGTTTCTAACAATTTTGGAATTTTTATTTTTCAATAATAGATCCAATTTCTTTTTAAATGTCTTTAAAGGATGAGAAATAATAGTTCAAAATAAAAAACGATAAATTTAAATTTAGATTTGTTAACATTATAATTAATGTACGATATTAAATTTTTTAATTGAAATTATTAAATTATAATTACAAGTATATTTATAAAACAAAAAAGGAGAAAGACAAAAAATGTAGTTCGGGGTATCGAACCCGGGCCCGCGGATCAGCCAACAAACGCCGTACCAACTGAGCTACGCCCAACCTGCCTTTAATGTTATAAAGTACGTACTTAAGTTGTGTACTAATATTAGACCCCCCCGGTTTCTCAAGAACTAACGAGCGTTGTATAAAATCCGTTGAACCTGAGACTAAGGGGTCTCTACCCTACAACATATATTAAAATAATCAAAATCTGTGATTAACAAGGTTGGCCCTCTCCTTGTTAGTAACAAAACCATGAACAAACAGAAAACATCCATTGGAGACAGAAAACATCCACTGGAGACAGATTGCAAGGCTAAATACTTGCATGCTGGGTTATACCGGTAATTACACATGATACTTTCCCCACATCTGTCGAGACCATACTGACCAAAGAAAATTTTTGAAACTGGCCATACAAAGCAGTAACCCAATTCGAAAAGAACGACACTTCCAAACTGAACTCCTTATAAAGCGTACGAATATTTGGCGATGTTTTTAATCGCCAAAAGCAAAACATCGCGGTAATCTTTATCCTTGACGAAGTTGTTTGTCAAACTATTTAACAGTCTAATAGGATAATTCTGGACCATTGAATCCTGATAGAGATTTTTGATATCATTTATTATACTATCATGATTAGAATTTAACTTAGCAATCCTTATCAAACTACTGATAATGATATTTCTAAAAATGGAAATATGTACATTGGAATTTGTAATCCCTTCTCTTATCATAAATGCAGGTCTTCAATCCACCCCTCTCAATTTCGATAGTGAGATCCAAATAATTTACATGTTTTTCGTGTGGATAGTAGTCTAAATTTAAATCGCTATTGGAATCGTTAATCCTAACCATCAATACATCATCAATATATCTAAAACTTAAAAAATCCTTATTTAATGTCTCATTAACCTCGTATAAAAATAAATAAATATCTGCAAGTACTGAACTACAACTACCCCCCATAGGTATACCCCTTATCATCGAGTAAATAATTTTCATTAACTACAAAAATAAATAAATTTGTTAAATGACCCAAATTTTTACCCAAAATATTGTACCGCTTAAAAAAGTCAAACATTTGTAAAACAATCAAACATATATATATATATATATATATATAATAATGCAAACATATATATATATATATATTCGGAATTTCTAAGATTGTATGTATAAGGTTTTCAATAGTAATTTCCAGAAAATTACGTTTGTTAAATCGAAACAGAGGGGGAGGGGGGGGGGGGGGGGGGTAAGGGAGTATTTGATAATTTGATATAATAAAAAGTAGCAGAAAAAGGAAACTGCATCAGTGATTACTAAACATCTACCCGAATCCGAATTCTTTGGAATAGCTCATGCACCGTTAAAATAATAATAAATAATAATAATAAATAATAATAATAATAATAATAATAATAATAACTTAATGCGGAGGAATTGAACCCCTTCCTTTTTTTTTCTACGTCCTGAGAGAAAAATTGCCTTACATCTTTAATTAATATTTCATTTATTAAAATTATTATTTATTAATATTCATTTTGCTAGTGGATCCAGTGTTGAATTTACAGTCTGACATCCCTACCCCCAAACCGCTGGAAGATTACGAATTTGATCTTTAATTATGATCTAGAAGGGCACCCCCTCCTCGGAATTTCAGAGGGCGCAAAGCTTCAGAAATCCCTCCCGAAAAAATAATCGAAACTAAGTTTATATCTTAAAGAGGGTAGGGAGAGAGAAATTATTGTTATTTTTCAGTAGAGCCATTTTTTATCTTTAATACCTGACTTTTGACCACGGCTCCGCTCACACAGAGTGTAAGTTTTGCAGTTCAAAATGACAATTTTACATATAATTTTTTTTTCTTTTTCTTCATAATTTATTTAACTACTAAGGCAACTTCCATCTAAATCCGTTCAGTAGAACTTTTTTAACTATATTCGCATGTATTATTTTATTTTTCCATATGTTTGAGAATTAAAATGAAGATTATGTATGCAGAATATCAACAGCAATTTATTAGCGTAAGAGAATGTATTTTCTAGATGTACATATTCATCCTCCAAAAATATTTTAATGTTTTTTTTTTTTTTTCCTTTTTGTGTTTATGTAGCGCCACATAAAAAATCAAAAGTGTGCACTTTTGATTGTCCTTAAGAAGTTGGCAATGTAATAAAATAAATATTATAATTAATTTCTGATGCTAACAATGAACAAAATGAAATTAACTGAACAAAAAATACTATTAAAAAAATTCTTTTTAAAAAAAATAAATATTTATTAAAAATTTCTTTTTTTTTCTACTTTGTTATAGTTTTAAAAACTTCTATAAAGTAAAATTGTTTTAAAAAAGTTTTCATGGGTAGCAAGTTTTTATTACTTTAATAAAATGAAACTGTTCTTTTCTAAGAGGAAAATGTAATGAGACTCAGGGGTCGAACCAGCAAAATTTGAGGCCTATTTAGGGCCCCTTCACAAAAATCTATTTAATAAAACAGGTCCCTTCACAAAGATGAATTTAAGTAAATGGACCCCTTTATAAAAATAAATTTAATAAAATAGGCCCCTTCACAAAACTCCTTTTAATGAAACAGGTCCCTTCACAAAATTCTATTTTAATAAAATAGGCCCTTTGACAAAATCCCTTTCCATAAAAACTTACTTCTATTTATTATTTTTATTTTGTTAGGTTTTTAAATCTGTGATTTGCAAATAAAACCAGTTCACCAGAAACAAAAATTTTAGCAAAATGGTTTAAGGAAGTTTTTGTTAATAAATGCTTAGTTCGAATTTGAGTAACTCGATTTCAACTTTCATTACAAAATATTATTTTTCACAAAATTATAATAAAATTCACAAAAAAAAAAAAAAAAAAAAAAAAAAAAAAAAAAACTTTTGCTTTTCACAAAATGGGCACCAAGAAATAAACCTGCACCGACCTCGGAAATTTCATAGTATGGAAGTATCCTTTGATATTTTTTAAAACAATTTTATATCTGAAAGTTACCGTAAAGATACGCTTTATTTCTTGGTAATACAGACTTACGAAAATTGTTAAAAATATTTATTTATATATTTTTAAACATTACTGTCTTATGATGAAATATTAACAATAAAATTATCTTAAGCAAATTTGGAGAATTTTTTTCAAAAACTTAAAATTGAATCCATTTTTTTGTGAAAATGAATATTAAAAAATATATATATATATTGTAAAATTTCCCTGAAAAATTCTATTTCACATTAGTTCTTTAGCTATTTTTTTTTTCAAAAATCTCATAAATTTCATCACAGGTCAATATTTTGAGGTATCGTTATTAATTGTCCAAAAAAATTAAAGTAGCTTCCCACATAATTTCACTCTATTTTCGTCCGATAATATAAAAAATCGCAAATCGCATCAAAATCAATTGTTTTCCCGAAAATGAACTAGATGGCGCTGTACTTTTAAAATATATCCTTATCGCCAAAATTTGCGAAGAAAAAAATTCACGAAGAATATAATCTACAATTAATATTAAAATTTGGTCATTTTTTATGTTTATAGGGAAATTGAAGCATGCAGTAATCCTTTATTGAATGATTTCAACAATTAATAGCAGAAAAACTACCGATAATTAAGCTTTTAAAGCTAAAAATAGACAGAAACTAATTCAACGCTATTGAGATTCATTACGCGAAGCAGTCCGTCAGGGATGAAAATGCCTGACGAGTCAGCTCATCTATTTAGTAGCCTTACTTCGTACAGTATTCCTGTGACGTCACAATTGGTAAAATGGCGATTTTTATTGCCTCGAACTGCAAGGGAGAACAGAGTCCATTACCTCAGAACCTAGATCGCAAACCGCTAATTCAGTCAAAAATAAAAGTTGCTCACATTCTCATTCCAAGATGAATATGAATGCTTGTTTAAAATTTTTACGTTTAAAACCCGTAAACAATCAGACCTCAAATTCCTTTCGCCAGGGTCCCCTATGGTCTTTGAATACATTCCTATTCTTCAAATTTCTCATAAGAAAATTAATTTTTTTACCTCTTTTCTTAAAGAATTTTCTGTGCTTTTCGCTTGGCTAAATATTTCTAAAATATATATTTAATGTTATATTTTCAAGCGTTAAAATTTTAGTGCAGTTTCCAAACTGTGAATAAAATTTGAACACAATAAAATATAACATATTAGACCAGGCAATAGAGACCGTATAGGGGCTCTACCTAGCAAAATTCATGGTAGTTCTGGAAAAAGGCTTACTGTATGTTTCTTGGGTCGCTGAATCTGAATTTTTAACTTCCCCCCTAAAATTCCCCGCCGCAACCTCCCCCCCCCCCCCCCCAAATAGTTGTTTTTAAATTAAATTTTTTATTCTTTTAGGGGAAAAGTATGTATAAATTCAGAAAGTAGACAAAATTTGCAACAAATAGGATATATGACATTATGACGTAGAAAGGTCGCTGAATCCAAATTTTTAGCTCCCTCCTAAAATTCCCCGCCGCAACCCCCCACCCCCCCCCCCCAAAAATAGTTGTTTTTAAATTAAATTTTTTATTGTTTTAGGGGAAAAGTATGCAGAAATTCAGCAAGTAGACAATATTTGCAACAAATAGAATATATGACATTATGTCGTAGGATGAACGGAGAGTGGGGGCTGTCTCTGAACATGCACTGCGGCTCTACGTGCACTAAGTTATGCAAGATCAGGGAATAGGGGATTTTACTTGACAAAATTAATGCTAGTTCTGGATTTCGACTCACTTTATGTTTTTGGGGTCGCTGAATCCGAATTTGTAACTTCCCACCAAAATTTCACCCGGCAAACCCCCCAAAAATTGATTTTTTGAAAAAATTTGGTTTTTGAGAAAAGCGCGAGGGGAATGTTCCGAGGCAGCCCCCCCCCCCCCCTCTCCCTGCTTGTCCTACGTGATAATTCGGAAACATATTTATAACACAAAATTTTTTAGAGATTTCTGACGATAAGAACTATTTTGTTTTTAACATTAAAATGGCCCGATGTGAAAAATAAGTGATAAGAAAACACTACTTACGAGCCATTAGGTTCGTTTGGAAAATTTTTCGATTAAGTATATTAATTCAAACACTGATTTTAGTTATACAGTCGAACCTCTATTTAACGAAGTCGCTAAATCCCGGGAAAAAATTCGTTATATGGAAAATTCGTTAAATAGAGATTCACATTTTAAAATACTTTAAACTACATAAAACGGATTTTAAATTCATAAACACTAAATATTTTTACAAAAAGTAATTAATCACATTTTTTAAAAAAATTATATCGATTTGTTTTATTTATTTTAACCTACCAATATCCATCATCAATTTATTTTTTCTATGTGTTTAAATCTTTGAAATGTGCAAGAAAAACAAAACATTGTCCGGGATTACACTGTATTTTCTGTTTAAAGTAAATAGTTTTACATTAAAATTAACGAATTTTAATTACATTACCGTATTTATTATTGTTATAACAAATAATTTTGACCATACATTAACATATGCGTCCTTAAATTTAATTTCTGGAAAACTCTGTTAATTTTGCCTGAGTTTTTCTTTTAAAAAGTGCTTTCTTTTATAATACGTCTCGCATCTTTGTAATGCACCAAAACCCCCTTTATGCGTATTTTCCTCTATAACTATAATCCGCGTCCGATTATTTCAAATGATTTTAGCATTTCATCATGCGAAGTTTTGTTAATTTCTGCATCAAGATCATTTTCATCATCATCACATTCGTCTTCATCGCAATTCGTTGCTGTATTGTTTTTATTTTTCACACTGCCGAAAATATCCAATTCGGATAGTGTTTCCGAGGTCTCAATTTCAGAATTAAGTGAAATACAATCATCAATCAGGACATCATGGTTAATTTCTTCTTTTTTTTTCTCATCTCTATCCACATTTTTTTAAATTACTCTAAAGGATTATCGTCTTCGTCCTCCGTACTTACCGAATTCTCACTGCTGACAAAGAAGGCGCCTTTTAAAACCAGTTATAAGCCATTGAACATCATAAAATGTGTTTAAAGAAAGAATAAGTCTGAAATGTCCAAAAAATTTTTGAGAAATGGGGAGAAAAAAAAATTAGATCACAAGAAAAAGTTCGTTAAATAGAGAATGCACTTCGCTATTTGGAGGTTATTTTACGAAGAAATTCTCAAAATGTTCTTGGTTCCAAGGAAAAGTTCGTAAAATAGAGAAATTCGCAAAATAGAGGTTCGTTAAATAGAGGTCCGACTGTATTTAAGGTTATTATCACGGGCTTTAACCCGGTCTTTCGTTTAGAAGTGCAAAAATCACAGAAGATGGGAGCTTGCGCAGCACGCCTGGTGTATGCTGCAGAAGGCTGTGTTACCTCCAATTGTAGGATTGTTTGGATAGATTTTCATTAATCCGTTCAGGACCGGCATCTTTTACACGAATTTATTCGTTTGGCACCACTTTTGTTAATTATTTGACTTAACTTTATAAATCACGAAAATGTCGTAATTAAATAAAATCAATTTTACTTTTCTTTTTTACTGGTATCAAACTCAAGCGTTTTAAACACTTTTTGGGGTACATATATGCCCCCATGGTTAAGAACGGGTTAACCCTTTAGTGCGCAGCTTTGCATGTATGCAAACAACAGTGTTTTGAATTTAATAGATTTTTTTTAATTCGTATATACCTAATTCACACCAGAAAATTAAAATAGCAGTATTTGTTTTAACTAATAACAGTCATTCCGTATTTAAAAAAAGCGAAATTAACCATTGAAATCTTTCTTGTGTAAAATCAGATTCTCTGAACTACGTAATTTCTGGAAAATACTCTATCATGGAATTAAAGGGTTAAAGGTTATGTTTTATAAAATAAATAATTATATAAAATAAGGTATTTGGAGACATACTTATTAAAATATTTAACAATTTGCAATATTTTAGCTTAAAACAGCCACACGACAGTAGTTTTTACTTATATTGCAGATGTGCAACAGAAGAAAAGATTGACGTATTATATGAAAAATGTATCTCTGATTTTTTTTCATTATTTTTCCTGTGTTAATAGACCTTTCACAGAATCACATATAATTTTTTCGAAACAAAATAAAAAATCCCGCATTTAAGTAAAATCATAAAAATTCGAAGGCAGTAAGTTCACTAGCATTAGGATTGTTTTGAAAGGTTTCGTTTAAATATACAGTGTGTCCACGTATAACTTGACCGACCTTTATTTTCGCAATCGTTGGTCCTATATGCATACTTTCAATTACAAAAATGGTTTAAATAAGGTATAGAATTATTTTTAAAGCGATTTTTGTCATGAAAAATATTTATTAAAAAATTACGAAAAATTGTTATACGGTCCCCCGGTCCCATAAGTGATACTTAGTAAAAATTTACTGCGACATTGACAAGTAAGACAAAAAAAGTCCCATTCATTAACGTTAAAATTGACCGAGTTATGAAATTTTGAAATGCATGACTTATATAACTTTTTTGCAACACAAAACAGATGATTTCTGCTATGCTTTCAGGGGTCGTATATAAAGTACTTAAACTTATTTCAAGGTATCTGCGCTTTGACAAAAATCGTACAACTATTACGATTCAGTTAACTTTTATTAGTTAAGTTTCAGATTAGTTACAATAATTGTATTTTAACATATGTTTTATTTTGTAAGTATTTGAGGCTATGATTTCTTTTAACAAAAATTATGTTATTTTCAAATGGTTTCATTTAACTTGCAACGATCGTCTTTCCAGTTTAAAATTTGTACTCGAACTTTAACTCACTTTGAAATGTCCGATCGAAGTTAAATTTTACATACTGATTTAAATCCGATGGCAATGTAATATTATTATGATTTTCGACGCTTACCATCTTATACATACCATTTTATACATTACAGGATAACAAAAAAAAAAAAAAAAAAAAAATCGGATAGATTACCGTCAACAAGTTTAAGAAAGAGTTTTAGATTAGATAACATAAACCTGCGATGGTTGTGTTTTTTAACTTTTATAATTACGTTTTATGTATTTTTTGACGATGAATAAAAATAGTACCTTCACTTTTAACCATCATGTCTGGAGTTTTCGCAAATCGTAAATTTCAAGGTTAAAAAATAGCGAAAAATCTACTAATAAAATAGATGCAAGACTTTCTTATTTAATTTTAATTAATTTTTCAACTACTTTTCAGCAGTGATCTAGTGCTGCGGTTGCAGCCTTACCGACTTATATAAGTGAGAGATGCCAAGCTGGGTATAGTCCTTGTGGTTTAGTGGTAGAGCACTGGTGATCTATTCCAGCGGCCCGGGTTCGATTCCCGGCTTGGACATTTTTCACTAAGTTGGTTTACGACTTGTTAGCAATGTGATTATTCACGTATTTAATATTCAACTTTCTTATTTAGTTTAATTTTAATTATTTCAATAATTTATTCAATTTTTTCTCTTATACCGGATGTCTTACAGCTAAACAGCTCAGGGGTCCGATGAGGTTGGGAGGTGAGGAGGGATCAATTTTAACTTTGAGCTTTTTAACTTTGAAATTTGCTTTTTGAGAAAAATCCTGACGGGATGGTTAAAAATAAAGGTCATTTTCGGATTCAGCGCTATAAAATACATAAGAATCAATTTTCAAAACATAAAAAACATGACCCACCCCAAAATTTGAAAGACAATGTAATCTAACAGCATTTTAAAATATGTATCATTTTATAAACAATTGAGGCTGTTGTTTTTCATCCTTTTATTTAACAAAAATTCTGTTACTTGTATCCTCTTATATGTTCAGTACAAATTGTATATTTTGCAGTAATACATCAGAATGATTAAATATTTCAAATTTATATTGCAATGCTAATTTTACTCTCAACCAGTTCTTTAATATATCTCACAAAGTTATATTTCTACTAAATTCGTGAATAACCCCTAATTTGCAGCAAAAAATATGCTCTAACTTTAAACAGCTATTACTCGGTCAATTTTAATCTTAGAAAAACGGGACTTTTTTTGCCTTAATTATCAGTGTAACAGGAAAATTTAACTAAATACAACTTATAGGACCAATACGACAGAATGATTAAATATTTCAAATTTATATTGCAATGCTAATTTTACTCTCAACCAGTTCTTTAATATATCTCACAAAGTTATATTTCTACTAAATTTGTGAATGACCCCTAATTTGCAGCAAAAAATATGCTCCAACTTTAAACAGCTATTACTCGGTCAATTTTAATCTTAGAAAAACGGGACTTTTTTTGCCTTAATTATCAGTGTAACAGGAAAATTTAACTAAATATAACTTATAAGGCCGGGGGACCGTATAAAATTTTAGATTCTGTAATTCTTCACTATTTTTTTTTTATTTTATTTTATTTTATTTATTTATTTATTTTTTTTTATCTTAACTCTGCACCTAATTTTGACCACTTTTGTAATTGGAAGTATGCATCTAGGACCAACGGTTGCGAAAATAAAGGTCGGTCAAGTTATACGTGGACACACTGCATAGCTGCCAACTTGTGCGGATTTTTGCTACCACTAAAATTTTACAGAAATTTTTTCCTTATTTAATTATCAACATTCACTGCAATTCGGAGATTGAATTAGGCAAAATTTTCTATTAAATTTTAGTGGTAGCAAAAATCCGTACAAGTTGGCAGCTATGACACTGTATAAAATAATTCAACATTGATTTTAGGCAGGGCCTGATTACCAACGGGGCACACTTACACCAATAAATTTTAAAAGAAAAGAATGTTCGCCTTATCTAAACGCCGTATTCATGTAAAATTTCTGCTATGAATGAGGCAAAATTTTCTGTTTCTTTTTACTGGTAGGAATTTGCCCTGTTGGTAATCAGGCCCTGATTTTAGGCATATTTAAAGTTATTATCACCCCCGTGGTGGACAAGGTCGGCTAATATTGTATTAAAATGTCTCACAGACTTTTTACCAGGCATAATAATTTAGGACATAAAGGGTTAAGATAAGGGGCATTCTCACAATCTTTTGACTTTCGGGAATAAAAATCTGGTGAAATTAAACTTGCTAAAATAACATTTTAATCTGATAGACGAATGCCTTAATGATTCAAAATAAAGAAAAAAATGGTCAGCAGCGAAAAATGTTTTATTTAACTGAGGTTTAAGTTAAACTTGCGAGTTTAATTTTCCTTCCCATTCTACCACTATAACTTTCTATTCTTCTAATTTTTTACTTATAATGAATTTGCATATAGTACCCACAGGACATTCAAATAAGAAATAATAACAATGTAGTAATTTTAGTAAAAAATTTTGGTATAACATTGTCTTAAAGGGGTGTTAAAGAAGGGACGGAAGGGAAAAAAGGGGATGGTATAGGAAAAAAAGGATGGTAATGGAAAAAAAAAGGGATGGTAAGGATGGGACGGTAAGGAAAATGACCACTATTTTTAGGCAAATCATGTTAAGACTAAGTGATAGCCACAATTTTCATTGATTTTTAAAAAACAGTTATTTACATAGGATTAAATTTAGAAAAAATTAATTTATCTCGAAAAGTGCAGGAATAAACCTTGGGGACGGTAAGACTACCAATAAAGCCACGATGCTTGAAATTGATATTTAAATGCTGATTTAAATTCTGCAGTCAATTTCCTGTCAAAGAATTTTAGGTATTCTTTATCTAGCATACTTCTGCATGAGAAAAAACTTGAAAAAAATTCTGTAGTTGCATCTGAAGTGATTTCCTGTATAAGTTCAGCAAGAGGGATGGTAAGGATCTAAAGCCCAGGGACAGAGTTCAAAAAATAATATCAACCGTAAAAATGTGTGCAGGTTAATTTTTTGCTACATATTTATATAAAACAATTGTCCCAGTTTCGGAAAAAAATTACATCTAATTATTTTTATTGAAACTATTTTATACACAGCTCCAAACTTAAAAATCATCATCAGGAACACGGGACGGTATAGGAGTTTTCCTGGTATTTGGACCTCCAACATCGTCCAAAACTTATTTATCACGTTAATATTGTTATGGAATCATGCAATGAGATGTTCCCCAGTATATGAAATTAAAAAAATCACAAGAATATGTACTAAAATAAAAATTATTATTCAGGGACATGAAAGTCAAAAGATTGTGAGAATGCCCCATAAACCAAAAAAAACCTATAGCAGAGTTGTCAAGTCTCCGGCTTTTTGCACACCACTATTATTTTAGAGAAAATGACGTTACTTTAAGTCGCCCAATTGTTGTAATTAAATAAAACAACATTTTTTGTATTAAAATACTGGTATCCAAAAAGCCGGAAACTTGGAAGCTCTGCCTATAGTCATTTTAAATTTCACGCCGAAAACAGAATTTTTGTACAGTGCTGATTTATTTTTAATGATGCATTTGAAGCATATATGTATGTCTTACCGTCAATATAACTGAGAGTATCAACTCCAATAATGCTATCCATCTGACTTCCCAGCAATTTTATGTTGTTTCCTTCTAAATACAGTTGCCGCAGTTTCAATCCGTGAAAAAGATCCTTAGAGATATGCTGAAGTCTGTTTTTTCTGAAAGGGTAATTCAGTGCTTTAGTTGAAACTTTATCATAAACTTTTATTTAGAAAGCAGCAAATATCAAAGGTTCTACTATTTTCAGAAAAACAAAACTACTTGACCAATTTAAAAGTAACACTTTTCCAATGATATTTGATCCAGGGCCAGATTATTGCACAGGCCAACTAGGCCGCGGCCTAGTGCCCTGTGATAATGGGCCCCCAAAATTAAGAAAAATATTTACAAAAAAAGTCTTAAAAATGCACTTTTCTGCAATGATTTGCCGAAAACTAAAAAATATTTTGGTTAACTTGGCAACTGTATCGTAATAGATACACTTTTAACCCTTAAATGCCTGATTTTTCAGAAATCATTTTAATAATGTTTTTCGGCATTCATTTTTTAAATAAATCATGGAAAAAAAGCTGTCTTTTTTTTACAATGTTATATCCCCTAAATACTCCTACAAAAATTCTAGTTATTACTTTGCTTTAAGGGTACAGTGGACTTTGAAAACTAACTTTTTTAATTACCAATATTTTTTTTTGAAATTTTCAGGATATAGTTATAATATAAAAAAAGTGTTATTTACCAAATTTTATGAAAATATCTTAAAAATTTTTTGAGATATTTAAATTTTAAAATTTTAAAATTGCCAGATTTCAAAACGCTCCATGCGCATTCCAAATTTAACCACATTTCCAATAATCTCGCATAATACTCTTTGAATATATAAACACAAAACTTACTACAAAATTTTAGAAAATTTTATTAAAAAAGACAAAAAAATTGATTTAAATTGATTTTTTTCAATTTTTTCATTAAAATTTCATTAAATTTTGTATATTACTCTTAAATTTTCAATTTTAAATACATGTACCAAAGTTTATTTCTAGTAACAAATATGTGCACAGATATTAAGGACATTTCTGAGAAGTTTCATTAAAATTGAAAGCTGTGTGTTGCGCATGGAACATTTGAAAGTCATGAAAACGGTAAAAATATTGATTCTGAGAAAAACACGTTTTAATGATTTAAATGTTCGTAAATTTTTTAAAAGCTTATATTGAAACAATTTTGGATACAAGTGAAGGATATAATATTATTAATAACCTATATAACATTTTTTATGTCTCTAAGAGAAATATAGATGCGTACTTACTCCGTTGCAGAAACGGGGCGAACAGCAACATTGTCGCAGAACCTAAACGGCATATTTCAAAACGACCTTTTACAGAAAGATACCAACATATATATATATATTAACTTTCTATATATATTTATAATGCGTATAAGAACTAATGCACAAAATTTAGTTATAATAACTCCAATAGAACTCGAGATATTCAAAACTAAAAAATTATAAATGACGGAAATTACCATATCTATGAAATCAAAACGCTCCATGCGCAATCAGATTTCAGACACATTTGAAATAATCTGATATAATCATCCTTGAATGCACAAAAACAAAACTTACTACAAAATTTTAGCAAATAATATTAAAAAAAATTAAAAAAATTGATTTAAACTGATGTTTTTCAATTTTTTCATTAAAATTTCTATAAATTTTGTATATTATTCCTACATTGTCAATTTTAAATACATGTAATAAAGTTTATTGTAAGTAAAAAATATTGACACTGGTATAAAGGAAATTTCTGAGAATTTTCAATAAAATTGAAAGCAATGTGTTGCGCATGGGACATTTGAAAGTCGAGTAATATGCCCCGTTGTAGAAACGGGGCGACACAGCGACACTGTCGCAGAAACTAAACGACAGTGTTGATTTCCGGGGGTGGCATCCTCCCCCCCACCAAGGATTTGAGGTTTTGTGTTTTCAATGGTCAAAAGGTGCAATCCCCCCCCCCCCCCAACTCTATAATGTCACCCCGGAGCCACAGAAATCCCTCCCGGAGAAAAGTGTCTGAATTCAACATTGCTAAACGACATATTTCAAAACGACATTTTACAGAAAAATACCAGTATATATATATATATATTAACTTTCTACATATATTTATAATGCGAATAAGAATCAATGCACAAAATTTGGTTATAAAAACTCTAATAGAACTCGAGATATTCAAAACTAAAAAATTATAAATGACGGAAATTACGATATCTATAAAATCAAAACACTCCATGCGCAATCAGATTTCAGACACATTTGCAATAATCTGATATAATCATCTTTGAATGCTCAAAAACAAAACTTACTACAAAATTTTAGCAAATTATATTTAAAAAAAATTGATTTAAACTGATGTTTTTCAAATTTTTCATTAAAATTTCTATAAATTTTGTATATTACTCTTACATTGTCAATTTTAAATACATGTAATAAAGTTTATTGTAAGTAAAAAATATTGACACTGGTATAAAGGAAATTTCTGAGAATTTTCAATAAAATTGAAAGCAATGTGTTGCGCATGGGACATTTGAAAGTCGAGTAATATGCCCGTTGTAGAAACGCGGCGACACAGCGACACTGTCGCAGAAACTAAACGACAGTGTTGATTTCAGGAGGTGGCATCCCCCCCCCCCCCCCCCGAAGATTTGAGGTTTTGTGTTTTCAATGGTCAAAAGGTGCAATCCCCCCCCCCCCCCAACTCTATAATGTCACCCCGGAGACACAGAAATCCCTCCCGGAGAAAAGTGTCTGAATTCAACATTGCTAAACGACATATTTCAAAACGACCTTTTACAGAAAAATACCAGTATATATAAACTTTCTACATATATTTATAATGCGAATAAGAATTAATGCACAAAATTTGGTTATAATAACTCTAATAAAACTCGAGATATTCAAAACTAAATAATTATAAACGACGGAAATTACCATATCTATACAATCAAAACGCTCCATGCGCAATCAGATTTCAGACACATTTGCAATAATCTGATATAATCATCTTTGAATGCTCAAAAACAAAACTTACTATGAAATGTTAGCAAATTATATTTAAAAAAATTAAAAAAAAATGATTTAAAGTGATGTTTTTCAATTTTTTCATTAAAATTTCTATAAATTTTGTATATTACTCTTACATTGTGAATTTTAAATATATGTAATAAAGTTTATTGTAAATAAAAAATATTGACACTGGTATAAAGAAAATTTCTGAGAATTTTCAATAAAATTGAAAGCAATGTGTTGCGCATGGGACATTTGAAAGTCGAGTAATATGCCCCGTTGCAGAAACCGGGCGACACAGCGACACTGTCGCAGAAACTAAACGACAGTGTTGATTTCAGGGGGTGGCAACCCCCCCCCCCCCCAAAGATTTGAGGTTTTGTGTTTTCAATGGTCAAAAGGTGCAATTCCCCCTCCCCCCCCCCCAACTCTATAATGTCCCCCTGGAGAAAAGTGTCTGAATTCAACACTGCTAAACGACATATTTCAAAACGACTTTTTACAGAAAAATACCAGTATATATATATTAACTTTCTACATATATTTATAATGCGAATAAAAATTAATGCACAAAATATGGTTATAATAACTCTAATAGAACTGGAGATATTCAAAACTAAAAAGTTATAAACGACGGAAATTACCATATCTATACAATCAAAACGCTCCATGCGCAATCAGATTTTACACACAATTGCAATAATCTCATATAATCATCTTTGAAAACACAAAAACAAAACTTACTATGAAATGTTAGCAAATTATATTAAAAAAAAACTTAAAAAATGGATTTAAATTGATGTTTTTCAATTTTTTCATTAAAATTTAATAAAATTCTTTATATTACTCTTAAATTTTCAATTTTAAATACTTGTAATAAAGTTTACTTCAAGCAACGTTAAACCTATCAAGAGTCGACAGTATAATAAATTGAAATATTGCCAAATGTTTCTAATTACAATACATACAGTGAATATAAACGATAAAATAAAAGAGATCTATGCATTTTATCATTCACAGTAATGATAGTAAAAACTTTCAACACATACCTTTTAGATAACTCATTGCTTTGCCAAGCGACTCTCAGATTCCTTTTTATTGTATCTTTAATATATATAAATTAATAATGAATGCTTGCAAAAAAATAAAAAATGTAGCGTATGTCATTTCTAAGTATATTTGACTTTTCAAATCACTTACTATCACTGTTTCACAAACCACTACCAGGTAAAAAATCTAATTTTAATTATGTAATACAATTGAATACACAATAAAATAATTCGAAATATACAATTTTCAAAACCTTTTCCAGTGCGGCATGACCCTCCCCAAACGATAAAAATGCAGCTGTAAGTTTTCTGTTTACATCAAACTTTTTTGTTGCTACTTCACGTTCACTAGTATAAATATTAAACATATCCATAAGATTTTGCACAGGTTTCACATACAAGGTCTAATTTTGATGAGAATCCAAAAGAATTATGCTTCAAATTATTTAATTTACATTGTTGACACTCACTACACGGTACTTTCTGAAGTAAATCTGCCCAAATAGAGTTGCTTACTAAACTGTATTCAGTAGACATGGCATATAAACTATCAAAATGATCGCTTGTATTCAAGGAAAAAAAAACAATTCCAGGAACAATTTCAGGATTAATATTCTTGATGGAATCACCATCAATTGATTGCATTTCAAACTATATTTCCACTTTAAAATATTTGCAGAACCAGCCTTGCTTCGCTTAGTTGGCGGGCCTTTACGCTTCCGATATTTTGAAGTTACGCAATGCATGTTTACAAATGCATTCAGAAACAAAACAAATTAAAAAGATAATTTAGTAAATTATTACCCTAACAAATGCTTTTAAAAAAATCTAAAAAACAATGTTGTTAACAACAGGCAGTTCCAGTTCTTAAAAGAACTGCTTTTTAAACTGAAATTATAACTAGAGAGAACTGCAACGAAATTCAAAAAATGAAAACAAACGATGTAAACAAACCAGAAACAGCCAGTTTAGGTCCCAGTTAAAATACGCTGTTGCCAAATAATAAAGAAATATATATCCTTTATGAAAATTACATGGAGTAAGCTCAAAAATATCATGTAAGCATGATTTCACAGCTTTTAGATTAGGCGTATCTACGTCGCGAAAGAAGAAAAACAATGGCAGAAAGGTGAACAAAGGGGCGTGGCGCATCAGCTGTTAAAATTAAAATGGCCATAACTCCGGCAAAAATCAACATATTTGAAAAAAAAAAAGTGCATCCGGTAGATATGATTATATGTGTTATTTCTACATTAAAAATGAAAAATCGACTTTTTGATATATTTTCGCGAATTTCAAAGTCCACTGTACCCTGCTTTAAAAGGTACCGAAAAGATGCTGGTCCTTGGGCCCCAGTCACCCTTCATCGGGCTATGATTTTATCATATTATGAAATGAAATGTAACTGTTTTTCTTAGCAAACGCCTTTTTGAAAATTTACGGGCAGCAAAGGATAAACGTTTCTGTAAATCTTGATTTCTGAATAGAGTGAACCCCCAGTTATTGACACCTAGCCAGTAACTGACACTTCAGTAAAACTCTAACTCAAATAAGCATTTTCGTGTAAAATTCCGCAAAGTAATGTTATCTAATGTTAACTTAGACACTTATTTTTATTTTTGAGTCAATGTATTCACCACTAGTAGGACAGGAAGATATCCAATGAGGAAGTAACTTTTGTGAACACAAAAAGTGCCATTAAGCCAGCCATCTTATTTTTGAAATCAAGGTAGTGCTTTCTTTTTGTCTATTTCTAATTAGGGATGGGGGAAATATTCGGCCTTTTTTCCGAATATTCGGTTGGCCGAATACTGAAGGCTTGTTGGCCGAATATTTCAAGACATCTAGCCGAATATTTCTAAAATTTCTCCGAATATTGAAAGATATCTTGCCAAATAAATTCGGGATAAAAAATGTTTTCGTTTTTTGCAATTTCTTTCTCTAATCCAAATTGGCTACTTTCTGGCACATTCCTGAAGTCATTTTCATTCTTACTTGCACAAAATGTACAGTTATTCAGATACAAAAAAAATATACAGCCTCTCTGTATTTCCTATAAAAGTTAGGGATTTTTTAGAAAATGGTGTCCAAATTGGAGATCCGACTGTCTTCATTAGAGAATGATAGATTACAACTTAATGTGCTTCATTCTAAAACACTTGATTATTCATTAATGCTTGCACATTCCGCGCACATATAAAAAGGCCCTTATGAAATTCATGATAACTTACTTTCTATTTTCGATAAAGCAAGGAATGCAAAAATTTCGTCACTAGGTGCATTAGCTAAGATTCATTTTCAAGGTGGAATATCAAATATCACTATTCCAAGTATAACAGTACTTATGAAAACAGAACTGGTGTCAAACAAGATACTTACTAGATGGCCCAACCTGCTTTATGAAGATGGTTTTATAAATATTTAAATATAAATTCTAAATATTGAGCAAAATAACTTATTAATTTTGTAGTTTCTACTTTTAAGTAATTATTTGCATGATTTTTGGCTTTAATATGTAACATTATTATGCATGCATTTTTTAATTGACATCTTCTTTCAGTCATGTTGTTATCAGTTTCTATGTATGCTTTTAATGCTTGTTGAATAAGTGGAATATTGTTGAATATTGTATGTGCTGGTTCAAATGTCAAAGACTTTTTTAATATATGTAATCTACTTAAACCGTACCTTTTTCGTTAATGTAATTTGTAAGTTAAGGCTTAGAGACTAATTTCACAACAGACTCATTCTTACAAATTTGTTTATCATTAGGGACACAAAATCTCCACAATAAAATTTACTTGATAAAAGATTATTTCAGAAAATATCTCCTCGTGAATTATGAGAGAGAGAGAGAGAGGGTGTAAGAATATTATTGATTTTGTATGCAAGAAAGGATAAAAGTAGCATTTGAAAGTAAAAGTTAATTAAATTTTTTATACTTTAATAGAAATAACTTGTCATCTTGACTTACTGAAAATCAATTTGATATATAAGTAGAATAAAAGTATAAAATACAATTTCGTAATTTTTTGTGCTAAAATAGGTTTTTCAAATTTAAAAGTACATGTAAGAGTAGAAATAATTAATAAGTTCCTATTTTAGGTAAAATGTTTATGAATAACTTTTTTGTAGATAGAGTTATGTTATTATAATTTAGATGTGGTAAAAGTTGTTTCTCTCTGTCTGTCTCTCTCTCTCTCTCTCTACACACACACACACATATATATATATATAACCGATAAGCATAATAATCACCAACAAAAAACGCATTCATGTGAAATGCGCCAAAATGCTGCAGTAAAACACATAAATCCAATATAAACTAGCAAAACGATTTATTTAACCTGAATTAGCGCACTCCCTCACAGAACAAGAAAAAGAATACAACTGTTTTTAAACATTTCAACAAGAAAATACAGAAAAAACTAGTAAAAACATTATAATCAAAAGCTATTTTTTTATTGGAAAAAAAAGTTGGTATTCGGCCTAAAATTTGGCCGAATATTCGGCCAAATCACTATTCGTTCCATACCTATTTCTAATGAAAACTAATCTAAAGAATCTAAACCTCTTTCTTAAAGTTATACTTGTACCAATTAGTTAAAAAATGCCTGTGATACATTAGTGCCATGATTTCTAGTTTACAGTTGTTATTGGTTCCAGGGATTTGATTTCTCCAGTCTCTGACAAAGGAGCCTAAATATTATCTTTATAATAAACATGTCCAAAAGATATAGTTTTGTAATTTCCGAATCGGTCCAATTTCAACATTTTTCTAAATGAAAATTAATACAAAAGTATAAAATAATAATGCATTATATTTAGAGATGTTGAAATAATCTTTTATTCTTTTATTCTTCGTGTAAATGAATTAAAAAAATATATTTATAACAGATAGTACATAAGAAGCACTGGGAAACAGCCTGTTCGCAAAATGCAGAATCCGCGTTTCATGAACAACGATGCCAAACCAATCCTGTCGAGTTTTTCAGATTATGTCGTTTTGGTTTGCTTTTTATGGAGTTTAAAACTGCAATAACTAAATATTTTAAGTTATTTTTACGGTGCCGATTTAAGTTTTGAGGATTATTAAATTTTTCTTCAGCAATTAAACATGAAATAGAATATATTCTAAAATCCGTGCAACTTCACCGTTCAAGCAACGGACCTACATGAATTATTATTATCCTGAATGGTAGTTAACAAATTTTATAGTACTCAAATAAAACTATTAAATTTATTAGTTAAAGAAGAATAAGTTTTTACTATAAATTCAAGATAATATTTTCTTAATTCAAAATTAAAAAATATATAAAAGTTGTTGATGATAATCCAGTTTACTACTTTTATTTCAGTTTTGTGCCAATCACATAACATACTTTTTAAATTAAATAATTTTATAATTTTCAGCGTTCAATGTGTTTTCGACTAATTATCTGCACAAACTTTTTGAAGAAAAAAATTACTTCATTTAAGGTATAGTGGATGTTTTATAGTACAGGGTTATTCTAAATTAGGGGTGCACAACCTGTGGCCCGCGGGCCACCAAGAATACCACTATTTTTATGCAGAATAATTTTCCTAATTAATTGACAGAAATTTTTCTATTTAATAATTCAAATGTTACTTTTAAATTTTTTGTGGTGGCAAACAATTTTCTGGCAAAAAGGTGGTGCAGCACTATTCTAAATGATGGACCTATTTTCAAAAAATTGTATTTATTAACACGTTCACGTCGGCGCCGATATTCATGTTTTTCGCCGTGAGACGGCGCTCGAATTCATATTTCGCTTCATCTGGCGGCGCGGTACTGTTTCTTATTCAGACACTGTATGTAATGACCCGCCCCCTCTCATATTTATTGAATTGAACTCGAATATAACAAGCAGAGTTGATTGTGAATGTCTGAATGTTCGTAAGGAGTAAGCAAATTACTTAGAGACATGATTTTATTCACTACATATGTACGAATTTAATATAAAATGTCTGACAATCTAAAGAAATGTAGACAACATGATGTAAATGCATTTAAAGCCACGCCCTTAGTTAATGATATTTTTTGAATGAAAACGACAATTCTCGTTTCCCGTCGTGAATATGTTAAATTTATAATAATGAATTGTTTTTACAACTGAATTTTCGAATATTCAAGTATGAGCCACCTGTAGTGCACGCCGTCTATAGCTTAGTCGAGTGTGACCCACCTGTAGTACACGCCTTCTATGGAACAGTAAAGTGTGACCCACCGGTGATGCACGCCGTCCAATGCGACAGTCAAGCGTGACCCACCGGTGATGCACGCCGCCTGTTGGGACAGTCAAGTGTGACCCACCGGTGATGCACGCCGGCGTAAACGTGTTAAAGTACAAATCCAAAATGAACAATTTTTATACCAATGAAAAGAGGAAGTTTCAAAGTTTTTTTTAAAGACATTATAAATGTTCAATGTGTGCTGCTCGGCAAACATCTGCGCTATAGCCAAACTCGTCCCACACATGAGAAAGCGTAACTGCTGTTACTGAGTGCACGGCTTTCAAAGCGGTGATGGTTCAGAAGCGGCCGGTAGAGGCAATAGGCCGCGATTTCGTTTCACTGTCAGTTGTGAGTGAAATGGCTACTGTGGATCACAAGGTTTTCTGTGTTCTTGAGTTCGCAAGAAGTGAGTCGCAAATTGCAGTGCAGCGGTCATTTCGTACCAAATTCGGTATTAACGGTGGACACATCGAACATTTATAATGTCTTAAAAAAACTTTGAAATTTCCTCTTTTCATTGGTATAAGGATTGTCCATCTTGGATTTGTACTTTAATAAATACAATTTTTTGAAAATGGATCAATCATTTAGAATAACCCTGTATTATTATAAAAACATTTATAATTCTACTTTTAGAACAGCTTGAACAGTGGTTTACACGATTTTTAGAACAGATTAGGCAATGATATTTATGTATACATATTATTAATACTGAAATAGAAAATGTAATCCAAAATACTCTATTACGTCATGTTTTCCAGTTATATAACTTTAAAGAGCCCTATTATATTTTTTTTGGTACATGATCGAGGCGATCTTCATTTAAAAAAAAACAAAATGTCATTCACCCGGAACCAATAAGTAATAAATCAACCCCAAAACCTATGATCAGTGCTTTAACCCATTCGTTGCCAACCACGAGTATACTTGTGGCTTTAATTTATTAATTACTTTGTCACCACAGTTTTAGAATTTAAAAAAATGCCTTATTTATTGGCAGAAATTTCGCTGTATTAGTAAAGCGAAATTTACCTTTCTGAATTTGTGGTGACAAATGACATTCAACAAGAAGTTTGAAAATTCTTACTTTATAGTTTTGGCAGCGAATGGGCTAATCAATGAGTCACTCCCACGGATCCTAAAATAAAGTATTTTTCAATTTGTATACTTGTGTAATTAAATAAGATCTCAAACAAAACATCTTTCAAGTACAATCTTTCAAACAAATAAACTTTCAAATTCAGTTTCTTTCAATTCAAACTTTCAAGATTCTCAAAATAAAAATTGTCAATCAGAATGCATCAAAACTTACTTGAGATCTAAACTTTGCAAATTGGAGGCATCATCTGGTAGGTGAGAGCGTTCGAACTTCTCCAGAAGATTGTTATGTAGTTCCAAACCTTTTAGATTCGAAAGTGGTCCAAATACATTTTTCGCAAGCCATCTTAATTGACAATTAATTATCCTCACAGCAGTCACTTGCCCACCAGCTATTTTACCAAAACTCGTATCTAAACGCAATAACTTTGATCTAAATGCAATAAATTCAAAACTTCTTACGGGTGAGTGTTGAATTTCCGACAGAACTGTCCAGTTCCAACTATTTAAGTTTGAGGAATCACTTACATCTACCATAGCATTTTCAAATTTCAAGTTTTCAAAAACAGAATATTGTGGCAACGATGGAGATAATAACGGCACGTGACTCCCGTTAGAAATCTCTAAAGTGAATCTCTTGAGGTAGGGCAAATTTGTAAACGTACCGTTGGGAAAAGCTGGTAGATTATAGTTCACAAATTTTATAAATAAAATTGGTTTTGGAAAACCTCTTGTGCAGTTCCCAAACAATGGAATCGCACCAAGGAATTCTTCATAGCCACCGTTTGAGAAAACAAACGTGCAGTTTTCTGTTACAAAGTCTGTTTCCACTTTAATGTCGCATTTGAGTTGTTGACAAAACAACATGATTAGAAAACATCCTAAAAATTGTCTTTGTTTCATTTTGTATTCTTTCGAGTAATAACACTATTCAAAAGCAACAGTGATAAATATACGAATGTTATCTTTCAAATTTCGATATTCATTTTTGAATGATTATTATTATATATTCATTAATAATAAATATATTTCATTTTGAACTACACTGTTCTTTAAAAATTAAATTCAGTCCCAATATCTCTAAAATACAATGATTATCTTTCAGTTTTCATTATCTTTAAATTTGTATTGTCCATAGCATTAAATCATTTAACTTCTTTTTTTTAAATGAACTTGCTTTAATGTTTGAGAGCAAACAATGTAGTTCATTATTTATCTTTCATTTCATAGTATCCATTGTAATTATATTATTTTTTACCGTTTGTTTTGATTAATTGACTTTAGTGCCTCAAACTAATTTTCTTTCGATAGCATTTACTTAACATTGTTTTTTAAAAGAGTTAATACAGAAATAAAATACAATTGCGTCCAACAAAGTGCATATTTCACTTACTAATTTTATCGTATATAACTATTAACAAATCTAAAAGATCATTTCTATTTTGGTCCAACATGAGATAAAAATATATGTAAAGATAAATACAGCATTTATAATTTCTGCTTATACAACTTGGAGTTCAGATCACATCGCACGAAGTACGATATTCGTAGTACCTTACTCTGGATTGTGAATTACAACCAAGTAAAACAAAGGCATTTTCACTTACTAATTGTCGTAGATTAGTATCCAAAAATATGATATGAAAAGATTTTTCTCCAACATGAGATCACAGTAAAAATGAAAATAAATGCAACATAATAATAATTTCACTACTGAATTTCAGACTGTACCACCACGAACTTTGATAACTGAAGTACTGATAAATCATTGTTTAGATTTGTGATTGAAAATACTTGAAAATGACATTCAAAATGATAAACTTTTATTTGACTTTGACTATATCGGATGCATGAACATGAGCGCTGAAATTAAAGATATATTGTAAACTTTTACATATTTGATAAAACCTACAGAATAATAACACTTTCAAATTTTAAAATGAAATAAATATTTCTTAGTAGGCATTCGATTATAGTATACTTATTAGTGAGAGAGAAGCTGATTTTTTTTTTTAATCGCTGTAAATAGGCAGTTAGATTTGGATTTGCTCTCCTGAATAATATCTTAACATTTTCTCCTTTAAAATATTTATTTATTTATTTTGCAACATAGTAGCAATTATTTTCGTTTTTTGAAAACTCATAGATATCAGAAATTATAGGAAACCCAGTTTTAAAAAAATCCCAAAGTTTAAAAGTGTATTAATTAAAGTTTAGTTGAACTGATTTTTTTTTTTAATTGCATACAAATCTGAATGATAGTCATTACTTCGATTTCAAAAGTTTCAGAATGAAGCTGTTTGCTCCAACGTTTCTGATTTATAATTTTCTATATTATCGTTAGTTAAAGTGACCAAAAGTCCTCTAAATTCGAAGACGTCCTCAAATTTAGGGATTGCAGCTCACGCAGTTTCCTCAGTTTTTGAATTAAAACAATTATTACATTTTAAAAATGTGATAAGTTCGTGGGACAAAAAATCTCAAATAAATAAATTAAGCTTAAAAAGTTATAAATTTTGAGTTTAAGTTTATGAAAGCTTTAAAAAAGTCCCAGTTATTAAACCATTATAAAATTCGGCCACCCTACTTAGAGTTAAATTTTTTTTGAGGAACCGTATTCATATTTATTTTTATACGAGCTTTGAAAATTCTTAACTACAAACCCCTTTATTTCGTTCTATCATTTAATTTGTAATGTAAAGTTTATCCTAAATAAAGATTTCCATTGCTCTGTCGAAAAAAAAAAAAGCTAAATATACACTGGCGGAAAAAAAAATCCCAACACCAAGAAAGACTTGTGTTAACCCCTTAACGCTCGAATTAAATTACGGTTGAAAAATTAAAATTGCTTATTGGCACCACTTTTATGAAAAAGAAATATTCCCCTTATTTAATGACAGGAGAAACGATACTAAAATATAGCCAATTTCACTATTTTATAAAACTGGTGGGAATCAAACAATTTGAGTAAAAGACACAGCCCGAGAATATGACGGGAGCGAGAATTAAGGGGTTAAATAAACGAAATTTGGTAGGCGTGTTTATACATATGAAAGATGACATTGATTGAAATTTCGCGCTTCGCGCATAAGTGTGGCGCTAGTAGCGCCACTCAGAACTTGCAGATCAAGTTTACTTTAAATGCGTGCTGTAAAGTTCGTAGGCGTTATTTAGCTTCGAAATGTGGCGTATTGAGTTGATGTTAGCCAAGAATGTCTTTAACGGGACGAAGAATCCACTGTCAACAGCTCACCGAGTTCGAACGAGGTCGCATATTCGGGCTACGAGAAGCTGGATTTTCTTTCCGCGATATTGCAGAAAGACTTGGCTTGAATTTATCCACTCTGCATGATTGTTGGAAGCAGTGGTCAAGGGATGGTACTACCTCAGGAAGACCAGGTTCCAGGCGGCCACGTGGCACTCTTGAGAGGGAAGATCGCCGTATTCGGCGTACGACTGTGGCGCATCGTACTGCGTCTGCGGCAGAAATTCGAGCTGCAGTTGGTACCACAGTGACACAACGAACTGTTAAAAATCGATTACTTCAAGGACAGCTCCGAGCCAGGCACCCTGTAGCGTGCATTCTACTGACTCGAAACCATTGCCGGTTGCGACGCCATTCGTGTCAAGCCAGAGCTCATTGGTGGGCGAAATGGAGATCTGTTGTGTTTCTTTTTCATCAGAAAACACAACAGATCTCCACTCCGTCCTCCAATGAGCTCTGGCCTGACACCAAGGGCGTCGCAAATGGCAATGGCTTGGAGTCAGTAGAATGCACGCTACAGGGCGCCTGGCTCGGAGCTGTCCTTGAAGTAACCGATTTCTAACAGTTCGTTGTGTCACTGTGGTACCAACTGCAGCTCGAATTTCTGCCGCAGACAAAGTACGATGCGCCACAGCCGTACGCCGAATACGGCGATCTGCCCTCTCAGGAGTGCCACGTGGCCGCCTGGAACCTGGTCTTCTTAAGGTAGTACAATCCCTTGACCACTGCTTCCAACAATCATGCACAGTGGATAAATTCCAGCCAAGTCTTTCTGCAATATCGCGGAAAGAAAATCCAGCTTCTCATAGCCCAAATATGCTACCTCGTTCCAACCAAAGCCGCCTCAAGACTACAAGCCAAACACAAGGTTTCGTGACGTCACGACGCGGGGCTTAGATCAGCCGTGGAGAGCACATGCGTCATTTAAAACATTAATTCTTTCCTCCATATTTCAACTTATTATCACAGCATATGGGAAAAAAATAAAAACTTATAGTTTAAAGACGCTAATTAAGTGCTTTTTAATCAATTTCGATCACTCGAAACAATAATAACGATAACACAAAAGCAATATTTATGAAATAATATCACCGTGTCAATGAAAATGTGCATCAGAATTAAAGATACATTAAAGAAAATTCGTTCGTTAATGAAAAAAAAAAAATCCCAAGTATTAAATTTATTTTAGTAGACAGTTTTTATTATTTATTCTACTTTGAAATTTAGAAACAACATCAATTATCTATTTGGTATATATTCAAAAACAAGACATTATACATTATTACATATATATATATATATAAATTTGCAGTTTAACCCTAGAACTACCGGAAATTTTACTCAAGTTTTATAAAAACATTCTACACCAGAATTTTTACTTAAAACTATTTAATTTGTTTATTTAACTTATTATTGTCTGATTTATACATTTAGTTTGTTTTGAAGAAATTTCTGGTTTGAATAAATATTTTGAATGTACATGTCGGGTCCAATGGACCCGTCTGGTAGACGGAAGGTTAAACACATAAATTGAATTATTTTGCTTTCAATTATTTCAAAATAAATAAATAACAATAAGTGTGCCAATAAAAACCCACATTTAAAAATTAAATTAAAGTGGAAGAAAAGTGAATGTTAAATGAAAACAAATTCAAGTTGTGTTCTATTTTTATTTTTAATTGGTCTTGAAATTATACAGTAAATATCCTATTAAATATTAAGTGATTTGAAACATGCATATAATAAATAGTAAAATTAAAGTACACATGAAATTAAGTATTCTTATAAATAAATTTTCGTATTGTAAACTTTACTTATCAGAAATGGGTAATTTTCACATAAAATCCATTAAATTAAAAAACATAAAACTGTCATAATACTAAAACAACACAAGTTCATGAAACAGAAAATTATTATTTAGTTTTGTATTAGTTTGATATATTATGCAAGGTACAAGCAATAGATTTTTTAAAAAATGTATTGTCATATGAAGAGAAAAATAAAAGAAAGAAAGAAAAGACTTTCATCAATTGGAATTAAAATATTCCTAATTTATGTTCATTTTCCTCGAATGTTTAGGTAATAGCTCATAAGAAAAAAAAAAAAAAAAAAAAAAAAAAAAAAAAACATCGAAAAACACAAAAACCTTCCACGAAAATATTTCATTTCCAAAATAATGTTGTGTGGGTTCTTAAATGTTTGTTCACATCTTTTAAGCTTAAAATAAACAATTTTTATGAGATGAAAAGTATTTCCTGACTAGATCTAAAAGTAAATTTATAATTATAGAATAATTTTATTTATTGTTATTTTTAATTAAACATTAAAATGTATATGAAAACACATAGGATTTTTGCGAAGAAGGTGCGTGTGTGTGTGTGTGGGGGGGGGGGGGACTAATGTTTTACATAAGGGTACTAACAACCCTTCCTCTAGTCTTGTAAATAAATTGTTTACAGTTGTGGCAAAAATAGAGATATTCAAAAACATTATCCCCATAGCTCTATTTACACAGTACATAAGCATTTATAATTTAACAAAAAATTATAAAAAGAATTTTTATTAAGATAGCAAAAGTTTTAAGATTAAAAAACAACAATAAATTGATACATGTATATCGATCGGGCTTCGTTTTAGAAGTAAACAAGATAAAAATGCTATGTATCCACAACGACTTTTATGAAAATTTCTAGAATATTTAAATTTTTAAGTATGAATACATAAATTTGTTGTCAAATTAAAGTCCAACTAATTCTGCATACAAAATAACCCGAGTTGCTATTCACACGACAAGTGTCTTTTAATAAATGGGCGTTAATTAAAGGTCTCTCTAATGAAATAGAGAAAACAGAACAAATTATAAAGAGAGGATGGTGTGACAAGATACAAATTAAATGATATAAGTCTTGACACGATTTAGGGATGTTTGCCATTTTAAATTATTGCTCTATGTGGAAAGAAACAGAACTACAATAATATCGTTTCGTTTTGAGATACGGTATTATTGATAGAATCGTACTAGGATTTGCTAGTTAATTTATTTCAAAGAAATTAAAAAGTAAAAGATTTTGAACACAAGAAATAAAACTTGTGCTGATAGCATATAAATATAATTTGAAAATGAAACTTACCTTGAAAAAAATATGTTATTAGGCTAAGTAAAACGCATGTGCACGTAAAATAGCAAGATACAAAATTCAAATGTTCGGGGCTGGCGCGTTGGCAGTTAGCCAGCCCCGGGCTGTGACGTCACATATGGGGGGATGAAGGGCGTGTCTGGCTTGTAGTCTTGAGGCGGCTTTGTTCCAACTCGGTGAGCTGTTGACAGTGGCTTCTTCGTCTCGTTAAAGACATTCTTGGCTAACATCAACTCAATACGCCACATTTCGAAGCTAAATAACGCCTACGAACTTTACAGCACGCATTTAAAGTAAACCTAATCTGCAAGTTCTGAGTGGCGCTACTAGCGCCACACTTATGCGCGAAGCGCGAAATTTCAATCGATGTCATCTTTCATATGTATAAACACGCCTACCAAATTTCGTTTATCTAACACAAGTCTTTCTTGGTGTTGGGATTTTTTTTTCCGCCAGTGTAAGTTAAAATGTGTGGAACCAATATCAAGAAACGAAATTTGAAGATTGGGTGATTTGAGCTTAAAACTGTTAAAACGATGATGCAAAAATTATCTACTAACCAGAGTAACAGTACTCACCAGGAAATCGATAAATAGATCGTTGACTTTGTATTTAGAAACGAATATATTTAGAAATTATAAAGTGATAGGAAAGAGATTTTCAATTTTAATGTAAAGCAGCGTGGGTCCAACTGCGAGATTGATCGAATTGAACCCAATCGAATGAAGAACCTTTTATTTTTTATTCAAAGAGTTGAATGTCAGAAGTAACTGATGCGAGTGGAATGTGTGCTAATTTATTCTTTAAATAAATGAAATTTTATAAAATGATTTTTTTTTAATTAAAATTATTTTTATTATTAAAAATCTAACTACTTTTGTTTTAGTTTCAAAGTAGTAAAACACTAGTGGTTTTTAAAATTGTTACTCTTCAAGTATGGAGATGCACCCCCCCCCCCTACTCCGCAGCTAACTTATTTCTTAAATTTAATGAAGACATCCCCATACAATGATTATTTTCGTTTTCCTCTACAACAGTTCGGTGACTTCTCTTCTTATTTATTTATTTAACTAGTGTAAATGCCCGTCCTAGGACGGTGGGTAAAAATTGTGTTTTTCACTTAAAATTTGAAAAACTGATAAAAAAAAATAATTGACAATATGGAAGCGTTTAGATGAGCAAAGTTCGGCTAGTTTATGTTCTAATAAACATACAATTAGTATTTACAATATTTCTCGGTAAAATAGGTTTTCCGGCTAATATACTATAACAAAATTAAGATTTCTTAATAAAACAGAAATTTAATAAATATGCAATAAAAGTGCGCAATTAAAACAGTCTGCTGCAGTCTATTGAAATAATACTATTTTTTTTAATAACACTTTGGAATTGTATTTTATCGTTTACCTCCCCCCCCCCCTTCCTCCAAAATTTTTTTTTTATTAATAAATAAGTATCTCGGGTTGAATCCCAACCGTCTAATCCCCTAAGCTTCTGTCCTCCTGATGCAAAGCTATATAAGCTGCAATAAGCAATATTTAAATTGATTACTTTTTTAAAAGAAAGTCAGTTTTATCAATTTTTTGCAGGAAAAAAAAGGATATTTTTAAAAATACCATATCATTGTTTTCGTGAATCACTTTATATGAGAAATAAATTAAAATTCCTTACATGTCGCAAAGAAAATTTAATATGATTGCAACTTAATACTTGAAATAATCTGAAGTGACACTTGGCGATTTATTTTGGTGGTGTAATGCGATGTGCCTTGCACTGATTTGTTAGGAAGAAGTGCTTACCACTGCTCAATTATCAGGACTTGTAACCTTGAGAAGTAATCGCGAGATTCTTGTTTCTTGTCAACCAATGGGAGAATGAATCCTTTTCCCCTTGAGTCTCTTCCTGGGAGACTGCGGTAAGATTGGTGGATTCGCCCCGCCCAGCGTTACACTGGCTTTTATTATATAGAGATTATTGGCCGCCTGTACCCATCAAAAACATTAACTATTAAGCAGATTTCGTAAAAAAATACTACATATTACATTCTCCCCTATGTTGGAATTTCTGAACATTTTTTACACATCTACGCCGATCATGACCCTTAGATCCCAAACCACCCCCTAGTTAAAAACTGTATCTATCTATCTATATCACTTTTTTATGGACACGATAACTACCATAATTCTGCACAAATCTCTTCCAAAGTGATATATAAAATCAAGGAGCAGAAAATCCCGGTCATGTTCGTTAATGGGCAAAATCGGACCAAGGGGTGGAAATAGGGAGGGGTTTTGTGAAAACCGAACAAAACTCAATAACGTCTTAATTATGATGCGTATCAAATCAGTTTAAATTTATTATTACTTCTAGAAAAAGGGCTAAAAATTTATGTATGGCAGATTTTTGAGAAAATTAAAAATGGGCTCAGTGGGCTAAAAAAGTAGGGTTTTAGGGAGAAAAAAATTCATAACTTCGTCAGAGCTCAAGATATCAAATCCAATTAAATTTATTATAAATCTTCTTAATATTATCTGCAACTATTATATTGACAAATTTTTGATAGGACCAACTCTTACCGCAAAAAAATTAAAAATAAAAAGTAGGGGTTGAAAAAGAAAAAAATTCATAACTTCATCAATTCACAAGATATCAAATCCGCTTAAATTTATTATAAATCATCTTAATATTATCTACAACTTTTATATTGACAAGTTTTTGATAGGACCAATTCTTGCAGCAAAAACAAATTAAAAATATATAGCAATTGAAGAAAAAATCATCTTATTAACCTGATTCTAATAAAACCAGATCTTACAAAAAAAAAAAAAAAAAGGAAACTAAAAACTCCTCAAAAGCGAGCAGCAAAAATTGTTAAACTGGGGTTATCTCTAATCCTGTTTTAGTTTTTGTTGGTGAAATTAGCACTTAACTTCGAAATCTACCTGCGCCTGTTGACCAAGCCTGCAGGGATTTTTTTCCACACTGTAATCTTAATAATATAAACAGTACGACACAAAAGAAAAAAGACATCCTTGGGCTGGGACATGGAGTTTATTGGCGCCACATAGGTAACAACATTGATAAAACTATATACATCGGTTTGTCTGAATTTGAATTTTGAAAGAATTGAAGATAATTTGGACTCCTGTTTTCTTGTAAAACACGAATTTCGTAAAACCCCACGCCCAGCAGATTCCAATTTATGCTATTGTCTTCAGAGGCTATTTCTTGGTGACTTCTAACTATTGCTTTTCAACATATAGAACCGGGCTATTTTAGAAAAAAAGGCTTGAGATAGCTTTCAATTATATTTCTCTGCTCTAAAAAGGTTTTCTAAAATTCGTAAATTTGTCTTGCAGCCATTTGCGAACACTTTTTCTCTTTTCTGGAACATCAACAACATTATCAGATGCTGGAAAGAAAAGTAAAAATACATAAAAATATGTATACATACATAAGCAGAAAACGTAAATATTATAGTATTCTAACAAAATAATTGTACATATTTCCTGATCTTTGTCATATAATAAATATCTTTGTCATTTATCTTCTTTATATTAACACATTTTACCATTTTGCAAATCATTTTTGTGTCGAGATAAAAAAGATTTAGATTTGTTATTATGTACTTTTAAATCGTAAATTGTTTCTAATATTTTGCTCAACCTATTTCTAATATTATCCCCTCTCCCATTTTTTCCCTTATATACAAATAGGATACATTATTATCTTCACTGCTTACTCTTTTTCAAAGGTTTAAAAAAATAGTTAAAAATATGTCTGTTGTTTCGCAATATTTAAACAGTTCAAACAAATAATTAAAAAAAAAACGTATTTTTTAAATATTCCATCCTTTATACGAAGTTTTTGTTTTTCAAATTGACTTTGTATTGTCAGAACTTTACATGATAAGAAGCTACAATAAAAGCCGTTAAAAAAAATATTTTTAATATCTCGTGAACGTCTGAGGGTTTTCCTGCATTTTCACAAGAGTGGTTGTAAAACGACACCAAAATGCGATAATGTTCTTCTATTTAAAATCTTAACGCAAGAATCGTATATAAATGCTATATAATGAGACATTCGAACAAGGAACAAATCACGAAATATTTCTCTGCATTTAAAACTTTTTCTTAAAAAAAATTCCATTACAATTCACATCGTTCATTATTAAGCGCCCCCATATTCTCTAAATGTGGCGAAAAATCTCGAAAATGGTTCATTATTTTTCTTTTTTAACTTTTAAGATCAAATAAAATTACGGACATCAAGGGCTAAGACGTGTATTTAGTTTACCTGAAATGTAAACTCGGGAAAAGGCGACAAGTTTTCGAATTAGAATTCTAAAGTTTTCTACGCATTGAGGTGACTTATTTCCTTCAGAGATTTATTAGCGATAAACTGAGTGCCCTAAATGCGCAGACACTATTATGAGATTAACTAAGGTAAGTTTATATAGTATATTTTCATATATTGTGATAAAAGGAAGTTTAAAGCAGATATTGTGTTTAATTAAGCTGTGTTTAGTTAATAAATTAGGAATTCAAGCATGATCCTCCAATAGTACTTTTCTTTAACCAGTTACTTAAATATGTGTTGAAAATGATTAAAATAGAAAAATATGTATATTTAAAATTTTTAATAAAAAAATGGCGTGAGAATACAACTGTATTTCAAGACAGCGAATATAGACACATGATTACGGGATTAGCAATTACTTTATATGGTGAAAATTCTGAAAATTCTTGTATGGATTGAGAACAATTAAATTATCTTTATTTGAATGCGATTAAGTAAGTTAATTTTACAAACATTGTAACGTTTAGTAAATAAATAAATAGAAATGCTTAATTCATCCTTAAAAAGTTAAACTTAAACTTACACTATGTGCAAACTACTTAAAAGATGAGACAATATTTAAAAAAAAATAAGATGTTAAATTACTTTAATATCCTTAGTACTTTCAACTGTAAAAACATAGCCTTCTTCAGTGAAATACAAGAAATACATTGTTTTTTTTTTTATTTTTTATGTATTTCACGTATTTCTCTGAAGAAGGCTATGTTTTTATAGTTGAAAGTATTAAGGATATTAAAGTAATTTAACATCTTATTTTTTTTTAAATATTGTCTAATCATTTAAGTAGTTTGCACATAGTGTAAGTTTAAGCTTAAATTATAACATTCGGTAGCTTAAATGCAATATCCGACTAAAGCATGGTGCAGCTGGTGCTCCCAATTTTTTATTGTACGCTTCTTAAATCTGATATTTTAATTTTGTTTTCACCTTTTATTAATTATATTCAACATTTTCTACTTTTAGATTAGAATAAGATCAAAAATGAAAACGATGTTCATATAAAAGAAAATTTATGTTTCCGTGTATGCTTTCTAAAGAATAGAAAAACTTTAATTTTTTGTGAAAGTGTAAGAAAAAAGAGGGGGTGGATCAACAGAATATCAGACACGGGGCCTCTCTTTGGTTTAATGAGGCCCGCTTAAATAGAATTATTAGAAACATTGCACGATTTAATCTGTTTATAAGTCTGATATTTTTATCATGTGACATTTTATAATAACTACAGTTATGTGTAATAGATTTTCTTGTTAACAATGTTATAAATATCTTGTAAATACCCTTTTAACCATTTCAGGGGCAAGCAAAAATGACTCTAAATATTGAATTCTCATCGGAATAATCGAAAAATTCTATTTTTAAATAAGGAAAAGCAATTTTTCAACGATTTTCCTCCAAAGTTAAAAATATAAAATTTAGTAAAAATTTTCTGGTGAAAATCTTTTTTAAATTAGGTGGGATATATTTTATCCCACCGCCCCTCAAGGGGTTAACCCGTAAACTGCGACCAAAATTTTAAATGTCGGCGTTATTTAAAACGTTTTTAAATTTATTTGTATTTTTTATTAACGAAATAAGATTTTTGATAAAAATCAATATCCCTGTTAGATTTCTTATTAAATTCCGTAGAAGAATCATGGGGTTATATTTCATTATCACTATATCGCTAACAAAATTAACCCTCAACTGTTGTTAGCAGTCTCACTGACGGCTGCTTTTTTCAATATTCACAGTTTAACTTGTAATTTCCAGTTTAACTATAGGTACAAGTGAAATTTTGTTTCGTTTGTAGTCCTAGTACTATCGTTACAAATATCTGAATAGGTGAAATTTAATTAGAATTAATCCTGTACAAAAAGTTTAGTGGAGAGACAGTATTCTATGAGTTAATCGTCCTTTTTAATCATCTTTTGATCGAGCGGTCTAGCAGAACGTTCAGACTTGTTATGTGACAATTTCTGTGACAGTAAGTTAATGGTTAAATGAATGTTTCTAGATGAATGGACATGCATGAAACACATTGTGGACTTTGGACGTCTCATCTAGGTTTTAACTGCCGTAAAGGCAACAAAAATGACCTTAAACGCGACAATAGTATATTGTGGGTATAAACTACAGATAATGATTCCATTCCTACAAAGCCAGCTAGTTTGAACTAAAAGCACAGTATTCAATAATTTTCAGCTGAATAAAATATATATTTATTTAATAAAATGACAATTCTGCCCTAAATGCGACAAAACTATGGGGAATTGCGTTTCATTTAGTCACAGTGACCTTATATATATATATAATATATATGTATATATATATTTTTTTCGAGGTTTAATGCTAAAATATCTTTCTGTATCCATTTATTGTATATACTTTTGAAAACATAATATTTTTGTCTACTGCTATTTTAACCCTTAACTGCTGCTAGCGGTCTCACAGACCGCTTCTTTTTTCAATTTTCACTGTTTAACTTGTAATTTTCAATTTAGTTTTAGTTGCTGGTTATTTTTTTTTCTTTTAGACCCTATTACTATCACTAAGGATTACTGAATAGGTGAATTTTAAGTATAATAATCCTGTACATAAAGTTTAGTACAAAAATAGTATTTTATCAGTTAATGTAGCTTTTTATTCATCTTTAGATTAACCCCTTAATTCTCGCTCCCGTCATATTCTCGGGCTGTGTCTTTTACTCAAATTGTTTGATTCCCACCAGTTTTATAAAATAGTGAAATTGGCTATATTTTAGTATCGTTTTTACTGTCATTAAGAGGTGAATATTTCTTTTTCATAAAAGTGGTGCCAATAAGCAATTTGAATTATTCAACCGTAATTTAATTCGAGCGTTAAGGGGTTAAGCGGTCTCACAGACCGTTCGCAGTAGTCATGCGACAATTTTTGTCACAGCAGTTAAGGGTTTACATGATTAGAAATTGAATAGAAAGGAACTTATTAAATATCATATAGATTAAATTAGACGCATTTAATAAGCATAAAATTATTGACATTAAATAAATGTATATAAAATAGAATTCCGAGCGTATTCCCGTGTATTATATTTATCTTTTATAACCAATTCAACCTGATATTAATTTAATGTTCAGCATAAAATGAAAATGTCTTTTTCCGAACAGATTTTAGTATAATGACAAAGTGCAATTTCTTATGGTTAATATGATTTTATGATTAATCATTTTTCTTTAATTTTCTATGGGCAATCAATTTCAAATTGCAGTAATTTTGCCATAGACGTTTTGATTGGAAAGAGAAAAAACTGACTCTAAACAAACGGTTGCTAGTTTAATTTTATATTTAATATAAATCGTACAAAATATTACTATAGCGTCTAAGCTATTTAAATACTTGATCACAGCTATATCGGAAAGAAAACATAGCAACCGTTTATTTAGAGTCAGTTTGACGTCATTTTGAAAGCGTTCATTATGTATTTTATATCATTGTTGCAAACAAATGCTCATTGTTGAGATAGATTAGATATGTGTCTCTATTAAAAAAAAAAAAAAAAAATTGCAAACCTTTTACCGCTGTTAATGATTTCTTTGTGACCGAGGTTTTTCTCGGCTAATATTAAGAAAACTATTGCATATAAAAATATGCAAATTAATAGTTTCATAGAGAACTACTTGATAAACATCCTGAAGCTAGAAAGTTTTTAAATCGAAGAACTATTCTAAGAATTCTTTAATATTGAAGTCGGTTAAAATAGTTTCGTTAAAATAATTTATAGAAAAAAAAACTATGCATAGCAATTTAACCATCTTTTGTTGGTGTATACTTGACAAGCTGGCGGTGGGCAGTGTGGAATTACTAATTTTTAAAGAGTTTTTTCCGATTTATTATTCAAATTTTTACTATTTCAACAGACATTTATTTCATATTTTAGAAATGTAATTTATAAAATCTTTACTTTAAGAGCAAATTTAGTCACGGGAAGAAAGGAAAACAATAATGTTAAGTCTATGGGGGCGTTATTTTCAAATATCTCGCTTGAATTTTGATATTTTCGAGTGTTTTTTTTTTTTTTTTTTTTTTTGCATAAGATAGCTGAGGACGATCTACAACCGGGTTAGTTTTTATATTATTGATTTTGGTTTAATATATATATATATATTTAATTGCTTTTACTTTCGAAACCGGTTTGAACCGGTTCTGAAATTGAAACTATCCTAATATATATATAAAAAAAAAACTATAACCAAAATCAAAAAAGTAAAAACTAGCCCGGTTGTAGATCGTCCTCAGCTTTCCGATGCAAAAAATCATTCGAAAATATCAAAATTAAAGCGAGATATTTGAAAATAACTTCCCCATAGGATTACCATTATAATCCACGTCTTTCTGAGTGACTAGTGTAAGCTCTTAAGGAAAATACTACCATAATCATAGTCACCTGTATCTTCATTATTACTTTCATTCTTTCCAACAATATTAGGTATTACAGGCTTAACTTTAGCGAAAACATCTCCATGGGTATCTTCATAGTTGTTTTCTTGCTTTTCATCTACGTTTGTCTTCACATATTTACCTTTACGAAAAACACTTTCATAATCATAGTCACCTGCATCTTCATGATTATTTTCCCTCTTTCCAACAACATTAGCAATTACACGCTTAACTTTAGCGAAATAGACCCTATGGTCACCTTCATAGTTGTTTTCTTTCTTTTCAACTACTTTTCTCTTCACATATTTAACTTTAGGGAAAATACTTTCAAAATCGTAGTCACTTGCATCTTCCTTATTCTTTTCATTCGTTACAACATTATTATCTGTCACAGGCTGAACTTTAACGAAACTATCTCCATGGTCCCTTTCATAGTTGTTTTCTTTCTTTTCAACTACTTTTGTCTTCACATATTTACCTTTACGAAAAATACTTTCACTATCATAGTCACATGCATCTTCATGATTATTTTCCCTCTTTCCAACAACATTAGCAATTACACGCTTAACTTTAGCGAAATAGACCCTATGGTCACCTTCATAGTTGTTTTCTTTCTTTTCAACTACTTTTCTCTTCACATATTTAACTTTAGGGAAAATACTTTCAAAATCATAGTTACTTGCATCTTCTTTATTCCTTTCATTCTTTACAACAACATTAGGTGTTACAAGCTCAACTTTAGTGTAAGCATCACCATTGTCACCTTCATCGTTGTTTTCTTTCTTTTCAAATACGTTACTCTTCACATATTTAACTTTAGGGAAAATAATTTCATAATCATAGTTACTTGCATCTTCTTTATTCATTTCATTCTTTCCAACAACATTGGGTGTTACAGGCTCAACTTTAGCGAAAACACCTCCATGATCTCTTTCATAATTTTCTTTCTTTTCAACTACATTTCTCTTCGCATATTTAACTTTAGGGAAAATACTTTCATAATCATAATCACTTGATTCTTCCTTCTTCATGATCTTTTGGTCAGCAGACGCTGTAATATCCATTTGCAATAAAATTTACCAATATTCAGTAAAATATACCCTTTTTAACAGCTTTAACAGATAAGCAACAGCAGTTTTAAACAAATCACAGTGGCTTCTCTGAGAGCAGTGACATTGTTAAAAAGAAAGATTGCGTGAATATTTTTATATTTTGCATTGTTTACGTTGTATCTGGTAACAATGTTGCATTATTAAAAAATGCATTTTTAAAATAAAAAAAATGCATTGTTGTCAAATGGATCAATGTATTGTTGAAAAGAATAAGTGATACGCCGTAAGATAACCATGTAATATTGAAACAAGTACGGTAAATCACACATCAGGTATAAACTGTGAAATACCTTCCGACGTTATCAGAATATTGTTAAGACATTTCTTTTTTTTCATATAATGAAATGAGATATCTAAACAATTTAAAAACAAAAAAGCAATAAAAATCCATTTTTAACAATTGCTGTCCATAACCGATAATGTGTCAGAATTTTTTCATGCGGTCTTGTATATAATTTATAGAAATTATACGGACCACGTAATACACCAAAAATGTGCTAAGGTATATGCCCACCTTCGGGACACTTTTTTTGAAAAATACGAAAATTTTTTCAAACACATGTGTTTTTTAGTTAAAACAGGGAATAAAACAATGAATTTATATAAAATTTTAATGGAATTTTAATTAACTTTTCAAATTTAGGCAATATTTAGTCAAATTTTAGTAAAGAATTGCATTTATGCCAAACCTTCTATAACGAAATGTATTCAATATATTTCACCTTTTTCTTCACCAATATAGTCCAAGAGCCGACAGCACAAAAACCTATGTTATCAAGTACAAGAAAAAAATCTTTATGTTATGGGAGAGTAAAAGTAAGGAAGTCTAATGATCCATGTCGGCCGGAAGTGAAGTGGTGCATAAGCCAAAAATTTATATCACCAGTGGTTGACTCGTAGGTTTATCATTGTGTTTGTCCTACAACTATCCACCATGTTTTCATATCTTTATTTGTAAGACAAACACAATTATAAACCTACGAGTCAACAACTGGTGGTATTAATTTTTGGCTTATGCGCCACTTCACTTCTGGTAGACATGGATCATTAGATTCTCCTACTTTTACTCTTCCATAAAATAAAGGTTTTTTCTTGTGCTTGATAACATAGGATTTTGTGCTGTCGGGTCTTGGAATAATATATTAGCAAACCTATGTTATGAAGCAAAAGATTTCCAAGACCTCTTAAATTTACTAACATATACCAAATTGGCGCTAAGATGCTGTTTATCAGTCGGCCGCCATCTTGGATTTCTTGGCGATTTTTTGTTGGCTTGTTTATTGGTAAAGCAACCCCGGTTCTGGCAACCTCGTTAAGCCTAACAGGCGCATAAATCGCTGCTTGGCGACATTTACTACTTGGCGGAAAATGGTTTTCACGCCAAGAAAAAATCCAAGATGGCGGTTTAAGGAATATACATCATCTGTTCCCAAATTTTGTATACAAAACATGATTTTTTTAAAAATGTGTATTTTTCAATAAAAATAGTTCTTAAATTAATATATACATACTTACAAGCTGTATTATGCTTCATAACATACCAATAGATGAGTAGAAACTTGTTCAAAATTTTATTTCAATATCTTAAAAACTTTTTAAGAAATGATGTTTCTCGTAATAGTCCAAGAGCCGGCCGTCGATTTTTCTATGTATAAGATACAAGAGAAATTCGGCCGGAATAAGTAGGCCCTAACAAAGACATATAGGAAGCCACCTTCTTAAATTATTTACTCCTGCCGGGTTATGGATTTTTTGCGTCACTTCCAGTGTCAATTTTGAGTGTTTGCCTATGTATCGAATACAAGGATAAAACATATATCCCAATGTAAGTTTCAAAGTGTACATTAAGTATATACCGGTCTGCCAAGTCTAATCCTGCCGGAACCAGATGGCAGACTTACTTTTATGACGTCAATTTTGAGTGTTTACCTATGTATCGAATACAAAGACCGTAAATACATTAAAATGTAGGTTTCAAAGTGTACATTAAGAATATATTGGTCTGCCAGGTCCAATCCTGCCGGAACCAGGTGGCAGACTTACTTTTATGTCGTCAATTTTGAGTGTTTACCTATGTATTGAATACAAGGACCGTACATACATCAAATTGTAGGTTTCAAAGTGTACATTTAGAATATATTGGTCTGCCAGGTCCAATCCTGCCAGAACAAGGTATAGCAGACCAAATTGGTTTGAAAGATGTCCAACACCTCTGCTTGTAGAAGATATTTTATTGAATGATGAAAATGAAAATGAAGATGAAGACCATAGCAGATACATCTCAGAATCTGATGAAGAAGACTGATTAAGAAATCATTCAATATGTGCTAAAGTTTTATTGTTATCAAGCGAATTTGTATACACGTATTATTTTTCATGTCATTTTCTATAAATGAATGTTCTGATAATAAATTTATATTTATTTTCTTTTGATTTTATTTGCATTTTCATTACAGTCTACCAGGGTACCTTTGCCCAGCACAGTATAAATTATCACTATTGTCTCAAAAAATTCTGAGGCGTTGTCATTTAGTTGATTAGTAATTTTTAATTTTTATTGGCAGCATAAGCTAAGAAGCGTACTCCATTACGAAATAGTAGTTGAGTAGAATTTGGCACTGTGCTTATTTTTTTTAAATATAGCATTTTTTACATAATATTACTCGCTTTTTCCAAAAAAAAAAAAAAAAAAAAAAAAGATTTTTTTAATATGCATTTTGAGAACAAATTAAAATTCTCAAAAATTGATTCGTGCTTTTAAATCTAAAGTCAACAATTTATTTCAATCGTATTTATTTACTTTATTATAGAAAATATTATATTCTTTAGATAGACAGTCAAAAAATTGTTAATGAAGGATAACATTATCCCAGGTCAATAGTCCCCAAAAGAGTTTCGGTATAAATATATAAACATACTAGCAAACCCCGCGGCTTTGCTCGTGTAATAGTTGAAATATGCCAAGTGATATTTGCATAACTATTATTTATTAGAAGAACACTTTTTGGAATAATTCAAAAATGACAAATTAAGCCACAATTTGACTAAACTTCATTATAAAACTGCAATAGACAGAAATGAGATTTTAATTAATAAGAAGAACTAAAACTAATTCCAAATAAATGATAATTTAGAAAGTATTTTGAGACTTTTATGCTCATTTCATACGCTCATTTCAGTATTCATTTGAAGTTTTGATTTTTTTAGAAACCATCTTAACACATTTACTTCTTATTAAAATTAACCATCATGTCAAATTACAAGCTTCTTGTTTAACAGTCTACCACCTCTCTGCTGTTAGTGGCACAAACATAAACTGCCAAAACAGAGTTGAAATAGAATGTCTCGAAAAATATTGAAACAGAGACTGTCACCATTAATTTGCCAACATTAACCTTGAAATCGGTTAGTATTTATTTTATAGAAAACGGAATTTAGATGTTTTTAAAGGCTTTTAGTTGTTCCTGCCAACCAGGTGGTAGTGACACCGGCATAAAATATAACCCGTATAGGATCAGGAACTATCACCCTTGATTCGCAACCAATGACTTCTGTAATCGGTTTATTATTTCCTGAGATTCCATAGAAATCGTAATTTAGGACTCTTTTAGAGTGATTTTCGCTCCTTCCCTTCGCTTCACACCTTTTTAATTTCAAATTTATTTTCGACTGTTCTTAGAGGACATTTATATTTTATAAGTAACTACCGTGCTATACTTAAAGTTTCTAGCCTCTGCAGTACCGTAGAAATCGCAATTTAGAAAGATTTTTCCTCCTGCAACCCTCTAGGGGTTGTGGCACCGACATAAAATATAGCTTATGCTTGAGCAGGTTCTATCCAGGCCATGAATACCGAATAGGCACGAGAAGCTTCCCTTAGAAAATTCAGAAGGGATCGAGAAAGCAGGAGGACCCAAATTTTATATTGAATTAATTGTAATGTTAGATGTTATTGTAATGTATTTATGTTTTTTTACATATTGAATTTGAATATTATTTCATTTGGCTTTTATGCACAACATAATATTAATAATTTAAACTATTGCCAAGATTGGAAGAAGTATTTCAAATTATTGATATTCTATGTTGTGCATACATGCTAAATTCAACCTTTTTATTCAGCTTACATTTTTATGCTAATACTATGCAAAATACTTTTTGCATATTTTTTCATTGTATCCAGTTTTTGTGTATGTACATGGGAGAACATAAAAAAAGTTGTTTAATGAAATATATGTGAACTCAACTGAGCCACTCTGGAATAATATTTATAGCATTAGTGAATTTCTGGGTATGTCAAATTTAGAAAACTTTTCTCTAATGAAAGGGGGTCCCGAAATGACAATGTGCTTTCCATAGCTTCAGAGGTTAAGCGGGCCATGGTTCTATCACCATCAATTTGCAACCATTATGTTTGAAATCGGTTTCGTATTTCATACGATTGCATAAAAATCGTAATTTAGAACACTTATAGAACGCTTTTCGCTCACTTCATCCTTTTAAGTTTGGAATTTTTTTTCGACAATTTTTAGAAAGTATTTGCATCTTTGAAGTAATTACCATTCCAAATTCAAAATGTTAGACCGCCTCTGTAACACAAAAAACGCAATTTATAACATTTTTTGCTCCTGTAACCCCCAGGCGGTAGTGACAACGACGTAAAATATAGGCTATGTTGGAGCGGGGACTGTCACCATTAATTTGAAACCATTACCTCTGAAATCGGTTTATATTTCCTGAGATTGCGTAAAAATCGCTATTTAGAACGTTTTTAGAACGCTTTTCCTTCTTTTTCACCCCTTTTAGATTAAAAATTTTTAAGGAACTCTTTTCAAAGAGTATTTACATCTCATAAGTAATTACATGCCAAATTTAAAGTTGCTAGCCCCTTCAGTATCACAAAAATCACAATTTAGAACGTTTTCTTAAAATGCAACTGCAATGTGGTAGTGACGCCGACATGAAATAGATCCTATATTGGAGCAAGGGCTGTCATCATCAATTTCCAACCATTACTTTTGAAATCGGTTGGGTACTTTCCGAGATTGCTTAGAAATCGCAATTTAGAACGGTTTTCGTCCATTTTTACCCCTTTTAAATTTCGAATTATTTAGGAAATGTTTAGCGATCATTTATAACTTTTAAGTAACTACCATGACTAGTTTCAAGTTGCTACCTTTTTTGCTCCTTCATCCCCTTTGGGGTTTTGATACCGACATGAAATACAGCTTACGTTGGAGCGAGGGCTGTTACCATCGTTTTCACACCATTATTTTTTTAAGTCAGTTCGGTACTTCCTGAGATTGCGTAGAAATCGCAATTTAGAACGTTTTTTAGAACGCTTTTCTCTCATTTTCACCCTCTTTTAAATTTCGATTTTTTTTAGGAAATGATTTTAGAGATCATTTGTATCTTATAAATAATTGCCCTGCCTAATTTCAGGATACTAGGCCCTTCAGTAACACAAAAATCGCAATTTAGAATGTTTTTGGCTTCTGCAATCCCTAGGTGGTAGTGACACCGACATGAAATAGAGCCTATGTTGGAGCAAGGGCTGTAATCATCAGTTTCCAACCATTACCTTTGAAATAGGTTGAGTACTTTCTGAGATTGCGTAGTAATCGCCATTTAGAACGTTTTTTAGAACTCTTTTCGCGCATTTCCACCCCTTTTAAATTTCGAATTTTTTAAGAAATGTTCTTAGAGATTATTTATATCTTATAAGTAACTACCATTCCAAATTTCATGTATCTGGGCCCTTCAGTAACACAAAAATCGCAATTTCGAACGTTTATTTGCTCCTGCACCCACTTTATGGGTAGTGGCATTGAAATAAAATGTAGCCTATATTGGAGCAAGGGTTGTCACCATTATTTTTGAAATCAGTTGGTACTTCTTGAGACTGCGTAAAAATTGCCATTTAGAACGTTTTTTAGAACTATTTCTGCGCATTTTCACCCCTTTTAAATTTCGAAATGTTTAAGAAATTTTCTTAGCGATCATTTATATCTAATAAGTAACTAAAATTCCAAATTCCATGTATCTGGACCCTTCAGGCCCCACCAGTGGCCGAGAGGTTCTGCTCTCGAAGCTGGTAGACGGGAGGTGATGGGTTCGATCCCAATCGCGCCCGTCGGCCTAATCGTTCGGAGTTTTCGTGGTTTTCTTCGAGCCGTGGATCTTCCATGCGTTAATACGGATTAGGTTCCCTTAGAAAGACCCCCACGGAGGGCACTCCCCCCGGGCCAATATCCCTCGTGTAGATAATTGGCCGTCAAAAATCAACCCAACCCTGGACCCTTCAGTAACACTATAATCGCAATTTCGAACGTTTATTGCTCCTGCACCCCTTTTGGGGTAGTGGCACCGACATAAACTGTAGTCTATGTTGGAGCAAGGGTTGTCATCATCATTTTGACACCATTATTTTTTAAATCGGTTTGGTACTTCCTGAAATTGCGTAAAAATCGCCATTTAGAGCGTTTTTTAGAATGCTTTTCGCGCATTTTCACCCCTTTTTAATTTCGATTTTTTAAAGAAATGTCTTTTGAGATCATTAGTATCTTATACGTAACTACCATTTCAAATTTCATGTTTCTAGGACCTTCAGTAACACAAAAATCGCATTTTTAGAATGTTTTTTGCTCCTTCACCCCCTTTTGGAAAGTGGCACGGACATAAAATATAGCCTATGTTCTAAGTCGGACTAACACCATCATTTTGATACCATTACTTTTGGAATCGTTTCGGTAGTTCCAGAGCTTACCTCCTACAAATAAACAATTTTTACCTCTTTATAATATTAGTATAGAAGTATAGATAAGTATTGGTATTAGAATTAGTATTAGTATAGAATAGAAAAGGAAAAAAATATATAGAATTAAAGAATAAATCTATAATTTTAAGAAATAAGTCATAATTTTAAGAAGTAAGTCATAATTTGTAGAAGATCAATAAAAGTAAGCGTGATGTATGCCACCTGAAGTTGCGGAGGATTAGACCCGGCATAAACATATATTTTTATTGTATACTTTGAAGTGCACTTTATTTTGCATATTTCATACTTTCATCACCGAAATTCACGTAACAAAAGTAAGTTTGCCTTCTGGTTGCGGTAGGATTAGACCTGGCAGAACTGTGTATTCTTAATGTACAATTTGAAACCTATATTATGATGTGCGGACGGACCTTGTATTCCATACATAGGTAAACACTTAAAATTGACGTCATAAAAGTACGTCTGCTACCTCGTTCCGACAGGATTGGGCCTGGCATACCAATATATTCTTAATGTACACCTTGAAACCTACTTTGTGATGTATGTACAGTCGTCCTTGTATTCGATACATAGGTAAACATTTAAAATACACGTCATAAAATTAAGTCTGCCACCTGGACCCGGCAGAATTAGACCTGGCAATTTTGAAATTTTATTTCAAAATAAGGAAAAGTAATTTTGCAACTCTTTTTTTACCAAAGTAATAAAAGTAAAACTTAATTAAAATTTTCTGGTGTGAATCTTGACTAAAATTAGATGGGGTATAATATATTCCACCGCCTCTCAAGGGGTTAAAAAGATTTTAGTCGCATTTTTATACAAGTTTCTTATCGTTTACCAATAGCTAATTACGAAACTTTTTGTTTTATAGGTATGGTCCCAATAGAAAAAATGTATCAAATGTTCTTTTCCCTCTTATAAAAATTGATTTATGTCAAAATAATTGGTTTTAAACAGTTTTGAAATAAAAAAAATTCCTTGCCGGCTCTGGCCTACAGGCGGAGGTAGATTTCGATGTTAAGTACTAAATTCACCTACAAAACTTAAATCAAGATTAGAGATAAACCCAGTTCCTTCACTAGGAATGAACTCTAGGGAGCTAAACATTTTGTGAAAATTCTAATATACACGAATACACACACGCATGTATATGGGATAGGTTTAAAAATGGCTAAAACAAATTCAGAGAACCTCAAAGTGTTAAAATATTTTAATATTTCCATAGTCGGGTTTTTATCACGTGACGTTACATATTCACCTGCTGAGGTCCATTATATTTCTAATATGACGCAATATATATTTTTTTAACCCTCCGTCTACCAGACGGGTCCATTGGACCCGACAGGTACATACAAAATATTCATTCAAACCAGAAATTTCTTTAAAATAAACTAAGTATATAAACCAGACAAAAATAAGGTAAATAAATAAGTTAAATAGTTTTAAATAAAAATTCTGGTGTAGAACGTTTTATTAAAACTTGAATAAAATTCCCGGTAGATCTAGGGTTAATTCGTCAAACTATTTATTTCATAATGAAGGGAACGAATTTTTTTTTTACTAGATTAAATCATATTCAAGGCTGGAGTAGCACAGTTGAAGTTTATTCCAACAGAGCGAAAAATGTCCTGACCAGGAATCGAACCTGGATACTTGGCGTGCCGTGCCAATGCCTTACCTGTTTTAGGCTATCCGGACGATAACTGGCTGACATAATTCACTCTCTTATTTGCTGGACTTGGCTGCGAACTGCAGCGCTAGTTTCATTCACCCGAGCTATAACTATAGCATTTACATTATGAAAGTGTGTTTTAACACGGAAACTCCTGTGTACCATGTGATTAGGTCAACTTCAACTGTGCTATTCCAGCCTTGAATATGATTTAATCCAGTTGAAAAAATATTCGTTCCCTTCATTATGACCTAATTACATGTATACGTGTATTCCGTGTTACATATATTCCGTGTTTCCGTGTTAAAACACACTTTCATCATGTAAATGCTATAGTTATAGCTCGGATGAATGAAACTAGCGCTGCAGTTTGCAGCCAAGTCCAACAAATAAGAGAGTGAATTATGTCAGCTAGTTATCGTCCGGATAGCCTAACAGGTAAGGCATTGGCACGGCACGCCAAGTATCCAGGTTCGATTCCTGGTCTGAACATTTTTCGCTCTGTTGGAATAAACTTCAACTGTGCTACTCCAGCCTTGAATATGATTTAATCCAGTTGAAAAAATACTCGTTCCCTTCATCATGACCTAATTACATGGTATACAGGAGTTTCCGTGTTAAAACACACTTTCATCATGTAAATGCTATAGTTATAGCTCGGATGAATGAAACTAGCGCTGCAGTTCGCAGCCAAGTCCAACAAATAAGAGAGTGAATTATGTCAGCCAGTTCTCGTCCGGATAGCCTAACAGGTAAGGCATTGGAACGGCACGACAAGTATCCAGGTTCGATTCCTGGTCTGGACATTTTTCGCTCTGTTAGAATAAACTTCAAATGTGCTACTCCAGCCTTGAATATGAATATTTTTTTCATTTTGAGTTTCCATGCTGAAATCTTGCTCTAGAAAACTTATGACGTAATATTCAATTTGTTTTCAATCCGTCAAACTATTTAATTTATTTTTTCACGTGAAATTCTTGCAATAGAAAAGCAATTGTTGTGGTGAAAATTGTATTTTTTTTTAATTGTTGGCAACTGCTATAACAAAAAATATTTATTTTTTCCTGTCATTGGTGTGTAAGAGCTGGTTTTATCAGAATCTTGTTAAGACGGTATTCAAAATTTTTAACCCCCCCCCCCCATTTCTATTCCCTTGGACCGATTTTGCCCATTTTCAATCCCCGCCGAGATATTAGCCATCTCAAAGTTGTTGGCGATTTTGAAAAGGATCCGTGCATAATTGCGACTTTTATCGCGCGGACAAAATTTAGTACATACATACATATATATATATATAATGGGCTGTTTAATAGCTTCTGCTTATTAACCAGGAGAAGACCCTTTAATTGCCTTCGAGAAGGACTTAAAGGAATCGACTGGGAGCAGAGACTTAATGTCCAATCCGCACCTTCCACCGGTACAGCCTGTTAGTACCCTTGCCTAGTGCATGGGGAACGAACGCGGATGGGCTTCCTCCAACCCGCTTGGCCAGCGTGGAGGAATTTGGCCACCTACCCCCCTTATTTTACCATGAATTCACAAAATAAATCACGGCCCTTAATTCCCGGCGGTCTGAATGTTCCTGGTTACGGCAGCGATCAGAAAGACATGAAGACAGAGGGTGCTAAGAATAACCGGGCTCGGCTAGGCTGCCATAAGTTGATGACCTTGGCTACGTATAATGGACGATCCCTATCTTCGGAAAATCGTTTTCAGGAACTTGAAGAAGAATTAGAAAGAATCAACTGGGACATCCTAGGATTATGCGAAGTAAGAAGAAAAGGAGAAGAGAAGATAGATCTTGCCAGCGGACATGTATTATACTACAGAGGCACAGAAGATGGAAGAACAAGCGGTGTAGGATTTCTGATTCATAAAAGGTGGAAGAATCACATCGTAGAATATGATAGTGCATCAGATAGAGTTGCAAGGTTAGTAATACAAGTGTCCAGAAGATACAAGCTGCAAATTACCCAAGTTTATGCACCAACAGTAAGCTATACTGATGAAGAAGTTGAGGATTTCTATGAAGAAGTAGCTTCAATGCATCAAAAGGGAAAATGCTACATAAAATTAATAATGGGAGACTGGAATGCTAGAATTGGGGAAAAAGAGAAAGGTGAGTTATCAGTAGGAAATCATGGATATGGGGTGCGAAATGAAAGATGAAACAGATTGATTGAGTTTGCAGAATGTGAACAGTTGTATATCATGAATTCATTTTTCAAGAAAAAGCCACAAAGAAAATGGACATGGCGTTGTGCAAATGGCTCAACAAGTGAAATCGACTACATCTTAACAAACAAAAAGCATCTTATTCAGGATTGCAGCGTTCTCAATAACTTCAATACAGGAAGTGATCACAGGTTGGTTAGATGCAAACTGCTGTTAAATACTAAAGTGAAAAGAATGAAGCTTTTGCAACACTCAAAGAAATCAATCGATATAATAAATCTCCAGAAACATAAAGAAGAATTCCATTTGGAACTTAAAAACCGTTTCCAAGTACTTCAATCAGCTTTAAAAGAAGAGCAAAATGTTACAGTAGTGAACAAGAAACTAACCAGTACTCTACAAGATATTGCAAAGAAGATAGCCGGTGATGCACAAGTAAAGCAGACAAAGAAAATAACAGAAGAAACAAGAAGATTGATGAAGAAACGCAGAGAATTTAAAATGAAGAAAAACGATCCTAAATCAAGAGTTGAATATGCTGAATTATGTAAAACGGTAAGAAAATGTGTTACAGAAGATATCAGAAAATTTAACTCTGATCTTGTCAAGAAAATTCTAGAAGATAACAAAAGTTTAAAATCAGCTAGGCGAAAACTTTGTGTTGGAAGAAAAGGTATTTTTGCACTAAAGAGGGCAGATGGAACAATCACCAAAATCAATAAAGAAATAGTACACATTGTCGAAAAATTCTATAACGATTTATATAAATGTGAAGATCAGAGGGAAATCAACTTATGTGATCCACGAGAAAACTTAACAGAAACCGATGCCATAATCCCAGTGACGACAGACGAAGTTTTACAAGCCATTAAATTTATGAAAAAAGGTAAATGCCCCGGAGAATATGGAATTACAATCGACCTTATCAAAGAAGCAGGAGAAGAATTTGCAAAAATGCTATCCTTACTGTTTTCCAAATGTCTCCAGAAGTCAGATGTACCAGAAGATTGGAATAATGCTGTGATGGTGCTACTTTACAAGAAAGGAGAGAAGGAAAACATTAAAAACTACCGTCCAATCAGCTTACTGTCAGTGATTTATAAAATTTTCACCAAAGTTTTAACGACAAGACTTGAATCAGCTCTGGACTCAGCTCAACCTAGAGAACAAACAGGATTCCGAAGTGGATTCAGCACAATGGATCATATCCAAACGGTAAGGGAACTCATAGAAAAACATAAGGAATATAATTTACCTCTTTGCCTTGCCTTTATTGATTATGAAAAAGCATTTGATTCGGTCTACACATCAGCAGTAGTAGAATCTCTGGAGGACATTGGTATAGACAAACCTTACATCAATATTATAAAGAAGATTTACAAGAAAGCAACAGCAACCATCCGCTTGGACAAAGGAAAAGCAAAGATCAAGCTTGGAAGAGGGGTAAGACAAGGAGACACCATTTCGCCTAAGCTTTTTACTGCTGTCTTAGAAAATATTTACAAGAAGCTGGATTGGGAAAACAAAGGGATTAGAATAAATGGGGAATATTTAAGTCATCTCCGATTCGCTGACGACATTTTAATTTTCAGTAACAGTCCTGAAGAATTGGAAAATATGCTAAAAGATTTGGCAGAAGCTAGCATTAATGTGGGATTAAAAATAAACTTGGAAAAGACTAAGGTGATGTTCAATTCATTTGCATCAAAAAAGAAAATCGTCTACAACAACACTGAAATTAAAGAAGTGCAAAGTTATGTGTACCTTGGGCAAGAAATATCATCTGATAATAGTATTATGAATGAAATCAATAGAAGAATAAGAAATGGATGGAGTGCTTTTGGGAAGAACAATATTATTCTGAAGAGTAGCATGCCCCTGAATTTGAAAAGAAAGGTATTTAACCAATGTGTTTTGCCTGTCCTAACTTATGGAGCAGAAACATAGACGCTAACAAAACGGATGGTACAAAGATTACAAACAACACAGAGAAGTATGGAAAGATGTATGCTAGGTATAACTAGAAGAGACAGAAAAAGAATAACCTGGATAAGAAGTCAGACGAAAGTTTTTGACATCATTGAAAGAATTAAACGGCTAAAATGGAAATGGGCTGGGCACATCGCAAGAAGACAAGACAATAGATGGAGCACAAACACCCTACAGTGGTATCCCAAAGATGTAAAACGGCCAAGAAGACGACATCAAGTAAGATGGAGTGATGAAATCAGAAAAGTAGCCGGTGTAAATTGGATGACTAAAGCACTAGACAGGAAACATTGGAAAAATCTGGGGGAGACCTACATCCAGCAGTGGATTGAAAACGGTTGATGATGAAGATGATGATATATATTATATATATATATATATATAAACTTTTTAAGTGGAGGTGGTTTTGGGTTCCTAGGGTCCTATAATGAAAAGTTATGAAGGAATTTTTCAAAAGTCGCACCATGGTAACGACTGCAATAGGTAGTATTTCTTACGAAACTACCTAAAATATATATAATAGAATGCTGGGTCCTATAAATTTTATTTAGAAAAAATTATTCGTGTTTTAGCAAATAATAAGGTGAAAATATCCTATGACAAAAACTTATCATGTTTTGATATTTAATTTAGAATTTTATGAATTTTCAGTATTGGAATCACCAGAAATGAAAAACGTGTTTTTAATGCCAGAAATTCTCAAAATGCACGAAATAAAAAGTATCATAACTAGATAAGTATTACTCGCGCAAAAATTGAATTTTTAACGATGTAAACAGATTTTACACTTCCATTAGTCGCGCACTTCTTTCCGACTTGGTTAGTCTCATTGCATCTTTGAGGTGTTTCTGGTTTTTTGAATGCCAAGTGAAATTTATTCTAGTTTAAAAAGTTAACCGTTACCTATTTAAGATTCTTTGGAGATACAAAGTATTAAACTTATTTTATTAGTTTATTAGTAAGTTATTCAAAACTATCACAACTAATTCAACAAAATTAATGAAAAGCAAATGAAAGTAAGGATGCACTTGTGAGGTGCGCGCGACTACGGACGGAAACGGAAACACAACGGAAAGTTAATGGTGTGAACTCTTCTAAAAAAATTTGTGAATGTTTTATAATCTGTGAATATGTGGGTCAATTGTCTTTATTACTTTCCCCAATTTGAACTTTCCACTTTTTCTAGTTTACGAGTAAAACGGCCGTGACAGACAGACAGACACAGGAGTGATCGTATAATGGTTCCGTTTTTACATTTAAAGTATGGAAACCTAAAAAAGAAAACAGCGCCTTTACTTAATTCCCAAAATTTTTTCAAACATTCTTTTTAAATGCATTTCAATTAAAACATCCTTTGGCAGCATGCATAGATTTTAATTAGTTATACGTTTAAAAAATAACCGGGTATTGGAACCTGTAACCTATGCAAATGTGGAACATTGCAACCTGGTAACTAAAATTAACTCTATTTTTCATCACTTTCTTCATTAATGGAAAGCTTTCTTAGTTAAATATTGTTTTATTGAATATGTAAAATTTAAAAAGTACTTACGGTTTTTTCCAAAACTGTTTACTTAATTTCCTGACTAATGGAAAATTTCTACGAAGAAAAAATACAGCACGACATGTTCCGGGATAGACGACATCATCTGTAAAGATTATTGACGTGGGCAAGTAGTCTTCCAGCTGAATAGTAAACGGAGAACGCCACCACTTGTTCGGTAAGAAATTCATATACGTAGTTATTCGAAACTTTAATTCGTTTAGTCGTGCGACATTGATGGTTAAGCCTTCAGCCCTATGAACTAAGAAATCTATTGCTTCAATACACTGTTCTAAGTACCTGCAAAAATATATATATATATATATATATGTGTGTGTTATATATTATGCTTTTTCCGAAATTCTGTACACCTAATATCAGCCTTAATTAAATCTTTGGAACAGATTTATAAAAAGAGTTATTAAAAAATAATAACAATAGATTGAAATTAACGTAATAAACTAGCTATAATAGCATTAAACAGAAATTCATGAAAAAAAAAAAAATATATATATATATATATATATATGATAAAAATAAACATACCTAGAGATTTCTTCTACTTCCTCCTGTTCCCTTGCTCTAATTTCTTATTTTGTTTCAATATCAAAAAGAAGCATACTGCAAAAAATATAAACAGCATTAAATATGAAAGTACATAATAAATTTAGTAATAATCAGTATTAGTTGTAATTAGCATTTCTGTGTGAAATTTTGCATGTCATAAAATTTTTTAGTCATTTAAGTTGGTTAAATTAATTATAATTAGAAAAAAATTATAAAAAATTTCTTATGAGATTAGGGTATATGATTGTGGAGATTTCAGAAAGTATAAGGGATAAAAATATCTGAAAAGAAAGTTTACAATGTTATGCATAAATTTAAATATTTGGAATTGAAATGCATTTTTAGTAAACTACTTACACATTTTTTTTAAATCCTCGCCATGACTTTCTTAAAGTGTCCATTTTGTCACAAAAATAAGATAAAATATGTGAAGATACAATAAGATAAGTATTATAAAACTTTTTTAAAACGTAATTACGTTACGCAAATTAACCAGATTTATAAAGTAGCCTCATAAAACGATACGAGAAAAGTATAGTTTATTTTTCAGAAGCAACAATAGAAATTTTGTAGGAGAAATTTTAATTTAAACAATTTAGAAATATGCACATTGTTTAAAAACAAAGTATGTCTATTGTTGTGTATATATATGTTTAAAATTAATATTTATTTAAAAAAATTTAACTGTGTTACATCCTATTTTTGTGATCTAGGTAATTATTGTTTGATGAAATTCAGCTTTTCAACAATGGTGGGGTTAATGGGTACCCGTGCAGTGATACTTAAAAAAATTCTCCAATTTTGAGAATTGTCGAAATTTTTTAATTTCCGCAAATATAATTTAACACTAGAACGCCCGGAAGGAGTCGATCCGACTCGGACCATATGATTAAATGCCAACTGGAACCAGAAATTCTTTCATAAAATAAGTTATATTTAAACCACGCAAATTTAAGTTAAATAAATCAGTCAAGTAATTTTAAATAAAAATTCTGTTGTCAAATATTTTTATGAAACTTGAGTAAAATTTCTGGGCGTTCTAGTGTTAACATTTCAAAATTAATCCGCTTAGAAGAACACTCCCGTTAAGTAAATAATCAAGAAATTTCTAAGTCTTCTATTGCAAAGAATTCTTGGGTTTCCGGCAATAGTTTTAATTTTCAAAATACTAAAATTATTTTTAATGCCAATAGTATCACTGACATGAACTTTCTTGAAAATCTAGCTATTTATCTTAGTTATTGTTAATGGTAAATCTAATTCTACAATGCTCTCTGCAGCTTGGAAAAACCTTTTCAGCCTTTCCTTATAATTTAGCAAAGTAATTATTATGTTTCTTTTTATTTCTTTTTATTTCAGATGGATTTTTTTTTCAGTTTAAAAGTACATGTAATTTGGGGGGGGGGGGGGGGGGGGAGAAATATGTATATGCGGGCTTTAATAGGAAGGTTAAGTATTTTCCTTTTATTTTTTTTGTGAAATTAAATAACACTGCAGATTTCTCATTTGCTTTATTTATTTTTTAGAATACTTTCGTTACAAAAGAAAAAAAAGTTACAAACAAGATTTTTATTTAAGTTTTTTTTTTTTTTTTTTACTTTAAATGTCGACTACGGAATTTGTTATTTCCAAAAGTACAAAATAAAAAATAAAAAGGTTCTTCCTGAGAATGAAAATTACTTTTGAATGGAAAAGACAACAAAAAAATACTGTTGTCAATGCTTAAAGTTTAAATTGTTGATAGCGTTCATGAAGTTTTAAAGTAGTTTATTTAAAGTATTGTGACTGTATTAAAGGGATTTTAAAGATTTTAAACAAATTCAAATTTATTACTTTAAAATTTTTATTAGTTTGATTTTAATTTTTCGTGGGATTTAAGGTTTATTATTAAAATTATAGAAAAATTTGGGGTTGGCATTCTACATGCGCGTTAAAATCGTGATAAACTACAGTAACAGTAGTTTTGTTTTCTCATTCATCAAGTGACGCAAACGTGCGATCATCAAAAAGTAAATTCACTTGATTTTAATGTTTTTGGTATTGAATAAATTGGTTGAACTGGTTGCATGTTTTTAAACTAAAACTATCAAATAATACATGTGTAATTGAATATTTGCGAAAGTTTAGTGTCCGATTCCATTAATTCTTTTTTATAAAGTGAGCACATTAAAATTTCTACATGCTTGTAAATACTAATTTATGTCAGTTTGTGTGTTATTTTAATCCATATTTTAATAATTTTTGTTTAGATAAGGGTTTTTATTTGTTCATAATGAGAAAAGCTCAATCCGTTTTTTTTAAAATACTGTTTCTTTTTCATTTCCTACTATTAGTACACACTCTCCTTATATACAGAGTGGCAAAGCTCATGAAATGCCACAGATGCCTAGATTTAGAAGGTCCTATCCTATGGCAGTTGAAAATGTGTATACAACTGCAAAGGTTCTGAGTATGGATGATAATTTTTTTTCCTATATTTAATTTAGCAATAATCTGCAAATTCTGACCCTGTCGCGTAATCTAAACCGCCATATTCGACAAATTTTATGCATATTTTCCTTCAATAATAAAGAATTGTTTTAGTGCACCGTCAGTGACATTATAAAATTCCCAATACACTTGAAACGTTTGCTTGCAGGTTCATCATGTGTGACTTTTTTCTTTCTGATTAAAAAAAGATACACATATAAAAGCTCAGTAGCAAAATAAAAAATAAGAAACATAATATATAGGTAATAAATAACATACAGTACAGCCCCGATTATCCGCGGAATTGGGTGGCAAGGGTACCGCGGATAACCCGAAAAAGACTGAAATTGGGGTGCATGCACGAAAGAAAGAAAATTCAACATAAAAACTACGTTTTAGTGTACAAAACACATAATAAAACGTTTAAAATACATACATATGCACAGTACAGCAGAAACCTTTACTTTACGTATAAATCACTAAAATCAAGATCAGTAAACAAGAAACAATGCCTTATGTGGGGCATTCTCACAACCTTGACTTTCATGTCCCTGAGTAATAATTTTTATTTCAATACACTTTTTTGTGTTTTTTTTATTTCATATACTGGGGAACATCCTATTGCATGATTGCACAACAATATTAACGAGATAAATAAGTTTTGGACGATGTTGGGGGGTCCAAACACCTGGAAAACTCCTATACCGTCCCGTGTCCCTGATGCTGATTTTTAAGTTTGGAGCTGTCTGGTTAAAATTGTTTCAATAAAAATAATTCGATGTAATTTTTTCCCGAAACTGGAGCTATTGCTTTATATAAATATGTAGCTAAAAATTAACCTGCACACATTTTTAGGGTTGTTATTATTTTTTAAACTCTGTCCCTGGGTTTTAGATTTTTTACCATCCCTCTTCTAAAATTATACAGAAAATCATTTCAGATGCAGCGACAGAATTTCTTTCAAGTTTTTTCTCATGCAGAAATATGCTAGAGAAATAATGTCTAAAATTCTTTGGCAGGAAATTTACTGTAGAATTTAAATCGGCATTTAAATATCAATTTCAAGCATCGTGGCTTTATTGGTAGTCTCACCGTCCCCAAGGTTTATTCCTGCACTTTTCGAGGTAAATTAAAAAAAATAATAATTTTATCCAATGTTAACAACTGTTTCTAAAAATCAATGATCATTGTGGCTATCACTTAGTCTTAACATGATTTTCCTAGAAATAGGTGGTAATTTTCCTTACCGTTCCATCTTTACCATAACTTTTTTTACCATTTCGTCCCTTTTTTCCAATGCCATCCCCTTTTTTTTACCTTACCGTCCCTTCTTTAACATCCCTTTAAGACAATGCTATTCAAAAATTCTGTATTAAAAGTACTACATTGTTATTATTTCTTATTTGAATGTCCTGTGGGTACTATGCAAATTCATTATAAGTAAAAATTTAGAAGAAAATAAAAAGTTATAGGGGTAAAATGGTAAGGAAAATTAAACTCGCAAGTTTAACTTAAACCTCAGTTAAATAAAAGTTTTCGCTGCTGACCATTTTCCCTTTATTTTGAATCATTAAGGCATTCGTCTATCAGATTAAAATGTTATTTTAGCAAGTTTAATTTTGTCAGATTTTTTCCCCCAAAAGTCAAAAGATTGTGAGAATGCCCCATATACTGTTCAAAGAGTCTTGAGTTACACCTTTTTAAAAAAAATCAGTCACTTGTTTTTGCTTCTTGCTTTGGAAACACCTTTTCTATTTCAAAAATGAAGCTATTTTTGATATGCTCCCCTGGAATGTATCATAATAGTCTTATTTAATTGTTAAATATTTTAATTGCTGTGTTTACGTTTTGTTAATAAAATCAAGAAAAGACATCCAGACATTATATCTGATAATTTTAGCACGGCAACCGAATCTAGAAATATTCTTCTATTACTTTCGAATACATGAATTTTTCTTATTTATATTTATTAGTAGGGTATTTTCCTTGCTGTTGGCTTGAATTTAAAAAAAAAAAAAATCACTTCTTGGATTATCTGCGAAGTGATTTTTTTTTTTTTTTTTTTTTTTTTTTTTTTTTTACCGCACCGCGGATAATTGTGTCTTTACTGCATTTCTGTTTTCGCTATAATTACAAGAAAGAAAAGTCAAGCATAGATTATTAAACAATTTCCTACACATTCAGCCTACTGCAACAAATCTTCACCGTTTAATAAGGTTAAAGATGATAGCTAAAAGTAAACACGTTCAGATCAGGCGGGGTGGCTTGCTAAATGGCTTTAGATTATTAAGCTCCACCCAATATTTTAATAAACAATTTGAAAACCCAATTTCAGTAATTATCATCGAAAATCAGAAAAGTATCAGAATTCTATTTTGCAGATCGATATATGATCTAGTATATTAGTATATACTTATATATATGTTATGGCCAAAACCCGAAATACATGAAATGAACAGCGTATATCGGGTTTTGGCCGGCCAATTCGCGAAGTGGCCGGGAAGCCTTGGCCAATATACGAAGTGTTCAGCAATGGGTATCCACAGCCGGTAATGTGTTTCTTTTAGCTTCCATGCAGCCCTGCGTATGATTGCCTATTTAAGGGGCTGTATCCAAATTGAAGTTCGGTACTCGATTTTTGAAATTCTACAGAATGACTATGTCACTTCTATTAATGTATTATTTCTTGTGAATATGACCCTTTAACTCGCTTAATATGTTTCGACTGTAGCCAGCCCAAATGTTTCAATAAAATGAGTAAAATATATATAATTTTTTCAAATTATGCTTTTCTGCGCATCATCGACGGCTCCTTAAACTATCATTTTGATGTTTTTTGAGGATAATTAGAAAAGTAGTAAAAATTTGAAATTGAGAATTCGCAGAAAGCAGTACTAGTGCGGCTGACATTTTGGAACGATCTGATTTTTGTTACACGATAACACTCGTATTTATTAACCGATTTAGATTTGACAAGGCAGGCAAGTGTTTAGTATATAGCAATGTCTAGACCAAGTTTGTTGGCCAGCTTCATACGTCATTTTCTTTCAAAATGGCGGCCATTAAAATTTAAAAAAAAAAATCAAATTTAAAATGAGGTAAAAAAAAAAATTAGAAATTGAAAAATATTTCTTTCTTAAGTGTTTAACCATGATACAAGGATTCCGGAGAATTTTTATCTTAAAAAATGGCTGAGATATAGTAATTTGAATTTCTAATGTCGGTAAAGTTACATCCAAATCGGTTCATAAATGCGCGTGTTATCGCGCGACAAATATCAGATTGTTTCAAAATGTCATCCTTACTAGAAATTCAAAGTGCTATAACTCAGACATTTTTTAAGATAAAAACGAAACAAAAAATGTTTCGGACTTTTTATTTTAAGGTTAAACTCTTAAAAAAATATTTTTCAGTTTTTAATTTATTTGCTGCATTTTTTAAAGTTTTAATGTCTCCGCATTTTTTAATAAGAAAAAAAAATCCGAAAAAAAAAAACTTAAATTTCTGGACGTTAGAGTGGTGTAACCCATAAGGAGGTAAATTCTTTCGAATTTTCTGAATATAACGACAGCACTGAACTGTGGGCATGCAATCTGGATCCGGACCACAGATAAACAGATCAGTTGTTAGTTCATTAAGCTTTTTGATTCAGATCAGGTTGAAGTTGTTGTTTAGATATTTTAGGCATCCGTTTTGAAGTACTTATTGCTGAAAGTTCTTCTATATTACGCCATGACTGTTTGCGTAAAAGTCTTTATTTGCTCCCGTAAATAAAGTGCCAACAATTAAATGACAGTCAATGCCCATCATGAGGATTCTAAAGATATATGTTCGTTAAATTGTGTGAATTTTAAAAGAGATATAAAAAGCTCATGTTTCAAACAAATGATTAATTTCGGCATCCACCGTTTTAGTTGTCTGCAGCCAAAATTCCCAAACCAAACAGCATAAAAGGGACACCTGTCACACTGTATACACTTAAGTCTAATAAATATTTATTTATGTGAAAATATAACAAAATATGAAATTTGATTAAATTCCGTGCATTAGTTTTTGAGATATCGCGAAAATCGTGAAAAATGCAGCATAGCAGCGCCACCTCTTATATGATTTTTACGAATACCTACTCAGCACCAACTTATGTCCAGGTCTAACATAATATGAAGTTTGATGAAATTCCGTGCATTAGTTTTTGAGATATGGCTATCGCTAAAATCGTGTAAATTCTGAAAATTATGCAGCGTAGTAGTGTTTCCTGTTGGCTGATTTACAGTTACACCAAAACCTAAGCAGCAACAACTTATATCAATGTCTAACTAAATCTGAAGTTTGACCAATGGCCAATACAGAAAACTTGAATACCTACGGAGGTCGAAATGCCCTCCGTTAATTTCACTTCGATGTTGTTGAGTCGATGAGCAAAGTTCGCGTAGTGGCAATGGTTTTGTCAAGCAAATACTCGGGGAAGGGGGAAAAGCCGACAGGGCCATAAAATTTTTTTCCGGTATATAAATTAATGCAATAATAAAAATTTAATCACATAAATAAGCTATAAATTATAAAATAATATGAAAATATAAGCGTTAAGAAGGTGAATTATTATAACCGGTGCAAAACGTAAGGGCTGGGTGACATCAATCAGAATGAAGAAAATTAAAATTAAAAATAGAGTGCCAGAGATTAAAAAAAAAAAAAAAAAAAAATAGAATGCCCTCAACGATGTGTAGGTGGATCCCTCCTTCTTCTTTTGGAAGGAGGTGCGAAACCGCCATCTTGGCTTAGGATGACAAGGGGTCATTTCCTACCGACAGTGTTGTTTATATCATAACTGTCTAGACCGCAACGCATCGTTAGGTATTAGAACACGATCTCTGTGAAAGTTTTGATCAAGCTCTTTGATGACTTGCGAGATAGGTCGAATGTTGAGATCAAAATGAATTATGTCATTTCGGACGAACGTGGTTGAGTTAACAATCTGACGTAAAATTTTATTTTGTGCGGTTTGAAGCTTCTGCATCCGAGTTTCACAGACAGATCCCCATATGACTGACCCGTAAATCATGGTAGATCTGATAAAGGATTTATACAGCAGTAACTGCTTTGCAATAGACAGATGTTTAGCTAAGATAGATTTGATGTATGCTCGGGCTGCGGCAGTCTTGGAGAGCACGCCAGTGATCTGCCTAGTCCAGCTTAATTTTGAGTCTAGGTAAATTCCTAGATATTTATATTCGGTGACCCATGGGATGTCTACACCGTTAAGAGGGAGATTAGTGTCAGGGGCGATAGAATTTCTGGACAACATCATGGAGGCACATTTTGCTGGCTTGATCTTGATGCGTCAATTTCTAAGCCATATAAAAGGGCCTGAATATAATAGGATTGGAGTTGTTCAAGCACAATGTGTGGCTGTTTGTTAGTGTAAATGATGGCCGTGTCATCCGCATATAATGATAAAAGGATGTGGGTCTAAACCTAATAAGGATTTATTTATGTGAAAATGTAACAAAATAGGAAATTTGACTAAATTCCGTGCATTAGTTTTTGAGATACAGCTATCACGAAAATCGTGAAAAATGCAGCATAGCATCGCCATATGTTATATGATTTTTACGAACACCTAGTCAGTACCAACTTATGTCCATGTCTAACATAATATATTATGCTAGATATGTATATTATGTTAAATTGAACAACTGTGTTTAGTCTGCACTATATAACGCGCTTATGCAGAGTTACATCACTTGCCTAGGCTAATTGGCCAAATACCAGAAGAATAGCATAGATAGCCTATATTTAGACTATATAGACTATATCTAGGCTAGATAGGCTGTTTACACCCTAAATTGAACAACTGTGCTTAGTTTGCTCTATATAACGCGCTTATGCAGAGTTACATCACTTGCCTGGGCTAATTGGCCAACTACCAGAAGAATAGCATAGATAGCGTATATTTAGACTATATAGACTATATCTAGGCTAGAGAGGATGTTTCAACCCTAAATTGAACAACTGTGCTTAGTTTGCACTATATAACGCGCTCAAGCTTCATATATGAAGTTTGATGAAATTCCGTGCATTAGTTTTTGAGATATGAGATATGACACTAAAATCGTGTAAATTCTGAAAAATTTCTGAAAATTATGCAGCCTAGTAGCTGTTGGCTGATTTACAGTTACACCAAAACTTAATCAGAAACAATTTATATAAACGTCTAACTCAATCTGAAGTTTGATGAAAATCCATGCATTAGTTCTTGAGATAGAGCTATTTCGGAAATCGTGAAAACTGCGGCATAGCAGCGACACCCTATTAGGCAAATAACACCAAAACGTAAGCAGTAACAACTTATATCAATGTCTAGCTATATATGAAGTTTGATGAAAATCCATGCATTAGTTCTTGAGATAGAGCTATTGCGGAAATCGTGAAAACTGCGGCATAGCAGCGACACCCTATTAGGCAAATAACACCAAAACGTAAGCAGTAACAACTTATATCAATGTCTAGCTATATATGAAGTTTGAGGAAAATCCATGCATTAGTTCTTGAGATAGAGCTATTGCGGAAATCGTGAAAACTGCGGCATAGCAGCGACACCCTATTAGGCAAATAACACCAAAACGTAAGCAGTAACAACTTATATCAATGTCTAGCTATATATGAAGTTTGAGGAAAATCCATGCATTAGTTCTTGAGATAGAGCTATTGCGGAAATCGTGAAAACTGTGGCATAGCAGCGACACCCTATTAGGCAAATAACATCAAAACGTAAGCAGTAACAACTTATATCAATGTCTAGCTATATATGAAGTTTGATGAAAATCCATGCATTAGTTCTTGAGATAGAGCTATTGCGGAAATCGTGAAAACTGCGGCATAGCAGCGACACCCTATTAGGCAAATAACACCAAAACGTAAGCAGTAACAACTTATATCAATGTCTAGCTATATATGAAGTTTGAGGAAAATCCGTGCGTTAAGTTTTGATATAGAGCTATTGCGGAAATCGTTAAAAACGCAGCATAGCAGTGCCATCTATTGGACGATTTACACCAAAAATTAATCAGCACCAATTTATATCAAGGTATAACTAAATCTGAAGTTTGATGAAAATCTGTGAATTAGTTTTTGAGATAAAGCTATTGCGTAAATCTCGAAAAATGCAGCATAGCAGCGTAACCTTCGGGTGATTTACACTAAAAACTAATCAGCAGCACTTTCTATCAAGGTGTAACTGAATCATTTTTTTTAATTCCGTGCATACTTTCTTGAGAGGAAGCGCCCACAAAATTTGTGTCACATACTGACACATAGACAGACACACAGACAGACATTTTCTAAAAACAGTCAAATCGTGTTCAGGACCTTCTAAAATGTATAAATCCATCGTAAACGGGGATTCGAATTTTATCACGAATTATTTCTCCTTCCAAAGATAGCAGAAAGTAAAAATGATTGAGATATAGCACTTTGAAATTCTAGGGTGGTTGGCATTTTGAAATAAGACAACAGAAAACCGATTACAAAAAATCAGTAATTATTTATTACTTTTAATAAACGTGATTTCTCGCAAATTATCTTTCATTGTTATAATTATTTTCCCAATTATACGCATAAAACTATTAAACAAAAACATAATTTGCAGAACAAATTAAAGAAAGAACTGGGAATAAATAAGCATTGCACTGCCGCGCAATCTATATAAAAAAAATGTAAATGTTCGTTTGTACAAAATCTCAAATCTCCGAAAGTTCTTCACCGATTGCTTTGAAATTCACCGAATGGATTGCAATCGAATACACGAGTGTTTTTATGCACTTAATATTCTCTTTCCCCTAAATTACCTCCTCCCCCTCGGAATGTACTTTTTTACCCTTTTCCGACACTCATCGTGTGATATATCATTAGAAATGTAAATTTTCGTTTACTTAAACTCTTAAATCTCCGAAAGTACTTCACCGATTGCTTTGAAATTCACCGAATGGATTGCAATCGAATACACGAGTTTTTTTATGTACCTAATATTCTCTCTCCCCTAAATTCCCTCCTCCCCCTCGCAGTGTACTTTATTATTATTTTCCGACACTCATCATGTGATATATCATTAGAAATGTAAATGTTCGTTTGCTTAACCCGCGAGAACTCGCTAGTGAGAATGCCCAATTGCTTTTCTTTTACTTTACATTCATATAATATCAACTTTTTTTGGTTGGCTTAGTACTTTTATTCACAAAATAGGTAAAATAATTGTAAAACATTTTGAAATTTTAATTCAAATGAAAAATGATTTAAATAAGAGTCTTAAAAAAGTACGACTGTGAGAGAAAATCTCATGCAGCGAGTTCTCCCGGGTTAAACTCTCAAATCTCCGAAAGTTCTTCACAGATTGCTTTGAAATTCACCGAACGGATTGCAATCGAATACACGAGTGTTTTTATGTACCTAATATTCTCTTTCAGCTAAATTCCCTCCTCCCCCTGGGAATGTACTTTTTTACCATTTTCCGACACTCATCGTGTGATATATCATTAGAAATGTAAATTTTCGTTTGCGTGTACTCCTAAATCTCCGAAAGTACTTCACCGATTGCGTTGCATTCGAATACGTCCATGTTTTTATATACCTGCTATCGCCCTCCGCCCAATTTCTCCCTGGGAGTGTACTTTTTTACCATTTTCCGACACTCATCGTCTGATATATCATTAGAAATGTAAAGTTTCGTTTGCTTATACTCCTAAATATCCGAAAGTACTTCACCGATTGCGTTGCATTCGAATACGTCCATGTTTTTATATACCTGCTATCGCCCTCCGCCCAATTCCTCCCTGGGGTATTTTTTTAAAGCTTTTTCCGACACCTATTGGGAATTAAAACGGCCTATAGAGGCGCTGCTCGCAGCATTCGGTACAGGAAAATTGTCCCTTTAATTTCCCTTTAACTAATGCTAAAGTGCCATTGAAATAATACTTTATTGTAAATGCATTTGAAAGTGTTAGATATTCAAATTCGGATAATTTTTACTTTGTCATATAGGACAGAACACAAATGTCACAGGAAATCTGAAATTGTGCAAAAGAATAATCATTCTGAACAAATTAAAAATACATGTAAGGCAATGTGCTTGCACCGCAGTATCCTGACGCGAGAAGTTACATTTTTTCTCCGCCAGATGGCGTATTTGAGCGCTTGAATCGCCAATCATGTAATATATCATTAGAAAGCTCTTGGAGCACTCTTTCATGTTATGAATCTCGCGTTCGCCCTCCCCAATTTTCCCCCATTGCCTATCTAACATCCGTAAATATAACTCATGCTTCCAAAATATGTCGTTCGGCACAGAAATCGTAACAGCTCAATTCATCTCAATTTTCAAAGTGAAAGGACATAAAGCTGGCTCCCTGATTCGTTTTTCAGATGGTCAAAATAATTTCCTACAAATGCATTTCATCGGCGATGGCAATGATGAATTGAATGCACGCTGTGCAATTTCTACCGGCAATAAAAAGCCCACTTTTCCCAACTGGAAGAGAATCTTCACGAATAAAAAATAAGCGTTTTAGTGCGTTTGTTCAAAACAGCAATTGACATGATGCCATCTGATACACACAAGATTGTTATTCATGCTGACAAAACGCCTGCTGGAAAATATGATTCAATTCTCCAACATAGATGAAGTGGCAGTTGTTATGGTCGGAGATCAATTCCAAGCTAGAGATATTGTTCTTCATCGGAGGAACAATCAATTGACAAAAGTTTTAGAAACTCATCGGTGCTAAGATGCCCTGCAATATCCAATCATTTTTTTTTTAAAGTGCCGAAGTGACACTTTAAAGATTTGCATGAAGTTGTAATGAAAAATACGATACATTGACCTTGAGGTGCACTGAATCCAAATTCACCATGCATGAACATGATAGATGGAAAATGCTCTTAGTGATATCCTCGAGCGTTAGTATCCAACACAGTCACAGGAAACGATGGATACCCTTTATACAGAAGATCAGCAGAAGATGGCGGTAAATTAGCAACCATACAATTCGAAATGGTGACATCAAAGTAAATAACCGATGGATTGTTCCATATTCCCCTTCGCTATCAAAAATGTAGAAATTGAACATAAACGTGGAATACTGTAACTCCGTTAGATAAATCAAATACAATTGTAAATACGTGAATAAAAGCATGGCAGTTTTTGGAGTGCAACTAGAAAGAAGTGATAGGAATGCAGCCATACATATCGTTGAAATCGCACGGTATTAGACTGGAAGATGCATACGCCGCAATGAAGCTGCATGGCGAATTCTTTCATTTGCCATACATGAACGAAGTCCAGCTGCTGTTCACTTAGTAGTACATCTAGAAAATGGGCAACGTGTTTATTTTACAGTTGCAAATGGGCAACAAATCTCCCTGAATCCACCAGCTACAACATAAACTGCTTTCTTCACTTTATGTCAAAATGACGCAATTGCGAAAACACTGCTATATTCGGAAGTCCCTACATATTACGCACTGAATGCAAGTATAAAATCATTATAATAAAATAATCATCAACATGCTGAATATCATCAGTTTGTCGAGTTACGTTTGCAATCACCATCAACAACGCTCAGGGCCAATCATTAGAATTGTGCAGTATAGATCTTTACACGGATTGCTTCTCACAAGGACAATTATATGTTGCGTGTTCTACAGTTGTCAAACCAGACAATCCCTATATCTATCCAATATCTGCACAGATAATGTAACAACAAACTGTATACCCACAAGCATTGTGAAGTTAAACATATTATAAACGTGCGCTTTCTCTTTTCTTTCTTTTCCATTTAACCAGACTGAGCCACAGCAACGCATGGCCTGGTACAGCTAGTGCTTAGACATATTCATATCCGTTAGCGTAAAATTCTCGCCAAGCTAGGCGACACTTGGTGAAGTATCGCCAAATTAATCGACCAAAATAAAATAGCCGTAAATGAAGCCAACTCGGATATATATCTGACTAATTTGGCGAAATTCTCATTCAAAATCAGTATTAACGAATCTTCTCTTATCGGGTTCTTCGCATTTCACCATCGTATAAAATTTGAGCAAAATTCGCTTTGAGTAAAATTTTAAAACCAACAAATAAGGAAACTACCTTTTCCAACCTGTACATGAAGCAGGCCCGTAACCAAGTGGGGGCAAGGTGGGCTGAGCCCCCCTAACCATTTCACTATATTATATTCTTTTTTTCAACTATATATGCATATTTCAACTAATCTGAAAAAAAAATGTTTGGAAGAAAAACATTTTATCGTTAAACTACCTTGAATCGAATATGCCATTTTTTTTATTATTTATTTAGAAGCATATTAGTTTTGTTATATTATCTTGCGGTAAAAATCTCGAAATGCAAACTAAATAGGAACGTTTTCCTTCTCCTGAAAAAATCGAGTCCAGATCACTACCAATTAAACCAGCTCTCCACATGTTTGGTATATGGTAACTAACCTGTCGAGTCTTATTGTTAGTGACATTTCAAAAGCAATAGCTCCTCAGAGTGAACGGAAATAGACGTGTTATTCGAACTTCTCGGTAATTAAGGAAGCGCTTAAAAATTCTCGTTTAATCGTTTGCATCTTGACCATGTGTGTTCAGTTGACAGTAGATTTACTTAAATATGAAATATTGCTTATTAATGAGTATGCTTGTAGAGAGAAATTACGAAGCTATAAGACTGTCAATTTATACAAATGGAATAAGAAAAACATTGAATGGACGCCACTAATTGTTTCATGCCATGGATGCCGGTAGAGCATTTGCGATTGGGGGTATATTAGGAAACCGAAGTAGGCTTATTCCTGTTTGATTTTTGAACTTTTTCTATTTGTTTCTCTTGTTCAAAAAAACATTTTTTTCTTTCAATTTGTCTTATGACAATTAAACATTAAGCGAAACAGTATGGATAAAGTAAATTTTATTATAAGGCTTTTGACAAAAATCTATTAATCTAAACAGTGGATATTGTATTTAAATCTGTTTTCAAGTTTAAACCCGCGCAATTTCTGACGCATTTGAGTTATTGATAAAAGTATAAAATTTACAGATATGGTTATTCACGCTCAAAGAATTGAACTGCGTTTTACATTTTATAAAGCTGTTTTTAAATCTAAACTAGCTACTTTCTGACATATTCGTGAAAAACATTTATTGCTGCTTCCCTATAACAATAAACAATTTATCAGAAAATAATGGCATATTTGACGCTTTAGGCAGGTTTCCATGATATGACAACGATATAATGGCAGTCATCCGGTAGCAATTGTCTGTAACTCAAGATGTACGAAATGTATTGGAAAATGGAGAACGCTGTCCGATTTTTAGGCGCATTAATGTGAGAACTTTGAAATTTTTAGGCAAGTAGGAAAGAAAGTTAGTTCTTGAATGTGTTAAATACGCGCTGTCGAGAGAGAGAAACTATTTTTTTGAGACCAGGAAACGCGTATAATATTTGCCTACATTTAATGAAAACTGTTCACTACTTTCGAAAAAGGACGACGTTCACCGAAAATTATGGTAGGTTGCTCCTTTTCTGAAATGATGTTGGACCATCGAATTTCAGGAAATACATGTAAGCATTCTCAAATATTTTTTCGTTGATTCTCTCTCTCTCTCTCTTTTTTTGTATTTGTTATCCTCTAACTAAAAAATTTAAGTCGTTTTCTCTGATAAAAGTATTTAAGAATATGGACATTAGACGTATAATAGTTCTTTTAACTATCATTAACCCTCTCGCTGCGCAACCCGAGAGTTTCTCGGGCAACGTAAAAGTAGCAAAATTTGCGCAACCCGAGATTTCATCGGGGATGCATTTTTCCGTCTAATTAACTCTCCTTGATCAATCCCACCAGTTATTTTTTTATTCTAAATATTGCCTTATCTAATCGGAGAAATTTCCCGATTGAATCAGACGAAAATTTTTGTTTTGAAAAACCGGTGGCAAAAGAATAAAAATTCTTAAAAGACGCTCTTCGCGAAGGAGTTAAATACGCAATTTTTGAAGCTATTTTGATAAAACAATTACGCAGCGAGAGGGTTAAATTCAGGTATATTTTGAAAATAGGTAATTAATATTTAATTAAAACTAGTTGACCCATCTGACTTTGCCTGGGCCCATCAAAAAATAGCACAAAACGCGAAAATTTTAAAAATCGCTTCACGAATTCCGATTAAACTTCATTGAAAATAAAACAAAATTTAAATATTGGGTTAGAGTATTGAAACCGGATTCTTTTCATTAATGTGGAAAAATCGCAGCACATCGGGAAAAAATTCTAAAAGTCGCATTAAAAAATCGCTAAAATTTTAATAATCACCCAGGGCAAAATTTACTTTATTGGGCTAAAGTTGAAAACAGGATTTCTTTTACGAATCTCAAGAAATCGTCGCAAAACATGAAAAATCTCCAAAAATCGCGAAAAATTCTAAAATTGTTGTACGGATTCTGAATAACGTTTACTGAAAAGAGCACATAATTTACTACATTGGGCTAAAAGATTAAAACCAGATTCCTTTTACTAATGGGGAAAAATCACCGCAAATTGAAAAAAACGGAAAAAACACTAAAAATTGCACAAAAAATCGCCACAAATTCAGAAATAGCAGGACGACAAAGTTTAGTCCAATGAGCTAAAACATTGAAACCCCGAAATCTTTTCCGAAAACGTCGAAAAATCGGCACGAAATACGAAAAAACGCTAAAAATCTTATTAAAAAATCGCAGAAGACAAAATGTACTATATTAGATTAAATGTATTGAAACCGAATTCCTTTTATTATAGGAATTTCCAGAATCTCCTCAGAAGGGAAAAGAATTACTAAAGATTGTCTTGAAAATTGCAAAAACTTCAAAATCGTGGAGCAGAAAATTTACCATATTAGGACTCAAAATTTGAAACTGAAATTTTTATTTTGCCACCTTGAATCTCAATATCTCTAAATCAAAATTTTACTCAAACAGCTAAAAAGTTGGTTTACGACATTAAAATTTTAATGTATTAGCCTATTAGCGCATAAATAATTTTACGTAATAAGAGTAAATGTTAATCCGATCTTCAATTTCATAATTGCTAATCCAAATTTATACTCGATCATTAGCTTAAATGCTAATAGATTTTGCATTAAAATTTCAGAGCAGTTACCGGAGATGTCATTTTAAAACTAAATGTACGCTTAAAAATAGATATATTTATTTATTTTCGAAACCGATCCAGAGTTTCAAAGTATGAAAAGAAAAAAAGCAAGTCGCCGTAGTGACTTTCGGAAAAGAACTTTTTGGAAAGGTTAATATTATTATTTTTTTCAAACATATTGAACCATTTGTAAGAAAAATGAATGCTAAATAAGTGGTTTTTCTTTTTTTTTTTTTTCATATTTTGATCCAAAGTGCGGCTGCAGATTTTTAAACATTCCAAAAAAATGAAAAAATACCGAAACGTCGTCCGAAAATGAATTTTTTTGAAAGGGTTTATATTAATATTTTTTAAAACAGACTGCACAATCGAAGTGAAGAAGGCACCAGCTTTCAGCGAGTATTCCTGGTATTTCGAACGATCAAATTTATGCAAGATAAAGAATAGAAAGGGGAAAAAAAAAGAAAACGACATTTCAAAAGAATTCTTTAAAGGGGTTAATATTTTTTAAATAAATTGCACCGTTAGAAAGATAAAAATACCACAATACCGTGTATAGATTTTTTCTTTTCCTTACCTCCATTTGTCTAGCCGAGATAAAAATATGATTAATCCGTTCTTTAGTCCAGTCATTTGGTAGAAAATAGGGGAAAGTTTTGGTGTAGTTTTGATATTTGGTGCCTTTATGTTTTTTGGGTCGCTGAACACGAATCTGAAGTTTGCCAACAAAATTTATCCCGGGAAACATGTTTTTTTGGCAAAAAACTGGACAAAAAACGGGATTTTCTTTATTTTTTCAAAATAACTTCAAAATTATGCATTTTACGCAAAAGTCCCCAATACATAAATTAAAGAGGATAAAATTTCCTACATTTTACGTATTAAAAGTTTTTTTCTCTGATCAATGGTTTAGCCCTGACAACGCCGCAAAAATGGGTGTGAAAATAAAAAAATTCTGAAAAAACGGGAATTACGGCAGTGCACGGTGAGTGATTTACCGATTCTAGCTGGCCATAATTATTTTTGGCGTCAATATAGTCGCATCGCTATGAAATTGAAAAAAGTTATTGATATTCACTATTGAATGTTAGGTATTGTAAAATGTTGCGTGTAGCAGTCATAATTTCGTTACAGGGACATTCAAAAGTATTTCATTATATTACGGCCTATGGGAAAAAATCGTTTGTGTTTTCTTTTTTTTTTTTCAATAATTCACATTCACCAAAACATTGACAAACATTCGACAGTATTAATGAAAATTGCTGTGTTGCATATTCTGTTGTATATTCATATTTATTTCTGCACAAACCTTACAGGAAACCTATAACAGGAACCTTATGTAAAGATAGGGAATCATAAGATATCATGATTAATATATCATGAGAAAATGCCTATATTATGTTTTGCATTGTATCAAATCTGAATTTGGAGAATTTGTCTGGATCCATTTTGTAACCACTCAGAATTTGCAGGCAGGTAATATATTTTAAATGATTTTGTCCCGATATATCTACATACAACTGGCAATTTTTGCCCAAATTTGGTCATAAATTTAAACATTTCGCTCTTGCAAAACTTCATGTGCTCTTCATTGTAATTTTCCTCTATAAACAAAATATTTCGAACCAAATTCACATTTTCGTTACATTTTAAATCTTGTTGCCGTTGCATAATGGTGCAAAAGTTTATTTATGTGACTAACTTAAATTCTGCTGTCTTTGATTAAAAAAAAAAAAAAAAAAAAAAAAAAAAAAATGGTACTTGAACTAAAATGTCAAGAAAAAGTCATGCCAGAAGGTATCAAATATTTTTTATTAAAAAAAAACATTTATTTTATACTGTTGGTAGTAATAAAAACACCCACTAATTCTATACGTCTATTTTCTATGATGTAGATGTCCGTGAAAAGCAGGGACCCTCAAGTAAAAGAAAGCGGAAATAATATTTTTTCGTTTTTTAAATAAATGTACTTACTAATGTACATGTTTATTTATAATTAAATAATGTTTCATTATGAGTCGTCCTATTTATTATCAGCAACTTCATTGTAAAATGTAGTCATTCATATAATCTTTAGTATAATTTATAGTCAATGTTTGTGTAAAATGGTCAGTTTTCATGCTAAATTTACTTACAGCGGCGTAATTCCCGTTTTCTCTGAATTTTTTGATTTTCACTCCCATTTTTGTGGCGTTGTCACGGCTAAACCATTGATCAGAGAAAAAAACTTTTAGTACATAAAATGTAGGAAATTTTATCCTCTTCAATTTATGCATTAAGGACTTTTACGTAAAATGTATAATTTTGAAGTTATTTGGAAAAAAACAAAGAAAATCCCGTTTTTTTCCCGTTTTTTGCCAAAAAAACGTGTTTTCCGGGATAAATTTTGTTGGCAAACTTCAGATTCGTGTTCAGTGACCCACAAAACATAAAGGTACCAGATATCAAAACTACACCAAAACTTTCCCCTATTTGCCCTTTTTGAGCACCTAATGCCTGGACTACTTCCCTGTTTTTAAAACTGCGGAACATTATTTCCGCCACCACTCTGTGAATTTTCGCGCCATTTTGTGATGTTTATTATAGTTTTTAAATATTATATATTGGATAATTAACAAACAAAATGGAAAATCTGAGTCTCAAGTGCAACAGGACTTGCTTTGGACTATCCTCACCTACATTTTCAGACCTCTACGTGTGGTAGATATTACTAGCCATCTTGCGCACACAACATCTTTTTTTTTATCAATAGATTACTTCTGAATGGATTGAATTAAGTGAGGTCTATAAAGCACAACCCAAATTAGTGCTCTATGCCTGATTTTTCTTCATTCTACTTTTGTTATATAATCAATTGTTTACATCTTATTTTAACACTAGTTAATAATTTCTACTTATTACACCAATTGTAAATGCAATCGAAAATATTTTTGCATACTACATTTTGCTCAATAAAGTCAAAAATGTAATAGGCTTTGAGAATTTGAAAATTCACGTAACCAGTGTGAAATGCGCGATTCTTTTTTATTAAAATTTTAGTGAAATATTTTTTTTATGAGGTGTCGTATGCAATCTATGTTTTGCATTATATGCAGTAAAAACCTCTCAAGGGATGAGAAAAAATTCTGTTTTAGATAGGTTTTCGTCACAGCAGGTACGACTCTCCTAATTTGTTTTGTAATCTTTTCACCGGAACACAAATTATTTTCCCATTAAGAATTTTTATTTAAAAATTTTCCGTTATAGACAGGTTGCGTTATAAACGATTCTTTTATAGACAGTTCAATTTTTGCAGGTTTTACTGTATTTTGTTTACACTAGAGATATGGATTGTTATAAGATGCTAGCCCTACAAAAATACTTTAGAGCCCCCCTCCCCCCCCCCCCACCCCGAAATTATTAGCTGGTTACGACACTGACAGGAAGTAAGGACTTTTTACATTTAACACATTTTTGGTGTTTTACGTGGCCTGTATATAATTTCTATAAATTATATACAAGACCGCACGAAAGAATTCTCACACATTTTCGGCTATGGACATCAATTGTTGAAAATGGATGCTGGACAGATAATTACAACTGTTTATTTTCTATTTAAATTACATCCAAAATTGTTAATTGGTCCAAATCATCCAAGCAACCTCATAGCAAATTGGTATATAATTTTATATACCTTAGATAAATTCAAATAATATAAGTGATCGTAATTACATAATTCTAGTAGAAGAGCAACGCGAAGCATTAATAAAATTAAATTAAAATTCGCGTCAAAATGTAATTATTAAATTTAAATAATTACGAATAAAATTAAGAGTTTGCGTTGTGAATTATTTAGACGAACTCTTCCACTTATGAATTAAACTAAAATTTAAGCTGTAAAAATAAATTGACACACCTTAAACATTATCAATTAAATAATTACAGAAACTTTTTAAAACTTGATTAAATATTTTATTTACATTGAACACAACTATATACAGAAATAGATAATATTATTTCAAAAAAAAGAAAGCAACACCTTTGTTTGCTTCTCATTATTTTAAGTATATTTATTCTTTAAAAAAAAGACAATATTTTCATTTACTCTAATTATTATATATTTTTCTTTTTGCTAAAAGAATAATTCTCTTTCATTTTTAAATTACCTTAATTTTATTTAATTATTGGTTTTGTCGGATCTCAGATTACTCTCTACCATAAAATATCAGTAAAGTATATTTATGATTTTTCATATGATCTTAAGTGGTAAAAGAAAAAGTTTAAAGTAGTACCTTTTTTTAATATACGGGATGGTGGCCTTATTTCATCAAATTCAGAGTTGTCGCGTTGCTTAGGATCATATTCATATGTCATCAGGAATTCGCTTCGTATCAGAGCGGCAACATCGGGATGGCAGGATGCATAGCTACGGACCTCTGTAGATCAATCCACTTTATTTTAACATCAGGAAGACATCCTCAATTAGGCTTGCTTAGGCTCACTCCGATATGTACACCAGGAAGACATCCTCAATTAGGCTTGATTAGGCTCACTCCGATATGTACATCAGGAAGACATCCTCAATTAGGCTTGATTAGGCTCGCTCCGATATGTCCATCTCGCCTGGGCATTACTAGGGCTTTCAGGATTCATTGCACGGGCTTTCAGGAGAGCTCCTGCGTCCTCTACATCTTTTTTCAGACTCTCTTTTTCAAACCTTATTCTTCTTGCACACCAACTCCTGCAGTAGGTGGAACTATTTTTGTCTAGTCCACTGTTATTGGATGTGAGAAGATTTTGCATTATTCTTCGATAGGCCTATTAGCTAACAGTCTGCAAATGGCCCCTTACATATACTTTAATATTATTATCTGCCTTAAAGTTTGGGTGGTCTGAAAAGCCATAAATTTATCCCAACACTTTTATTGAGGCCATAAATTTATTCCAACGTTTTTATTATTTTACGATTTCTAATTATACACCACTTTCCATTGGCTTGTCATAAAACGACACCATGGCGTCTGGCTATTGTTGTTGTCTGAGATCCGAACTCTATTCAACATTATACATTCATTTTACAATACAACAATTTTTTAAAAATATATATTTAATATTTAAAATCAACTTAATAATTTTTGTATGAACTTACACTCCTATTTTACTTAAATATATAAACATTATAATTTTACACTCATAATTATATTTTATAAAAAATATTTATACAAACAGAAATAACAAATTACGCAATTTTACTTTGATTTAACCAACATGGTGCGGGAACATATCATTGTTATATGTTGCCCAGCAATGGATTTTTATTGTTTTATGTGTTTTTTAAATTGTTTAGATATCTCATTTCATTACATGAAAAAAAAGGAAATTTCTTAACAATATTGTGACAATGTTCGGAGGTCTTTCACAGTTTATACCTGATGTGTTATTTTCCGTTCTTGTTCCATTATTATATGGATATCTTATGGCGTATCATTAATTTTCTTCAACAATACATTGCCTCATTTCTTAATAATGCATTTTTTGTATTTTAAAAATACATTTTTAAATAATGCGACATTGTTGCCAGATGTAACGTAAACAATGCAAAATATAAAAATTTTTCACGCAATATTTCTTTGCAACAATGTCACAGCTCTCAGAGAAGTCACTGTAATTTGTCTAAAACTGCTGTTGCTTACCTGTTAAAGCTGCTAAAAAGTGTATATTTTACTGAATATTAGTAAATTTTATTTCAAATGGATATCACAGCGTCTGCTGTCGAAAAGATCATGAAGAAGGAAGAATCAAGTGATTATGATTATGAAAGTATTTTTCCTAAAGTTAAATATGTGAAGAGGAACGTAGTTGAAGAGAAAGAAAACAACTATGACGGTGACCTTGGAGATGTTTTCCCTCGAGTTCAGCCTAATGTTGTTCAAAAGATTGAAAAGAATAATGAAGATGTATGTGACTATGATTATGAAAGTATTTTTCCTAAAGTTAAATATGTGAAGAGAAATGTAGTTGAAAAGAAAGAAAACAACTATATACATGCCCATGGAGATGTTTTCTCTGAAGTTAAGCCTGTAACAGTTAATGTTGTTGAAAAGAATGAAAGGAATAAGGAAGATGTAAATGACTATGATTATGAAAGTATTTTTCCTAAAGTTAAATATGTAAAGAGAAACGTATTTGAAAAGAAAGAAAAACCTAATGTAGATGGCCATGGAGATGTTTTCTCTAAAGTTAAGCCTGTAACAGTTAATGATATTGGAAAGAATGAAATGAATAATGCAGATGCAAATGACTATGATTTTGAAAGTATTTTTCCTAAAGTCAAATATGTGAAGAGAAACGTAGTTGAAACGAAAGAAAACAACTATGAAGGTGACCATGGGGGTATTTTCGCTAAAGTTAAGCGTGTAATTGCTAATGTTGTTGGAAAGAGCGAAAAGAAGCAAGAAGATGCAGGCAACTATGATTATGAAAATATTTTTCGTAAAGGTAAATATGTGAAGAAGACAAACGTAGTAGAAAAGAAAGAAAAAATTTATGAAGATGACCAAGGAGATGGTTTCGTTAAAGTTGAGCCTGTGACAGATAATAATGTTGTAACGAATGAAAGGAATAAGGAAGATGCAAGTGACTATGATTTTGAAAGTATTTTCCCTAAAGTTAAATGTGTGAAAAGAAAAGTAGTTGAAAAGAAAGAAAACTACTATGAAGATGCCCAGGGAGATGTTTTCGCTAAAGTTAAGCCTGTAACACCTAATGTTGTTGGAAAGAATGAAAGGAATAATAAAAATGCAGGTGACTATGATTATGATAGTATTTTCCCTAAAGTAAAGATATTAAAAATTACTTTTCCAAGATATGAAATAAATCTCTATTGAAATCATAAAAATTTCAATGATAAATAGAAAAATAATTCGCTGAAAATTAGCCAAATTTAAAAATTAATTGCACACTGCACACCGCAAGCAAGCTTGTCAAGGAAACCCTTACAAAAGTTGGTTAAATTGTTATGCATAGTTTTTTTTTCTATAAACTATTTTAACGAAACTATTTTAACCGACTTCAACATTAAAGATTTTTTTTAAATAATTCTTCGATTTAAAAACTTTCTAGCTTCAGAATGTTTATCAAGTAGTTCTCTATCAAGCTATTAATTTGCATATTTTTATATGCAATAGTTTTCTTAATATTAGCCGAGAAAAACCTCCAGTCACAAAGAAATCATTTACATCGCTAAAGGGGTTGTTACAACTCTAATACTTCAGTTGTGTTACCATTTTTTCCTAAAATCAGTCAGCAAGTTGCTAAAATCTTAAGAAGGTTTGATTTTAAAGTTATTTTTTCTCCTGTTAATAAAATCACTTTTTCAAATCTCAAACACCCCGTTGATCGCCTAGATAACTGGGGTAGTTACCAAATCTCTTGCCAGTGTGGACTTTCTTATATTGGCCAGACTAAACGTGCTCTTAGATTCCGTTTAAAAGAGCATGAAGGTTATGTTAAAAATCAGGAGCTCAAACGTTCTTCTATTGCTCAACATTCTTAATCTTCTCAACATAGGTTCGATTTTTCCTCAGCCATCATCCAAAAATGTTCTTCTAACCTTGATCTTGATTTTTGGGAAGCTTACCACATCATTAAAAATTCTCACTCTTTAGTCATTGACTTATCTAGTACTGCTGATTTTCAAAGTATTTGGAAAGCATTAATTTAATTTCCCCTTTTTTGGTTTCTTTTTCTCTCCTTCTCCGGTAGATGTCGCTACTTGTCCACCCAGTCGTTTTCACTGCTTCTCTCTCATTGGTTGTTTTTGGTGCCTTCGCTACCCGCATAGGGTGTATAAGCCAGCGCGTCTCTGTCTATCATTTTGCTCAGCCTTGCTTTTTCTAGCACGCTGTTCCTTTTTACCCTATCTTGCACTGAAGAAGAATCTCGCTAGTAGATTCGAAACAGCTGTTTGCTGCTTTTCATGTATTATTTGTGCATTTTCAAACGTTGTTTATTCTGCTTTTTAATAATTTTTAATAATCTGCTTTTTATTAAATTCGTCTAATTTTTTCTATGTGATATTTAATAAGTTCCTTTTCAATTAATCAATTTCTCATAAAATACTATTTCTGTACTAAACTTTATGTACAGAATTAAAATTCACATATTCAGAAATCTCTAGTGATAGTAATAGGTTCTAAAAGAAACAAAATTTAACCAGTATCTAAAGTTAAATTGAAAATTACAAGTTAAAGTGTGAATATTGATCAAGAAGCGGTCTGTGAAACCGCTAAGAGCAGTTACGGTTTAAATTGGCTGTAGATAAAAATGTTATGTTTTCAAAAGTATATACAATGAATGGATATAGAAAGATATTTTAGCATTAAACTTCGAAAAAATATATATATACATAATATATAAGGTCACTGTGACTAAGTGAAACGCGATTCCAAATAGTTTTGTCGTATTTAGGGTAGAATTGACATTTTATTAAATAAATATATATTTTATTAGCCGAAAATTATTGAATACACTGTGCTTTTAGTTCAAACTAACTTGTTTTGTAGAAATGGAATCATTATCTGTAGTTTATACCCACAATATACTATTGTCGCATTTAGGTCATTTTTGTCGCCTTTACGGCATTTAAAACCTAGATGAAACGTCCAAAGTCCTAAATGTGATATTGTGCTTTATGCATGCCAATTCATCTAAAAACAGTCATTTAACAATTAACTACTGTGACAGAAATTGTCACATAACAAGTGTGAGCGATCTGCGAGACCGCTCGGTCAAAAGATGATTAAAAGGGGCGATTAACTCACAGAATATTGTTTCTGCATTAAACTTTTTGTACAGGGTTAATTCTAATTAAATTTCATCTATTCAAATATTTTTAACGATAGTACTAGGACTACAAACGAAACAAAAATTCACTAGTAACTATAGTTAAACTGGAAATTACAATTTAAACTGTGAAAATTGAAAAAAACAGCCATCAGTGACACTGCTAACAGCAGTTCAGGGTTAATTTTGTTCGTTAATGAAAAATACAAATAAATTTTTAAATGTTTTAAATAACGCCGACATTTAAAATTTTGGTCGCATTAGTGTGCAGTTTATGGGTTAAAAGGGTATTTACAAAATATTTATAACATTGTTAACAAGAATATTTATTACATATAACTCTTAATCTATACAAGAATTTTCAGAATTTTCACCATTTAAAAGTATTGCTAATCCCGTACTCATGTGTCTATATTCTCTGTATCGAAATAAACCGCTATTCTCACGCCATTTTTTTAAATTAAATATTTTAATAACACGTATTTTTCTATTTTAATCATTTTAAACACATATTTAAGTAACCGGTTAGAGAAAAGTACTATTGGAGGATCATGCTGAATTCCTCATTTATTAACTCAACACAGCTTAATTAAACATAATATCTGCTTTAAACTTCCTTTTATCACAATATATGAAAATATACTACCACATAAACTTATCTTCGTTAATCTCATAAAAGAGTGCGCATTTAGGGCACTCAGTTTGTGGCTAATAAGTCTATGAAGGAAACAAGTCGTCTAAGTGCGTAGAATACTTTAGAATTCTAATTCGAATACTTGTCGCCTTTTCCCGAGCTTACATTTCAAGTAAATGAAACACATGTCGTATCCCTTGATGTCCGTAATTTTATTTGATCTTTAAAATTAAAAAAGAAAAATAATGAACCATTTTCGAGGTTTTTCGCCGCATTTAGAGAATATGGGGGAGCTTAATAATGAACGATGTGAATTGTAATGGAAATTTTTTTACGAAAAAGTTTTAAATGCAGAGAAATATTTTGCGATTTGTTACTTAAGTTTGGATATCTCATTATATAGCGACGATATATACGATTCTTGCGTTAAGATTTTAAGTACAAGAACATTTTTGCATTTTGGTGTCGTCACATTTAGGCACGATACATATTCTGGATTTTAGAATCAGTCTTGTGAAAATGCAGGAAAATCCTCAGACATTAAGGGGATTTTAAAAATATATTTTTAACGGCTTTTATTGTAGCTTATTATCTTCAACAGGATGTAAAGTTCTGACAACATAGAGTCAATTTAAAAAACAAAAACTTCGTTTAAAGGATAGGATATATATAAAAGTACGTTTTTTTTTTTAATTATTTGTTTGCACTGTTTAAATATTGAGAAACAACAGACAATATTTTAACAGTTTTTAAACCTTTGAAAAAGAGTAAACATTGAAGATAATGTATTCTATTTGTATATGGCGGAAGAGGGGATAATATCGGGAATATGCTGAACAAAATATTGGAAACAGTTTACGATTTAAAAGTAATAACAAATCTAAATCTTTTTTTTATCTGGACACAAAAATGACTTGCAAAATGGTAAAATGTGATAAGACAAACAAGTTAAATGACAAACACATTTACATAGCTGCCAACTTGTACGGATTTTTGCTACCACTAAAATTTAGTAGAAAATGTTGCCTAATTCTATCGCCGAATTGCCGTGACTTTTGATAATTAAATAAGGCAGAAATTTCTGTTAAATTTTAGTGGTAGCAAAAATCCGTACAAGTTGGAAGCTATGCATTTATTATGTTTCACAATGTTCAGGAAATATGCACAATTATTTTGTTAGAATACTACATTATTTACGCATTCTGCAAACGTAATATATATATATATATATATATATATACACTTATTTTTATGTATTTATACTTTTCTTTTCAGCCTCTGATAATGTTGATGTTCTAAAGAACAGCAAAAGTATTCGTCAATGGTTGCAAGAGAAATTTACAAATTTTAGAAGACCTTTTTAGAGTAAAAAAAATGTAACTGAAAGCCATCTCAAGCATTTTTTTTCTAAAATAGCCCGGTTCTGGATGTCGAAAAGCAATAGCAGAAGTCACCAAGAAATAGCCTCTGAAGACAATAGCATAAATTGGAATCTGCTGGGCGTGGGGTTTTGCAAAATTCGTGTTCTTCAAGAATCCAGTAGTCCAAAATGTCTTCAGTTTTTTCAAAATTCAAATTCAGACAAACGATGTATATAGTTTTATCAATGTTGTTACCCATGTGGCGCCAATAAACTCCATGTCCCAGCCCAAATATGTCTTTTTTCTTTTGTGTCGTACTTTTTACATTATTAGGCGAATGCCAGACGGACGTCTTTTTGCACGTTTTTTACTTACCTATTATCCCTACGCAATGCCGCTAGCATTGTGAAGGGATAATACGTAAGGAAAAAAGCACGTAAAATGATGTCCGTCTGACATTAACCTGAAGGTTACAGTTTATAATAGTTAATGTTTTTGATGGGTACAGGCGGTCAATAAATAAATAAAGAGTGAACTCACCATACATTGTAGTTACCGAACTGTTGTGGAGAAAAACGAAAATAACCGTTCTATGGGGATGTCTTCATTAAATTTACTTCCAAGAAATAAGTTATCTGCGGAGTAAAGTGGGGGGAGGGGGGGGATCTCCATACTTGAAAAGTAATAATTTTTAAAACCTTTAGTGTTTTACTACTTTGAAACTAAAACAACAGTCGTTGGATTTTTTTTTTGGTAATAAAAATATGTTTAATTAAAAATATATATATATTTTATAAAATTTCCTTTATTTAATTCGTTCGGGACCATGGATGCATATATGCACCCTCAAATAGTGCTTTCAGCGCTTGAGTTTGATACCAGTAAAAAAGAAAAGTAAAATTGATTTTATTTAATTACGACATTTTCGTGATTTATATAGTTAAGTCAAATAATTAACAAAAAGTGGTGCCAAACGAATTAAATTCGTGTCAAAGATGCTGGTCCTGAACGGGTTAAAGAATAAATTAGCACACATGCCACTTGCATCAGTTACTTCTGGACTTCAACTTTTTGATTAAAAAAGATATAGTTCTTCATTCTATTGGGTTCAAATGTTCACTTTGATCAATCTCGCAGTTGGACCACCCTGCTTTAGATTAAATCTGAAAATATCTTTTCTATCATTTTATAATTCTAAATACATTATATGGCCAAAGGTGACCGGTTACTTGCGATTTTAATGTTTGTTAAATATCTAGAAAAATACATGAGGAATTATACAGACCCTGATTACAGAATAGGCACGAGAAGCATGTGCTTCCCTTAGAAAATTTTGAAAGTGCCCAAAATTGAGAAAACAGGGGGCCTCAAATTTTATATTGAAGTAATTCCATTCCAAAATTCCAATTTATTAACTCATTTATATTAATTTTTCATACACTAGATCAGTTTCAAACACATGATCACAATTCCTCAGTTTGTTCAACCAAACAAAGTAATCAATTTATCAGGCAGTATTATCGTCCAATAAATCAAAATTGAAAATAATATAATATTTGTAGTAATTTCAATAATATTTGTAACATTGGTGAGTCCCCGGGTATGTCGAATTTACTAAACACTTCTCGAATGAAAGAGGGCCCCAAAATAATATTGTGCTTCCCATAGCTTCTGAGGTTAATCGGACCCTGGGAATTAACTTCAAACTGCAGATGGGTAAACAGTATAGTATAAGTCATATATTTCTGCGAAGATTTTTTTTCACGAAACACCATAGGGGACCATCAACAAATTGAAAATGAACGAATATCTTTTGGATAACCCTGTAAAAACTAATGTAGCAAAAGTGTTCAAACTCGAGATTATTAATAAGTGGCTTATTGTAATATACTGTGTTCATTTTTATGAGGATAGCATGTATACTCGTAGAGAAATTAATGTTTTTGTAAAAACAGTCCCGAATTTCGCCAAGTTCTTTGCTTATAATTTGCAGAGTTCTTAATATAAAAAAAGTCCTTTTCAGAAAATATGACAAACAACATTGTACACAATACTCTGCAATCAAAATTAAAAAAAAATAAAAATTGGATGAAAAATGAGCAGATTTACTACAAAAATGTTTCACTGCGCATGCGCGAATGCAATCAAAATATAATGTGCATAATGTGTTAGCTAAGTATATAGAGCAACTTTTGTGAAAGTCTCAAAATCATAGCTTGAAAATTCTGAAAATTATCGTCGATAGAATAAGCTCGAAATCCGTTGTTCCCAAAAAGAAGCAAAAAGATGAGGGGTTGTATCAAATATCTGTTGATTAGTCCCAAGATAGCGTATACAATATTGCACGTGCTACTATATTTGAAAACAACCCCTTATTATTATCTTTTTGCTTCCTTTTGGGAACAACGGATTTCGAGCTTATTCTATCGACGATAATTTTCAGATTTTCCAAGCTATGATTTTGAGACTTTCACAAAAGGTGCTCTATATACTTAGCTAATACATTAGGCACATTATAGTTTGATTGCCTTCGCGCATGCGCAATGAAACATTTTTTAGTAAACCTGCTACTTTTTCATCCAATTTTTATTATTTTTACTGTCTTCTATCTTCAATAGAAGAAAGTATTGTAATCGAAATTTTTTTCGACTTCCAGTTTTCGACGGATTTACACGTTTTAGGGGTCAGAGATCCCCAAAAACATGTTTATAGAAAATGTCTGTCTGTCCGTGTGTCCGTCTGTCTGTCGCCATTGTACCATCAAAAAGTGTATGAAGTTATGCATAGAATTGAACCAAATTTTTATTTTAAGTTTTTGGCTATGGCAAGCAGATCCTCCCTGATTTTGGAAAAAATTCGCCGGTAGGGGACGCTGTTTTAGAGATTTTGAATATTGTACCATCCAAAAGTGTATGAAGTTATGCATAGAATTGAACCAAATTTTTATTTTAAGTTTTTGGATATGGCAAGTAGGTCCTCGATGAATTCAGAAAAAATTCGCCGGTAGGGGACGTTGTAACAGTGATTTTTGTGCGATTTTGAATATTGTAGCATCCAAAAGTGTATGAAGTTATGGATAGAATTGAATCAAATTTTTAATTTAAGTTTTTGACTATGGCAAGCAGATACTCCCTCAATTTGAAAAAATTTCGCCGGTAGGGGGGCGCTGTAATAGCGATTTTTGTGCGATTTTGAATATTGTACCATCCAAAAGTGTATGAAGTTATGCATAGAATTGAACCAAATTTTTATTTTAAGTTTTTAACTATGGCAAGCAGGTCCTCCCTAAATTTGGAAAAAAATCAACGGTAGCGGGCGCTGTAATAGCGATTTTTGTGCGATTTTGAATATTGTACCATCCAAAAGTGTATGAAGTTATGCATAGAATTGAACCAAATTTTTATTTTAAGTTTTTGACTATGGCAAGCAGGTCCTCCCTGAATTTGGAAAAAAATCGCCGGTAGAGGGCGCTGTAATAGCGATTTTTGTGCGATTTTGAATATTGTACCATCGAAAAGTGTATGAAGTTATACATAGAATTGAGCCAAATATTTTGTGTTTGTTTTTGGTCATAGCACGAAGGTCCTCCCTGAATTTGGAAAAATTCCGCCGGAAGGGGGCGCTGTAATTGTGATCTCTGTACCATTTTCATTATTGTACCATCTAAAATTTTATGAAGTCATGCATAGAATTGTACTAAATGTTTTGTGTACGTTTCTGGCTATGGCAAACAAGTTCTTCCTGAATTTGAAAAAAACCTGTGAAGGGGGGACGTTGTAATAGCGATGTTTGTGCCATTTTCTTTATTATACCATCGAAAAATGCATAAAATCATGCATACAATTGAACCAAATTTTTTCGTGCATGTTTTTGGCTTTGGCCAACAGGTCCTCCTTGAATTTGGAAATATTGCGCGGTAAAGGGGCTTTGTGATAGCGACTTTTGTATGCTTTTTGTTGATTTTTCGTAGTTCTGTTGTTCATTGGCGGGTCATGCAGAGGCGGGAACTCGCTTTTTGCTAAGCCATCTATTCGCAAACTTCTGATAACAACAGAATAAGGAAAAACTATTAATTTTAACAAATATCATGATATTGATTAATTCGTTTTTAGTCCGTTTAATTGACTGAAGCAGAAATTTAAGATGAAAATCAAAGTTGGTATAGTATTGAACTAAAAATATTGAAATATCAACATGTGTAACTAGTTTTTGAAATATTATGTATAATATAGAAGAAAGTTTTGGGATTGGCACATCCAACTAGTTTAATTTTGATTGCAGAGTATTGTGTACAATGTTGTTTGTCATATTTTCTGAAAAGAACTTTTTTTTATATTACGAACTCTGCAAATTATAAGCAAAAAACTTGGCGAAATTTGGGACTGTTTTTATAAAAACATTAATTTCTCTACGAGTATACATGCTATATACTCATAAAAATGAACACAGTATATTACAATAAGCCACTTATTAATAATCTCGAGTTTGAGCGCTTTTGCTACATTAGTTTTTACAGGGTTATCCAAAAGATATTCGTTCTTTTTAAATTTGTTGACGGCCCCTGTGCGGTTTCGAGAAAAAAATCTTCACCGAAATATATGACCTATACTGTACTGTTTACATATCTGCAATTTCAGGTTAATTTTTCATGTATTTTTCTAGATATGTAACAAAACGTCTAAAACTGCAAGTGACCGATCACCTTTGGCCATATAGTGTATATCCGTTTCTAAATACAAAGTCAACGATTTATTTATCGATTTCTTTGTGAGTACTGTTTCTCTGGTCAGCAGATAATTTTTACATCATTGTTTTAGAAGTTTTAAGTTCAATATCATCCAATCTTCAAATTTCTTTTTTTAATATTGGTTCCCGAACACATTTTAACTTATATTTATCTTTTTTCGACAGAGCAATAGAAATCTTTATTTAGGATAAACTTTACATGACAAATTAAATGAATGAGAGAAATATAGGGGTTTGTAGTTAAGATTTTCAAAGCTCGCATAATAATGAATATGAATACGATTCCTCAAAGAAATTTAAGTAGGGTGACCGAATTTTATAACGGTTTTACAACTGGACATTTCGAAAGCTTTCATAAACTCAAACTCAAAATTTAAAACTTTTTAAGCTTTATTTATTTATTAGAGATTTTTTGTCCCACGAATTTATCACATTTTTAAAATGCAATAATTGTTTTAAGTCAAAAACTGAGGAAACTGCGTGAGCTACAATCCCTAAAATTAAGGACGTTCTCGATTTTAGAGGCCTTTTCGTCACTTTAACTATAGCGGTAGCATAGAAAATTATAAATCAGAAACGTTGGAGCAAATAGTTTCATTCTGAAACTTTTGAAATCGAAGTAATATTATCCAAGAGCCGACAGCACAAAAGCCTATGTTATTGAACACAAGAAAAAAAACCTTTATTTTATGGAAGAGTAGAAGTAGAGGAATCTAATGATCCATGTCTGCCGGAAGTGAAGTGGTGCATAAGCCAAAAATTAATACCACCAGTGGTTGACTCGTAGGTTTATCATTGTGTTTGTCCTACAAACAAAGGTATGAAAACATGGAGGATAGTTGTGGGACAAACACAATGATAATCCTACGAGTCAACTACTGGTGGTGTTAATTTTTGGTTTATGCACCACTTCACTTCCGGCAGACATGGATCTTCTACTCTCCCATAAAATAAAGGTTTTTTCTTGTGCTTGATAGCATAGGTTTTTGTGCAGTCGGCTCTTGGGGTATAGTGACTATCATTCAGAATTGTATGCAATTAAAAAAAAATTCAGTTCAACTAAAATTTAATTAATACATATTTAAACTTTTGGATTTTTTTTAAACGGGGTGTCCTATAATTTCTGATACTGTTTGTTTTCGGATAGCAAGACCCTCCGCGCTATTGCGCATGCGTCAGGTCTGCTTTGATTTTATCAAAATAGGGATGAGCGGTGTTTGTTTAGCTGCATTTTTTAAGAATGCGCTTTTGAGGAAATAATATCGATTTTTGTAAAAACACTTTTGTAGTTAACATTTATAAAAAACGAAAACGCTTAAAATTTTTAAAAAGTTATACAACATTTTTGCTTTTTGAGAAATAAATTAATTTTTATTTTTTAAATTGATAGTTTCTTTTAAAACGGGAAGCAATTTATTTAAAGACGGGATCCTTTTCTCCTTGACATAAAAATTGTTTACAGTGTGTCTAATAACGCTGCAGTCGAATTCATCTATACATGTTTTTTCAAAGACATTCTTTTTAACTCTTTTTTTAGGTGAACAAAAAACAGGATTACGCTCATCTCCTTCTTCTCGGAGAATTTTTTTAATAGTACTTCTAGAAACCACGGCAACTTGACTGGCTGAACAATTAATTCCCCTTTTCCTGCTTCTTGATCGCAAAATTGAATGACATTACATATAATTTTCCTTTACTGCCACTCCTAAAAGATTTATTTCTACTCGAACTAGCCTTTTGAACGCTAAATATAGAAGTTTTAATTTGAATTAAAACGAGATATTAATAGAATTTTAAATTTTGTTCGGAATTAAAAAATAATAAACAAGTAAGCACCAATCTTCATAACAACGCAGACGAAAACGCCGAAGTAGAACTTCGAAAAATGCCCATCTCAGCGTAACACCCCTCTGAATGGTAGAATCGTCCCACAGTGCTCGACGCGGCTTTCGAAAATGAGCAGTAACTATCAGTTTTCAACAAACGAAAATAATTACTACTATGTTGCAAAATAAATAAATAAAGTATGTTTTAAATGAGAGGAGAAAATGATGAAATATTATTCAGAAGAGCAGAAGAAAAAGATCAGTGCAATTTTATACTAAATCTAACTACCTTTTTACGGTGGTTAAAAGGATTAGCTCACTAATAAAGGAACCCTACAGGGTGTCCACTCTCAACGATATCCAATGGCTAATTCCTAAACCGTTAGTCATAGACATATACTTCCAATTACAAAAATGTTTTAAAAGAGGTAAAGAAGTATTTTAAAAGCTATTTATAAAAGCTAATATATATGTGGCACCGATAATTTACCCAAAGAACTTCTAATTGATAAGAAGGGAAGCTACTAGAGCTTTACACCATGAACTCTTTCGCTCGCTGACTTCTCTTCTTAACACGCTAGATGTTTTATTTTGCAAATTTTAAAACTTTATATCTCGATAACGGGGAGACGGGGGCAAATAATTTATGCGTCTAAAAACACGTATCAATATGCCCTTTCAATTGCTACTTATTTAAATTCTTTTCATTATTACACTATTGGGGTAGTTTCCTAAGGCGTACTTCATATTGCCTTAGTCCCTGACAAACTCGCGTAAATATACTCAGATTATTAAACAATTGATGCATGCTATTGAAATTTACTATGATATCTTCGGTATTGAAAATGGTGAGTAACTTTTAAAGTTCATTTACAGGGATACTCAAAAAAATTCCGTTACCTTACGGTCTATGGGGGGGGGGGGGGGATTGTTTGCGGTATAGCTTGAAAGTCTTTTGAAGGAAAAGTAATACGAATTCTGATTTTCGTGCAAGAAAAATTTTGAAAATCTTATGGAGATACTCTACCAGGACTACGTGGAATCAAAATCGTGAAATTCGCCATGAAGCTTTTGAAGTTTATGCCTGAAAAGCTGGAATTAAAAAAGGTCGGTAGTGTCACCTTTTTGGCTACTGCCTATTTCGAAACAATAATCTTCGGGGTAGATTTCTTCTACGAACGTAGTAGAAGTTTACAACGAAGATTATTGTTTGGAAATAGTGGTAGCCAAAAAAGTGACTGTATTGACCGCTCAAGGCGCAACTGAAAGTATCAACTAAAAAGGCGTGCTTTACATTTTACTTATAACAAGATTTCTGAGATTTTTTTCAAAGCCGAAATCAATATCGAATGTATTAGAAGAAATATAATTTTATTCTTAAACAGGGTATCTACAGAAATCGTAAAAAAATGTTCCCCTATTTTTCATGATTTCCCTGACTATCATTATCAGACTTCCCTGATTTCCATTATTAACAATACACATACGGTATTTTTTCATGTATGCGTCCTCGTATAACACACTTATCCAGCTTGCTAATGTCTCATTTGGGAGAGAAAACAATAGAAAAACATAAAAATTGCCTAATATTCATTAAGTATTGGTTGACAGTTTTATAGTTCTGAACTCAAAATTTATTATAACAACTTCATATAGTGGCCAATGGATAAAGGGTGACTAGAAAAATTCTTCATTTTCTGAAAAATATTCAATTCTAAGACTTATCTACGTCGGATGGAATAGCTAATTGGATTAAGCTGCCACCTGGTCACGTTATATGCTAATGTATCATTTAACTAGTTGGATGTGCCAATCCCAAAACTTTCTTCTACCTTATATATAATATTTCAAAAACTAGTTACACATGTTAATACTTCAATATTTTTAGTTCAATACTATACCAACTTTGATTTTCATCTTAAATTTCTGCTTCAGTCAATTAAACGGACTAAAAACGAATTAATCAATATCATGATATTTGTTAAAATTAATAGTTTTTTCTTATTCTGCTGTTATCAGATGTTTGCGAATAGATGGCTTAGCAAAAAGCGAGTTCCCGCCTCTTCACGAGCCGCCGATGAACAACAGAACTACGAAAAATCAACAAAAAGCATACAAAAATCGCTATCACAAAGCCCCTTTACCGCGCAATATTTCCAGATTCAAGGAGGACCTGTTGGCCAAAGCCAAAAACATGCACAAAAAAATTTGGTTCAATTGTATGCATGATTTTATACATTTTTCGATGGTACAATAAAGAAAATGGCACAAACATCGCTATTACAACGTCCCCCCTTCGGCAGGTTTTTTTCAAATTCAGGGAGAACTTGTTTGCCATAGCCAGAAACGTACACAAAAAATTTGGTAAAATTCTATGCATAACTTCATACAATTTTCGATGGTACAATAATGAAAATGGTACAGAGATCACAATTACAGCGCCACCTTCCGGCGGAATTTTTCCAAATTCAGGGAGGACGTTCGTGCTATTACCAAAAACAAACTCAAAATATTTGGCTCAATTCTATGTATAACCTCATACACTTTTCGATGGTACAATATTCAAAATCGCACAAAAATCGCTATAACAGCGCCCCCTATCGGCGATTTTCTTCCAAATTCAGGGAGGACCTGCTTGCCATAGTCAAAAACTTAAAATAAAAATTTGGTTCAATTCTATGCATAACCTCATACACTTTTTTATGGTACAATATTCAAAATCGCACAAAAATCGCTATTACAGCGCCCCCTTCCGGCTTTTTTTCCAAATTCAGGGAGGACCTGCTTGCCATAGTCAAAAACTTAAAATAAAAATTTGGTTCAATTCTATGCATAACTTCATACACTTTTGGATGCTACAATATTCAAAATCGCACAAAAATCGCTATTACAGCGCCCCCTACCGTCGATATTTTTCCAAATTGAGGGAGGATCTGCTTGCCATAGTCAAAAACTTAAATTAAAAATTTGGTTCAATTCTATCCATAACTTCATACACTTTTGGATGCTACAATATTCAAAATCGCACAAAAAATCACTGTTAAGCGCCCCCTACCGGCGAATTTTTTCCAAATTCTGGGAGGACCTGCTTGCCATATCTAAGAACTTAAAATAAAAATTTGGATCAATTCTATGCATAACTTCATGCACTTTTGGATGGTACATTATTGCAAATCGCACAAAAATCGCTGTTACAACGTCCCCTACCGGCGAATTTTTTCCGAATTCAGGGAGGACCTGCTTGCTATATACAAAAACTTAAAATAAAAATTTGGTTCAATTCTATGCATAACTTCATACACTTTTAGATGGTACAATATTGAAAATCGCACAAAAATCGCTATTACAGCGCCCCCTACTGGCGAATTTTTTCCAAACTTAGGGAGGACCTACTTGCGATATCCAAAAACTTAAAATAAAAATTTGGTTCAATTCTATGCATAACTTCATACACTTTTTGATGGTACAATGGCGACAGACGGACACACGGACAGACAGACATTTTCTATAAATATGTTTTTTGGAATCTCCGACCCCTAAAACGTGTAAATCCGTCGAAAACCGGAAGTCGAAAAAAATTTCGATTACAATATTTTCTGCTATTGAAGATAGAAGAAAGTAAAAATGGGTAAATTGTCTTCAATATAAGCGCTATCTACAGAAAATGAGGACATCTGTTGACTTTAATTTGCATTAAATATAAAAAACTCATACCATTAAAAATATTGGGAAAGACTAATCAGCATGTGAAAATTTTTGATATGTAAAATAGACGAATCAGTCTCGTTGGCAAGGTGAAAATGCAAATATTTTCGCATATAGACAAATTTCCTGATTTTCGAGTATTTTTACAAAGCTCCCTGATTTTTCCATGATTCCCTGATTTTCCAGATTCTGTAGACACCATGTTAAACATGTACATTTGCGTGAGAATATCTTCAGGAAAATTTATTATTAGAAGAACATAAAAAAGGTATTTAAAAAGTTCAGCGAAAATTAGGGTTAAAATTTTTAAAAGGACTTAGGGGCACACAAATATTTTTGACTAAACGAGGTTTAGATTACTACCTCGTTACCTACCTCGTATCTAACAAAAATATGTTGTCTTCTGTAGTATTCTAACGTCTGTTTCAAACATAAGTAAAAAAAGAAAAAAAAAAAAAAAAAAGTCAAGGGGGGAAAACTAATTCCCTTAAGACTAACTAGGAACTAAAATTTTAGCTTTTCTGACTTTATGGCCAAGTAAAACTTGTGGAAGTAAGATTTTATTATATTTTTATGGTCAAACTCAATTTTTCTAACAAAATGGACGTGCCACAGATTGTTTGGTGCTGCCATCTAGTAATAATGAATATAACAAAATTATTTTGGTGCTGCCATCTATTGTCTTCGTGTGAAAGTAAACACGTAATTTGATACAATTATTTGTTTGTAGGAGGTAATCTCGAGAACTTCCGAACCGATTTAAAGAATCATGGTGAAAAAATAATGATGTCACTATCTACTCTAACACAGGCTACTTTTGATCGAGATATCGTAACATCAAAGTGGCAGAAAAGCAAAAAAATTCTAAAATTGCGATATTTGTGATTTTGTTAGCTTGAAATTTGGCATTGTGATTACTTTTAAAATCTAAATGCTCGTTAACGTCGGTTTCTAAAAAGTTCGTAATTTAACAAGATTAAATGAGAGGAAAACGTTCTAAATTAAGATTTATTTGGAACTCTTAGACTTAGAAACTTGAAATGGCTTTATTTTTAAGCTAGCTGTAAATACTCTCACAGAACACTTAATAAAATATTTGAAATTTAAAAGAGTGTAATGAATCAAAAAACGCTTTAAAATTTCAATTACTTTGGATCCACTACACTGGTTTAAAAAAAAATTTTCAGTGAAATACTGGTGAGTCTATACTTAAAACTAGGCTACAACAGTTTTCAAAAAGGTATAAATGTGACAAACATTCTAAAATTACGATTTCTTTGAATATATAGAGGTTAGAAACATGAAATTAGATATGGTGGTTGCCGTTTAGATGTAAATGCTTACTAAGAGTGGTTCGTAAAATAATAATAATAATAATAATAATAATAATAATAATAATAAAAATTTAAAAATACGAAATGAACCAAAAATGTTCTAAAAGTTTTTTAATTATGATTTTTTTCAAATTGTTATCGGCTAGAAGCGTGAAATTTGGCATGGTAGTTACTTTTAAGACGTACATGTTAGCTGAAAATGTTTATAAAATTTCGAAATTTAGAAGGATGGGATGAGCAGAGAACCCCCACAAAATCTCAATTACGTTTGGGATTACTGAACTGGCTTCAAATTTTCTGTCAGGATAATAATAATTAAAACATGTACTTGAAAATAGGTTTTTAAAAAAAATCTTTGTATAAACTGTCCTCATAAGGATGCAAAAGGGAAAAGTGTTCTTGAATTCATATTTCTAATAATCTGTTGAAGCTAAAAACATGAAATTTGATATGGTGTTTATTTTTAAGATGTAAGTACTCGCTAAGAATGTTCATTGAAGTACAGTAGAACCTCGATTATCCGAAGTAATTGGGAACGACCATCTTTCGAAAAATCTAAATATTCGGATAATCGAGAACACTTCAATTTTAAGATTAAGGAGAAATATATGCAATATTTCTTATTATGGTAACAAGTGTTTAATAAAGCAATAGCAAAATAGAAACAAAAGTAAATTACCTTTTTTAATTGAATTTAATTGAATTTTAATTTTGAAATTAAGTACCTTTCACATGTATCACAAGGGTTTGAAAAAATGTTTTGTTTGTCGTAGTTTCGATTGTCTTTGCTCCGGAACTCTATCACGGAGTTCTTTAATATTATTAGTTCACCAGTGTTACAGTCTTTCTGCTGCTCCAGCCATGCCAAACCTTTCGCAAAACATTCAAAAGCTTCAGAATTGGGTAATTTATTCATTTTCTTCATTCCACTCTGCAGCTAATGGGAGCTCAAGTTAAATTCAAACGAACTCTAAGAAAGGAGATCTCAAATATCTATATGTACTTTTAGTTCGGAAAGGACTGCTTGCACACAAGGAATATGATAGCTAAAAAAAATATTATAAAAAATAAACTAAAATAAATAAATAAAGCTCTAAAAATGGATTTTGCACACAAAGAATGTGATAGTAACAAAAAAAAAAAAGCTTTAAAAATGGATTTTGGTTAACCGAGAGTTTCGGTTGAAAGAGTTTCGGAATAAAAGGGGTTCTATTGTATTCCAGTTAGGAAAAAGGATGAAATGCTAAAAAACGTTCTGTATCATGATTATTATGAAACTACTGGAGCTAGAAATTTTAAATTTTAGATGCAGGTTTCTATTACGAAAAGATGTTTCTAACAAAAAGTTAATAAAATAAAATAAAATAAAATAAAAAATAATTTCAAAACGGTGAAATTAGTAAACTTTCTACAGTTATACTTTTACTGAGATTTCTTCGAAACTGTCTACCTAGAAACTTTAAATTTGGCATAGACATAGATGCATATGGACAGTATTGTATTATTGTTAATATTATTTAAATTTTAAACAAAATTAAAAATAAGAAAAATTAATTATTCGTCATACTAGTGTTAGATATAACTTTTTAAGCAATGGGATATAACGCAAGTACGAGTAACTGCTACAATTGATTAAAATGATAGTAATAATAAAACGCAACTAACAACTACGTAAGGAAGTACAATCATGAAAAAAAAAAAAAAAAAAAAAAACACCTCCTACTAACTCTGCAACTAATTATAGTAGAAGAAAATTACTGGCACCGATTGGAAATAAAGTCTACTTTTAAATGATGTATATAAAATTTGCTTAAATAGGGGACCATCTACAAACCAAAATCAGACCAAACTTTGTTTTTTTCAACAGCAACACCCAATTTTGACACTATATTTTAAATCTTCGGTTCAAATTATACCTAGAAACAAAATTTCTATTCATTTGGATGATAAGTTTTTTAATTATAAACTTTCAAAGTTTAGAGCTTCTAATGTTAAATTACATTTTCATATTTTTATTAATATCTCCTGAAATTATAATCCTAATGCGATAATTTTGTGTGTGGTTATAATACCAAAAAAATCCCAAAGATAAATACATCGAATTTGTAATTTTAAAAATTTTATAATATGAATCATGAAATTAATATTCGAAAAAAATATGAATTGCAACCTACAATTTTTTGATAGATTTATATTTATTATGTCCTGTTTTATGCGAATTCTCAATTTAAAATTTTTCTTTCAAGTAATTTTCGAATTATCCATAAAAAACGTCAAAATGATGGCTTAAGTAAATAAGTAATGTAAAAATATATTTTACGCAGTTTATTGAAATATTTTGGCTGACACTAGTCGAAACATATTAAGCGGGTGAAATGGTCCTATTGGCAAGAAATAATACATTAACGGAAGTGACAGGGTCATTCTGTAGCATTTCAACAATCGAATACCGCACTTCAATTTGGATACAGCCCCTAAAATAGGCTAATTTTAAAATAACTAATTTATCGGAAACTAATCGTACGAATTTTATGAAATTTTGGATTTAGGCTAATTGTGAATGGTGTAGAGCTTATTTATGGTATCAAACTTGAGTATTGCTATTGAAAAAACAAAGTTTGGGTTCATTTTGATATGTAGATGGCTCCCTAATCAAATTTTATATACATCACTTAAAAGTAGACTTTATTTCCAATCGTTTGGTGTCTGTAACTTTCTTCTACAATAATCTGTTGCAGAGTTAGCAGAGTGCGTTTACTCTTTTTTTTTTTTTTTTTTTTTTTTTTTTTCACGACTGTACTTCATATTTATATTTCATAGCCTTTCGCCATACAAAAATGAACTAAATCAATGTTTTCCAACTTATTACTCAATCATGTTTTGATTTTTTGTGTTGAATCGAGGTATATTAATACAGTTTTTATAAAAGTTTATTTGTAGAAAATGGACTCCAAAACTAGTGAACAATGAACATACTTTAAAAACTCATTCAATGTAAAATAGCTGATAAATAGAATTCCGGGCAGACTGCATTGTTTACTATGGCATGTTCAGTGTTGAGTTCACTGCCAATTGGCACAATTTAGCTAATATGATTCTACATAAAAACATGGAAACATTCAAATGCTTCATTTAAAACACATTACTAAATAGGTGTGATAAAATATATACAAATGTTTTTTAAAAATTAAAAACACTAGATGTTAAAATGATAAAAAGCTACTCCGAGCGCTTTCGACTAACCTTAAGCCTTTGTCAAGGAGAAGAGGATTGACTGATAAAAACACTCGACGCTCGATGTTTACTGCTACAGATTGACCGGAAACTCACTTCAGGAAGCCCGCAGGTGGTCGTATCCATTAAACTGAAGGAGGGGGAAGGTAGAGAAAGCTCAATCCTCTGAGAGACCGAACTTTCCAGTAATATTAAGTAAATTAAACCAGATACGCGGAATTTGGTATGATAATACGTCATTACAACAATTTTCTGCTTGGGTTAAAATTTCCAAAGACTCTAAAATAGCACAACAATTAAAATCAGAAGCCTGGATAATGACTTTTGCTCTATTGAAAAGGATGTCAATATCTTTAGTTTGAAACAACCTTGAGAGGGCGGTAGCCGGTCTATTTTTATTAATATCCTGCATATGCTCTTTAACTCTTGTTTGGAATTTTCTTGTGGTCATACCAATGTAATTGAATATCTTATTTGTTTCTTTATTTCTGTATGGGATGATATAAACTCCTGACTTACTTTCCATACTAATAGGATCAACTCTTTTTTGCACAAGATTAATTAATTTAGTGTTATCTCTAGCTATTAACGTTATACTATATTTCCTTAGGATGTATTTTAATTTTTCATATAAACGAGGAATGTAATCAACTGCCATAAATTTAACTTCATTTTTACTAATACACTCTATTTTAGCTGGTTCTGCATGCTTAAACTTATAAATCAACTTATCAATAAATTTAGTGGAAAAACCATTACTATTAGCAATTGACTTAATTTTATCCAGTTCTTCTTGCAGGTGAGTATCAGAGCAAACTTCAAATGCACGTCTAATATAAAACCGGTAAGCTGAAGCTTTATAATGAAATGGAGAGTGGCTATTATAAGGAATTGTATTGTTTGAACGACAAGATTTTCTGTAAACTGTCCTATCAATGCAATGAGTTAGTTCATTCCTAGTGAGGGAAACATCCAAAAACGGTAACGTTCTATTTATTCCTAATTCCAAAGTGAATTTTATCTTATTGTCACTATTGTTGGCATGCTCAAGAAAATTCATAAGCGCTGGAAGGCCATGATCCCATATAATTAATATGTCGTCCACAAATCTGACCCATAAACTTGGTTTAAAAATGGAATTTGAAATAATCTTGGTCTCCAAAGGTCTAAGTTTTAACTCGGCCAACAAACCAGAAATTGGTGACCCCATGGGGGTCCCCTCTGTTTGTTTGTAATAAATATTGTTAAACACAAACACATTATTATTGGTAATCAGGTTTAAACCAGATATAACGGTATTTTTCATATTGTCACTAAATCCCTGATTGGTATTGATCGAATTTATAATATAGTCCTGCACTTCTTGTACATCTATAGAAGGATAAAGTGATATTATGTCAAGGCTGGCTAAGATGCTATTGTCATTAAGCTTTATATCTTTAATTATTTGAATAAGTTCAAATGTAGACTTAATAACATATTCTGAAGGGGGGAGGATAGAAGTTAAAAAAGGTACATATGCTTTCTCTAGAAAATATGTTGGAGCGGTGCATTTCGAAACTATTGGCCTGATTGGGAAGTCCGCCTTATGATCTTTCAATCTACCATAAATACGAGGTGTTACAGATGTTTTGTTTAGCTTTAAGTTCTTTTTTAAATAATCGAGCCATGTTCCAACATTTTAACATCTAGTGTTTTTAATTTTAAAAAACATTTGTATATATTTTATCACACCTATTTAGTAATGTGTTTTAAATGAAGCATTTGAATGTTTCCATGTTTTTATATAATATACAAAGGTGAATCTGGCGTTCAAGATTGGACTATTTTATTAAGTCAATTTATTAATATGATTCTAATATAATTTGGTGTAAGGACATGTTTATATGAAAATCCTTTAACAATATCCACATTAACATTAAACCATCGTGTTGCTAATATTTTTCATTCAACTGCCACTGGCTGTAGATTGGATTATGGAAGATTAGAAAATGCATCATTATTCTTATCTAATCATCTTGGATAATGTGTCATAATTGGGCTGTCTATTAATTGGCATATTGTAGCCAGTATGGTTTAATCACGCATAGGACTTTTGGAAGCCACTTATAATAATCACAATCCCTTCAAACAATATCTTCTCTCAGTATTGTCCACTTTTCACTTTTGTCGTGCAGTTTGATTAAAATTCCCCTATTTTCTGGTAGAAGCCGATCTCTGTCTTACTTCGTTTTCTTTTCTTGATACAGTTCAGGAAGTTTTCATGATGAAAAATTCACATTTTTTTATGCTTAGTAGAAAGAACGAACTAATGAATTGTTTAAAAAAAATTCATTTTAGCTTTTTTATTTTTAATATATAGTAACAGGAAAGAAAACAGAAAATTGCTTAAACTATTTATTCTGGATTTCTAAATTGTTTTCTAAACATATAACCATAATTTAATATTGAAACAATTGATTAAAGCATATTTAAAAAATATATTGCTTATATTTTCTACGTTTCAGTGCTTAAAATATTGCACTGCTGCAGTTTCATAGCCAGCTGGCATATTTTGGCAATAATAGTTTGGCACATAATTTGCTCTCTTTTATTTTTATATAGTTCCATTAGTTTTAGAACTACAAATTCCGCTATAGTTTACCGTCAGGTCGAGATTCATTTTTCCCCAAATAAGGAAATAAGCCACTAAGGCCAAAAGGTCACCACCATCTGATTCATTTTAGGATAGTTCTCTCAATAGATTTGCAATTTCGATGTCAAAATAACACCAACAGACGTTGTAGGTGAATTAAGCCATAATTTAAAAAAAAAAAAAAAAAAAAAAAAAAAAAAAAAAAAAAAAATAGAATCACAGAATAGAAATTTCAGCAGTTTGCTTCTTATGTAAAATGATTCAAAGTCACTAAATTTGAAGAATATAGGTAAAAATATGTGACAGAGAGATAAAGCTAAATTTTTTTGGTGTCGAATTGACACTAGAGGACGTTCTAGTGTTAAGTATTCTTCTGTAAGTGTGCTTCCTGCCAAATTCCATATTTTATCGAGTGTGATTTTGTGCATAAATATCTTTTCTTTTATAACACTTTAACAACATGATTTCATATCTTAATACACCATATTATTGCTAATATATTTCATGTTTGACGACAATTTTGCATGTGGATTCAATTACGGAATAACAGAAAATTTATTCTTAAAAGCAGTCACTCTGATATTATGTGTTTAATAAATGTATACTAAATTATTGTTTTGTATTATTTTACTTTGCTTCTACATTATTTGTTTTTTAATATAGTTAATAAATGTATATTTTTGTTTAATACTGGCGATTAACAAACATTTTCGGTAATCTAATTTCATGGCACAGGTAATGTGTAAGTAACAAATTAATCCACGATTTGTTTTAAAATTTGATTCATTAAAAATAAATACATGCGATTGGTTTGTTTACTTTTAATTTACATCAAAAAAGCTCGTGAAGGAAGTTTAGTTGTATAGCATTTCATCTAACAGAATTATGCTAAACTTTGATTCACTTACAGGTGTGAATTATTTCTCTAACACCAGACAACGCTACAAATTTATTGTTGGAGAACTTACTTTGTGAATGATTACTTCCATAAATTAATATTTTTTTCACTCACTGAAAAATGAAATTTTTTATTTACTTCAGTGGAAAAGGATATTGGCTTGTTAATTTAATTTGAAATGAAGTTATCTCAGAATATACAGGGTGTCCGAAAATTCCTGGACACATTTTAAAATTCAATCTAAAATCAAGTAATTCTCGTACAAGAGTGTGATTTGGACTAAAATGCTTCTCAGGATGAAAAGTTTTCTTCAAGCGAACGAAAATAATTAGTTAAATGATGACTCCCAGCACTGGAATTCATCATTTCTGTCTCACAGCATAAAAATTAATCTGAAATTCAGAAAAAATGTTTGAAAGCAAACACAGATGCAGCCAACTAACACCATCTATGATCAAAATTTAAAACTAATTATTTTCATTTGTTTGTAGAAAATTTTTCATCCTGCGAAGCATTTCAGACAAGTAGCACTCCTGTACGACAATTACTTGATTTTATTTTGAATTTTAAAATGTGTCCAGGAATTTTCAGACACCCTGTATACATATTTGAATGTATCAAGTCATATCTCAAACATTATATATTTTTTAGACGATATGTCTAAAAATGGAACTTTTATGGAGTTTATTCTAAAAATAATTTTGATTAAAAATGGCCATCTGGAATATCTAAAGTGAAGTGCCTGCATTTGTATAACAGTCACATGACTTAGGCTTTTATTATTTAGATTCACTAGCCTTTTAAAAAAGTTCTACTGGATGAATTTTAATGCAACTTGCACTGTTAGATAATTTTCTAGGTATTGTTTTAGTATATTGCATATTATCCTATCGTTCTTTACCAAATTCTACTGTAAATCATCATCTAAAAGATTTGGTTGTTGACAGAAAAGATTTGCCTGACACATTAGAAATATAATTGTGCAAAAGCATTCATATCATTCTCAGCAATGCAGAAAGTAATTCCAGATAAAGGTTCATACTATTTTAAAACACATGTTCACATTTACAGGTATATTTAATTTGATTCAAGGTTAGTTAGGAAAAACTGACTTGCATAGCAGGCAAAGCATGTATATAAATTGATATTTGATCAGAAGGTGGTTTTAAGGTCAGATAGTCATGATCAGTGAAATTATCTGGAATTGTTTTCCTCTGGATGGCTGCAATTGTTACTTTTTATAATGGATACTACTTAATAGAGAGAAAGAGAGAGATTTTATTTATTTTATTTATTTTTTTAATTTTCTATGCTGGGGAGTTAGTAGGTAAGGGGGGAAAAAGAATGTTTTTCTGAGGAGGGAATTTAGATCATTATTTAATTATTGATTGTTACAACAAAATCACAAATAAAGCAGAAGAAATTTTATGAAATGCAGTGGAGAAGAGGAGGATCAAAGTGAGAGAAGCAGAAATTTTAGAAGGGGATAATTTAGGTAATAAGATTATTTATTTATTGTTAAAAATAGTTTGAAATTGTTTGAGTAATAAATAAGTTAGAAAAAAAATAAATTAAATAATTCTAAAGATTAAACTACGCTTTTTTTTTTTTTTTTTGGTATTGGTGGTGGGGAGGGGGAATAATTTTGGGAGGATTTAGATGATTGAGTATTTGTTGATACAATAAAATAAAAATAGGCAGGAAAGAGAAAAAAAAAATTAAATTTTATGTGTTCAGGTGAGCAGGAGTAGGAGAGGAGAACAAGATTTTAGAAGGAGTTTTAGGCTTTTTATTAAAGTAGAAATTCATTGAAATGTAAAAGATTTTTGCTCTTTATTTACCTTTTTTACTTCTAAATTAATGATAAAAACAGCATTTTAAAGAATTTTTTTTAAATCTCAAATATAAGGTCTTCGCCTAAATATAAATGTTTTTTGCTTTTGAAAAGGGGGATTACATTTGGGATTTTAGGGTAAACAAACTGTAAGGTTCAATTTATATAGCACAACTTTTGAATAAAGTCTTCAGTAAATATGCTTAATTCAGCTAGAAATTTATAGTTAAACACACAAAGATTATTTGTACATTTTGAATTACTATTGAATTGATTGGTGCTGATGAAAAATAAAATGGCTGTACAAAATAAGTGTGGGTAAGCCAATGTAATTGCCACTAAGATCCAATAATTTTCGTCACACATAACTTTTTAAATATGTAAATACAGTCAAACCTCGTTATCCCGACACTCTAATGCCCAGAAAAAAGTGTCGCCATAAACAGAGTGTCGCGGTAACCGGAGTTGGAGGAAAATATGTTTATAAAAAGCTGTGTTCTTAATTAATTTAAGACAATTTTAAATTCATAACTGTTCTTGTAGTTTTAAGCAATTAAATACTATTATTAAACAAAATAAACACAAAAACAAAATTGAAAAGAATAAAAATCAGATTTATGATGATTTGTTTGTTTATTGTTGCGTGAAATATTTATGTATTAAGGTTTGCTTATCCCTAAATGTGCTTCCTAAATTTGTTTTTCAATATTATACAATGAATTGTAATCAGCATTTGTTGCTTCAGAAACGGATGTTAGATAATTTCTGATCGTTTCAATGAAAAGCAATGCTTCGGTGTTAGTCGGATGAAAAACGCCGTGCAACCACAAGAAAGCACCATTTATTCAGATAAAGGATTGAATTAAAATTTCTTATTTATCTCAATGGGTATTTTAGACACTTTTGTGAAAAGTTTGGCTAAGATATTTCTAACTGCTTAATTTCCGTGCTTATAAGATGAACTATGTAAAATGGTCAATTTTCGTAAACCGTCGGGATATCCGGAGTTGAAAATTATTCAATGACGTAAAATCAGGAGTTTATTTACATTAAAATCATATACAGAAAGTCGGGACTTTGAAAAACTGACATGATAAGCGGAGTGACGTGAAAACCGGGTGTCGGGATAACGAGGTCCGACTGTACAAACACTTTCTTCAACACACATAAACGATTATTCTATTAGATAAAGTCTTCTTAAAATTAAAATAACAACATTGTAGTCCATTTAATCAAAACTGAGAGTATATTATACCCTTAATAGGAGTTATAATTAAAAAAGAGATATTTCAGAAAAAATAATTTACCTGGGAAAAAAAAAGAACAAGCAAATAACTTAATTATGCTTATTTATTTAGTTAGCTGTGTTTCTAACAATATACAACTTTAACATGTATTGTTTGTCTGTGAAATTTGAAAATCATACTTCACAAAAATAATATAACAAACTGAAAGAAACACCAGAAAAATTTTACTTTCTATAATTTTCTTGAGCTCATTAAATTATTTTACTTCAAAAAAAAAAAAAAAAAAAAAAAAAAAAAAAAAAAGAAAGAAATGAATAAAAATGAATAATCCTTTTAATATGCAAAAACATTATTTATTTACCAGAAAGAAAATGATACAATTTAGTGTGTTGTTTAATAAAATGTTCAATTCAATTAAATGTTCGCCATTAACATGTTCTTTAATAAAAACAACTTAAAAAGTTTTAAAAAGTTTATCAAAAATATGGTTTGTCTTTTTCATAGATATCTTCTAAAACATCATAAATATTCTCATCCTGGAAACGATCTACCCAGCTCTGAATAAGGCCTTCTGGTGTTGACTCATAATTGATTAGACGAACAGCGCCATCTGAAAAAATGAGAGACGATTAAACAAGACAAGTTTAGTTTTAACAAGACAAGTTAGACAAGTTTATGATATCAATATGTACTGAAAATAAACATCTAATCCTAAAAATATTTTAAATAGCTTAAAATTTAATGTAATATCTGTGACACATTAAACATAATTCAACTGTTTAAAGAGCTAAAAAACTACTATGTAATTATATATGCAATCAAATAATTAGGAAGGTGTGAATCTAAGGTTATTCACTGAAGGATATTTGACCAAAATAAATAAAAGTAGATTTGAAAACATCTTTTGCTAATTAAGGACTTTTCCTGGATACTGCATTAAAGAAAAAACAGATCGTAAAACTTTTTATGATCAAGATAAGAATGAACAATGCAAATATATATGTTATGATAATTTGGTAACATGTCATGAAGTTTGAAATAAATAAAGCAGAGATTGCTCTATAAGAGTCTATTATAAGACTAAAATGAAGCTTTCACAAAATTTAATTTTTAGGAAAAGTAAAGCACCATTTGATCAAATATTTAGTGGATATCTCAGAAATCACTATATTAAATAGCACTTATGCAGTCACCATCATTGTACCTGTTGGCTTTTGGTCGAAATACACTGATATTCTCCCGAAAAACAAGAACAGCTCTTCATAACAGAAGTAAATTTATTGGTTCCTTCTAATACAACACAGTTGTAAAGCATTCAACACAAATCACAGCTTGTTACGATATTCCCGAACATCTACCTTAACCTTACCCAACTACTTTTTAAAATAAGATAATATAAAAATGTTTACTTCAATGTCTTTCTTCCAGTCAACAGATGTAGTTTTATAAGACAACCAATGCCACAAAATCTGAGCTCCTAAACTCATGTTTCGATATTTTATACTCTGGTGCAGAAGGGTTTTCACTGCACTGCAGGCAGGCTTCTCGCTGCCGCTCGCCATTTCGCGAAATCGCGACAAAATTCTTCATTTGGCGAGTAAATCAACAGTCAAATTCGCCAAATTGCGAGTGCTCAGTTTGTATGTTTGTGTGTGTGGTGTGCCAATACAGTCGAGATTCTTAGACGCATTACTGAACGATTGATGTCGCTTTACATGTTCAATCGCACCGTGTCATTTACATTGCTCTATTTATAGAAATGCTGACTCAACACCAGTTTAGTTTAACAACAGGCAAATACACAGAAAGGATTATGCGATAGGTATTTCTCTATTGTCAGTTAATCACTATCTATGCTCCAACGTCTCAGCAATTTTAAAACACAAACAAAATTACTCGCATTAAGCACTAAATAGAGAAAATTTTTGCTGGAATGCGGTGTTTAAGTTAGCCATTTACCATACTATTTATTAAATGTATTCAAAGTTTCATTGGCTGGTCAAATTTTTTCAATCGGTTATGAGTTTAAATCTCATAGACATTTTTAGTGTATATTTTCACAACAGTAAATCAAAGATTGCTGTATTGAATTTTTATTTGGACAGCTAAAAGAATGTCTGAAACATTTACACATTTAGGAGACATTTAGAATGTACTTATTTTTAATAGTTTCTGTAACGGATACTCAATTTTCTATTGTATAAGCAATTACAAAAACTTAGGTTATTTTAGAACATATTGAAAAAAAAAAGGGGATACAATAAAGGATTAACGATAGATTTTTCAGTGTTTCAAGCCAAATCTATTTTGCTAACATATCTGTTCATTTGGCTACTGTTTTTTATTTCTTATTCGCCAAATCTCTAAAGTTGGTCAAAAGCCAGCGGGAACACTGACTGCAGGTATGAGAAAGAACCAATAACAAGATTGAAGCTGGGCCGAACTTTATTTTACAGTCATAAGAAAATACAAATGATGCAGTTTCGCTAGAAAAAGACTGCCATACGACTTTTAGAATAAAATTTAAAAATTGTATAAATGAATAGTTTTAACAGAATTCATAACGACATTTTACATTTGAGAAATGAAAGACCTTGAAAGCAAATAACTACGGAAAATGTTTTTAAAAATGGATTTTGAAAGGAAATACAATATTAAAATACATGTTTTAAATAGAAATGAATTTAAGTAAACGGGATGGAATATTATTTAAGATAGGGATTAATTTAATAAATTAGGATTGTAGAATCATTTTAGAAAAAAAAAAATTACGGAATAAATTTAATGAAGCACAGAAATTGAATTGCAAAAATCCATCTATATTCTTTAAATGAACCTTTAACCAGTAATGTAAATATCCATACACAAAGAGTAACCCGTCAAAGAGTAAGATGTCATCTAATACACAGTTAATTTTTAGAGATGGCTATAAAAAAGAACTTACCATAAACTGAACATAAATACTTAATCTTCAACAAGGAAGGATTAACAGAACCCAATTTTTAATGTAACAACAGTCTCAGAGACGGCACATTACCAGTTAAGATTTAGCAATCTCAAAGACGGCCATTTCTGTTTAAGGGGCCGCTTCACTGAAACTCCCCGATCTTGAAATCCCTTGTTAACCTATGTAAAAACTTAAAAGTGTGATTATTCATCACCTAATACAATTATTAATATATGGATTTCACTATCAAAATGTAAACATCAGAGGTTGCAACATATGTTTTTAAAAAATTATCTCCGTAAAATTTAAGTATTTTAAAGAAGACGATAAAATTTTATCAAGTGGAAATTTTTAAAATTTATAAATTTTTTAAATACTTAAAATTTAAGGAGACAATTTTTAAAAACACACATTGTCGACATCTGACATCTACTTTCAGATGGTGTAAACCATATTTTGATAATAATATTAGATAATGAATAATTGTGCTGCTCATAATTTATATATTTTTATAGTTGGTTTCTCATAGTTTAACATGACATTTCGCGATTGGTGAGTTTCAGTGAAGCGGGCCTTTAAGGGTTTAAACACTGTCATTGTAGTGATACAATAAAATTTTCATATTAATAATTTTTATAATAACTTACTTTCGATAACAGTATTAGCTTGCATAAGGACATCTCTTGGTTTCTTTCTTGCTAGAACAATTTCATGATAATCCAGAAATGGATATTTACCTTCAGACGTCACTGCTGAATATTTATCAAACATGGCTTTAGCTCTAGCTATATCTGCCGTGGCTTTATATAGCTGAAATTAATTTTTAAGCATTATATCACAACATAATAAATTAGTATATGTTTAATAAAGGCTTTTAAAACATTGAATAATTTTTACTATATACATGCTAGATCACTAAATTAAAACACAGGTCACTAACCACTCAAGTTACAAATTACTGTATTTAAAAAAATATTACTTTTACGAATTCTAAAACAAATTAGTAATAATTTCTGAAAATATCCCTTATTTGAGCAACAAATATTGCAAGAGACATTAAGAATATAACATGAGTAATTTTCAGATAATGATAAAATCTAGCCTTTCAATATATATATAAAATAAATTGTTTTTATTATTTTTAGTACATGCTACTCTAAAAAATAAAATGGAAATTTTAGCAAAGAAATAGTAATGAATTTATGAAAATTTCTAAAATTATCATTACTATGTCTCTATCTTACTATGTCTTCTGTATGTCTCTTATCCCTAAAATGTGTCAACTCCAAAATACCTTGATAAAGACATTTTAAGGTTAAACTAAGACTGTTTTAAAACTAAATTGGAAATGAAATTCAATTTTAAATTGTAAGCTTATTCAGGGTTCCTACGCAATTCTGATAAAAAAATTCCCTGACTTTTCCAGGTTTTCCCTGACTTTATTTAAAAATTTCCCTGACTTTTCTTCGTAAAAATTCAGTTTATATATTGTTGTAAAATCCTCCACAATGGACTTTAATTTAGATAAATGCTAAAAAAAAAGTATGTGCTGTATGAATTTCGGATTTTTTAATTATTTTTCATATTGTTATATAGTTTGCACAAATTTCATATAAAAATTTTTGATTGGAAGAATAATTAATTCAAAATTTCTTCATTTACGACGATAATAGAAATTCCGATGGAAGTAGTACATCAAAAATTCCCTGACCTTTTCAAATATTTCAAAAATTCCCTGACATTTCCCTGACTTTTTGCCTAAATTTTCGAATTCCCTGACTTTTCCCTGTTTTCCAGGTTTTCCCTGACCTGTAGCAACCTTGTTGATAGACGATATTTGGAAAAAGGGATTTAAAGTTAATGAAATAAACTTTTTAAGTTGGCAATATTTAAGAAATTAAAATCATTGAATAAATAAAGTTAAATTAACATCTTAAAAGGCATAAAATCCCTTTATCCAAAGACGCATACCGACCGGAACATAGAATGGTTAGACATTGCGTTAAAACGAAAATAGAATCAAAGCCATCTATCTACTTTTTAAGAATTCATTAAGTTGTAATAATATCTGTAAAATAAAGAAAGTAAAAAGACTCACCCGTATGATGTGTAGAGAAAGTAATACTTACAATTTTTAGACAATTACTTTTATTTCATATTAATGCAGACTTTAAAATATATATTTAAAATTTAAGTGCTTGGCCAAGCTGTATCTAAAATTTTTTGTTAATTATTTAATTTACCAGTACAAAATAAACATATTAATTCTTTCTATTAAATTGACGATGAGAAGAATCATTTAGTGATATGGAATCAATCTTAAATTATACGTGATGATTGTTTATATGGTTGAAAGTTCTCCACTGTCCTATATTGAAATGTAAAGATTATAGATTTTAATATTGAGTTCTAAACAGTTCCTGCGGAAAGAGAATGTTCAAATAAAGAACGTTGGATAATGGGAGTATTAACTGTAGATAGCAGCACACAGAGATCTTTTAGCTGTTCCAGAAGTTTGATGTTGGAGAAATTAAGTAAGATCGCTCCACATTCCTTTTTAGAAACTTAGTTGATCACTAGAGTAGAGGTTCATTATTCTTCTTAAATCAATTTCATTAATCGAGGAGTAAGATTTTATAATTCTTCTAATGTAGTATTGCGCTGTTGTTATATTTCACCACTCGTAAGTTGAAAGTAAAGCTCTGTCTTCAATGATAAAATGATTGTTGAATACCGACGTTGTAGGATGACACTTCTGGATTTCTTCACTTCTTATTTTCTCAATAAAGGATCAGGGTCTTGATTTTTAATGATCTAAACTAAACACATAATATGGCACTGGTATCTTCTTCAAATTCCATGCAGAAGCAGCGTTTTCAAAAACTAGTTGTTCAGCTTGCAGCTAAAACTCATTCTGCCTGGACGCAGCCGAAGCTGCGCCGAGCTCACACACCAACGTCTGTCTGCTTAATCCCTAAAATGACAGACTCAAAACAGATCTCAGCCTGAAAGAATGTGTAAGATTTTGAAAATAGCCAATCCGATGCATTCAAGTACCGCGCGTCCATCCGGGAACGCATGAGTTCAATGAACTATCCGCGTGGGTGTCTCGCAATGTCACCGAATTGTACGAAAAAAATGGCGCAGAAAAGCATCCTTTTATCAATGGCGGACAGAAAGCATCGTGCCAATATTTAAAAATAGAAACATGCAGAAAACGTTAAATTAAATATCTCCAATATTTGTTGACGGATTTTTCTGCAACTTATATCAAATTAATCAGAAAAATATATTCTATCTATTGACTATAGATTATTAAAAAATAAATTATTTTTATTTTCGTTGTTTTAAACTTATAAAGAATGTAGAATCGCGATCTTTTCGGAAAAGTAAACACGAACGTAAAACTTTGTTTACACATATTATTGTTATTGTTTAGTTTAATATATTTTAATGGATGATTGAAAGATAGAATTTAAGTTTGATTGAGGAAAATAAATAAAATTTAGAATAACTTTATTAAGAGGAAACTTAACTATTTTGAAGAGAATTTTCTAGATTGAAGTTGAGTTTAAAATGAATCAATATTAATTTAAGATTGAGAAAGATAAATAAATAATAAAATTGAGATTATTTACTACTAGAGATGTTGCATTTTATAACACCTGTTATTGAATATTTATTCTGAAAGCAGTCCCAAACCTTTCTTACAATTCATTTACCAGAAGTTAAATTATTAAATATGCATTTCAGCAATAATAAACTTAGCACTAATGACGCATTAAATGCATTGACTAAAAATTTGGAACAAGAGGATCAAAATAATGTAGTACTTACTAGCGATGACCCAAACAGTGATTTTGGCTGATATTCAGCTAGCTGAATAGTAACTATTATGCTGAATAGAGAATGTTCGGCTAGTTGAATACCGAATATTCAGCTGGCCAAACACTTTTTATATTTAAGATTTTAAATGTATTAAAAAATGAAATTTTAAAACAATTTTACATAATATTTAACACACATACTTCTATTAGGATAAACAAGACCTTTTTACAAGTAAACTTTACACTAAAAAAATCAATGCTTTAAATTATTTAAAAAGGATAGTTTTAAAAGCATTTTTATTCAACAAAATTTTTTATTTCATGGATTCTTATGAGAGTTAAAACAAATTAAAAAAATGAAAAAAGCAATGTAACAAATTACAACGACCATTTGGAAAATGATTTTTTGAAAGACTAAAATTTAAGACATAAAAAATCGCACGGAGTTGATCATACATTACGTACGCCATGAATTAAATATTAACATTCCTGGACCCATCATGAACAAATTTTAAAAGAAATTTCAGTTTTACAATTTTCGGTACTGTAAATTTTTAAACTTCTACGGAGCTGGTCATACATTACGTATGCCATGGATTAAACATTAATATTCCTGGACCAATTTTAAATGAAATTTCATTTTTAAACTTTTAAACATCCCACTATATTATTTTTTACACCGTCGTATAGAGAAAAAAATGTACTTTTAAATGCAATTTGTTTGAAAGCTGTATCACAATTTGTTTCTGAGTTATTAATTTTTTTTTCTAGTTTTTATTACTTTTTTGTCATAGTGGCAACAGAAGTATCCATCTCTGTTGAAAGTAAAGGGAAAATACAGATTACTGTATAGACCAATCAGAAAACGAATAAAATGCAGGATTCAACTAATAAAACACTTCAGATATGTTTTTGATTTCCTACCCTGACCGAGGACAACAACCATTTTTCCAAATGGTTAAAAATTTTCTTATATTCCAAAACAAGTATTTTAAAATCAAAGTGAAATTTTGTAAGAATTGGAAGAAAAAAAATTAGTCATGTACTATTTATTCGTCAGGACGAGACTAAAGAAAAAAAAATAATAATACAATCTATTCAAATGGTAACAACTCAGCAAGAATTAATAATTTTCTTGTTCCTTTTGATTTAGCAAGGAAATTTTTAAATGCACTAAAGAGCAGTGTCTGGAGAGAGGAATCATTTTCAGATGTAAGGAAACATACAAAATGTTCTTAAATTATTGAAACAAACTTTTATGGAAGATACTGTGATCAAGACAAACGTTTTTGGAAGAAGAAACATCATCTCATCTATTCCATCTAAAACAGAATATATTCAATCAAAAATACAGTGTGTGTCAGCACAAGTTGAAACTGAATTTTCATTCACAACTTTAACAATAATAAAGATATTTTAGCAAGACTGCATTCATAATAATTTAGCTTGTATGAAATGTGGTGATATCATTGGAAATGATTTAGTTTTGACCAGTGACACAGTATAAGTACTGTCAGCTACATTCTGAATAAAGAAATATCTATTTCAGTATTGTTTACATATGAACTGTGGCAATTTCCAGCACTTTTCGTCATGTCATCCTATTTCATAGAAATCAAAGTAACTCTGTTGAAAATATACTTACAATATCACCATTACTGTTAAATTAATGAAAGAAAATGCAAGTTTGATCCAGAGTGAGATACACGGTATTTCTGATGGAATAAGTAAATTGTGATCCTGGTTTCAAGGACAAAAACTTGTCTGTCTCAATGTACATTATGATCCCTTTAGCAAATAAATAATGTAAAAGCATTTGTTTTTATTTAAATATAATTCTATTTCTAATCATTCTGAATATCTTTATTAAAGTTAAAAGTAGAAAATATGTTTGTTTTTTTTTAATTTCTAAATGTTTTTTAAGTATTTGGTTTAGTCGAACAGTTTAATATTTGGCTTAACCCGTTCAGAACTGGCATCTTTTACACGAATTTTATTCGTTTGGCACCACTTTTTATTAATTATTTGACTTAACTTTATAAATCACAAAAATGTCGTAATTAAATAAAATAAAATTTACTCTTATTTTTTTACTGGTATCAAACTCAAGCATTTTAAGAACATTTTGAGGGTGCATATATGCAACCATGGTCCCGAACAGGTTAATCAAATATTTGGTAATATGGGCGAACAGATATTGAATATTCGTTGACACAGTTAAATTATGAAAATAAAATAAAAGACATTACTGATTGCACGAACATGTGGTACAGTCTAAGAACATTATCAATATGAAAGTGGCATATAGAGGTGAGCTGAATGAAAAACTACTGTGTACTTCAATAATGAAAAGTACCTCTAAAGACAAACTTTAAATAAGGATAATTAATAAAAATGCTTCCTATATAAAGCTTTATATACAGGGTGTCCCAAAAACATTGACCTCAGCTTTTATTCCTTAAATATTGATCATAGACATATATTATAAATTGCAAAGTTATATATAAAAAGGTACAGAATTTTATGAAATCAATTGAAATTTTCAGGAAAAATAAATTTGAAGAAATACAAAATTAAAATTTTTATATGGGCCCTGTACAAAAAATTTCCCCAATGAGTAAAATGTGCCCCATACACTAATAAGGTCATGTGCAGAATTTCAGCATTTTATCATCAAAAGTTACAGAGATAATTTTAAACAAAGTTGGTAAGAGTTAACAGTGGCAATCATTGTTTTCTTTCATAATTTCTGTACGACCAATGAAATGCAATCATCCGATATGATTTTTCCCCCTTTGTGAACTCATATTGAGGCATCCAAAAGTGGTTTAAGTCAGCATTTACGTATTTTCATATCTCTGCAACTTTTTATGATAAAATTCTGAAATCTTGTACATGACCCTATTAGTGTATGAGACACTTTTTACTCATTGGGAAATTTTTTGTGCCGGTGCTGTATAAAAATTAAAATTTTGTATTTCTAATTTCAAATTTAATCAATTTCATAAAACTCTGTACCTTTTTTTTTACGTAATTTATAATATATATCTGTGATCAATATTTAAGGAATAAAAATCAAGGTCAATGTTTTTGGGACACTCTTTATATATAAAGTAGAGAAATGAAATATACCCAGATAATCATTGCCTTTGCTCTAAGTTTTCAATTCTTAGAAATAAAGGTTTTTATTAATAAATTTAAATTTTAAGACAAGACTTGGTAATGACATTTACAACTTAATTTTTTTTTTTTTTAAATATTGTAATTATTTTTTTTCTTCATATTTAAACTAGTGTACAATGCAGTGATTGAAAAGAAATCTCTTTTCAAGCGCTACATTGTACACTAGTTAAAATGTTAACAAAATAGTTGAACATTTAGTGCAGATTTGCTTAATTCACAAAAGCCAATGAAATAAAATTCACCATTATCTGAGATTGACCTATGAAGGTCCTGACAAATGTTTAATGATCTAGAATAAATGAAAAACAGAAACAACTACATTTTAAGTTTTATGGAACAGTAAAAGCAAATATGGAAAACTTATAGTAAACGTACATTTTGGCATAAATTTCAAAATACTGCTAATTTTGGAAGTGTTAAAATGGGGTTCTACTCTCTCTCTACATATATATATGTTCCCAAGCAAATCATATTAATATAAGTGTATGTATTAATTCTTAAAACCTGTGCATTAATTATGAACAATTTTGAAGGCTGTATTCCCATAAGGTATAAAATTACATATAATTTAAAAGGTACATATTACAAAGAGAGAGAGAGAAAAAAAATCCTAAATCATAAAATATATTTTTTGGTCAAAGTAGAGTTTTGTGTATCTTTTAATTATATCCTCCTATCTCCCTAATTAGTTATTCATATGACTGATTTTCAAAAGATTTGATAAAAACCTTCACTTCATACAAAACAAAAGAAACGCAATTTTACACTTTGATTATTGACAAGTGATAGTTTATAAAAAAAATTATTAAAAACTGTTGCTTAGATTTTTTTTTTCTTTTTTAACTGACGAAAATAAACATAAAAAGGTAACTCATTTTTTAAATGCTATTTCCCACATGAACTTACAGTAATATGAAAAACATGAAACAAAAATAGAAATACCTGAAGTTTCATTAGAAAATTCCCTATTGCTTTTTTTCCAACAGTTTTGATTTTGTTGTAGTCTACTGTAAGTAATAAATCAGGCTTTCCATCAGCTCCTGTAGTGCGCTCAATATTGACAAAATCTTCTCCAGCTTCTAAGCATACTTGAAGAATAACAAAACGAGCTCTAGAATGGGCCTAAAATGGTAAATTTAATTTTATAAAATTAATAATGCTTGCCAAATTTATTAAATTGCATTTTAATATAATTGTAAATAAAGAAAAGTAGACAAATAATTTTTTTTTCAGAACAAGTTAAACGTATAATAATTATATATTATAAATGAAAAACATGTTACATATACTGCTGCAAAACTCAATACAATTGAAAGAACTTCTTAAATGAACTATTTAATTTTCCTTTTGTATGGCATATTTAATAAATTCTTTTGATTGTATAGTTATAAAGGTATTGTATTGTTTCGTTGTTCAGTACTCAAAGTTTGCAAGTTCTAATAACTCTTCAGATGAATAATTACTACAATTTACGGCACTATACTACTTAGAGATCCTAACCTTTAAGAGCTCTTTTACTATGAAGAACATGAATTTTCAATAATTGCTTTTATACTTTCAATAATTTTGTCAGTAATGCAATATGATAATCTCAATATTCATGGTCAAATGGGAACATGTTACTTATTTTAATGGAAAATAAGTCTACTGATTACAGAAAAATCATAATTGTTGATATCTGCTGTGTTGCAAATAAGACTTTTAAAATCAAAATTAATTACTGAATATGTGATATCTTTTTTAAAATACACTTAATAAATCAAATAATTATATGCTTTGGTTGTAAAAAAATTTTGTGGCAGAATTTTAGAAATATGGAGATCCCAAAGTATCTTTTTTCTATGAAAAAAACAGTAGGAAAAAAAATAAAATAGGAAAAAGTTAGCAATAAAAATGATCAAATAAGTATGACAAAGTAGGACAGATTTGTTCAAAAAATAGGAATACAAATATTGTAAATAAATGTAAATAAATAAAATAATAATAGTAATAATAATATTTAAGATAATGTTTTGAAATGATATGTCAAATATACAATTACTGTTAAACGTCATTTTTCTTTGTCAATTTACAAATAAAATAAAGAAATGATATTGGCACCTAAATAGCCATGCTCTGATGCATTTTCAGAACAATGAAGGTTAAAAGTATCCAGATTTTATCTGAAAAGAGGCAAAGGGCAGGCTTGAAAAGGAATACCATGCAATGGAAAAATAATAAAAGCCAGGTCCTCAAGTAACTTGTCTATGTGTTTGCATTTTTTATGAACTAGCCACAACTACACTAAAAATTAATTCCGAATGATGACTAATTATCTGCAAATTAATGTCAAAGGGAATATCATATGAAACAAAGAGCATTCAAAAAAGGACAAAATACTACAGTTTATCTTAACAGGATATTCAAATTTCATAATGATCTAAGCTTTAAAAGACTGCAGACAATGATCTGGCATAATAAAAAAGGAGGATTAAAAAATAACTGGAATGGCAGTTCATGGCTTGCACAGCACACATTTCTCCCACTAGGTGTGCACCACACAATTCGTTCAAAGTCATATTCACTCAATGCTGTCACTGGAAAAGGTTGTGTCTGGTCACAGTGCGTTTTTTTTTTTTTTTTTGTAAAAGCATTTTTACAAGGTCAGACTTAAGTGAACAGCGTGCAACAGTGAAATTTTAATCCAGCTCGGGAAAAATGCTGCTGAAATAGTTTTGATTTTGCCAAAAGCTTACAAAGATGATGCTATGGGAAAACTCAAACGTACAAGTGTTTTTCTCATTTTAAAAAAAGTGAAATGTCAATCGATGACAATGCTCATTCTGGATGTCCTTCAATTTCGAGAATTGACAAAAATGTCGAGAAAGTTTGTGCAATTGCACTTGAAGACCAATAGCGGATTATTGAAGTAATCACATAGTTATTTGACCCAATTTGTGGTGGACATGAGACTGGTGTTTCCACCATGACAATGTATCTGCTCATGAAGCCTTATTGGTTTCACCAGTTCTTGGCTAAAAATGACATGAGTCGTTTGCCCCATGCCTCCTACACACATGTCCTTGCTCTGTGTGACTTTTTTTTCTTTTTCGTTTCCACGAATGAAGAGGGACATGAAAGAACATTGCTTTAATGATGTGGAAGAAATGAAGAAAAAAAAAGTGGCAGGGCCTTGCAGCAATACAGACAGATGAGTTTGAACAATGTTTCAAACAATGGAAACACCAATTAAATAAGTGCATAAAGCTATAATAAAAGCTTGTCTTTAAAACTGTTTATTTTACTTATAATTTTATTTCAATTTATATTAAAAAAATAAGCTTAGGGGTCATCTTCATACTGAAATTGTACCAAACTCTGACAATTCCAATACGGACACCTAATTTTAACATCATATTTGGCTTTTACAGGAAATTTTACCTTAGGATTTGAAGGGAAGTCTTTCAGTCCAGTGGTTTAGGAAATATGGAAATTTAAAGTTTAGAATTTTTAATGTTCATTCATTTGTAATTGTTGCAAAACAAATCGCAATCTGGGTAGTTTTTATGCAAAAATTACAAACTACTTTGGCAGAATGAGCTGCAATTTTGGATTGGCATATTTAAAGTTTCTAAGATTTTTGTAAAAAAAAAAAAAATAAATAAATATTAGTTACATTCTATATTTTTTTTTCAAAAGAATTATGAATTTATAACCAATGAATATAACAGAAATCATTTTCTAAAAGCTTCATGTATGTGAACCCAAAATTACAGCTCATCCTGCCAAGTAGTTTTTGAGTTATGCTCAAAATACTATCCACATTGCAATCCGTTTTTCAATGATTACAAATGGCAATATATATTCCAAACGGAGAAGTAAAATATTTATTTGCTTAAAAGACGTTAATAAACATTAAAAGTAAATTAAAAACCTATAGTGAGATGTTTCAACTCCTTCATTGAGTCGTCATCAGAATGTATAACAGAAATTACAAATACAATGCATACGAAAAATGGAAAAAAATCATCGAATACAAACAAGTAAGCATATAATGCACCCTACATTTTCACCATCACACGTGTTTCCTTTATTTTGCGACTCTGCAAGTTCTCCAACCATTCAATCCATATATTTAGGATGCGGAAAGATAACGTATCGTTACAAATCCCTGAACCTCTTAAATAAATTTCAATGGACTCTCTTATAAATAATTGTAAATAAAAATTAGACCTGAAAATTAATTTACTCTCGTTAAAAAGTATGTTAATGCTCTCTATTTGATTCAGCCGGGATAAAGCAGATGACGACTCAGTGAAACAGTTGAAACATGTCAATACAGGTTTTTAATTTACTTTTAATGTGTTTTTAGTAATGTCTTTTAAACAAATAAATATTTTACTTTTCCGTTTGGAATATATATTATGATATGGTCATTAGTGGACGTAACTAAAGCTTATTACTCATACTTACATACATTTGATTACAAATGAGTTTATTGTTTCAATATTCCAAATGTTAACTCTATAATTCTTAAACTACTTGACAGAATGACTTACCCTTTGGTATCTTACAGTAAGATTTACCAGAAAAGCCAAATATGAAATCAAAATTAGTTGTTCCTATTAGTTTGGTACAATTTAATACTAGTTTGGTACAATTTCCATATGAAGATGACCTCCTAAGCTTATTTGTTTAATATAAATTGAAAGGAGAGACAATTTCCACTTGAACAGCTTTTGGGGTTTTTTTCTAGGACAAATGGGTGATTAAAATGAATTTTTTTTTGGTGGGGGAGGAGGGGAGGGGGGGTTGACTGTACATATACATGTGAATTCAACAAACCTGCAACCATGATTCTGTCTTTGGCGCATACATCCTGAGAGATTCAATACCCACTCGCATCATTCCTAACCAGGCGCAATGCAGTACTTTCTCTGCCTTTTCTCCTTCATGGCCAAATATTCTAAAAAAATAAATAAAGATGCTTGCATTAATATGCTCACCAGATTCAGTCATACACACACATAGTAAATAACAATCTAAAATTTGTAATCCACAAATTTATAAACTATATTTCTTTCTATTTTTTCAATGTAAGTAGTTCAATTTATACTTAAGTTTCTAAAATGCAAGCAATTAAAAACAAATTCTTCAAATTTATGCTTAAATAATCAAGAAATATAATACAGCACAAGATCATTATAACACAATTTTACATCATGTGATTCTCTATATAATTCACAACTTCAGAAATGCAAAAACTGAATTTTGCAAGTTAAGAAGTGCCTCAACTTCTCCTTACAGAAATATTGCTATCCTCTAGATCTAGAGAATTCAATTTTAGACACAATTCCATCTCATACACGTAAACAGCTCTTCGAATGGGCAGAGACCAGATTTTTAACTGGAACATGTTGACTAACAACAATAAATTATACAGTAAAACCTGCTAAAACCGAATTTCATAATGAAAAGTTTCCGTTTTAGGCAGGTTTTCGTATTAGAAGGTATGTAGTACCCCTTCTCTTGAAAGCAGACCAGATGCTAGATTTTTTATTTAGGGTTCCCAAAATGAATGCTAATGGTAAAAAAGGAGTATTTTAATCTCTTAGAACCTCTGAAAAGCATGGTGGAAAAGTGTGGGCACAAGTGCAGAAAATTTTCATGACCTAATTTCTTTTAAAGATTAAAAAAAAAAAAAAAGGGCTTTTAACAATGTTGGGAAATTTAATGTGAGCTGCATTCCGATTCTGTGTGAGCTGCATTAGATCTAAAATGATCTCAATTAAAGTATTGCAGATGAAATTTTGTTGGAGGTCGAATGTCGGCAGAAGGGTCAGAAGTAGCATGGTACAAGTAGTGAAGCAACTTTTTACAATAGATTGTAGTGTAGCACACTATATTTTGAACAATGTAGTGTAGTGAGTAACACAATAGAAAATTCAGTAGTTTGTAGCAAGAACCGACACTACTTTTAACACTTATTTCAGAAGGAAAATATGCCATTCTACAAATCACCTCAACAGTTTGTGAATCTCAGCGGCAAATCTCTGCTGCAGTGTACATCAACACATCACATGAAGTCATAGATTTTTCCTATTTACATTTACTGCTAAAATTAAGTACTAATTCACCAAAGGAATTAATTTTTTTACTGGCAACACCAATTAGTTCCGAGGCAAATTTTTGACAATTTTTTTCTGAATCAGCAAACATTTAATAATTCATATGAAGCACAAAACAAAATTAATAATTTATCAGATAACACTTGCTATAAAAAGTCAAATTATTTCCCTGAGATTTCTATTTCAAAAACTCTGTGGTCACAAACAAAAAAAGGTAGAGTCTCAACAAAGGAAAGGAGCTGTGATAAACATGTCTTCAACAGAAGATAAGACATCAAAGATAGCAACAATGGGGCCGAGGTAGCTGGCTGTAGCCTGTTCAAAGCTTAAGGGATGACTGGCACCTTTTTTCTACCACCCTCCATAAATGGGTATCGAAAGGAATGGCTTTGCTAAAATTCCTGTGCAACGGGAAAAGTATGTTATTTAAAGCATGCTATTGTATGTGTGTATATTCAATGTAGCTTGGCTTTTTGTCTTATTAGAGCAATTATCCTACAATTCATGGCAAAATATGCTTTAAATAGAAAATAGCATATTTTTAAAGTTTCCCTTTAGTACAATTAATTAACTAAGCTTTCTAAATCATTTACGAATTTAAAATTTAGATTTAAAAAGTAAGTTTGAAAAAAAAACTATACCACATAACTTTGATTGCATAATTCTAACCGCATTATCCCATATTATCATTTTATTGGGCTATGGCATAAGATGTGAAAATTCATTTTTGTTTATTATTCTAATTAAGTTGTGATTATTCATTAAAAAAAGTAATAAAAATTATGTTGCATGTAAAATTACATATTTACAATTTTAAAATAGTCTTTGTTAGATTACAATAAAATCTCACCAGAAACATGTTAAACTTTTTCAAACAGTGATTTATTTTATGTTCATTATTTTTTTAGATTTTAATTAGACTAATTCAGACAACTCGTTATGATGAAAATGTCTACTGACACGAACATATCACTTTTTCAGTTTTATGATTTCTCATTTACTTTACACATTTAAAAAAAAAAGAATGAATGCAAATTTAATGTGATATGTTTCCAATACACATTATATCAACATACTCCAGAAATTGTTTTTCTGCTCAGATGTAGTGATAACTAACTAATATAAATTCTAGCAAATATTATAGTTTTGAAAACGATGTCAATACAATAAATTTGTGATTTTTTTTAAGGGGGGGGGGGGGGGTCTGAGTTTTCTTTTACTACAATTTTTTCAAAACTAATGCTTTTAATTTTCTGAACAAACTGAACTACTTGCTTGCATTTCTGCTGCTTCTTTTACTTTTCTTTTTTTTTTGCAGATTTCGATTTCAAAAAAAAAAAAAAAAAAAATTCTGCTTGTGTGTGCCCATGGCTACACGCATGAATCTTTCAGAGCTTTTTAATGAAAAAATCGCTATTTTTACATAAAAAACTTTCTGGAAATAAGTAATATAATGCTTTGGTCCAAACACATTTGGACCATGTTTATAAGGTAAATTTAGCAATGTATAAAATTAGCTATATTATGCAAAAAGTTATGTAATATGCATAATTTGTGGTCCCAAGTAATGCAATATAAAGATCTACTGTATACTGATATATTCTAGATGTATTTGGCCTTGTTCACAAGGTAAGTTGAACAACGTGTGAAATGTAATCCGTATAAGGCATAATTCTATAATAAGTAAATCCTCGCACCTCAAGCTGTACATTATAGAGATTTTCTACTGTAATATTATCATCTGCTATACTAAAAAGCTCAAACTAGCAAGAAATTTTAATATACTATTAAAAAATGTCACAATATATATATATATAATTTTTAAATGATTATTCTGTTACTCACAATCCTTTAACAGAAATACATTAAATATTCAAATATATTAACATTTGTTGTGATTACTGTTTGAAAATTTTTTGTAGCATTTCATTTTGTAACCCATGTATAACAACGATACTGTTAGTTTGTTGTTATGTTAATGACAATGAATAATGTAAAACAAAGCCTCAAATAGATTATTCATAGTTGTTTGGGTTTCTTTCTCATAAAATTAGAAACACATTCTGTTTTGTACTTAACACAACAGATCATTTTACATTACTGACAAAATTATTGGAAGATTTCCAAGTGTTTATTCAAAATCATCGTTTTTTATTAAAATAACTTTCAGAGTTGGCATCTCACAAGTAAAGAATCATGCCATATTACCTTTATGGCCAGAGTTAAAAATTGGACATGCACTGAGTTAAAGAAAAAAAAAGTGATGATGTATTGAATATTTTAAAACCTCTAAGAAATCACAATATTGTTAGGTCTAGAGTATGGTCTATTAAACACTTGTTTAACTAATTGCTTGCAGAAGAGATATGAAAATTAAAAAGCTAACTTTATATGTATACAAACAGCAGCTAAGCACATGTTGCCTTTTATAACACTGTGAATTACTTTCAAATGCTGAGATAGATTTTGCATATCCGCCAGGAAGTTTTCGGCTTTTTTGGGTGGATGCATTGCTAGTACAATATGATCAATTCTAATTTGTCTTTCTTGCACGACTCAAAGGCAACATAAACTACAATATAAGCTTGCTCAAAGAGCTGGGTTGAAACATATTTCATATCAAATCAGTTACAATATTGTCAAGGGTTAATGCAAACTAATGTCAAAATATTTAAAATGTGTGGTAAGGAAAGCAAAGAAGATTTCACCTTAAGTAAAAAAACTTTATATTTGGGGAAAAAAAATCTAAATTGATACTGCACTATATTATTTATAATAAAAATATAATTTAAAATAAAAGTACAGTCAGCTAAAAATATAACTTAAGGGTGTATTCGAAAAAATATGTTTCCACCCTCAACAGTTTGAAATTTTCTGAGACATTTTCAGACTCATTTTTAAAAGTAAAAACATGAAACTTGCTGGGGTGATTTTTAAAGAGATGTATAAGAGGCTGTGTGATTTCATTTTTTGCTCAATTAATTAGAATTTGAGTTTTAAACAATTATTTTCTCAGTATGGCCATCTTTTTCATTCCCAGATCTCTCGCTTTGGAAAACTCAGTTCAAAATGCCAACTTTGACAGCGTTTTTTACAATATTTTCTGCATTTATCAAAAAATCAAGAAGCACAACACATTATGTAGTTCCTAAATAAGAGAATTTCCCAGTTTTATGCGTTTGAGAGCAAAAATGAACTTAATGATAGGGGACAACAAAACAAAAATGCTTGAAAAAAGACTTTAAAAATATTAAAACAGAAAAATTGTCGATCTAAAGATTTTAATTCCTGTTTTGAAGATTCAATATTCATGAAAGAATTCACAGAAAAATGAAATACTGAAAAAAAAAAGCGTAAAAAATGAAATATAATCACCCTTGTACTATATGCATAGATGCCAACATTGTAAAGACTATATCAAGAGTAATCTAGTTAAATTTCAGGAATTTTGGATACTTTTCATGGGTCAAAAATTTGCATTTCAGGAGTCCTACAATTTTTTTTTTTACAAACTGTACATTTTAATAATTTTTATAAATATATTCTGAATCCTCACGTCTTACAGCATTTGCACTTATCCATACAAACATAATTGAAATAAAAGTCATAATTTTTTACTTTTTAAACTAGGAGCTCTATCCCTTATGAGTTACGCTCAACAATCCACATCCAGGCACTGACCCAAAGGCTTTTATACACACGCTAATTTGTTCTGTTTTAAAAAAGATTACTCAATTATGGAAGATTGAATGACTATATCACCACTCATGGTGATCCTCTGTAATCAGGTTGTCATGAACTTCCCTTTGACTAAGGCGATTTTTTGGCTCCCAATGCTGCATACACCACTGCAACAGCTGAGGGCTGTTTTTATGATTAAGTAAAACCAATTATATATTCTGAAAATCAGCTTGTATAAAATGGGTTAAGCAAAAAATGTGTCTGTCTTCTATACTATGGAAAATATTCTTTCTTTGGATTAGAATCTATAAAAACTTTGTTGTTTGGGGTTAACATTTTGAATTGCATCATTGAAAAGCACCATATTTCGAAAAATTATGCTTTATACAGTCAACTCTGCGAAATCCGCCGATGTATAATCCGCAAATACCCGCACTACATGTTGGAATGTAAACAATTAAAATTGTTAGTAAAATTTTAACTCAAAAGCTAAATTTGGTACATATTTTTTTCAGAAATCAATTTTCCAATGAATAAATATTTAAATATAAATTGGATATAAATATTTAAATTTCCTTTAGTTACAAAATGTTATCTTGGAGCAAGAAATAATAAGTGTTCATAGACTACAGAAAAAAATTATTGGCAACAAACCAAAACATGAATAATTAGTAAAAATTCTATATAATTTAACTTTTCTTTAATCTTAATTATTAAATATGTTAACCCAATGTTGCATTATGTTTTTCTTGTCCATTGTAATTCTTGTATAGTTGTTCCTAATTTATAGTCAGACTTTAAAAAATAAAATGTAAACAAAGGGATGATCTATAATCCGCTAAAATGTATAATCCACAAAACCCTCGGTCCCTAAGTGTGCGGATTTTACAGAGTTGACTTGTTTTATTTTTATATCAGGTTTCAAATCTTTTCAAGAATAGATAAAGTTTAAACATGAAATCAGTTCTCAATTTTAATGCAACTTCATGCATATTTTTTGTTTTATTTATAAAATGAACATTTTAATTAAAAATATATATGAATTTTTTAATACCTATATATTGAATAGCAATTCATACAAAATAAATTTACAGTATTTTACGTATACATTTACCTGTATTTATGCTGCATCAAGTGATGAAATATATAAACAAATGAGCTGACCCATTATGTCTTTTAGGCCACATGATTCCCAGAGTGACATTCCATGAATATTGTCCATAAGAAAATCGTTTAAATGTATAGTTTTAAAATTTGATGCAATTTTCACCATTAAATACTTTTCGCACATAAAATTTTAATTATTTTTAGTTTTCTTTCTTTTTTAATATTAATGTGTAAATATATTTTTCAATTATAAAGTGTTTGTAAATATTACTTTTTGAGCTTTTTAAACCCTGGCAACAGCAGGTAAAAAAAGTTTTATCTATGAATAAAACCTCTATTCAAATAATGAATTTTAAAAAATAGACAAATTAAAAAAATATATTGGATAATGCACACCACAATCTAGTCAAGTATATGCATGCAAAAGATGGTTAAACTGCTATGCATAATTTTTGATCCTATAAAACTAACTGAACTATCTTGATCAATTTCAACATTAAATGGTGCTTTAAGTAATTCACTGGTTAAAAAACAGTCTGCTTTGGCATATTTATCAAACATTTCTCTATAATAACTACCAATTTTCATTTTTTCATACGCAATAGTCTTTTATTTATGAGCGGAGAAGGGATAAAGGTCACAAACATAATTACTCAGCTGCTGCAGTATAAGTTACATTTTTTAAACTAAAGAAATGTGATTTCTTTGTAATAATTTTTTAAAAAAAGAATTAAAACTTTTTTTTAGCACACAGCAAAAAATTTGTGATCGATATGGTTGAAATTTTGTGACTGATGGACTAATACGTAATTTCCCCCCTGTGATTGATTGACCAAGTTTAGGATTTTAAACAATGACTAACTGACAAATCTTACCAAATTTTTTGCAACTGATTAACAAAATATGTGATTTTTTCTGAGATACATTAATGAAATTCCCAGTTTTTTCCACGATTGAACATTTTTTTTTCAGAGGCTATTAATTTTAAATTAATTAAATTAAATTTAAATTAATTTATTTTTTAAATGATATTAGACATTTTTTTTAAAATCAATAACCGACTGACAAAATTTGGAATTTTTCTGCATATAATTGATAGAATTCACATTTTTTCCCTCTTCTTATCAGCGATTGATAAAATTAATGATTTTTTTCTGCATCCGATTAATGAAATTTTTGATTTTTTTTAAATCATCAGTAGACATGTCTTTGATAAACATAAAAATTGTTTTGAATCTATTTTTTGGCTAGATAATTTTTATTCTTTGCACCTATTTTTCCGAAATACTGATTTTTTAGAATTCTGCAAAAAAGAAATTATTCGAGGAATTCAGCAAAATATAAAAAAATATATTTATGAAAAAAAATCACATCACAGATTGAAGAACTTTCCAGTTTGACAGGAAACTAAAATCTACCTTTGGTAGGATATTTTAAAATTAGGTGCAGATTTATTTTATATTTTCTACTTTATTACCATTCTACGTTATTTTAGCCAACAATTCCAGAGAAACTCCAGAATGATTGGAGATGTTGGCATCGATGCTGTACGTGAGTAAGAAAAAAATAACAGTTAGCATGCATACTTTAAAACATCTGGTTCAAGAGATAAGTAGAGTGCTGTAGAGTCGGCCCTGCATTCTTCATAGGGTGATGCAAGAGAACCAAAAACCGAATCATAACCCTCTCCAACATCATAGAATGTAGTAATCTGAAATAATAAAATGCTATTGCAACATCATGAAAAAATAATTTAAAAAAATTAGTGAAATTTCATTAAAAAATATATAGTAAATGCAAAATTTAATTTATTAATCATTTTATCATTGCAGCACATCATTACAGCTTTCTATCTACTTCCGGAAAAAAAGGACAAAAAATTAATAACAAAGGGTTATTCCAAATTCAATAATATTAGCATTACTAACAAAAAATAATATAACAGAATATAAGCTATTTTGTAACATCCAGTCGTTGTGTCGACTGGATCTGACCGAAATGTGGTTAAATTCTCTCGTCTCAGACTAAGGTATAAAATGTTCATTTAGATTAAACTCGTACAATTTTGACATAACTTGGCATGGTCAAAAGCAGGACATTTAATGTCCTGCATAGCAGTTATGCAGGGCGGGTCATGAGACCAATGAAAATTGGGACACCTGTAGCACTAGAGGCAGACAACCATAAAGTTCAGACACTTTCATTATCGCCTATTTGAATGGTGGAGACAGCATGTTGAAATTTTGCTTTTGTCTGAAGAAATAGGTCAATCAAAGCCTATGAAATGCTCAATAAAGTTTATGGAGAGTCTGTTCTTCCCTTTACAGGTAGAAGATGGATTAGGATGTTTAAAGAAAGGAGACAGTTAATTTCAAAGGAAAGAGAATTGAAGCTCCAGTGACTGCATTTGCAGGTCAAGTAAAATCTTGAATAGCATTACTAGCACTATTAAAAATATTGCATTAGTTGCCACCCTTAGGTTTGTAAAAGAAAAACTACACAAGGTCCATGCATATTGGTTTCCAAGACTTCTCATACTCTAACAATAGGAAGTTCATGTGCAAAAGTCATGTTAGATGAAAATTAAATGAATTCCATAATGTGATTGACAGGGATGTAGTAGAGGTTTTTGGTGTGATGGTATATGCTGTATATGCCTTCTGGCTAATTCTGTATACCCTCCATAGCTATACTGTATACTCTCTGGTGTATACCCTCTGCTTAGAGCGTATACACTCCTTTTTTTTTTTTTTTTTTTTTTTTTTTTTTTTTTTTTTTTTTTTTTTACTATTACACCACTGGTGAAAGAGCACCTTTGTGGTCAACATTACACATACAGGCAGCAAAGGCCATTTTCAAGTATCTATCAGAAGATGGCTCTCAGCATGTCTTTGATGGGGGGGGGGGGGGGGTGCTCAATCAAATGGGAACTACTTTAAAAAGGACCATCAAAATCTGGATAATGAGTGAGAGTGGTTATCATTAAAAAAATAAATAAAAAATCTTTATTAAACAGCCCTCATTAAATCTATGTTGCTTAATATTAATAAAATTTAACTACAGACAATGGGAATAGGTATTCTGATAGAATATTATCTATGAGTTTAAAAGAAAATTTTTAAACAAACAAATTTGAAATATCTGCACATGAAACTAACTGTATGAATTATAAAAATGTAATGACTGCAAGAGCAAAAATAAGAAGACAAAATATTTAGAATTTAAAGAGTATAACCTTTTCACCAGTTTCTAAATGTTTAACTTTGTCTACATCAAAGTTGAAAGTTCCATCTTTATTCTTTTGAAATAGTTTTCCACTTCCATGACCTAAAAGCTCATGTAAGCCAACTTTAACTTCAAAGGCTTCAACAAAATAACTTTCCAGAAGCTCCTGAAAAAATATAATTAAATTAAAGTAAAATTATTATTATTGTTAACATATTATATGTCTATTAATTTCAAAACTCGAGAATTAAGAGTACAAGAATGAAAATATAGGAGCATACTAAAAAGATTAGAAAAAGGATTTTAAATACAGACATCACACAACGAAACTGTCAGTTTTAAGATATCCTATCACTCTAAATAGAAAAAAATAACTTCATTGGAAAACTTTGATTTTTCATTTTCAAGATTAGCAATCATTAACTAATTATGTCACATTTCAAGAGGATGGCAGGGATTCCACACAGTGTGGTAGAAATGATATGTGACATCACATCTAGACAATTAGGTAGGTGTTGTTTACAAGAAGTACAATGAAGTTTATAAAAAAAAATATGTTTGAGTGACATCCCATCTGATGCAAGGTCCATATGATATTTAGTTACTAAACATCCAAATATATTTATTTAAATATTCATGTAGCTTTTGTAGATTATAATTTTGCTGTACAAACCTGTTAAACAACACTACAAGCAAATACCAAAAATGTAGAGGAATAAAGAATTTATGACTGTTATAAAGATTAAGATTCATCCTAAAGTGTTGCAGTCCAATGTGCAAGAGAAATATTGTATTTGTGCATGATGGATGCTATGTATTTTAACAAAGATTGGGTTGACAGCAGTCATCTTCCTAACACTTCCCAAAAAGAAGGCATGGTGTATGAGATTCCCATAATAAATACAAACAAGTAATATAAAAATTTTGTTTTTAAAGTCAATTCCTACTTAGGCCATCAAAGAAAAATTTAATATAATCCCTTAAGCTAATATTAGTTTTTGTTGCATTAAAATTTCTCAATTTGTTGATTTTCTATAAGCAAGTAGGTTTACAATGGAACTCTATGGGAATTTGGCGAAATATTAGAGATATCACCAAGTTGGCGTCACTTTTGGCGACTCATTTTGGCCGCCAAATTTGGCAATATATCACTAAGTTGGTGACAAACTTGGCGGTATTTGGCGACAGAACAGGGTCCCCCCTATGGTAACCCTTTATTCAAAATATTTTCATTGATCTTCAATAACCAATGGCCGCCATTTTGTTTCCCATGCAAAACTAAAATTAATTAATTAAAATTTAATTAATTAATTAATATTTGAAAAAACTGTATTAACATCAACTGTCATCCAGTACAAGTAAAAAAAAATTATTTCAACTTTATAGGATGAATAATGAGTGTTTTATTAACGATTGAAAATTTGAACAAGATAAATATATAAATAAACTAGGGGGCTCTACGAGCTACGCTCGCCAACCCCCGTTCAGGCACACCAAAATCCAAAAAGCACGCTAATTTGATCGGCTTTAAAAATATTGAATTTTTAACAGCGCTATAAGATAGTTCTTTTAAATAATTCATTTTAAATGTATCGTTTCAAATCTGACGTAATTTACACCAAAGTTTTATTTCTCTTATTAATATTCACGTGAAAATACTTTTGTTGTTAAAAGGAAATATTATTTGCGCTGTCTTCGAATTCACGATAATAGTTGAAAAGATTATCTCAAAATATCTCGCGCAAATATATTTTTCAATTTAAATTGTTTTGCCATATTTTTTGGCCATTTTAAATATGACGCAATTTCCTCCATTTACAAGTTTTAACGCATAATAATGATTTTTTTTATTTTATGATTTTGCTTCTCTTTTAAAATTCAAGTATAATGGTTCTTATGACGAAATTTTCCTGCTTTTAACATGTAATCATTTAATTCTAATTTTAAAGGTTTTTTTTCTGTTTGTAATAGTCACGCGTAAATAAATTTTTAATTTGAAGTAAACATTATTGTTTGCGCTGTTTATACAATTGGCAACAGTTTAATTAATAACATTTTCTAAATTTTGTAAAAAATATATCTCGAAATGCTGAAAATTTGAATTTAAAATAGAAATAAAACCTCACAAAATGAATCAAATAAGAAAAATAAATGCAATCTGCACACCAGGAACTTATAACGTATAAAATGATCTAAAAATGATTAAATTCTCATGTATAGCTTTTGCTCCAATAAAACTTTTTTAATGGAACGATTTTGTCCAACTTTAGCATTAAATATCTCTTAAAATAATTCTTCGATTTGAAAACTGTCTGCATCAGCGTGTTTATCAAACATTTCTCTATAATACCACCGATTTTCATATTTTTTTATGCAAGTTTTTTTAATATTAACGATGAAAGGCCATGCTTAAGCATTCAAATTGGATGTACCCGGAATATCTACGCAGATTTTCATTGGTCCATTTCCAAATCAAAACTTTTTTTTATATATAGAAGGATAAATATAGGGAGAGTGTGAGCTAATAGTAGGAATTGAAAAAAATTAATATGAAGGACAATGAAATCAATATGATTTATATGCTACAGCAGATGAAAGCAGGTCCTTATTATCGCATGGCCAAATCGAGACTTTGCCCAAGGGCCCGGGACCTCAAGGGCCCCCCCAAATCCATATATTAATTTATAAAATAATACTTTATTTTCGCAATTCCAACTTTGAAAATTTTCAAATACAAAACACAAATTTCATCTTTAAAAGATTTTACTAAACTTTCTGAAAACAAATTTCATTTTGAACTCACAGAGCTCAATGCTTTCACAAAGCTAACCTCAATCACTATTAAATAAAAAATATTATTTTGATTTTAACAGATTACATTAGCAATAAACTTAAATCATATCTAAACTTTAGGGGTTGAAAATAATCAATTCTGATTGTCATAAGATAAATTTTCTTCCGTATTCAAAGTATTTTCTTTTAGCTTTGAGCTAAATATGAAAAACAAACCCAAAATTGCCATCTTTTTAGATTTATTGGAAAAACACTTTCTACTTGTTTAACAAAATATGTTTAACACACATTTGTAAAAAAATTAAAAAATAAACGATAATAATCTAATATTGTTTTCAGTTACAAAAAATATGACAACATAAGAACAGGGGAAAATATATAAATTCAGCATGACAACATGCAATGTAGAGGGAGAGCAGTGTATAAATAAAACCACAAAATTTGCATGATGTAATTAATGGATGTATATAAAGAAGTATCTTTAACCTTAGTTTAACTAAATATAGTTAAAAGCATATTAAAAACATCCAACTTTATAAAATAAAGTCTTTACAATTAAAAACACAAAATAATTTTATTTATTATAATATAACAGTCATAGCAGATTCAGCAATTAAAAAAAAAAAAAAAAAAATTCTTTTACACAAATTCTTGTTCACACAGTGAAGAGAAGGAAAATTTTTTTTCAACTGGATAACTCATCTTCAAAATTGGAGTAGCATAGTTGAGGTTTATTCCAACAGGACATCCTGCTCTGGACATTTTTCGCTCTATCGGAATAAACCTCAACTGTTCTACTCCAACCTTGAAGATTCTTTTCACATACTTGTATGAGTACATAGCACACAAAAGAAATTTGAGATTTTTAACAGCTGTGACCTGTGCTGGTAAATTCACAGAACATACGAAGTCAGTTTTGTTACAGTGAATCTTTCATATGAAATGTAGAAAATAATTTTGAAAAATCAGAATTTACAAAAAAGCATTTGACAGACAAGATACCGTAATTATTCACAAATAATGTATCATTTCAAAACTTTGACGCTGTTAACCTAAAAGTTTCTTTACATTAAAAAAAAAAATGTTCTTTACCGGGAATGAAAAAGCACTTAAATATACTTAAGCACTTAAATATATGATACAAAAAGTCTGCACAACAGAACTTGTTCTAGAATGTATAATAAAGTATTTCATATATAACAGTATAGTATGAGTTCCTATAAGGTAACCTTCTGACCAAACTCAACTTGGGATGTACCGAATATTCGGCATATTTTCGGTATACAGCTTATTTAGCCATACTACCGAATGTTTGGTTTGGCAAAAAATCAAAATATTTGGCTATGTCGAATACAGTCGAACTCAGTTAAGATGCATTTCAAGGGAGTGGTCAAAAGTTGTGTATTTAGCGTGAACGCATATTAAACGTGATTTGTATAATATTGCAGGAACTGCCCATATTTACCCATCTAATTGTCTAAATGAACTTTAGGGCTTTCATTTATATGTTTACGATCAAAAATTGTGCCTTTTGTGTATATTTATGTTAATATTTAAGTGCATTCGAATTTAACAGATTATTTCTTTTTACAGAATCAAGTAGAATAAAAACTGAAAATAAATATGAATTTAAACGCAGCTTCATTGTCGATTAATACATTTCAACCAAAAATAGAACAACAAAAATACTTTTTTTCCTGCAAGCTTAATTTTTTTAACACAAAGAAAAATATTAAATTTTTGAAGGAAAATCCAGTTATTAAAATCATATTTAGGGTGGATTTTTTATAATGGGCCAAAATGGATATTGACAATTTCAAAAAATAAAATTTAACTTAGAGCATATTCAAAGTTATTTTTAGTATCACCGTTGATGGCAAATTGGGTAGTATGAATATTTGAGCTAAATTTTCTAAATAAGTTTGTCTATTTAGCGTATGTTGAGAGAAAAAAAGGTGAGAATGTCAATTGGGTGACTTTTAAAAACCAGTTGTTTACAAAAGTATTAGACGGAGAATGATACATTTTTTTAAATATATAAAATGGTCTGAATAGTTTATCAAGAAAAAAGTCTTAAAACAATCTACATGAATATATTTTTTCATAAAAAAGGGGACAGAAAGTTACAAAAAAGTAATATTTTGTAATTCCACATATAAAAGTTTCAATTAAAAAAAAAAACATACTGAAGAGAAAGCTTTAAACATATCCATTTCCTTAAACAGTACATACTGATAAGTTTTTAAGACAAATTAAATATATATATATTATTTTAATTTAGAAATTTAGAAATTATTAATGTGTCACCCCATTGACGCTAGTGTCACCCCAATGACGAAGTGTCATCCTATTGAAGAATTTGCTTTGGGATGACACTTGAGGATGATCATTCCATACTGGACACACTATTATTATAAATATGAATTTTATGGGTATATAAAGAATATAACACATTGAAATAAAAACAAATACATATACTGCCCCAAAATTTTATACTTTAAAAGTGATGAAAAACAAAACTTATTTATTGAAGACATAATGGCCTCGTTTGTTAAAGGTGGGCTCGTTTAGAATTTCAAGTATCTGTTTCTGATCAATAAAGTCTGTGTCATCATTCTCTGGGAAAATGTAAAACTCCACAATCTTTGATTTCTTCAGAAACTTCACCTCGTACATCTCATCAATTTCAACAGACGTGATTTTACCAATAAACTGATGCTTGCTTCTTTTCCCTAAATATTCAACTCTTACCCATGTACCAACATTAGGAATTTTATGAGAGATGCTTGAAACAGATTGTGGAAGTACTAATTATGAGAGTGAAGGAAAAAAAGAATGTTTAAGTGGTAATTTTTTAACATTGATAATCAAAAATATAATGCAATTAGAAATAAATAACTTAAAAAAGGATACATAAAGTTGGTTCTACAGGCACCACATTGAAGTCAAAGATAGGCTTGTCCGATGGGAAGTGATTACAAATAGAGTCGAGGCAGCAAACAAAACAGCTGAGACTTCGGAGAAAGATTCTTGGCCTTTGCTCTTTTGAATACGTAATTTGATGAGTTATCATAATATTTGGGATTGCTGGTAATTTGCTTGGTAAGGATGACCTCATAGCTTCAATTTCTTCTTCTTTAATAAGAAGAACTTCCACCTTACTTTCCTGAAAAACTTTAACAAAATCTTCTGCTGATGATATATCATTGCCATGCATTACAAAAGCATCTGCGCTTCTTTTCAAAAAACCTCCTACCCCATCCATAGGTCCTTTACCGTGTCCGCTTTCGGAATAGTTCCAGGAGAAAAATTTTATGTTTGAAAGAAAGGCGGTATTCTGTGTGATCATGAAAAATATGTTTGACCTATTTCGTTATTGTGATGTAGGCCCATCTGAGAAGAAATGAATGGTGTCGATATCTGGAATTTTATTTATAAGCTTCTTTAATATGGGATCTAAATGTGCCCAAACAGCATGAGCACCGTGATCTATGTTATTAGATACTGTTGCAAATGGCAAGCATGAAACTGAATCTTTTTCTAAATAATAGGCTACACCCGTGTGAATGGATATTTGTCGCTTTGATGCACCAAAGTGCATGGATTGAACTTCATCAAAGATTTTGGTAACATAATTTTCTGAAAAATCAATCTGAAGAATAATTTCATTGTATTTTAAGTTTTTTCGTTTACTTTGCAAAGTAGTTATTTGATGATATGCTGAAAAAATATGTTTCTTGAAAGATGGAATTTCTCGGTTGACATTTTCAATAATTTCTGATGGTTTTTTATCAAGGGACACTTTTTTTGTAACCTTTATTTTTCTCACAGAACCTTTGATGCTCTTCTCAATAGTTTCTGTCACCCATTTAAAATGACTGATGATGTCTTCATTGTGTTGGTCAGCTTCATAAGTAATAACATTATCTTTACACTCTTTACACTTGCCCAGCATACAATCAGCATTTTCATTATTACACGTCAAGCTGACCACTAATATTTCAGGATCAGCAAAATTGATTATTCCTACACTGTTCAATTTCTTTGTCAGAAACTTCATATTTTCGTGCTTCACACAAAGGCAGGTGTTTCTATCGGATAGTCTTGGAAGAACAACCCAGAATGGTTTGTATTTCCAAAATGTTGAGTATGAAATGTTTCCATTTTCCTTAATGAACCTTCTATGCAACCGTTTTATGTTTCCCAACAGTATCCTTTTCTGTTTCCTATTTTTTCCTCGCACAATGAAATCCTTCTTCCCAGGGCACATCCGGGAAACATCATCTCTTTCAAAATAAGATCGAATGGCTTGTACATTAACAGTAACATTGCTTTTTCTTTCATACTGTGCAACATTTAAATTTCGGGCAAACTTCTTATTTTGTTTTGGGGTCAGAATATCTTGTGCAAGATGTTGCACTTTATATTTTTTTAATGTACTTCCACTAATGCATTTATTAAAAATTTGCCTCACACAAGAACGTGCAGGTAGGGTTTCAGCATTAGATTTTAATTGAGAATGCAAACTTATTCCATATAAAAGTTGTTTGTGAACTGTTTTTGGTACAGTGTACCCCCGAGTCAGAATTTTGACTTTTTTATTAGGTGAAGGTGAAGCTGCTGAATTCTTACTAGATGATTGTTTTCGCTGAAGAGATTTTTGTAGAGTTTTCAACTTGCGTTGCAATATAGCAATTGATCTATTTCTTTTTTCTATCTCCCTTAACATCCGAGCACGGTTTTGTGTTCGAACTTTCTGCCCACGCACCCTTTGAGAACTGAGAGGCGTATGTGAAAGTGCAACATGTGGTTCTGGTTCAGAATTCATTTGACTTGTGTCTACATTTTCCAACTGTTTCCTTCTCTTTCTACATTTTTCTGAAGCTTTCCTCCAGTACTTTCTCTTATTTCTTTGCTCTCTGGGTTTTAGATCATTAATTCCTTTAATTAAATTTAAATCCTTTTTTCTTTGGTAAGCTTCTCTTTTCTTCCTATTTCTTTCTTCTCTCTGTGCTTCATTTAATTTTGCTAAATATTTCCTATTCCTTACATTTGCCTTCTCCCTGTACTTTTTATACTCGGTTGACTTACTCTTTACTTCAGAAACTCTTTTACGATTTTTTCCTTTTTTTTGTACTTTAGATTCACACACTTTTATAGAATTGGTTATCTGAATATTTTTTTCTTCCTGGACATCTTCCATTTTAATATTTTTACATCCGGAATACCGATTCTAAGCAACAACAAAAATAAATAACACCAGTATCAACAAACTGCAAGTAAAAGCAATGAAGGCGCCAATTTCTATTCTAAAAATCTACGATCAGTTTTGTTTACAGTTAGTACGCAGACGACTGATTAATAACACAAAATCCAGAAAAAGAAATAAAAAATGTGTCTACAATAAAAAAAAAAAAAAAAAAAAAAAAAAAAAAAAGAAGAAGAAGCAGATAAATACCGAACGCCGAACTGCATTTTCTGTCAATCGAATGACAAGCAGTCATTCGGGCGACACTGCATCAGCAGACATGACGTCATCCCATTGAGCGTCGTCCGATTGACAAATTGTAAAGAAAGAGCCTTTACGTTCCGAGTAGCGCATAGAGGAAGGTTTTAAAACGAAATATTCTAATAAGTCAGCAGGCTTAAACAACTAAACAATTAAATTACTTACCAAAACAAACTGCATTTATTTTAAAGCCGTCATCCGATTGACAGCTGTAGGTTGAACTAATCCGATATCACTTACTTTATCTCGCTTTGAAGTAAAATAAACAAAACTTTGAAATTAATTTCATATTTACCGGTAAAGAATAATAAAGATTGATGGTAAATTGAATGCGAAAGTGCAGATGGCATCATATTTCGTTTAATGTAGGAATCCGAAAAGAGTGTCATCTAATTGACTGAAAATTCGGCGACATGTTGAAATCGTGCATTTAAAAAAAAGGAGGGGTTAAACAGTTGTAAAGGACATAAAAGATGGGTTTTAAAGAGTTTATAGAAATAAAATTTTAGTATTTTGAAGATAAAAACACTGTGGTAATATTTAATACAGCCGTATAAAAATTATTTTTCCGTACGGCGACACGTCATCCGATTGACTATTTATCACTTCTACATTTACAAGCTATACTAAAATGATTAGTTTTCAGATTTTTTCCTTCAAAAAATGAAATGCACTGCTAGATTTTAAATTTTAGAGACATTTTTAAATCTTTAAAGATATATAAAACACGAAAAATGTGCCGACGACGCTAAATCTCCCATTATAAAAAATCGACCCTTTAGTACTTTTCATAATGAGTGTTCTTATCTGTTCTTCATCATTAATATAATAAGAAAAAAGCTATCCTGATAAAATATTGTTAGCACATAGCAAAAAGTAAACAAAACATAGAAAACATAAAAGAATTATAGAGCCATAGTCGTATTTGTTTAATCTTCACAAGTTTAATTTTTTGCCTATAACATGCATTATTAAGCATAGTAGTAATATAACATACATTTAAAACCTCACTAACGCTACAGGGTCTTATGCTACAAAGCTAAATGGCATAAACATAAGTAACAACATTATATAAATTAATGTACATAAATGAAAAAAATATCAAAGTATAATACTTACTTGATCACTTTTGTTCAAATAATTCACGTTCGTTAATGTGCTGCAACTGATAACATTTCCTAAAGTCACATTCTTAAAACCTTCATTTTGTTTAATTTCTTGATCTAAATAAACAAATTTAGAAATATATATATATATATATATATATATATATATACATATATATCTCAAACTAGTACAGAAACAACTTTATGACTACAATGAACTCCTTTATTATCATCTGATACTCATGGAACCAGAAGTATATCAAATAACAAAAGGGACAGACTGACTCACAGTAACTTTTTCCTAAGTATGCAGTAGAAATTTTATAACAAAACCAGGACTGCGGAGTCAGAGTCGGGCCCATTTTTGAGCGAAACAGTCGGAGTTGGATCTGTTAAAATTCCCGGAGTCAGAGTCGTCCATTTTACAAGCAGGTCTGCGTTGTTGGAGTCGTCCATTTTACAAGCAGGTCTGCGTTGTTGGAGTCGTCCATTTTACAAGCAGGTCTGCGTTGTCAGAGTCGGCCCATTTTTGAGCAAAAGAGTCGGAGTCGGATCTGTTAAAATTCCCAGACTCGGAGTCGTCCATTTTTCCCACCGACTCCACAGCCCTGGACAAAACACTACAACTAGCCATAGTAAAATGCCACAGATAAAATAACAATTTTTAGAAAATGACTAGTAAAAGAAAAATATTTAAAGATGAGAGGATTAATGGTACGTTTTATCCCTTCATTTACAGTACAGAACCGTTTATCCAGAATGGTTAGAGTCAGATGTATTCCGCATAACTGGTTGGGCATTAAAGCAAAATCTATTTGATCAGATTTGTAGAACACATGTGGCTATGACAGTGTTTTAATCTCAAATTAATTATTAGACTACTCAGAAAGAATCAGGTCCAAATAAGATCAGGCATTAATCAAAATTTAAAAGGCGGCAATTTATAAGAGTACCTTGGAAACAAAATCTCTCGTTTCCTCTGCATAAAAATCAAAATGTCCAATATATGACAAAATATCCTTTCATTTCAAAACTTAGTTGTTGGAATCAAGTTATATCATGCATGTTGTAATGTTTAAAGCAATATACATATTAAATTGGCACTGTATGGCTCATTTAATGAAATAAATCAATTAGAAATATCATTCTGGATATCTGGTTAACTGGTTTCCAGATAAATGGTTCCATACTGTGCATATGCAACGAAATTTCAAATTTTATTCAAAATATCCTCAGACTGCAATCATATTCTTCTTCTTCAAGGTTTTCTTTTTCTTTCTTTCTTTTTTTAAAAATAAATTGCACATATTCTGTTTAACCCTTTGGGGTCGAGCGACAGATTCAGGTGCCACTTAAGGTGCTCACAGTGATGCAACAGCATGGACCTCATTTTGGAGCAGAAAAAAGCCATTTTGGAGCAGCAAAAACGCTCATTTTGGAGCAGAAAATAACTATTTTGGAGCAGCAAAAAGCCACTTTGGAGCAGAAAATAACTATTTTAGAGCAACAAAAAGGCTCATTTTGGAGCAGAAAATAACTATTTTGGAGCATCAAAACATCATTTTGGTATTCTTTGACGAAATTAACGTTTTTTCTGCAATTCTTTGACGAAAGTCGCGTTTTTTTTCTGCAATTCTTTGACGAAAGTCGTGTTTTTTCCACAACTCTTTCACAAAATTCGCATTCTTTCGCAATCCTTTGATGAAATTCACATTTTTCGAAATTAGCGTGTTTTTCGCAATCTTTTGACGAAATTTGCGGTTTTTCGCAATCTTTTGACAAAAATTGCGGTTTTTTGTGACATTTTGAGGAAATTTGTGGTTTTTCCTGCGATCTTTTAATGAAATTCGCGTTTTTTCACAATCTTTTGACCCTGTTTTGTTTTGTTCGTTTTTCGACGAAATTAGCGATCCTTTGACAAAATTCACGTTTTTTTGCGATCTTTTGACGAAATTTGCGTGTTTTTTGCGACCTTTTGATGAAATTTGCGTTTTTTTTAGCGATATTTTAACGAAAGTAGAGTTTTTTCACGATCTTTTGACAGTGTTTTGTTCGTTTATTGACAAAGTTAGCTATCCTTTGGCAAAATTCACGTTTTTTTGCGTGATCTTTTGACGAAATTCGCGTGTTTTTCGCTATCTTTTGACGAAATTTGCGTTTTATCTCTTTTGATGAAATTTTCGGGATTTTTTTCCCGCGTTATTTTAACGTAAAAGCATTTTTTCACGATATTTTATGCCCGTTTTGTTCGTTTTTTGACGAAATTAGCGATCGTTTGACAAAATTCACATTTTTTTTGCGATCCTTTGACAAAATTCGCGTGTTTTTGCGACCTTTTAAGGAAAGTAGCATTTTTTCGCAATCTTTTGACCGTCTTTTGATGAAGTTAGCGCTCTTTTGACAGAATTCACGTTTATTTCGCGATCATTTGACGAAATTCGCGTGTTTTTCGCGCTTTTTTGTCGAAATTTGAGGCCTTTTGATGAAATTTGCGGTTTTTTTTCCTCTATTTTTTAAATAAATTAGTATTTTTTCACGATCTTTCGACAGTGTTTTGTTCGTTTTTTGACGAAATTAGCGATCTTTAGACAAAATTCACGTTTTTCTCGCAATTCTTTCACGAAATTCGCGTGTTTTTGCGATCTTTTGACGAAATTCGCGTGTTTTTCGCGATCTTTTGACAAAATTCGCGTGTTTTTTCCGATCTTTCGACAAAATTTGCGTTTCATTCGCGATCTTTTAACGAAATCACATCTTTTCGCGATCTTTTGACCACGTTTTGTTCGTTTTTTGATGAAATTAGCGGTCCTTTGTTAAAAATCACTTTTGTTTCGTGATCATTTGAGAAACATCGCGTGTTTTTCGTGATCTTTTGACCAAATTCGCATGCTTTTCGCAATCTTTTGGCGAAATTCGGGTGGAAAATGATCGATTTGGCTCAAGAATTATTATTGAATTGGCGCAGTTGGGCGCAATTTTGTTAAAAAATGATCGTTTTGGCGCAGAAATGCGCAGCATTATCGATTTGGCGCAATTGGAGCAATTGGCGCAGCTGTTCCATCACTGTGCTCAGAATCCTTCATTAATCCCACCAGTTATTTTTTATTGTAAAGTTTACCTTATTTAATTTGAGCATTTTCGCAATTCAATTACAGAAAATTTTCTGCTTTGAAAAAATGGTGGTAAAAGATTAAAAAATAATCAAAGGGCTCTTGTCGCAAAGGATTTTTTAAAAGCAAATTTGAATAGTTTATAATAGATATTGTGAACCTTCAAGGATTTTTTAATTTCAAATGATTTGAAAATTTTCCTCATCATTCAAGTCCATCAGCTTATTTTACCAGTCTAATTTGAGACTTGTTTGGTATTGGATGATTGAATGTTGGATATTTGAGAATTTGTTGTGCATGCCATATTTATAATTTCCACCAGGCAGTTTCAGGAAGCTAATACCACGACTACCTTCCTTTTGTTTTAAAAAATAATACTTTTCTTGCTCGCCAGTCAAAAAAATTGCACTCTTACTCACTTTTGTACCAAAAAATTGTTACATAGTAAAAATTGACTCACTGTTGCGTTTTGAAAGAATACCCTTACTTTTAAATATTAAAAGTTCCTACAAGGATCTAAAATGCACCCATAAAAATTTATAAAGTGCTCCTTTCATACCAGTAGCACACTGTCTATTTCTAAATCGACTGATATTTATAAACTAAATACTTATTCATGTTAATATCAGAAACTCACAATTTGGAATATTAATTCCAGCAGGGATGCCACTGCCAGCGAATGTCAAAATATCCAAGGATGTAAAGTCTGGACGTAAAAATGTATCTTTTTCATATTCAGCAGGCCAAGGCAACAAGGGAAGAAATTTAGTAGCAGCATTTACCAAATCAGCAAATTTTACACTCATGGGCTTGTTGACTAAAGCTACAAAGCCTATTAGTAAAAGAAAAAAGAAAACAATATATATTCTATGGTAAATATCACTTCTACATGTTCACTAATCCAGACAAAAATTGGGTGCCTGCACTAGTAGTTGATCGTACCTCCTCTCGTTTGTCCCACTGATGAAAAAATTATTTTCAGCCAGAGATTCTTTTTTCCATAGCACATTCACCTATGCTGTGCCATTAACTCTAAATTATGATCTAATAATAAAAATCTGGTTTTACTAGTGCTTGATCACGAAGTGATATTAGTTTATTATCTATGATCTAGTAAGTTAATCATGCATTTGAAAAACAGCAATTCATTCCCACATTTTTTATCTTATATAGTTTTTTTTTTTTACCTGAAAGCAGTGTGATTCTAGTGAGGGGGGGGGGGGGGCAACTACTAGTGCAGTCATTATATTACTTAAAACATATAATATTAAAATAACTTCCACTACCTTCAAATTCAGCCCTCATACCAGTTGGATCTCTGTAAGTTTCAATAAATCCTATATACCTACAGATTTAAAAAAGTAATACATTTTTTAAAGATTAAAAGGTAAAGAAATAAGAAAAAGAAATGTATCACTAAAAAAGAATTATTTCAATTTTTTAATCCACTGTGAATTGTTAATACATATATTTATCTACTATGAAAATATCTTAAAGGATGTAAAACAGACACATGTACCTATACTACAGTATAGGATCCGTTATCCAGAATGCTTGGGACCTGAGATATTCTGGATAAGGTGTTTTTCGTAATTTGGAACACTTTACTGTAAATGCTAAGAATAGTATAAAATAACGGTATGGAATGTATAAAATATGAATAATATAGAAAATACATAATTATAAATTAGTTAATTTAATACCTTATTTACACCAAATAAAAAAAACTTCTAAATTACAATTCAAATTAGCATATAAGAAGAGAGCAGAATCCTTTGATTTGGTTTTTTAGAACATTTTTATTAAGATTGGCTGCTTATAGTGTGTCTTTTGCACTAATTGCTTCTGTATGCTGCCATGATTTGCTGTTTGTGGGAGTAGCTTGTTTGTTGCATTCCACAAATCAGTTGTTCAATTGAAAAACATTAATTGCTCATTTGAAATCTTTTCACCACCTCATTCTGCTTGCCATCATCTTCACTTCCATTAGACATATCCCTTGGCATTATGTCAAAAATCTCACTGCCAGTCATCTGATTACTTACAGGAGTATAATCATCAGCAATTAGACAATCTTCTACTTGTTTCTGATCCAACAATTGAGCTCCTGAACATGATTTAGCTTAGTCCAGCAAATCTGTAATAATTTCTTTCTCTTTTTAAATTTTAAAGTCTTCAACTTCATGCTCATTCACACCATTAAAAAATATTGCAGGTTTTTACGTTTTTGAAATAAAAAATTATTTTTCAGTTATCATTTTGCATTCCGGATTTCGGAGAATTCTGGATACGGGGTTTCCGGATAATGGGTCCCATACTGTATTTCTTACTTTAAAGAATGTAGATATAAATTTTTGCTTTTAAGTGAAACATTTAATACCTAATTATCAGATGGATTGACCTATCTACTATAAGAAGTACATTAATGTATTTTGTTTTTTAGCAACTGCAGCAGAGCAATAAGTATTATATATTTATCAGCCTGTGATGTATGTATGTATGAACACATTTTCCAGCCCTAGAGTCTCAGTGGATTAACCAATTGGACAAAAGAGGTCCTACCTTGAGCACTTGAATCTCTATAAAACTTAAATTTAAAAAAAAAGAAGCCCTTTACATGGGTCATTTGTAAAAGAACTGCCACTTTAAGATTTATATTGCAATGAAAATTAGTTTTGTTTAACTGTAAAAAGTTGCTGTATTGTTAATTTCTTCTAGTTTAACACTCAGTAAGAAAGTAATACTTTATGAGATAATTTCAGAAATTTAAACAAAAAATGTGCATGATTGATTATTCCCATCCAGGTTACTTTGAAAAGTAACACTGATGAGAAATAACTTATGAGTTTCTTAAAAGAATTTTGACCCAGGAGAAATATTGGACTTAAAAAGATTATGTCTAACGATATGTCTAAAAAATAAGAAAACATTATACAGCAGGCACTGGTGTCATTGAGTTGCGAGATGAATTAATGATGTAGGATAAGTTTATTAACAGCACTTTATTTTGGTATGATATGAGTAATACGGGTGCTAATTCTTCAGTTTGGTGGTACTATCACATAATCGAGTTCTGGCATAAATTTAACTATATTAATAATATGGATTAGTACAATAGTTGATATCTATCTATAACATGTTAAAATTTCATACTGAAACTCAATGACATATTGTTACCATCAGAATGAAGAATTTGTATCCCGTTCTGCTTGTATCATACAAAGCTATTACAAGGCACTTTACTAATCAAAATATGCAACATATTAAAATTTCTTTTCTAAATATCAATCACCAGATAGTGCCACCAAAATGAAGAATTTGTACCCCATTCTGCTCATATCATACCAAGGCATCACAAGGCAGACTGGTCAAGATACACAACAAATTAAAATTTCATTCTGAAACTCGATGACAAGATAGCACTGCAAAAATGAAAAATTGCCAACCAGTTCTGCTCATATTGTACCAAGATATCATGAGGCAAATGGAAGCATTTGTGTTATATTAATTGATATCTTTAATGTGTTAAGTTTTCTGCAAAATTTGATGACGAGACAGTACCACCAAAATTACAAATTCACACACTGTTCATATCATACAAAGATATCGTGAGACGGAGACTGAAATATTTGTATTGTATTAATAGATATTTATTATCGTGTTTAAATTTCATGCCAAAACTTGATGAGGAGATAGTACTACCAAAATGAAGAATTGACATCCTGTTCTGCTCATATTGTATCAAGATATCACAAAGCAGACTGAAATATTTGTATTGTACTAGTCGAGACATACGACACATTAAAATTTTGTTCTGACCGGCTATTAATCCCAAAATGATGAACAGGCACACTCTACTACTCATATCATACCAAGATGTTTTGACTGAATCAGATAGGTATTCTTTCCTGCACTGTTAATAATCTTGTCCAAAACTATAATTTTATCACAAATCCCGATGAAATAGTCATATTTGTTGCTGCCATATGGTCATCGAATGTTAAGCACAAAATTTGAAAGGACGACTATAAATAATTTGCTACTTTTAAATTTCACTTTTCACAAGAAAAAACTATCATATATATTTTTAAATAATTGCCGAGACATTATAAGAAATATATTCATTAACATGTGTTAGCGTTAAAAATGTTGTATTGCTTTTTAAAAAATATACTTTATTTACAAAAACAAAGCAGTTAAGCTTCCAACAACTAGTTTGGTGATGGCCGAACATCAGATTTGAAAGACTGACTATTAAAGAAATTGCTATTTTTAAATTTAACTTTCTATTAAAAAAGACAAATCTTTTTTTTGCTAAAACACTATAAGAAAAGTATACATTAACATATGTCACTGTTAAAAATGTTGTACTGGTTTATAAAATTCCACTTCAAGCTATATACAAAAATAAAGAGCTTAAGTGGCCATCAACTGGTGCTTTTACCCTAGTCTGAATTCCAATAAGTGCTCCACTTTGCTCTTGCATCAAAAAAAGGTGAAAGAGCTAAAAATGTTCTAAAATTATTTGAAATTGTTATGACTAGAAAGTTGAAATTTAACAAAGTGGTTACTTTTAAGATTGAAAACGCACTAAGATTAAAAAAAAAAAAAAAAAAAAAAAAAGAAAGAAAAAAAAAAGGGAATTATTTAAAAAAAGGGGGGGAAATGGTCAGAAAGTATTCTGAAATATTTTGAGACTATTAAATCATTTTTTTAAAAAATTTCACTATAAGACAGGTTAGTAGATAGATTTCATTAATACATTTTATCCATTTTCACAAAAGGGTGGCTGCAAATTGGTTGCTATGAAGTTTTCCTTTTTAATTAACAATATTTTACCAGTAGCAATATAATTTTCTTTTGGGGCACAATTACTATTTCATACACTTTAACACAGTTCTTAACAAGTGTTCAATTTTTATGTGCACAAAGCAGCAGGTTTTACAAGTTTTCAAATAAAACATTTAATAATTTCTGTTATTCACTTTTGAAATGCATAAGAAGAACACAAAAACATAAATTTATTTTTTAACTGCAATGTGCTACATATATATATATGAATAAAAACAAATAGTAGTGGGATTGTAAAAATATAAAATTAGTGTATAATTCTGAATTTGACAAACTGATAATGGACAGGGAAGAATTTTTTTTTAAGTTTGTCAAATTTCAGATAGACAGTATATTAATAATGTACACTTTCTAATAATAGCACTCAGTTAATTCTTTAAGTAAACGGTATTTGAAAAGTTGAAAACCTTTATTTTTCACATTTAAAATTAAAAAAAAAAAACAGATGACAGTACAGCAATCTTAACACGAACACCTCAAGACTAACTAATATTCATCCTAACATTCTAAAAATTCAGTCATTATGACATTCTAATAATTGAAATACACAATTTTAAGAAATTAAGCACTAATGGCACATAAAATTACAAGAGACTGCCAAATGTGTAAGGATGTACGTTAAATATATCTGAGTTCACAGGAAAGAATAGAAGATTATATATAGAATTAAAATAACAAGTAGAGGGTTTGAGGCTAGTCAAAAAAAAAAAAAATTATGTTTAGTTATCTAGACAAATGATTGGTAACTGAAGCTAACATATGAAGGTAAATTCAGTGCTATGAAAATAAAAAAGTAAGTATGAAAAAGCAAACTGAACAGTTAAACAATTTAAAAGAAAGAATACAATGGCTGAACCCGGTCTAATCATATAGCAAAAAGCATTTAACTAGGTAACACATATGTGTCATTATTGATAATTACTATGTGTGTCATTATTGCTAATTATTTAACCCTCTTAGCATTTCAGGAGGTTTTTCACATTTACATAAATCTATTTATAAAACAGACATGTAAGAACTGTTTTATAGCTTAGTACTATCAAAATTTATACAATCCTTCAGTAACGAGTGGTTGTCGATAATTCAACAATTGAGAACAATCATCCTCATAGAACATAACTGAGACAGTCTTTGATTAATTCCCAAATTCTACAATCGAAATGCTCTGCAAGTGATTGTCTTATAGAGAAGATAAAAACCACTATTGCAAAATTTAGCAATTATCCCAATAGGAAATGTTACTGTAATGACGGCAATTGCAGGACTATTCTATAAATACAAGGTGTAATATTCTTTTAAAAGAATTTTAATTGTAGGATAATCAATAATGTTGGTAAAGCAATGTTAGCATTTTTCAAGCATACAGTTTCAGTAGTTGGGATTTTAGACTTGCCGCATTTCATATTTAAGTCTATTGCCCAAGAATGGCAAAAATACTTTCTTCTGGTTGTTTTAAATGTAATGGAATAATAATAATAATAATAAAATGCTGAAATCTTTATCTCATTTAGTTATTATTATTACTGGAAGGAAGTATAAAAAACGTAACTAGAAAATTTAAAAAATGGCATATTTTTACAATCGTGAAGATTATATTTTAAAGTTTTTTTTAACTTTTATACTCTGCGAAAGATTTTTCTGTGCTATTAAAATGCATTGAATTTTAATTTCTATAGCATTTTTACATAAATTAGTTTAAAATGTTATTCTTTCCAACTTTTTAGATCTTCTTAATATTTTTCCTATGATTTTTCATTATTTCAGTGCAGACTAAAATTATCACATTTGGATCCCCTTTGTAAGATACTTTAATATAAGACCATTATGTCATCATCTTTCAGTCCACCTTTAGTTTTCAATATTGCCTTCCACTTGTTTATCTTCCCTAATTTTTTAGTTCACATTCATTATTTTTCAATTTAAGTATCCTGGGCTTCACCTCTTCCGCCCTTATAAAAATAGATAGTTATTATATTGAAAGATTAAGCAAAATCTTTTAATAACTGCTAAAATATATAAAGGAAGAAAGGTCTATAGCAGCAATTAAAATTAAAAGAGGTGAATTATATAAAAAAAAAAAAGGCTTTTAATGACTTTTTGAATGGTCAAAAATATAAAATGAATGTTACAATGCATAAAAAAGGGAAAATACAAGCTGAAAATGATACAATATTAAAAACCACAAAACATTTTTTAAAGAATGTTTAATTGAAAAAAAGAACAGGAATATAAATTACGTTTCAATCACAGGTCCTTTATCTTTGATCCAATAACGTGATCCATCTTTATGACGATCTATGGAACCGATATGAAAACTTTGAATATAATTTTCAATCATCTTTACTTCATTTTCATTTGCTGCATATCCCTAAAGAAATTTTTAATGAATTAAAGAAAACAAATAAAAAATATATCATCTAACTGAAATTAATATACACTTGCCACCATGTCAAATTTTAAAACCATATAATTTTTGTGAAGTATTTTTAAAGATGTGTGCATAACTTTAAAAATATATAACAAAAAATTTAACACATAATTGAAGTAATTATCCAAGAAAAGCTGTGGAACAGGCAGTAAAGAATTTGCACTTGAAAAAGATATATACTTCTTAATGGGACAAAGAAGGGAGAGGGAAAATTTTGGTAGGAAGGAGTAATTTAGATGACACACTATTTGTTTATTTTTACTTCAAAATAATATTCAAAAAACAAAAAAAAAATTATATAGTTTAAGATTATTTTTTATTTATTATTATTTTATTTATTAATTTGATGGGTTTTTTCTTTTTTTTTGGGGGGGGGGGGGGTGGCGGTATTGTTGGAAGACGGAAGTTTATGATTATGTATTGAAGCTATAAAGTACATTAATCAGAAAATTACAAAAATAAATAAATTAATTAATTAAAGAATTTCAGAGATTTAAAGTTGTTTACTGGGAGATTGTATGTATGGGGATGAAGGAGAGGAGAATAAAGGAAAGAAAATTTGGGAGCAAAATTTAGATAAAACTTCTAAAAAATGTGGAAATTTACTGAAACAAACGATTCTCACATTTGTGATATTTACAATCCAATGAAATTTATTGTTTTCATAGCATAGATTCTGTCATAGATTCCCAGATACGACTTTGCCCCCCCCCACACACACACACACACACACACACACAAACTTGGAAAAACAGTTGCAGATATCGAATTTTTAAAAATGTGTCTCATTAGTCTTTAAGCAACCCTCCAATCCAACTCATATCACCTAATGAACTTTCTTCTCACCAAATTTTTAAATTCCAAGTCCTGCACCAAATAATTAAAATATAATGAAAATAAAAAAAAGCTAGAAAAATCAGCTTTAAGACATTGAAATAGATGCTCAAAAGCACTTGTGTGAAATTCATAGAATTTACGTGAAGCGATCATTGCAGAATGATGGCATGAAAACTTATTCATCTCTCTCATTAGATAGTTTGATGATTCAATGCAAAATGAATGTAAATGGCAGTTTTTGTGCAGAATGGGATAAGAGTATCATTTTAGCACAGGAGTACAATCTTTTACTCATATGCATTCTTTCACTATAGCTGTTGACTGATATTCTATCATTCCTTTATACCTCTAGTTTGTGATATTTTCATCTATAAAAGTAGAATGAGAAAATAAAAGAATGACTACTAATTCTTTTATTTACTGTAAAAGCACTTATTTTCGCGAGGCTTTAATTTTCGTGATTTTCACGAGCCCGTCGTAATCGAGAAAATTTAAGCCTCGTGAATTTTTTTTTTTTCCGTCTCAAATAATAATAAAAATCAGAATTTTTTCACTTATGCAAAATTTGATTACAGTTACTTAAATAAGAAATAAGTACAAAAATTTCTCGAATACTTACAACTATATGTTGAATACTATACAACTATTTCTTGAATACTATACAACTATTTCTTGAATAAAAACAATAATACAACTAATAGAATGCAGCTCATTCACTTACAGTATTTATACCAGTTTCTTTGAAGCCATTCAAAATTATCTCATGTTTGGCTGCAACAGCTGCTGTTAAATGTGCGCACAAGCGAAGAAGCGTAGTTCGATTTTAGTCGTGATATTCGTAGGTCCACAAATTCTTTTTCCCCTAGAAATTTAAGCTCATTAGAATACCACTCAATAAACTCATTCTTGAGCAAATGCTTGAACTCGCTGTTTACAGTTAAGTCCAAAGGCTGGAGCTCTCCTGTGCAGGAAGCGGGCACAAAAACTTTTCGGGCAAATTTTTCGAACAAGAGGAAGTTTCTTAAAATGCCTTATGCAAAACGGGTTCTATTTAGGTAGTTTCGGGATTTTTCAATTTTCAGTTCCGTTCATATAAAATTCGTGAAATTTTCAGCTCGCAAAATCACCGATATCTGCATTTTCGCAAAAATTACGGCTCGCGAAAATAAGTGCTTTTACAGTAGATAATTTTATTATGCTTATTGTGCTTATTTTATATAAAAGAGTTAATCATTTAATAACTGAAAGGAAGTTATAACAAAACAGCAAAAACGATTTCCATTAAATTTTGTAGCCTACCATTTTGGGGTACGAGAAGACCATTGGGCTGTTTCACATGTTTGAGAAAATTCAAATAGTGGGTCATTTTAGGATCACTACAGGTCAATGCATTTCAATGGGCATGAAGCCTGATACAATTATTAAGTTATTGAACAGTTGGCAGTAAACAAGGTAACAAAGTTGGCAACATTTCACCAAATTTGGTGATATTTGGCAAAATTAGTGCAGGAAAATCGAATTTCAAAATTACCAATGCCAAACATATGCTTGGCACAAAATGATAGAATTTGGAGAAAAAAATAGCTTTCAGAATCTGAACGACATTTTTAGAATTTCCCAATAGGTGATGAAATACCGGATTCAAACAACCAGAGTCCATAGAATGTTCTCAAAAACAGAATTCAACCAAACAGGGTACATAGAACTTTCTCGCAATTAATCCTACACCTATATAATGAAGTTCTTAGGTAGAAGTGTAAGGTCTATGAAATTGGACAGAGAATCTTGCGATTATGTATAGATTGAGTATGATAAAATTTAAAAATATGCATAGTATTAATATTGATAGTTACTGTACATAATAATATTATGAAATTTTTTGTAACAATAATGCAGTCAGAATTTATTGTTATACCGAATTGAATACAAAGCTAATTTTAACCGAGCATAGCTTTGTCTTCCCTGCTGGTAATAGATTCAATTAAATATCAATTTTAAAGTAAAAGCATTTTACCTCTGAAGAAAACTTATTAAAACTTCTTTTAATTATTTAATAATAAGTAAAAAATATCTTTTGAAACATCACAAATCATGTTCATCTTAAGTTTTAATACCTTTTCACATAATTTTAAAAATAACAAAATTTATCATTTTAAATCGATAATTTAGAAAAAGCTATCTGATTACAATTATGACTTAAATCATTGATTTTAATCATTGACCTGGTTAAGACATATGGCAATAGAAATATTCAAAATTTTTGTTAACTGGATGACACAAATATAATGTTTAGAATATGTATGTAATGTTAATGATACAATATGATCAGAGAAAATAAATATGAAGTATAATCAGCATGAATTTTAGATTATTTTCTGCATTATAATTAAATATCTGAAAAGCGATTTAGTTATCAACACCCAGAAACAAACTCATTCAATGCAAACCTGGAAGAGGGTGAGGAGGCATCATAAAAAAGCAAAAACATGCTTATTTCATAGGTGCATAATATTAAGATATTGCTGTTATTGGTTTTTTATTTTATTTTTCATGTTGCAGTATGGGGCTTCACGAAGCTTTGAAACAGGTTCAAGCTATGCTTAATTATACATGCTATTACCTTTCATGATGCATCTAACACAGTTATGCTAAATTAGAATAATGGTATGCTTATTAAACACCAAACACAAAATTGTTACAAATAAATGCCCACTTCAGACATGACTTGCTTAATAGATATTTATAACTTTGATTATAAATATTTACAAACAATCACAGTAAATTAAAACAGAATATAAAATTTAAAGCAAAATTTTACAAATAAAAATTTACCTTGGCAGACTGCAAATATTTGTTGCACATCTTTAAAAGTTTGCTATAATCTCCTCTAGTAATGATAAACTTATGACCATTGACAGTATGTACAGACATCACATCTTTTTCTTCATCATCATCTATCAATTAAAGTAATGATAGCTTTCAAAATAGATAAAATAAAACAAGAAAAATAGTGGTTATATATATAACATATTAGCCTCTGACACAGGATCAACAAAGCAACCAACTTTAAAGTTCTTTTACTAATCATGCATATTATTTCTGTCATCAACATTTCGTTTTCTCAACTAATATGTAGTGTATAAGGATAAATGAGGTATCACTGGATACGATTTTTTTGCCCACATCTGAGATTGCATACTAAATTTCAGTTACATTTTTATGTTAATTATCATTATATATATTATGGTACTTTTCGATTAGCTGGGTGCCAGTGTTTTATATATATATATATGCGTGTGTGTATATATACATATATATATATATATTAGGGATGTACCGAATAGTGATTTTGGCCGAATACCGAATATTCGGCCAACAGGTGAACCGAATACTGAATATTCAGCTTGCCGAATAGTAACCGCTAGGCCGAATACCGAATATCCGGCTTGCCGAATAGTAACTATTCAGCCGAATACCGAATATTCGGCTTGTCGAATACTTTTATATTTCAAAGTTTAAAGGCATTAAAATGTTAAATTTTAAAACAATTTTATATAATATTTAAAACAGAAACTTTTATTCTAATAAACAAGAACTTTTTTCAAGCAAACTTTATGCTGAAAAAAATCTGCTTTGAGTTATTTAAGAACAGGATAGTTATAAAAAAATTTTAATTAATAAAATTTTAAATTTCATGGCTTCTTCTGAGAATTAAAACAAATGAATAAAACTTTCTTAAATTCTAAAACAAACATTTTAAAATCAAAGAGAAATTGTGAAAAAATTGGAAGAAAAATTGCACAGGTACATATATTTGCTTGTCAGGAAGAGACTAAAGTAAAAGTTAATAAATAATACAATCGATTCAAATTTTATATGGTGACAACTTAGCAAGAATAACTGTTCTACTCCCTTTGATCAAGTAAGTAAGTTTTTAAATGCATCCTAGATCAGTATCTGGAGTGGGCAATCATTTTCAGAGGTTGTAAACGTTCTTAAAATCTTTGCAAGAAACAGATTATTTACTGGACAATGTTGAGGAACTTTATACATTTGTACATACTTAATTCCTATGAAAATCCTCATGATTGGTTCATTTTCTTAAATAATACTTAACAAACAGCAAATAAATAATGTAAAAACCTTTTCTTTTATTTAAATATGATTCTGTTTGTAATTATTCTCAATATCTTTATAAGTTGACTGTTAAACGTAGAAGTTGTATAAGGTTTTAAAAAATAATTTTTAAAAGTTTTTTTTAAGTATTCGGTTTGGCCAAATATTTCGATATTCGGCCAAACCAAATATTAGGCATGCCGAATAATTTGCTATTCGGCATACCGAATAGTTTGATATTTGGCAACATGGCCGAATACCGAATAGATACTGAATATTCGGTGCATCCCTAATATATATACATATATGTATATATAACACTGGCACCCGGCTAACTGAAAAGTACCTATATTATTTCCAATGTTAACAACACATCTTCTATGCACATACAAAACGCACAATGATGAAGAGAGAAGGTTATACGAAAGGTTTTTAAACAACCTTTTGACATAGTACACTCATATTTTGTTAAACAAAGTTGTTTGATTAAAAAGGTTGCAGATAATTATAAATTAATGAAAAATGCATCAGAAAATAAACTCAAAGATTTCAGTGCGAAAGCCTTATTTGGGTCTACCAGTAAGAATCATAATTTTTAATAATAACTCTCAACTTTTTAGTATTTTTTCAGTAATGCAAGATTGTCATATTTTCTGAATTATAACTGATACTTGCTCCTAAATCTATGCCAAAGGAACACCCTAATGGTTTAGGAAAATTGGAACATTTGGCAGCTCTGTATCATGTATGATTATTAAGCAGCAAAACTGATATTCATTTATCTCTGCTTCTTAATCAAGTACACAAGAATATATTTTTAAAGTTTATAACTATCTCAAAATACAACTTTTTAACCCACACCTTACCCTGGATTTGAACGAACACTGTATCCTTATGACTAGGGATGTAGTGAACAGCAATTTTAGGCAAATATTCTGTATAAGTAGACTCAGTGTAAGACAAAAAACTATAACTTTCAAAAAGATTTTCAAAATCCAGGCAAATCCATAAAGTTTGTCTTAGGTGGAATACTGTCTATGCCAGAAAATTTTCTCAGTCATCAAGCAGTATTTATTTTTTCAAAAAAATTCCTGTTAAAAATATGGAAGCACAGACTGGAATTATTATGGTTATTATATTTCTTGTTGGTGGTTTAAAGTTGTAATAGGTAAGACCGGAAAAGAAAATTATATATATATATATATGTGACATACTACTGTGAAATATACTGGCAACACTCATATATATCGACATAAATATAGTATAGTAATCAATGCTAAATATTTTGCCGACTTTCCGTTATCATGAGACAACTGGAGTGCAGTCGTGGTGGCGAATAGAAGGCCGGCTCAAGAAAACATTGGAAGAATTTCCCATTCAATAAACAGAGACATTGTAACTTAAATGTCGTTTATTTGGCAGACAAACATTATACCAATTCTAGTAGTCTAGCCATCTGCTCTCGAAATATAGCTGTATCCCTTCATAATAAACGATATGATATTAAATAGTATTAGAATCTATACAAATCAAAAATATCCCCAAGTGATGGGGTTTATTTTACACAAACGAAAAGCATATAAAATCTGGGCTCCTAACTGATGCAACACTATAAATACTCAAAGAAACAGAGTGCGAGCGGATACATTACAAGTGAAAAAACCAAACCCGTTAAAAGAGCCGGAAGGACGGGATGGGAGGCAGGCTACGATATGACGAGCTCCGAGAGAAGGAAGAGAATGCGTGATGTAGATGAATGAATTTAATTTTTATGGCGTCAGATTTATAATGTAAACAAAATGTTGACGAGAGCTGATAAGGAATTATGGGATATAGAACATCATAGAACAAAAATATTAAAAACATTGAAAGAAAAAGAATTGTCTCAGAATAAAATGAAAGAAAATAATTTAGTGGTTTTATAAGAAGTAAGTTACGAATGGATTAAGGTTTTTAGAATAATAATTAAAGAATACGCAGATTTAAAGGCATGAAATAAAAGACAAAAAATATTTAAGATATTATTAAAGATAGGTAAAAAAGGGGTAGATATTAAGAATTTGGAATAGTTTTACTAACATAAAAGAGTGAAAATTTTTATTATTACATATACATATATACATGAATATTTAAAAAAAGGGTGGAAGAGTTAATACAAAAAATGTGACAGTAGTTATGATAAACATTCATCAGATTGCACTAATATCAGGATAATTATAACTCAACAAAAAAATTCATTGGTTATAGAAGATAAACTTTAAATAAACTATATTTTGTGCTGGAAACATTATGTAACTAAATAGGGATTAAATGCTACTTTTTTCCCTTGAAAAAGAGAAATAGTCTTTAGGAAGTTAAATCTTTAGCTATTTTTCAACCTGTGTGCAGCAAGTATTGTCAAACAAAAAGTTAGTTTTTCAACAAATTCTAACATATTTAAAAATGAAAAAATAGCAAGATAGTTTAAAAATTTTTAATATAATTTTTTTACGATATACAAAAACTATATAAAACTTTGAGCAGCACCCCCCCCCCCCCTTCTTTAATATTTATAGCAATAGAATAGACTCAAAAATTAATTAAAAATGCCTCCTCATAAAATAATACTTGTGTGCACTTTTACCTGTCTGTAGCACAGATGCCAACCTGATTTCATAACAGCACGCACCAGTTTCATCAACTGTTTTAAATAATCTTGTATTATAAGGTTCAAGAGCCTGAAAAATGGAAGAAAATTAAAATGAAATGAAACGTATAAAAGTAACAGTATCACATTTCATTTTTTTAAATGTTTTCTGATTTTATGTAAAAAAAAAATGTGGCGAAATAGTTATAAAATAAAATGAAAATATGGTACTTTCCAATTAGATGAATAGTAGTCATAATTTTGTGTCAATATGCCAAATAGGGTAAATGCCCTATTTCATGCTGACAACTGTATTAATCTAATTATTAAACCCACATAGAAATATTTTCTTTTACAGTTTGCTTTTTCAGTGAGTTTTAAAAAAAATATTTTATATGGCTAACTCAGTTTGACAATTTCCAAACAATGAATGCAACTAAATTCTCCCAAGCAATACTTATTGTATGATTTGTTCATGAAAGTGCATGAAAAAAAAAAGTTGATTTTGGACCACCAAACTGACGCTGTGGTCAAAGAATGGAGGTATATATACCGAAACTTGATTTTAAGATTACCACATTTCTTTAACAGTTGTGATTTATATACTTCTGGTGGTGGACCATCCATAAATTTCTATGAATGTTATACACATAATTGAATTATGAGACGTCAATCTCATTAAAAGAAAATATAGATATTTTTAGCAATGCTAAATGAAATAATCAATATTGTGCCAGCCATGTAGTGAAATTATTTTTATTCTTTGCAAATTTTCTCTGAAATTTCTATTTCATAAAATATTTATACTTTTAATTAAACTACACATATGTCATTAGGATCGACATTCCTATCTTCAACTTAAGATAGCTTCTGTATACACTTTTTATTGTAAATAGTATCTCAACTAGCTTTCACAGCAACACTCATTTGCGTTTTGGCATGAAATTGTGTTCATCTAACGGAAAAGTGCCTTAAATATTACAAATAGTAAGAAAAACTAATTTTATTATGAGAATCAGATATCTAAACACATTTTAGACGATTTTTAATTGAACAAAAAATTTAGAATATTAGTTGTTAACAAAGATCAAAACTTTTTATTTTATAAAAAAAAAAAAAAAAAAAAAAAAAAAAAATCATGAAAAAGTTAACATTTTAGAAAAGAAAATATTATCAGAATATACAAATTTGTTATTTAACTTCTCAGCTTTTAAAAGAATAGAATTAATAACAGCAATTCAACACTTGGGGAATGCTTTTGAAGTAAGCAACTTCCACTTTACTGAAGACATCATTAAACTGTCTTACATTGCTATCCTGATTTTACCACCATTTAAAAGTTGCAATATTATTGACAAATTGTTTTTTTTTTTTTTTCAAAAAGATATTGTTCAAATGGATTGTTTCAAACTTTTGTTTTGAAATTTTAGTAAAAATTTTACTAAAAATCAAAATAAAATTAAAAACAATCGCAAAGTTTTCATTAGAAAAAGATAATTGTGGTACTAATAAATTAATCACTGAATCAAAACACAGTTTTACAAAGGATATGAAGAAAATTACATCAATACAGTATATTCTGGTTAAATGGGACACATCAATTCATGACATATCCTGAGCCTGCCCAATTATCAGAAGTAAAGTTAATGATATTTTCAGTTTTGTTATTGATATTTTATCCCAATTAAACTGTGTCCAAAATAAATATGGCTTACTGTATAAGTATATCCTTTAGCTCGAAGACTTTTGTAATCACTTAACTGCTGTTTTGTTTACGGAGGGGGGGGGGGGGATGAAAAAGCTATGAGCATTCTTCATTCAGTTATGACCACCAAACTATCCAAATACAAATCAGAAGAGAATTTTAAAAAGATTCACACAGATGGATTAATCAAGTAAATGTAACAATGATAACAATAAACTAACAATGTTACGAATGAAAAATTCCAAGATTGTGAATGAGTAGGGATGTACAACAAAACAATGTTATAAACCACACTGATTTTTAAAATGTATGTTTTTATTACACAATTATCAATTTTTAAAAATTTCATGTTTAGTAAAAAAAGATTGTTTTAATATTATTTTACATTATTATTATTATTATTATTGTGATTATTCACATTAAAAATACCTATGACTATGTTATGCTTTCAACAAAAGTTTTCTTTTTCCTAGGTTAGATGTACATAAACCTCTATCTACATGAATAAAAGAAAGTTTCTCTCTGTCTGTGTGTCTGCGATGGGCAGCGAAATCTACTGTACGTACAAGGCTGAAAATTTGTGTGAGAGTAGTCCAAGGCCTCTCCTAATGCACCTGAGACTCAGAATTCTAAATTTCTAATAACTTGCTGAGTTATTGATTAAAAATCTCAATGCAATATCACCAAACGATTATTTATTTTATTTCAAGAGTCAAAAGTGCCTGTGCATGTCCAGAAACCTTATATACACAGCTAACCGTATGTGACGCTTTCATCTGATTTATCTTTTTTTTTTTTTTAACCTTGAACGACCAAACTATACAGTATAGTTAAAAATGAAAGACAGTCTGAAAGATCGTACTTTTATGTCTTAAATGCCGTAATCAGTTTCAAAAACACCAATGTTAACTCTTTGAAAAAAAAAAATTCAAAATGAGTCGTTTTTGTAGTTTTCTTTTTCTTCCGTATGACACAATTTTGGAGGTACTGGTTAACAAAAAATACATATATAAAGCTGAGCCCTCCTCTTTGAATTCAAAAATAAAAATTTTAACCCTTTTGAAAAAATTCGTGACCGCAGGTCACTTTATGCTTTACGCAGCCGATCTATTTTCTACAGTAAAAGTGCCTAAAAGTTTGCATTTCAGCAAAATATTTTTAGATCATCTTTGCAGACCGGATTTAAATCACTTACTAAATTTTGAAACATTCGGACAAGTAAACGTATTTTTAACAAAATAAAATGTGTGAAAATTTCAACAAAAACAATAAAAATCGAGGGGTTTCAATGAACTTCGGCTCAAGTTTTCCTTAATAAATATGCATATTTTTTTTTGTGAAATTTTAAAGAAGGCTTGGATACAGTTATATTTATAATCTATTAAAATATTAGAGGATTCGGACGATAAGAACTATTTTTTGTTTGTTATGCTAACAGAGCTGAGCCAAAAACAAGAAAAAAAGAGAGAAGAAAACGTATTTCTTTTTCAACTAGATATCGACATTTTTTCACGATTTTTTCTCACAGGTTGCATAACAATTATATTTATGATTGCTGAAAATCTCAGAGAGTTCAAAAACAATAAGGGCTATTATTTTTAACTACTTAAATAGACCAAACGAAAAGAAAAAATATTTTTACGAGCCATTTTACCGCTAAATATCAATATTGTTTTTGAATTGTTTCAAAGAGGCTACAAAACTATTATGTTTATAACTCCTAAAAATTTGAGAGTTTGAATGATAATGAGTATTTTTTTTTTTTACTTTTAAAATACCATACGACACCCCCTCCCCTCCCTTTTTCTAGCATATGTCAAAACTACGCATTGACACCAAAAAAGAAAATACAAAACATCATATACTTTCAATTCTCTTTGCAGCACTGCAAATTGTTTAAAAAAATATGAAAATTAACCCTTTGAAAAACTAGTCGGATGTACCAATCCCAAAACTTTCTTCTATCTCATACATGTTAATACTTCAAAATTCGCTATCACACTGCCAAAATTAAATGGCAATCTATGCATCTCATGAGGATTCTAAAGATATGAAATTCTGTGCGAATTCTTGAGATATGACTATCGCTAAAATCGTTTAAATCCAGCAAAATGCTGCCTAGCAGCGCCGCCTATTGGGTGATTTATACCAAATCCTAATCAGCAACAATTTATGTCAACGTCTGACTGAATCTGAAGTTTGGAGAAAATCCGTGCATTTGTTTTTGTGATAGAGATATAGCGAAAATCGTGAAAATTCCTGCATAGCAGCGCCACCTATTGGATGATTAACACCAAAACCTAATTAACTACAACTTATGTCAACATACAACTAAATCTGAAGTTAGATGAAAATTCGTCCATTAATTCTATAGATAGAGCTATTGAGGCAATCGTGAAAAAGGCAGCACAGAAGCGCCACCTGCTGGGCGATTTACACCAACAGTAGCAAGTCATATCAAGGACTAACGGAATCTGAAGTTTGATGAAAATCCGTGCGTTAGTTCTTAAGATAGAGCTATTGGGGAAATCGTGTAAATCCTGCAAAATTCATCCTAACAGCGCCACCTGTTGGGCGATTTACACCAAAACGTAATATGCTTCAATTCATATCAAGGACTAACTAAATCTGAAGTTTGATCAAAATCCGTGCATTAGTTCGTGAGATAGAGCTATTGCGAAAATCGTGAAAAATACAGCATAGCAGCGCCACCTGTTGAGCGATTTACACCAAAAACTAATCAGCATCAATTTGTATTAGGGACTCACTGAATATGAATTTCTATTAAATTCCGTGCATTAGTTCTTGAGATAGAGTGCCCACAAAATTTGTGTCACATACAGACAGACAGACAGACAGACAGACTCACAGAGTCACAGACAGACATTTTGTAAAAACATGTTTTTTGGAATCTCTGACCCCTGAAACGTGTAAATCCGTCGAAAACCGGAATTCGAAAATTTTCATGAATCCAATACTTTCTTCTTGTAAAGATAGAAGAAAGTAAAAATTCATTCGCCGAAGTCACTTTTAGTTTTTTCCATGCATTTTGCTGCAGGATTAACATTATTTAACATATTTTGATCAGACTAAATTGAGTTAACGATATAAAATCATACAAACTTAAGGTTCGTTTAAGAATATTATCACGGGCCAGGGAAATGCCGGGTAGGTCAGCTAGTATACCTATATATTAAGTGGATTGTAAAAAACTTTCAAACTCTAAGGTTAACAATAAAGTTTGGGAACTACTGGTCTCAGTGGTTATTATTGCTGTTAATCTGTATTCCATGGCTTGTAGGCACATACAGTCTGAAACATGTTGTAAAATTTTCGCATACATATATATGCAGAATTCTTTACAAGAATCTTAATTGAAAGTTACAAAATAAGGGCATTTTTTTTTTTTTATAAAAAATTATTTCATTTATTTTTGCATGCTCTAGATTTTTAGCTTTTATACAATGCTTGAAAATTTTGTTCAGTGCAGACCACTATGCAACACTTTGTTCTTTTAAAAGATAACAAAATACATTATGAGTTATATCCAGAGGTTGCACATAAAACCTTCTCTAGAACTAACACAGCACTTTTAAATCTGCATGTGTGCCTGAGAGTTTGCCAAAATCATAGAAACGCCTCATTTTTCTGAGAAAAACATAAAAGATTATTCAATCATGTTGTAATTTAATTGTATATCTTTATTTATAATTCAATTACCTTTTGAAATTTCTGTTACTTTATATATGATTCTTAAAAAATTATTATTTTTTAATTGTTAGTAAATACATTTTTGTTGAAATTAAGTCTTTCCTTTTTAGATATACAATTTAAGTTTCGCTTTTGTTATTTAAAATAAAACTAAAAAAAAATAACTACTTTTATTTGAACCCTAATGTAGCGGGCCCATTAATACAAATATGCAAAAATAAGTAGCACAGCATTCTTTGGTAAAATAAAGGTCCAATTAATTTATAAAAAATAAGAGATAGTTAATTCAATTATCAATATATCAAGTTTATTTAAAAATATTACAGTAAAATCTGAAAAGGGAATTGCAAGCAACTGGAAAAAAATTCTGTTATAGACAGATTCCTGTTTTAGCAAGCACATTTGCATGCTATTCTTCCATCAGAACCATGAAATTTTTCTGTTTAAGGTAGAATCTCATTATGACAAGTTCTGGTTTCATTGTATTTATTTTAAATTATTCATTTTTATTTGACCAGTATATTTGGACATTTTACAATCTCTTGATCATTTGAATAATTTGGGAGATCTATTGATCTGCATCCTACAAATCTGTAAGTGCAACTTATCGACAATTTACAGTACGCATATCGAGCCAAACACTTATATGTATAGATTAAAGAGTGTAATATTAAACACATTAGAGGGAAGGGAAATCTGAAAAGAAAAGAGAAAACTTACCTGTTTCTTAAAAAACTCTTTAACTATTTCATCATCTTCTTTTGTGAAATTTTTTGAAAGGTATGTTGTTTTGCCCTGCAGAAAATTAATGAAATGAATTTAGAATTTACATAGCAACATAATGAAGCTCCAAGTAACAATTTATTAATTGACAAAACCTTTCTATAAAGACTTTAACAAAACTCAGTATTGATAAAATGCAATTTCCTACCGAATATTTTAAACAGTCATGAAAATCAATGAATTTGTACATACTTTTTTTTTCTCCCTTGATCTTGCAAAATTTATTTCTGCTAAATTTTCTTTTCTGTTGTTGTTGTTACTGCTTCTAATTTTTCTAAGATATTTATTTAATATTATTAATTTACCAGTGATGAGAAAAAGTGTAATAACTTTTGTCTAGGAGAAGGATTAAACTAAGTAAACATGTTTTAGTATAAACTTTGACTTAAAAAATATATTTTATGAATTATAAAATGAATTGTTGTATCTCTATTAAATAAATGGCCTCTCATAATATGGATTAAATAGTGTAAATGTTGAGGAATTGCTTGTGCATTTGGTTTAATTGAGAGTTATTTAATAAAAATAATGATCTGAAAAGCTTTTAAAATGTAAATAAAGGTTGCAGAAAGCATTTTGGAAAATTTTGCTTAATTCATCAAATGCAATCTTACTGTTTTAAAACAATTGTGCCAGGCTCTTATAAAAAGCAAGTAACTTTACTTATATCCATCACTATTTTTTTTCAAAAACACTTTTTACTTAACTAATCTTGTTTTTGTAGGTAAAAAAAGAATTTTGTAATCCATTTTTAAACCACTTCTTGATATGCCAGAATTATAAATATATATTTCTCTTACGTAGCGTGAAAGAAAGGCTGTATTTCTAGCTTGCTATTTGGTAACAGACACAGCGACGATTCTCAGTGGTTAAGTTACAGTCACATGTCCCACCCAACTCCTCAAATCAAAATCGAGAAAGAATCTCTCTTTTAACACAACCCGTTTGAGCGATGCATGAATGACAATTGCTATTGGTCCGTTTTACGGTGGCATGGGGAATTCAGCGAATCAGCTTTTTGATCCAAGATTGTATTTAGACACAGACGAAAACGTTTTGTTTAACACAAACGTAGCATCTTTTATAGCGTCTTATTATAGTTTTAAATGAATTTAACCAGGATTTTCAGTACTATAGACAAAATGAAAGGAGAAGGACCCCATCTGACACTAACATGCCATTTAAATTTAAACAGCGTCAATTTCCAGTTCACTTAGCTTTCTCAATGATGATCAACAAGTCACAGGGCCAAACTTTTGATAAATGCATTTTTATTTACATTTTCAACAAAATTTTCAATTACTTTTTTATGAATTATTTTTCATTTCAAAAAATTGTAAATTTCATAATGTTAAATAAAATGTTTTATACCCATTGACAGCACCACCTAAATGCATTTTTATTTAATTTTCGACAAAGTTTTGCATGACTTTTTATACATTAAAAATATTTGTAAATTTCTTATGTTACTTGCTCGGATCGCATAGCGGCCCAACTAAAAATATTTTTTATTGTGTTTCCACTAAGGTTTTAATTAATTCTGTTTCCAAGGTTTTTTAATACATTTTTATTTACATTTTCGACAAAGTTTTCCATTACTTTTTTATGCATTAAAAATATTTGTAAATTTAATACATTATAATGATTCATGATAGCATTGATTCTGGCTAGAGTTGACACAAATAGTGGCGAGCGAGTAAAGCGAGCTGGGATCGCATAGCGATCTCAATGTGAATTGCATAGCAATTCACGAGGGTTGGCGAGCAGGAGGCTGAGCCCCTAGTTATAAATATTACATTTACAGGTGTGTTTCCGATGATAATACAGCATTTTAAATATTTTTTAAACTTAATTATACATTAATACATTAATTTTAAGGCTTTTTTCATTAGCGTGCCACAGGTGATAAATCACCAAATATTCTCTGTACCGCATACGATTCTATAAGAGTAGAAGTAACAATAGATTTAATTATGTGCCAGTAAAAGATCATTATAATATGTGAAATGGCTACCATAAATTATAACAATAAAACATTTTATAGGCTGAACATAGAAATCAAATTACAATCTTTTAAAAATGCAGGGTGTAAAATATTTTTTAAATACAGTGAAACCCCGGTTTAACGTAACCCGTATTTAACGATTTCCCGCATATAACGTCATTTTTTACAAGTCCCAATTAATTTCCTATACTTGTAATGTTAAAAAATCCCTGATTTAACGTTATCATTTTGAAATATTTCCCACATTTAATTTTTTTTCATCAAAAAAAACTCAACGAATTTTTTCTAAAATAGTCAAAAATTGTGATGAAAAAAAATTATCAATACGCGCAAAATTCAGAATCTCTTTTGTTTTTGTCTTTATTACCAACTGCGGGTGCAATATTCGAAAAACCCTCCTCTATTCCATCCACACCAATACTTTTTTAATTTATTCGATTATGCTTTTATACTAGAATGGAACTGATGACATTAATTAAAATTTTTTTTATTAGCTTTAGATGGTAAAAAATGGTGGTGAAATATAGTGTATACCTTTGAAATAGTGAAGACCAATAAAAAAGCTTACAAAAAAATCCTCTAAGTTTAGAAAGTGATTTGTGTTGTAGCTACTAAAAACGGTACGTAAAATAAAAAACACAATTCTTTAAAACATAATTTAGAAAACTGATGTCTAAATCATTGTAAATCAAGATATGAAAACTATCTTACCTAAATTAGTCTTTCTTTTACGCTCAGTGTTTTGTTTTTGTCTTGCCCCAATTTAACATTTTCCCGCTTTAGCGTCATTTCTGTATGGTCCCATGAATAACGTTAAATCGGGGTTTCACTGTATACGCTTTTATAAATTAATAATTTAACGTTATTTACTTTATGATTATGCGTTGAGAAATCAATTTAGATATCCTAAAAAGATAGTTGAAATAATGTTTCATATTTTCTTTCCTAGTGACCTATGTTAAAATACAAACAGACCAAAAATTATATATTTTTTAATAAATTCACTTGCTTGGGTTTTCTACCAAGTATAAAAAAGCAGTGAAATTTTCATAATATAGTTTTCGATACCTGCGCCAAACTAATGTATTGCAATAGAAATTTTAGAAAAAAACATAAATTGCAGCTAAACGATTAGGCATCATTTTCAAGATGAACATTGAATGTTTATAAAAGAGTGTTTTTAAAAAACTATTTTTACTTTTATACTTATTAAATCCAATTTTGATCTAAGATTCAGATTTAGAATTTGCAGTATAATTGGCAATATATATCAGTAAAGTATGAGAATTAAATTATCTTAACCATTCTGATATTGTGCTAGATAAGATACAGTTGGATAAATTAATCTTTTGCTCAAATAACAACCCAGCATATAATATTTTTGATGCATCAGTTTAAATAAATAAATATATATATATAATATGGTGACCAGAATTTTTTTTTTTTTTTTTTTTTTTTTTTTTTTTTGTATAATGGTGACCATTAACAAAAAGGATAATACTTCTTATTGACTTAAATAACACATTTAAATTTTACAGCAGCTGAGAATTTTCATACTGATTATAAATTTGGACTTTTTATTTATTATTATTATTTTTTTAAATTCAATAACTGTGTGAACATTTTCACAAGAAAAAAAAATCTACTTATTTAGAAATTTGTAGCACATTGAGCATTTTAACAGAGGCCATAGATTTAATAAGAGATGTTTAGATGAATCATTACTTCATCGAATAATTGAAATAAGCCATTTAATCAAGTTAAATTATAGTTCACAAATGGGATTCAATCATTCCTAAAAAAACAGCTACTATATATTTCTAGAGTAACTTGAGACCATTTAAAAACATTTTTAGAAGTAGACTGTTTAAAGAAATGGGAAAATGTTACAGGCAAAAAAATAAGTTAATAAGTAAAATAAGTTTTCAATTTCGCACATTTTATAAATATCCTTTTTCAATTTCTGAAGACAGCATTAAAAAACAACCACACACTTACAATATGAGGTAAACCAAGTTGCTTTTCTTTCTCTTCAAGAGAAAACATGGGATCAATGCATCGCGTCAATAAACTCTTGATTTTTTCAGGTTCCAACTCTGCAGCCTTACTTGCCATCACAATTTTTTGGAATTTTTCCTACAAGTCAAAGTTAAGGGTATTTATTGTATCCAAATGCTCATTTCATATAACAGTCAAAAGGGAATCAAAAACAGATTTTAGAGAAGTATATAGTTTACAAGAGGGGAAAAAAGTAAAGAATTTACCTTTGGTAAATTTGGAATAAATTTTGTGTCACCAAAACCTTTATAATTTCCCATGTTACTAAACAATCCTGCAGCATACATTAGAAGGGCCTATAAAATAGAATAAAGGTATATAAGTTAAATGAATTTGAAGCAAGTTATGTTTCAAATATAACAAATGAATCCATGTATTTCCGCAAAACATTTCTCATTTAAAAAAAACAAATAAAAAATAGCAATCTCTTACTATAAGGAAGTTTTACAGATTAACATTTGCTATAAAATATTAATCAGTCTGAAATAAAATAATTTGCATCGTAAAACTTTATTTACACTGTGATTTATTTTAACTTACTAGACATTTCCTGAATTACCAATAAACATAGTAACAGAATAAATTCAGGCTCACTACTGCCATAGTATTGTTAAAACAAGACTTTAAACCGCAATATAAACATATCTTTATATGCATGAGTATAAAAAATACAAATTTCTGACTACAGAAACAGCACCCTTCTGAATTTTCTTAACCGATTATAATATGACATATCTGTAAACCAATGAAAATATATTAATCATATTTATATTTATTTTTTTTCTTTCAATGGCAAGTATATTTTATGAGGTATTTACTCATGCAAAAAATAATAATGCTCATTTATTTGGAAACATTACTAAGACAAATTTTGTAATTGCATTTAAGAATCTGCCTAATTTAGAATGATGCTGATACAGAATTACCTCAAAGGGCAGAATACTCATATTTTATCCACTAACATAGTATTAGAAAAAAGAAATGGTAAATATTTAGAAATTTGCTTAGTAACCAAATGTCCATTACAATATGTTAATTTCACATGGACCTCGGTTATTAAAAATTCACCCCTTTGATTTATGCTCGATAGAAAAGGAAAATGAGTGAATTTACTTTTTAAATATAGTATATACCATATATATTTCCATGTATAAAGCGAGTATATGACTTTTTAGTGAAAAATCGTTCAAAATTGGAAACTTGTATATAAGCAGACGTTAAAAAAGGTGATGAAAAATTTAGTGAATGAAAACTTCACACTATTCTTTGTACAGCTAATGGAAAAAAATGTACTTTCCGAAATTATTAATCTCTCCTATTCTGTCTTAGCGCACTGCCAAATCTGTTTAATTGGGTTTCGCTCATTCTGTTCTGACTTGCTGATTCATAAAAACAAACCTCCTATTTTTGTAAATGGGAAAACAATTCTCAACTTCACGTGACTGCTAACTCTTACTTTGGCTTAAGGAAAGATGGCTGGACAAAAGAGCACGGCTTATAATGCGGTCTTTAAATTAAAAGTCATCAATTTTGCAGAGCAGTCGAATAACTCAGTGGCTGCTTGTTATTACACTCTCAATGAAAAACGTGTGAGATAGAGAAAGGAAAGAAACAAAATTTCTAAAAGTAATGAAAGCTGCATGTGGACGCTGTGATATAAATTAATAAAGAGTTATCGCAGTAAAAATAAAAAGGAATTGTCTTACTTAAATGATGAGGTAACACATTGAAGAGACAGCAGTTATAAAAAATCTTCTTTATTCGTCAATTCACTTGAGAGGTTGGAAGGTAGAAGAAGTAGGTAGGTCACTGTACACATTAGAAAATCGTTCCATGTAGAATTATTAAAAACTTGAAGTAATTCCATGATAAAAATGAATGCTGGTTTGATGCTGGTTCAAAATAATTCTTTAGAGAATGTCTTGATGATAAAAAATCCAAAATCGAACATGTGTTAAATTAAAAAGCCAGAGACTGAAGATAAACTTTTAGATATCGAGATATATCTATTGAAGAACATCGCTCTTTGAATTTAGGCGCAACGGCCCGAAAATCCAAAAGACAAATTACATTGTCAAAAATAATGCATATTAAAGCTTGTTAAAAATCTCAAAATCTGTTAAAAAACTGGCTGCATTGATATATATACTACATAAAAGGGGTTTACAAAACTACATCCACAATCAATTTAAATCTATTCGTTAAATTAAATTTACGTATTATGATCAGCACGTATGAAAACAGCCAAAACAAGAAAAGAGAAAACCAGAGCCTCTCTTAAAAAAAAGCGAACACCTAATTCACCAAGCGAAGACACACCCTTAATATGACGCGGTCGATGTCACTTGTAACATGCGCTGTTTCTAAAAATAGAACAGAGGAAAGGGGAAAATCTGAAATCAAAACTTATCTGCTACTTGCGGTAAAAAGGAAAGAAAAAAAGCGATTTGAACGATGTTTGAGCCGAAAGAAAATCATTTTAAGGACGAGATAAGAATACTGTATTACAAATAAAAAAATAAATAATAAATGTGATTACTACATCACAGACGCAAACCGTCATTTTCTGCACTTGAAGAAAAACTGGCCAACTGGCTATAAGTGTCTCGGCAAAGCGGGTTTATTGAAACCTGTACAAGTATTCGTATCAGGTCCCTGATGATAAAAAATCCAAATTTACTGCTATTTAAACGAGCAAATTTTTATGCATCTGTTGGTTGGTGCAATCATTTTATGAATTGGGATGGGTTGTCTTGTGTATACGAACTCTTAGTAAAATTGGCCCCAAAACTTCCAAAAGAGCTAAAAGTTACAGTTCACTTTTTTCAAAAGAATGTCCTCCAATTGCAGAAGAACAGAAAAATAATGGTTTACCAAAAAAATTTTCCCTATTTTTTCTACTGAATATTTCAAAATTTGTATAGGTGTATTTTTATATGTAATTTATGATTTTTTTCGAGGGGTTTAAAATTCTACTAATTTTACCATTGTAGAGAAGATGGTCTCCCCTTTAAGTGGGTATTTTTTGTTAATCAATATGTCTGGAATTGAACCCGAAGGGCGCATTGGCAGAAGGGAGAAAAAAAACTGCAAAATGTAACTTTTATAAAGTATTAATATTTTTTTGAACAGATTGTGACATTTAAAACATAAAAAAATGAAACTTAAGAATATATCTTCAGTTTTTCAGCATTTCTAATTGTTTGCTGATGAGCCTTTATAAAAACTGTTTTAAAAAAACACTGATCTTGCACTTTTTATCTTCTCTCTGCTTGCCAGCTTAAGAAAGCTCGGAACTGAGCATGTGCAGGTGTTTTGGCAGATTTTCAAAGAAAAGGAATGCTTTTTTGACGAATTTTCAGTTAATATCTTGACATCATGAAAAAATGAAAAATCTGAGCCTCAGGAGCATTATGACCTACCTTGGACTGTCCTCACCCAAATTTTCAGGCTTCTATGTGCTGTGGATTTTCCTAGTCATCGCCGACAGACAGACAGAATCAAACTTTCTTTCATTAGTATTCATATAAGATTAAGTACAAAAGTATTTTCTTATTTATTAAATAAGACATCAGCATATTATAAAATTCCCGACTCAAAAAGAAGTGGAAATCCGTCGAAATGCGGAAAATTTTTACCCCTCTATTTTCCTTTTTTACTTCTAAATTAATGATAAAAACAGTTTTTAATGTTTTTTATTTATTATTATTTTTTCTTAATCTCTATGCCCTTAAATTTAACTGTTTTTGCTTTTGAAGAGGAAAGGTAGGCTTATATTCAGGATTTTATGGTAAGCATTTGTTTCATTTATATTATAGATTTGTTTCAAAATATGACCTAGTTTTGATTATAATGTAATATGAATTATATAAAATACGAGTAAAAGTTGAAGAATTTCTCCCAAACAGCAATGATAGTTGGCTGATTTTCCAGCTTAGCTAATTTGATAGATAGTAATGAAAAATTCTTTCTTAGTGGAGTATAGAAGGCAATTAATAACAATTTCAAAGAATAACTAACTTTAGAACTTGCATAAGATTAAATCCCAATAATTTTAAACAAGTATAAATTAAAAACATACCTTAAAATGCACAGTATAAAAATTTATATAAATTAACTAAAATAAATTTAAAATTCAGGTTCTATTATCACTAACAACATTTTAAACTGATTTTTTAGAATCAAGAGAGGCATACAAAAATTAATAAATGAAAATTAATTAGTAGGAAAAAAATAAAAGAGCACATCAAGGAAAACAATTTTTGCTGTGAAAACAAGGCTGAACCTTAAATGGGTTTGCAAAAGAAGCATGTTGTGTGCATGCATATTTACAGTTACATTCAGAAATGTATAGAAAATTTACTTACAGTAAATTCATCTTTGCTGTAGTCACACTTTTCAAGAGCAATTTGTTTTAACTCATTAAGCGGTTGAGCTTTAAAAAGTTTATGAAGAACAATGAAAATTAGTGAACTTTCTAACGATGTCTGAAAAAAAAAGAAAAAGATTAAGTAAAAATTGCTATGAAAAAGCTGAAAACAACCTTTATAGAATTTAAAATTTATAGTCACAATAATGCTTCATATATGAATTCAAACAGACATCATACAAATAAAAATAAGTAAAAACAGAAAAATGACAATTTTTTAAAAATAAAAATTTTTTTAATTGCATTCTTATTGGAGAATTATTGAAGAACAGAAATGAATTTATTTCTTAAAGTTTACCAAAGTGTGTACATTGAGACCATGGCAATCAACTAGATCATATAGAAAATAACAATTGTTTTCTTAAAAAAATTATGAAAGGACAATGGCTTAAAATCTCACTACCGGGTCATTTCATGTCAACTACCCCAGGGGCTTCTGCTTAGCCGAATTTAATTTTGATGAAATCATTACAAGACATACATATAAGTCTGAAATGAACATTTGCAAACTGTTAGAGGTGGTAGTATTATAGTTGACACATTTGAGGTGCCTCTGTAAAATTCACTATTTTACTGTCACAGGAAAACTTTGGTTCAAACACTTCAAAGCAAATAAAATTCAAGCACTTTTCAATGATTTTCAAGGTCTTATTTAAATATTTTCAAGAAACATTTAAATATATTCAACAATCAAAAGTACATGCATTAGCCTCTTACCAGTATTGCACAAACCCAGTTCAGGAAATAGTTTGCATTTCAAGCGAACAATATTTACAATTACTCAAATACAATTTGATTTGTATTTTATTTTTTTTACGGGGAAGTCGAGCTTCCTTTAACATTCAAATAGATAATTCACAATTTCCATGCTGCTCATGATAATTGAGAGGATAAGAGGAATCTTGCTACACTGTTACACTAAAATAAATATAATATGTAAGGGAAAGAACATTGCTGCCTATTTAAAAAAATTCTTATCACATCTTCAAAAAATAAAAATTATATACATACACACACACACATATATATATATAGGAAAGAGAGAGAGAGAGAGCAGATATTTTCAACAACATATTATTAGAGAATTTTTAAAGAATACAAAAGTATTTTAACTTAGTAAGGTACATAAACTATATGGCCATTAATGACCAGACACTTTCAATTTTAGACATTTTGTCGAATATTTAGAAATATAGTCATCAGATTCTTCTGGAATTTCAGTATTAAAAAGAACAAGTTTGATCTCATATTTATCAACGTCAATTTGATAAGAGGGACAATTACAAAGCCAACATAACATCAAGGAAAAAAGAATAATACTTGGGATCATCCTGTAAATTAAAATGCACAAAATGATCTACTGCAGAATACAAATTTGTGGATACTGTACAACATGTTTACTGATTTTTGTAAGAATAGCATGTATATTCTTGGAGATATAGCGATTTTTTTTAAAAATTCAAAAAATTTATGCATGTTTTTAGCTTATATCAGGCAGGGTTTTCAACCAAATTTAACACCAGTTTAAAAAAAATTAGCAAAATGCAGTAGAAACAATATAGTGCAATTGGAATATAAATGTATTAAATATTATATGAAATATGAGCAGTTGTATGAAATAATTTTTATCTGCACATGCGCGAATGATAACAAAGATTTTTTTTTTTTACATAATTTAATAGTAAACTCTATTGAGCAACTCCTAAAAAAAATGCAGTCAAATATCGTGAAAATTCAGAAAGATATCAATAGAGTGAGCTGATTTTTAGTTGCTCTCTAAAAGCAGCTGAATGATAAGGGATTTTCCACAAATTGTCAATTTTAATTTTCACTTTTTTTAATTTTCATTTTTTATTGATGCTTTAGTTCTTCTTCGATAACCACCAGAACGAGCCTGTTCCATGATAAAAAGAAGTATCAAAATCAAAGCATTTGTTCAAAATCTACTCATTGATATTCATTAAAGACTAACTTTTTTCTGAAAGTCAGTTAATAAAAAATGACAATTTGTGGAAAATCCCTTATCATTCAACTGCTTTTAGGGAGCAACTAAAAATCAGCTCACTCTATCGACAATATCTCTTTCAATTTTCGCGATATTTGACTGGATTTTTTTTTTTTAGGAGTTGCTCCATAGAGTGGACTATTAAATTATGTAAAAAAAACTTTGTTATTGTTTGTGCATGCGCCAATAAAAATTATTTCATACAACTGCTCATATTTCCTAAAATATTTAATATGTTTATATTCCAATTGCACTATATTGTCTCTACTACACTTGGCCAATTTTTCTGAAACTGGTGTTAAATTTGGTTGAAAACCCAGCGTGATATAAGCTAAAAACATGCATGGATTTTTCGAACTTTTTATAAAAATCGCTATATCTCCAAGAATATACTTGCTATTCTTACAAAGATCAGTACAGTATCCACAAATTTGTATTCTTCAGCAATAGATCATTTCGTGTATTTTAATTTACAGGCTGATCCCGAGTATTATTTTTTTTCTATTGATTTTTTTTGCCCCCTAATTGTCTCCCTTAGCAAATCGAAGCTGATAAATATGAGGTGAAACCTGTTCTTTTTAATCCTGAAATTCCAGAAGAATCTGACAAGTATATTTTTGAATATTCGACAAAATGTCTAAAATTCAAAGTGTCCGGTCATTAATGGCAATATAGCGTATATACCACGGAAAGAAATTTCATACATCATAAAAAGTTCGAACACAGCTTGATCTTTTTCTTTCAGAGTAAAAAAGATGTTATAATCCAAGAGCAGAAATAAAGGCTCAATTGAAGTTTCTTTTCAGGATATTGTATTTTTAACAGTAAAGATCTGCATGTAAAGAACATTACTTCAAAATTAAAAGTAAACTAAAGATTTTTCCTTATCAAGTAATACTGTTACTTATCATTTATCACAATACATTTTGTACGTATAAACAATTTAAGTAAAAAGAAAATAAAAGTCCAATAATTTCCTTCAACACATTTTTCTTCCACATAGTTGTAAAAAATACTGATAAGGCTGAATATACAATATACAAGGATTATTATGACATTATTCAAGAACTTTCAAGCACTTAAAAATGAACTTTTTTTCTCAAATATTTTGTACAGTTTTTCCAAAATGTACAAACCATGAAAACAATCAAATGACCGAGTTTGACATCTTATTGCTCACAATACAAGAAATTGAACTGTACTTAATGCAAATATGTGATCTAGTACAACTTTTTGTGCTGAAAAACATAATTGCAGTATCAAAGGTCAGAAATTAATTCATTCATCATTACTTTATCTCAAACTAGGCCATACAGTCTGGTGCAATGAATTTGACTCTTACTTTGACAAGTTGTGCCTACAGAACAAATTACTTTAAAAGTTTGTCACTTTACCAATTAATTACCTATGATTATGCCATACAGCTCTAGAAGTTGTTCCCATCTTGCTTAAATATTAGAGATAAACCAAATATCCGGTACTCGGCCATGCTACAGAATATTCGGTTAGGCCGAATATCAAACTATTCAGTCTGCTGAATATCGAAATATTCAGCCAAACCAATTACTTAAAAATATCTTTTGAAAAATATTTTTAAAAACCTTACACAACTTCTACTTTTAGCTGTCAATTTATAAAGATATTCAGAATAACTAGAAACAGAATCATATTTAAATAAAAGAGAATGCTGTTACATTCATTATTTATTTGCTGTTTGATAAGTGTCACTTAAGAAAATTAACTATTAATGATGGCCTTCATAGGAATAAAGGGTGTACAAATGCAAGTTGCTAAACAATGCCTTGTAAATAATCTGTCTCATGCTTTTCGCAAAAAGAGTGCTTCGAAATAAAATGGAAAAAAGTTTGTCAGAGGTGATAACAGACATCAATTTTTGTCCAAGAAAACAGTACTGCAATCCACTTATTCAGTCAAAAATACATTGTATCTCATCTCACTTCGGGTCAAACTTAGATTTTCGTTTGTTACTTTAACAATAATGATGATATTGTAATTATATATTTAACAGAGTTACTTTGATTTCTGTGAAATATGGTATCATGACAAGAAGTGCCAGAAATTGAATGTGTAAAGTAAGGTCTTGATTATCAAAATAGAAGTATCTGTGTTAAATATTATGTAAAATTGTTTTTAAATTTAACTTTTTAAATATCTTAAACTTTGAAATAAACTTTGAATTCGGACAGCCGAATATTCAGTACTCAATTTACCTGTATGCCGAATAATCGGTATTTGGCCAAAATCACTATTCGGTGCATCCCTATTAGATATTAATTTATTCATCTTTAAAAATCACTTCAAAAATAAATTTATAAATTCAAACACTTTTTAGAAGCCCATACTTCAAAAGGGATATTTCTCATTTGATTCCCATTAGCACCACTGGAAAGAAAATACCTTAAATGACAAGAAAACTTGTTTCATGCAAAGTTCAAAACACCTACTTTGCATGAGATTCACAATTATATCTGGGTACAAAGTAATGTCCTAGAACACTAAAATAACTCTTGAAGAGATAAAGCTAGAATTTTGGAATAAGTGTCTACCTATAGTAAAATGACTGTGCACAATGATATGAGAGTGGTTCTTTGGTGGAGAAATACAGAAATTGTCGACTCCATTAAAAAATATAAGAGATAGCAAAAAAAAAAAAAGTCAATTACAAAGGTGTAAAGCATAAGCATCCTCAATTTTTTATGAAATGATGTCTAACACATAAAAATAACTTTATTAGAAGCCCTAAATTGTTAATTTTCCAATAACCAGTCACAGGCATATGTTGAATCGCTTTTAGAAGTGTGGTATTATAATGCAGATGTATTTTTCCTAGAAAAAGTAACACATGTAATAGACTGGAAGGCAGCAGCACAGACAATCGCCTCATCGAGTTCACGGCTGAAATTCCAGAATTAGTTAAAACTTGATTCGCATATTAAAACACAATCGGTCTGCCAAGTCATATCTTGGTGGAAAACACTTGAAAACCTGATTTTAGCAGTTGACTCGTAGGTTTACCATTGTGTTTTCCTACAAGTCACCAGCTAAAATCAGGTTTTCGGGTGTTTTCCACCAAGATATGACTTGGCAGACTGATTGCATTTTAATATGTGAATCCAGTTTTAACTAATTCTGGAATTTCAGCCGTGAACTCGATGAGGCGATTGTCTGTGCTGCCACCTCCTGGTCTATAAGCAAAGTGCAATTTATTTTATTTTAATAAGAAATTCAAATTAAATATGCTCCATGTCCCTACTACTGGCAGCAATATGCATGAACTGACATGTATTTACATATATGCTTCAAAATGAAAAAAAAAAACTCAAATTTTTTCACATTCATTTTCAAATCTTTATAGGGGGAAAAAATGAAATCCATCTAAATCCAGTCAAATCTAATAAATGAGAGAAACAGTTTGCTATCTAACCTTTACAACATTATTCATTTTAATTGATATTTTGTTTCTACTTTCAGAAAAAAATATGTTTCATTGTTTAACCCTTTCAGGGACAAGTAATTGTGTTTCTGCAATGTTGAATTCACACTAGAATATTCGAAAAATTTTATTTGAAAACCAACAAAGTTATGAAAAGAAAATGTTAGAAAGAAATATTGATTGACTAGAATAGCCATGAGCAGTCATTTTGACCGTTACCAAATGGATGTATTTCGATTCAAACCAAAAATTCTTTCTTAAAATAAATTAAATTGTTTTTTAAAAAAAAGTTTGGTGTAAAATATTTTTATGAAGCTTGGGTAAAATTTGCGGCCATCCTAGTGTTAAAATTAAGTTGCATCTCACCACCCTTTAAAAAGTTGATTATTTTATTCGATATATTCACGAAATGCTTGAATTTTGTAAAGAGATTCATAAAATTATATACTATATAGTACCAATGAACTGCATTACAGAATTCGCCTCCCCCCCCCTGTTTTTTTAAACAAAATTGTTCGTTCTATTTTCTTGTTTTCAAAGAAAACTGAAAAAAACAAACAGAAAAAGTTTTGCATTCTGACATTAAAGCTAAGGGAGTAATTGAATGGGTAGTTCTAAGCATATTTATTTTTCACAAGCAAACTGTTGCATTCACTGGTAAACTGTTGGAAAGTTCTATAATGTGGGCAGCTATGAATTTTTAACAGCTATGAAAAGCTTTCTGATTCTGAACATTTTTCTCTATTCGTTTTTAGAGATACAGTGTGAAACATCAGCGCATGTATCTATTGGAAATTTCAGACATAACACAAAGTTGAAAGAAATAAGAACATATCATGGTGTTATGCTTAGAATATGCTGTTGCACAGATGAAAATTTAAACAGAGCAAGAAATTAAAATTTGGGATTTTTGAAGTACAACTTCCATTTAACAACCAGTTCACCTACTCAACAAATTATAAGAAAATTCTAGAAAATTATCTAATTCTCTAACTGGTGCGAACCCACTAAATCCCACCACTGGGTATATGTGGAGCTATGTGATATAGAGTTTCAAAACACCAACTCTGAGTCTAATTAATTTAATGCATTCTACTTAGTATATATTTTTTTACACATATTGATTTCATAATTAACTTAATTAAGACATGATAAAGACTACAAACAAGAGATACTAAAGAATAATAAATACATTTATTTCATAATAATTAAGAAAATATAAAAAAAATTTAATAGAAAACATTAATGTGAGCATTAAAAAAACAAAAATAAATTTAAAATGAATTAATTTGAAAATAAAAGCAGATTTTTATTTTATTTATATATGCATATATATTTTTTTGCCTGGCAGAAACCCGGCAACCCTGCCCATCTCCACTACAAAGTTACTCAAATTAAATGTAAAAAATGATAAAACATTACCTGCGGAAGAACAATTAGGGCTCCATAAAAACTGGCTTTGGATAAATAATGTGCATAATGTTTTTCTTTGCTCGTCAAAGCATCAAAAGCTTTATCACAGGCAACAAGTTTTATAGGCGTTTCATTAGGGTAAATGAACTCTGACATTTTCTGCAACAACAACATTAACTATCAGTATGAAAATAAATTAAAATTTTTAAAAATCAGAGCATATTTTTTTTTAATTATAAAAAACAAAACAAAAAAAGAAACCATAAGTGACACCAAACAAACGTTGTAAACTATATAATAACAAAATCAAAATAAAATATGCTTTAGCTTGTTTAAAGAAAATTGTGAAACTTCTATTATTTAAAGTTACAAGATTGATTTACAGTATGGAACCATTTATCCGGAATGATATTTCTGATAGATTGATTTCAGAATCTTTGCAGAAAAAGGTGTCATACACTGCCAGTTTGACACAGGCTTTGCTTGAAACAATTGTATAATTTGATGACAACATCTAGTATTTGAAATGAAAACATATTTAGCTGTATTTTAGATGTTTTAATTTTTATGTAGAGGAAACAGGAGAATTTTTGTTCCTAAGGGATTCCCATAAATTACCTTCTTTTAAACTCTGGTTAACTTTTGATCTTTCTTGCACTGATTTTTAATCCAAGTAATCTAATAATTTAAAATCAGAAATAATGTCACAACCACACATATTCCACAAAACTTATCAAATGGATGCTGTTTTAATGCACAACCAGTTAACCAGAAAAATCAGTTATCCAAAATACATCTGACCCCAAGCATTCCGGATAAATGGTTCTGTACTGTATTTGTAATGCTACTGTTATTTCACGAGTGATGCCATATATGGGCTATAATGCATCAATTATGCACAAGAGTAGGGATTCATAAAAGAAATTAAGATGGGTCATTTAGAATACATAAATTTCAACCGTAAGGGGATACTAAACATTTTAATAACTAATTTTAAAGACAACATATTCTGTATTAATATGTTAAAATTATTTTATATTAAATGGAGGACTATATTCATAGGGACTATTATTCATAGATAGAACTAATGAGATTCATGGTACTCTTTTATAAAAACGGACAGAGGTTTTAGAAATGACTAGGTGCTAGTGACATAGGATTCCAAAAATCTAGTGGCATCAGGGGAGCAGAATATGTCCGATCCGGCGATCTAGGATCGGGGGAAATTTTAACAATCTGGGGAAATTTTGCAGAAGCATATACAATTGCTTTTGATTTTAAGAACATATTCCATAATTCCCTGAGATAGAAAAATTTCTGTACAAATAGAAAGATCCGTATGTGGTGAACTTCACAAATTCGATCTCAGAATAATATGTAGCGTATAGGGGGGGGGGGGGGGATAGTGATTCTGTTCCGAATTTTCTGAAAAATTAAGGCATTCAGTTCCGATAATTTTTAAAAAAATCGTTTATCAATCTGAAAATTCGGACATAAAAATACCGCGAATTTTGTCCAAGAATTACGGAAAAAATGCGAATTTCGTCCCAAGATCGCAAAATAAACACACATTTCGTTAAAGATCGCGAAAGAACCGCAAATTTTGACAAAAAATCAATCACGAAACAACTGCAAATTTTGACAAAAGATCACTAAATAACCGCAATTTCGTCAAAAGATCACGAAACAACCGAAAATTTCGTTAAACGATTGCAAAACAACTGTGAATTTCGCCAAAAGATCGCAATAACCTCGAATTTTGTCTAAAGGGGCGAACTAACCACAATTTTCGTCAAAACATGGCGAAATAACAGGGAATTTCGTCAAAGGAACGCGAGAAAAACTCACAAATTTCGTCAAAAAAACTCGGAAATTTTGTCACATGTTCGCGAAACAACCGCAAATTTTGTGAAAAGACCGTGAAACCGCATATTTCGTCAAAAGGGGCGAAATAACCGCGAAACTCGTCAAAAGGAAGACAAAATAAAAGCACATTTCGTCAAAAAATCGCGAAAAAAACCGCAAATTTTGACAAAAGATCGCGAAACAACGGCAATTTCGTCAAAAGATCACGAAACAATCGCAAATTTCGACACACGATCGCAAAACAACCGCGAATTTCGTCAAAAGATCGCGAAACAACTGCGAATTTCCTCATAAAGGCGAAATAACCGCGAATTTTCATCTAAATATGGCGATGTAACTGCACATTTCGTCAAAGGAACGCGAAAAAACAGCAAATTTCGTCAATAGATCACGAAAGAACCGGAAATTTCGTCAAACGATCGCAAAACAACCCTGAATTTCATCCAAAGATGGCAAAACAACCACGAATTTTGCCAAAAGGAAGGCGAAATAACAGCAAAACTCGTCAAAATATCGCTACAAAACGCAAATTTCGTCAAAAGATCGCGAATTTCGTCAAAGGGCCGCGAAAAAAAAAACATAGTGCTGGGAGTGGATCCCCCCCCCTTTCCCCCACTCACCTTTCAGAAAATTTGCTGTGAATTTCATAATTCTTTTTTTTTTTTCCACTCAGAATCATCCCTGCTATATATACTTGCGCATAAGTTGAGAAACATCGGAAAAATAAATTTTCTATACCTACAGCATTTACTTATAACATACCATAAAATTTTGGGGGAAATGTTGGGAGTACAAACATTTTCTGCACCCCTGAGTGGCATCAATTTCAATATACCATGATTTTAAAACAAAAAGTTGAAATACGGTAAAAGTTAACTATTCGTTTAAAAGTGTGTGTGTGTTAGAGATGAGACGGACTCAACCCGAGCCCAGGCTGGATTTTTATATCAGTCTTTGGGTTCAATCTTTCTGAAATTGACAATTTTATTTATTCTCATACAGAAAAAACAATTTTTTTTTTTCATAAAATTTACTTATCCGTTCCCCTTTAAATCATTTTTAATGCTATTTTTCATCAGAATAAAGCGGAAAAAGAAATCGTGTTTTTTTTTCTTTAGCATTAGAATGCTATTTTAAAAGAAAATTTGGGATATTCGCAGATTGATGTCTGGTGTTGACGCAACTACCTGTTGATATGGTACCAGTCAGAATATGGCACCATTAGGATATTTTTTAATTGGAACATTTATTTGGTTTTTTTACATATTTAACGCAAAATGAATACTTTCTTTTGTTTTTAATAAACCAGCATTAGATTCAGGTTTGCAAATTTTTAATTTTCTATTGTGTGTGAGTCATAATTGCTCTTTATATTGAAAATAATGTTATTGATTCCATCCATTTTTCATCATGAACTCTGCTCATGCAGCGGCTCTGCACTTCACATTCATGAAGTCACTTTCATCCGTAAGTAGATATAATTGGCATGTGTTGTTATTCCACTAGAACGCAAATGAGCAGTGTTTCCTCTTTTCCATAAAAGCATAGGATCTTTAAGATATGCACTGCAAAATCTTGAAAAAAAAAAAAATATCTCGAATCTTTTAGTTCCAGCTTCCACCATCAGGGGGCACAAACTCCATTCTTAAGAAAACTGTTTCTGAATGAAACTCCGTTAAACAACCTAACTGTAGATATATTAGTCAAGGGGGTGGCAGACTTAAGCAAGAATTTAAGATATTTGTTGAAATTACTATTCGAAAATAGTTGTAAGTACACTTCTGGAATTTTTATATTAAATAAGTAATATTTAACCCAGCTCCATCAAAAAACTGCTTATAAAACAGTAGAAAACCAAAAAAATTTTATCCCCCATTCCTGAAATTTGATGCCCCCTGCTTTTTAAAATCTTTATTAAGGTAAAGTACCCAGTACTTGACACTGGACCAATAGTTGACACTTTTGTAGAAACAGTAGTGTAACAAGAAAACCTCACAGGTAGGAACATGAGAGACACAGAATTTTTTTAATCTGTCACCTTGCGGCAAAACTGAGAACTAAAACTATAAACAGTCGAGCCCAATTCCAATATGGCGGAAGACAACAAAGAAGCATGTGTGCAAAGTTGAATTTTTCGAATTTATCTTAAGAAAAGTGATAAGGATCGCACATTACAATAAGTATTAAAACCGGTAATTCATCTTAATTTTTGGTTATGTTTGATTGATATTGATTGTTTCGATGTCCAAGAATTGTATTAGAATAAAATTGATGCATTTTGTGCAAAATAGCGGGAGTGAGTGTGAGTGTCAACTATTGAATATGAAAAGAAACTAGGGATGCACCGGATATTGATTTTGCCAGATATCCGAAGCTCCTTTGTCTGCTGGATTCGGGTATCCGGCACTAGATATGTTTTTAGTTATATGGTGAATTATTTATTTATATAATGCCATCTCAGAACAATAAATTACAAACATGTTTCACACATCATTAAAACATTTTAAATGTATTGAAATGTAATTTACAAAAACTATATTTCTTTGAATATCAGGGCTTGAAATTCAAGTTTTCCCCAGGAGGAGAGTTTCCCACCAACATTTAAAAATGCAGGGGAGTTGAATTGTTAGAAAGGAAAAAAAAGTCTTTAAACCCCGTTATTTTTTATGTGCCACTTAAAGAATTACATTTATACAGACATGACAAAATACCATTGAAATAATTTAAATTAACAACTCATGATAATTATCCAAAATGTTTATTTTTATTAAAACAAAGGAACAGAATCAAGTTTTATATATGTTTATCTTTTAACTTTAACCTAATGTTATGGGCAATTAACAATTGGGTTGCTAAATGAATTTCTTAATTTAGATTTTATTCCATTTTGCGTGATTTAGCCTCTTTCACAAGTTACATTTTTGACAAACAGCACAGACCAACTTTTATAACTTTAGAAATTATCGGAAACACATGGTTATGCTCTGTTAAAAATTTTTAGAAAACTTTGCAAAATCTGATATGCATTAATTTTTAACTTACTTGCATGAATAATGCATATCAGTGATTCTATTGTCAATATCCTACAGTGATTGTATGTCACTTCTGAACAAACTTATTTTATTATATCCTTAATGGAATTATAGCCAAAACTGTAATCCCTGGTATTTTTGTTAATTGAACTATGTTCTATGCATTGGAATTTTAAATCCATATCCAAAGTTTGAAAAGGAAATAGTCAATTGATTTTTTCTATTACACGATAAAAGGTTGATTTCAAAAAGTCATGTCCTAATCTGTAAATTGCAAGAATCAACTAGTTTGTTATTTCTAAAGATGTTTTTTTAAGTTCCAACAATTTTTTTTTCTTCATGTGCACCACAAGTGTAATCTCATTTTGTTGAGTGCTGACTATTGGCCAATTTGGCAGGGCTCAAGTCTCCAGTGGCCATAACTGCCTTTTTAGTTATTTCCTATTTTGGGCATAGGGAAAAAACATCGCAAAATACATAAATCGGTCATAAAAAAAAATATCACCGATTTCGTCAATCATGGTAAAAATAAATAAAAAAATTGTCGACCGGTCGCAAGAAGAAAACTGAAGTGCAAACTGAAAAAAACTCGAAAATTTTCAATCAGATGCAGAGAAACAAACGTTACTTTCATCATTATGTCACAAGAACAAACAGAGAAATTTGCCAATCGGTCACACAATAAAATTGCTATATTTATCAATTGATCTCGAGAAAAAAAGAATTATGAAATTCACCGATCGGTCTCTAGAAAAAATTGTGAAATTCGTCAGTCGGTCGTGGAGAAAAGCCGCAAAATTTTTCAGTCAGATACAGAAAAACAACCATGAATTTTGTCAATCTGTCATAAGAAGAAACTGTGAAATCTGCCCATCGATAGAAAATATCATGAAATTTGTCAGTCGGTCCTGAGACTTGATCGTCGTTTTACAAAGAAACATTTTTGGAAAATGGTTTTTTGGAAACTTGAGCCGCCTGCCCACAATAGGGCATAATAATAATCTTTAGGGCACGAATCCTGCCATCCCGTCTCGAAATTCAAGCCCTGTAATGTATATTAATAATATTGCAATTTGTACAATGAAATGCTGATAATTGCTACTGGATTTGAATATGGGATTGACTATATTGATAATTGCTAATAATTAATTAATTTGTACAATGAAATGCTAGAGTATTTTCACAAAGAAATACTACATACTTTCTTTTTATAATTTTAACATAAAATATCTACTAATATATCCATGATTAAAGAGTTATTTTCTCCAAACATAGGTTTAGTTGATGCCCTTTTTCTGTTTTAACCCTTAAATGCCTGATTTTTCAAAAATTATTGCAATAATGTTTTTCGGCTTTCATTTTTTAAATAAATCATGGTAAAAATACTTTTAAAAATCATATTTTGTTTTAAGTATAGTTTACAGCTGAAAAACAGTTTGTTACTAATCGGCAATACTGGTGTTTAATTGAAAAAATGATTTCCCTTGATAAAATTCTATAATATTAAACACACAAGAATTTTAGGAACTATAATAAGAAATAAATTTTACTTTCTCAATGCAGGTCAAAATAAGGTATTTCGCAAGCTTCCAAACAAAACAAAAAGAAAAAGTAGCAACATTTGAAAAAATAAATTTATCTTTATTCTTAAACAGCACAAGTGTTGCCATCTAAATTTTGAAAATCGATTTAATAATATTTTCAGAATGTATTTTATTGGCAACATTAGGCATTATAGCTTCAATATTATTCTGATAGTATTTTAGAGCCTAAATTGGGTATGTTGCCGAAAAGCAACACCAGGCATTTAAGGGTTAATTGTTTAATATTGTTTTTCCTCTAAGTCACGTTTAGTTTTATTTTAAGTTAAATTATTTTTATGTTTATAAGTAAAAAGAAAATTACTTTTAATTTTAAATATTTATAATGAAATTACAAAAACAACTAGTTGGATTTGCCAATCCCAAAACTTTCTTCTATCTCATACATCTTAATATTTCAAAAAGTAGTTCCAAATGTTATTACTTCAATATTATTAGTTCAATATTATACCAACTTTGATTTTGGTCTAAAATTTCTGCTCCAGTCAATTAATCAGAATAAGTTAATATCGATCATGATATTTATTAAAATCAATAATGCTTTCGTTATTCTGTTGTACATCAGCTGTTTGTGAATAGCCAGCTTAGCAGAATGTGAAGTTCCCTTCGCTTCATGATCTGCCAATATACAGTAAAAAGAAAAACTGCGAAAAATCGAGAAAATTTTACAAAAATCTCTGTTACAGTGCCACCTTCTGGCAGAATATTTCCAAATTCAAGGAGAAACTGCTGGCCATAGTCAAAAATATACACACAAAATTGGTTCAATTCTATGCTTAGCTTCATACACTTTTCAATGGTAAAAAAATGAAAATAACACAAAAATCCGTATTATAGCGCTCCTTTCCAGCAGAATATTTTCAAATTGAAGGAGCTGGCCATATCCAAAAACATACCCCCAAAAATTGGTTCAATTCTATACATCTTCATACACTTTTCGATGGCACAAGAATAAAAGTGGCACAAAAATCGCTATTACAGCGCCCCATTCTGGTAGAATATTTCCAGTTTAAAGGAGAACCTGCTGGACATAGCCAAAAACAAATACAAAAAATTTTGTTCAATTATATGGATAACTTCATACACTTTTCGATATCACAATAATGAAAATGGCACAAAAATCGCGATTACAGTGCCCCCCTCCCTTCCAGTGGAATGTTTCCATATTGAAGGAGGGCCGCCTGGCTATAGCCAAAAACATTCACAAAAAAATTGCTTCAATTCTATGCATAACTTCAATCACTTTTTGATGGTACAATGGCGACACACGGACAGACAGACATTTTGTATAAACATGTTTTGGGATATCTGACCCCTAAAACATCTAAATCCGTCGAAAACCGGAAGTCGAAAAAAATTCTATTACAACACTTTCTTCTAAAAATAGGCCTGTTTAATTGTTAAACTTAAAAGAAAGAAAGAAAATTAATAATGTCATACTTTAATAAACAACTTCAAATTTTGTTTTACATTCTGAAAGTAAAGGTACAATTTTCTAAAAGAAGTAAACGTAAATTCTTAAATTTATTATAAAGAGTTCAAATATCAATGTTAGGAAACCTGGCAATTCTTTAAACTTTTGAGAATTACCTTTTACTCATGAATAGTGAACTTACTTTCATATTTTACATTATAAACAAAATTGTTCGGCATTGTTTGGGGTCAAACGATTTCTGTTATCCTTATATATTCGCTTCGCTGCATTCTGCCGGATATCCGGCAGAGAAGTCAGATATCCGGTGATTGTGATTCGGATATCCAACGGTATTTTGGATATTGAAAAATCAGCCGGATATGCCGGATATCCGTTGCATCCCTAAAAGAAACAGATTTTCAAAAGTTGACACCCAGTGTCAACTACTCGCTCATGTTGGGGTTTTGTTAATCTAATTCAGTGCAATGAAAATAAGCTGGAATCACCAGATAAATTCATGACTGACCTTTAAAAAACTAAAAATGCATTTAAACCAATAGATGACACAGGGTGTCAATTATTGAAATTAGGGAGTGTCAACTACTAAAATTAATTATTTATTTTTTTAGATGCCACCTACGAAGGGAAATTTTAGTAATTACATGGAAGAGAGCATGAGAGCTGCCATAGAATATGTTAAAGTCAACAAAGCTGGGTACAAAACAGCGGCTAAAAAATTTAATGTGCCTAGAATAACTCTGAAATACAAAGTTGAGGGAAAAACCCCAATGAAAAGGTAAAATATTGGCCGTTAGTGCTTGATTTTGCACTCGATCTTTCATTTTTGTTGTTTGATATTAATTAAGTAAGTGGTTTTATGTTATAATTTCAGATATATGGGGCTTTTTTTATTTTCATTAAAACTTCTGATTTCTTTAAAAAGTTTTGCAAATTAACAGTTCTTATCGTTATGTCTTCATATGGGGCAATTAATATAGTAATATAATAATAAAGAGTATTTATTATTATTAATTTAGGCCCTGCCGCAGTCAGTGTCAATTACTAGTTCACGAAGGTGTCAACTACTAAACTCTCACGTTCACGATGGTGTCAACTTCTGGACAAAAATCATGTTTTCATATCCCCTAGTAATTTTTACAAAATGTATTCATTTCGGGACATTAAACGTTATGATTTTGTGGAAAAATGTTCAAACCCCCTAGTAATGATCAAACTGTTTCCCTTAATTGAAAACTGCACGAACCAAAGGCGACGAACGCCGAAAAATTCCTTAAGGTGTCAACTACTGGGTACTTTACCTTATGTGTTATGAACTATCTGAAAGTTCCAAATCGATTGTTTTGTCAGTTTTCTTAATTTTAATTTAACAAATTCACGTTTCAACAAAGCAATTTTTTTTCTTTTTAAAAATCAAATTTCTTATAAAAAAAAAAACTTGCAGATCGATTTTTATAAAATTTAAATATTATTAAACAACGTTTAAAGACAGGGACTTTAAGATCTCTAAACGGTGTATTTTTACAAATATGAAGCATTCCAAAGAATCCTAGTATAAAAATTCTTTGTGGTTTTGGGAGACTGGCTTTTTAATGACAGTCAGAAAGGAATCATTCAATTAATGAAATAATAATTAATATCTTAAGGCTGTAATTGAGTGCCCATGAAGAAATTTACATATCTGAAATCAGTGAAAAATTCTGCATCTGGATGCATAAAAATTAAATCTATACATTTGATATTTTAAAATTTTTATATTCGTTCGGAAATGTCCACTATTGAAAGCCATCGGTTGTCTGCAATGAACACCTGGCATCCATGAGAGAGATTTTAAATCTTTCTTTTGAAGGAAATAAAAAGATTTTTTATAAATCAATTTTTCGTGGATTCTTTTACTTCCTGTAACCATACCAGTATCATTGTTAGAATTTCTGAAAGAAGAATTTTTTTTGCATCTGGCTGTGCAATTTTCGAGTTTTTAGGTCCAGTAGAATTCAAGATACAGCCTTTTTAAAAAGGCCCAGTACATTTATTGCCCTTGCAGTGCTGTAATTCTATTAACCCGTTCCCCTTTCTTCCAGTTTTTAAAGAAACATTCTGCAGTTTGATAAAAATTAATTTGGGGTTTTTAATTAATTTCTCAACTAATTATTAGAAATTTAAAATTCTGAAACTCAAACGCACCAGGAGAGGTCTTTGACTATCCCCACAAAAAGTTTGAGCCTTGCACGTGCCGTAGATTTTGCTAGCCATCGTGAACGAACAGACAAACACACACACAGAGCGAAACTTTCTTTTACTGGTATAGATGACATGTTGTTAAATTATTTTATTCATAACAGGATTAGAGAAATTAATTATAAGTTGAGTATTGTTTATTTTGTATTTTGGTTTAGTAGAAAGACTAAAGGTGGAAAATCCCATGCAGCATTTTCCAGCGTATGGGGTTTTCATATTTTGATTGCAATTCTGTACACTAATTCAAATACTATAACTGCAGGCCTTAAAAACAGAGCAATGTAAATGACAGCTTCCAAAAGTCAGCTGGCAATGAAGAAAAGATTCGAAAGAACTGTCAGCGGTACAAGTACATAATGCAAAAAAGTTTAATAGACAATTGTCTATTGATATTTCACACAATAGAACCTTTTCACAAATTTCATGACAAAGATTATGTCCTATTTCTCCATACATATTGTAAGAAACAAAGTCAAATCACAAATACACATACATAACAAATCATGTTATGTGATAGCTCATCAAAATATATTTTGCTCTTGTTAAACATTCTGATTTTGTAGGTTAAGGAGGAATTACAAAAATAAAGAAAATTTTTTAACCTTTTTTTTCTCGGAATAGTTATTAAAAAAAGCAGAATGAAAATGAAGCTGTCTTGAAAAAACCCTTGGCACAGATATTTTAATATTATATGAAATATGCACACTAAGTGGTTGATTCCTCAAATATTTAAATTTTTTAATTATGTAAGGAAGAAAAATGCTTCAAAATCCTCATGGAAATCTGAAAATTTAATCAAATAATTTTTCTTTTTTTTTTTCTTTTACAATAAAACACTTTTCTATTTTAACATTGATATTTGCTAGGTTTTAAGCATTGAAAGCCAGTTATATGCATCAGTGATAATAATTAGAAGGATTAAAAAAGCAAAAAAAATTAAAAAGAATGGTTTAAGGGTAGTAAAGTTATAAATGTCTATGAATAATGCAATGGTATTCAAGAAAAACAAATTTTTTTAATATTTTAGAATATCACAGTCACAATAATACACAAAGGCACCAACTTAGAAATTACATGAATTTTGTTTAAGTGATTTTATGATATAATAACAAAATGAACAAATAAAAATTGTCAATCCATTAAAAAGTACACTTACTAGTAGTATTCTGGGCTATAAAAATTGGCTACTGGTCATACAATATTAAATTGAAGTGATGAAATAAATAACATTATAGCAGAAGATAAGAGTTTAGATAAGCTATCAGCTGATGTGATCAAATGCTTTTAACAATTATCAAAAATTGATGTACCTTTGACAAACATCAAATAATCATTTGGAAAAGATAAGCTAATAACAAAGAAAATGCAACCATTATTCTAATTATAAATCTATGCTTTTATTTAAACAAACACAGGAACATTAGAGAATTCTAGATAATAAGCATGAAAAAGCTATTATGCGATGTAACAAGTTTCTTAAAATAGAGAAATAAGTAAATGATTAAAAATAAAATAAAAGAGGATAAATATGTAATGACAATTTCTACAAATTCATAAGATATAAAAAAACAGCATAAGACAGCATTTCAGAGGGAAAAACACAAATACTTAAGGATCTTCAGGCTACTAAACCCATATTTGTTGCCTAAAATAGGGAACTTAATGGCCTGCTCTCTAATATGGCAACTGTCTCTTTTCCATGTGCCTTGTTTGGAATACAGCTATGCCACCTGTTTTTTCAAATTTATACCTCATTTGTAATCATATTAATTTTTTTCAGTTTACAATTCAATGAAAAATCTACCTTATTCTTGAAAAAAAAGAATCTACATACACTAGGTTTTGTGAAATAAAAAGTATTTGTGTGTGTCTGTGTGCAATGGCTAGGGAAATCACACTTAAAAATTTAGCTTCAGATAGACGAAGACAGATCTTAATGCATCTGAGCTTTAGATTTTATATTTTTTGTTAATTGAATGGAAAATATTGCATATTTCTCTAATTTTCAAAGTGATTTTCAGCCACTCATAAAAGCAATCCAAATTCATTTTTTTAGCCTAATATAGTAAAATTTGTATTCTTTACAATAAAGTTTATTCAGAGAATTTATAAAGAGATAGCTTTTTATCAGTAAATTTCTTACGAATACCTCAACTATCTAATGTTACATTTTATACAGGTTTGTAATTTTGAACAGTCAAAACTAATTTTAACCAGGACAGAGGTTAAAACTTGTTTTAACAATTCAAAAGTGATAAAAACTCTATTAAATGTTTAAATTAGACGGTATAAAATATATCCCACCGCTTCTTGAGCTTACATAAATTACTCAAATTGTATATTTATGTGAATATTATTACATTACATTCATTATCTATTTAATATTATTAAGGGGACCATAAACTTTCGATTGGGCAAAACTCGACTAAAAAATCCTTTTTTCTTTTTTTGGTTTATTAATATATGTCAATCTTAACTATATCATTTGCAAGAAACCACAGGCAATTGCACCAATTCCTAGCAAAGTTACAAGCATTTCAAATTTGTATGTCATAATTTAGTTAGTACACTAAAAATAAAACTTTAAATCGCATTTTCTCAAAATGAGAATTTTTGTCAAGTTAGTTTATTCAAAATGTTCCAGGTGTCTTATTTTTTATCCAATTTTCATAATATTAAGTATTCTTGTTTGTAATATGCTATATTGCAAAACTTAGTATTAATATGCATGTACATATGTACATGAAAGGAAAATTTGTAGTTATATAACTTTTTCCGTGAAATTTCAAGAAAAAATGTAAATATTTGAAGTTTTTTATTAATTTTTCTCTATATATTGGTACAATTTGAAAACAAATATCAACTTTTGTTGCAACATTATAAATCTACCATTTAACAAAGCACCAAGCTCTTAAAGCCATATTTAATATGCATGGAGCATTTTTAATTAGTGATTAATTTACATATTTTAATTAATAGCAAAATTACATACATTTTTCAATAAAATTGACAAATTTACTTACAAAATGTAGGAATTATTATGTATGCTAAATTTCCGTACAATTTAGTGAAAAATGAAAAACACGGTTTTGAACATCTGCTGTTCCCTTAACATTTTAATAATTATTAAATATAGATCAATTCTTTTGCCTTATGTAATGACATTTCAAAAAGAAACATGTGACCTAAATCTTATAAGCAGAATTTTCTGCATCAGTCTGCAGCAAACAAAAATTTATCTGCGACCCAATAAGCCTACTATCATAAGAAATAACAGAAACACTTAAAATAAGCAAAATTTCCATTTATAAAGAATATATATAATATAAGGATACAACAAATACCATAAATCTAGAGACCTAAAGCAAATTTCAGCTATTATTTAAGACCAGCATTTATTTTTAAGTTGGTGGATTAATCTGCAAGGTTTAAAATAATCTACAGCGCCCGCTTCCGTGCTGCACCGTTTCTGCTACTGGGAACTGTAAACTAATGCATTGTGAAGTTTGGTGGACACAGACAGTAATGAAAAGTTGTAAAATATATATTTAACCCTTTATCTACTGACGTTACTTATAAGTACCACTCACTTTAAACTTTCATCCCATAGAGAATAGAGAATATTATTAATATTCTAATGGTACTTTCCAAAAATACTCTTTTAACTACGCTTTATCAGGATACATGGCAGCAATAGTTCTAGATTCATTATTTTAGCGAGAAAAGAGGCTATCTTTGAAACAGTCCATGAGTTTTGTGTCAACTTTTTATACAGATTGTCACTTTTGTTTTTTTATTTCTGCAAATGTGGGAAAGGACATAAGATAAGTGTTGGATTTTTTTATGTCCTTATTATGATCTTAGAACACAATTTGACTGGCTAATTTAAGTGAGTGGTGTATGTATTTGATTTAACAGTTGAATTACTCAGCGGTACTTATAAGTACCATCAGTACACTGGGAGTTGGAGAAAAACTTTTCATTTACTTTCCATCTTTTTAACTGCATTATAATGTAATTACTAAATTGTAGTGTAGTAATGCTTTTTCTGGTATTTCTTTTCTTTTTCATTGTTATTTTTTATAGGAAATTGAAAAATTTGTGGCACCGGCTCGTTTTTGCTATGCCAAAATGGCATATGTGGAGATACGAGAGAACATATTGTCCCTGGAATATAGATGTCGCATAACTAAAGGATTGCTAACAAGATCGAAACCTAAAAAAAATAGTTTTTTTAACCCTTTCAGGGGCAAAGCATTTTCAACTAAAATTTGTAGATTTCATAATGCACCTGACATTGTGAAAACACTTCATTTATGATAAAGTTATTTGCTTGCAGTGTTTGAAATTAGCAGTCATTAGTCGTCAGATGCAACTAAATTATTGCATTTGACAACTACAAAATTATTCTTAATCATCAAATTTGGCAGGGTTTTTTTTTTTTTTACGTTTATTTAATAGTTAGCAAAAAAAAATAATAAATAGTGTACTGTACCTGTTGATTTCATGTTACGAGATTCAAATGTAAAATGCTATCAAGTTTTAATTTTTTTTTTATATGATTAAGTGCATTTTTTTAATTAATTTTTAAATATAGTAATAATTAAAAATGCATTTATATCAGTTTTACAGTTTCTTTAATTATTAAAATCTTGGAGATTTAGAACTTCAATAATTTTAAATAAAAACAAATGCTTTTCTAAAAAGTAGCATACAATCTATTTATATAAATCCAAGTCTCTGTGTGTGCCCTCACAATTCTAGTTGGACTGCCTCATTGATCGCAGCCATATTAGGCTTCCTGTGGAGAAATCGGTATTAACTTCAACAATGAGTAATTGTTGAAAAGTAGTAATGGCAGGGTTACCACAACTGTGCCAAATTTTGACCAACTTGGCAAAATATCACCAAATTTGATGACAAAAATAAGTTGCCATATATAAAGGCAACTTGGCGAAATTCCCGTTGAAACCCATTAATCTTCATAATCCAGCTCACCACAATTTAATTTTAACTCTGTGCATTTAAGGATTTTTTCAAAATCTATGGGTCAGAATTTAAAGTATAATATACGAAAATGTACGTCTTTAGCCAAACGCGGGTAGAGCTGGTACAAATTACCAGTGTCCGGCTCTTCTAGGGGGCTCGACTACGGTTTAGTTATTTTTTTTTTTTTTTAATACTACCAGAAAAAGTAGACTTTTTTATGTCAAAATTTTTAATTAAAATAACTAACAAATAATAAAATCCAAAAGTCAGAATTTGCTAGAATGTCTGTATGGGCCAGACTCAGAGCCCATACTTCTATGTACCAAACATTTTAAAGTTCATTTAATATCAAGAAAGTTGTGAAATCCCTCTTTTATTGATGGGGCTGATTTCAGACACGTGAATAACAATCAGGTGGAAAGTTGGGTAAAGTCACATAGGTTAAGGTTTCACATTTTATTTCTTTCATATATTAAATTTCTTTGTACTACTACTTGATTATCCTGCCGGCCAACTTTGCCAAATTATATAAAATGCCAAACTACTCACCAAATTACCCAAATTGACATAATTTTTATTCTAAATAACGAAAGAACAAATAAATTAGTAAAACTTTAATAAAAATACAAATAAAACGTTGAATTAAAATCATTTGATGACGTAACAAGCATGTGTAACATGTTTAATGTCAAGTGAATGTGACATTTACGATCAGTCATTATTGGCATTTAATCTTATAGTGCGGCGATAGTTTTTTGGTGACGGTATAATCAAGTAGTACCAATTTTTTCATTCAAAATTCATTGATAAATTCAATTAATATTTAACTATATTTTCAATATCGTCAATTTAAAATCTTAGGATGAAAATAATAAAATTGTACGCAAATACTATATAGATTTTTATAAAAGGTATATAGCAAATTTATTTTCTAATAGAGTAAAGCCTTTTTATAATGGAATCTTGCTATAAACGGAAAAATATCATACTTCAGCACCTTCAAAAAAATGTTATGCAATTATACCTTCTAAGAGGAAAACAACCTATATACAACAGAATTCTTCTCTAATCATTTGCCTTTCCATCTAAGCAGATTTTATTCTATATCATTAATATGGTGAGTGTGCAGGGTGGGGGGGGGGGGGGGAGTCCCGTATTGGAATTATTACTGGGATCCATAGTCTCTTTGTCTTGAAATAAATTGCATATATATAAAAAAAAAAAGGTACAGATGTCATAATCGCCCCATATTGGCGCGATTATTTTCGGTTGCCAATTTGGCAAAAACATCAACAGCATAAACAACATAATCCGGGTTACCACATCAAGCAAAATAACGATACTTTGGCGCAAGTTAAGTACCCGTTGCCTATATGATATTGGCGACAGAAAAAAATCGCGCCAATATGGGGCGAATATGACATCTGTGCCAAAAAAAATTGCTGGTGTGAATGAAACAGAGAATAAATTGCCAGAAAATAAGAGTAAAATAAAGGCCTCTTGCCAAGGTCATTTTCTCTATCTCAATAAGGCTCCTATATCAAACAAGTATGAAATATAAGCAATTATATCTAAATTTCCTGCACCAATAGCCCAAAACGTTTCTTTCCAAATGGGCATACTAACAAGAGTCTGTCCAGACTTTACTCACAGGGTCCTGTTTTTGTGAAGTTTTTCTTATTTTTGTGAAAATTCTAGTCATAATTTTGTGAATTTTAAATTATCAATGTCTTCATGCCCTATCCTTCATGCATAAAAAGCTAAGTAATATGCTCTTTGGTGAGTTCAACTGTTTACTTACAGGTCAGATTTTATTTTTAAATGACTCAATTTATGAAAAGTTCAATTTGAAAGTGAAAAAATCCTGTGAAAGGTCTATTTAAGAGACAAATAATTTTGTGAATGGTCCTGTTTTGAGATAAAATGTATTGTGAAGGGTCCTGTTTGGGGATAAATAATTTTGTGAAGGGTCCTGTTTTAAGATAAATTATTTTGTGAAGGGTCCTTTAAAGGACCTAAAATTTTCCTAAACATATCCCTGACTAAGATTAAAATATTTTAACCTTTTTATTACTTTTTTAATTTTTCTGTTCTGTTTGTTATTTTCTAGCATCAATAAATAATCAGTCATCTAAAAAACTTCTGAAATAATTTACTCACTCCCCTCCCCGCCATAAAAGGGGGGATTTCTAGGTATGGGGGAGAATGAATAAGCAAATGTTTTCCTTTTATTTACAGTTTGGCTATTCTCACAAGTTTTTTTGAGACAATTTGTTCACCACCGCTTCATTTTAGCATCAGCGAAGTGTGCTACGCTGGTGTTTATTACACTATTTTGACCAGTCTTATTAACTTGAACTGATATGGCATCTAGTGTCACTATCAACAGTTATATTTGTGATTTATTGCAAAATGTTAAATATTTTCTCCATAAACGCATAAGTGACAATGTTTGGCACAGTCAGGAGTGAAATAAGTGGCGCTAAAGTATAAATTTTGGCATGGTATTCGTCTAACGGAAAGGATTATCTAAGCAAATAAATTACCAATAAGCTTACACAAGTTGATGCTTTTGGCAGCAGATAATTTTGATCAAGTTAATAATATATATATGATTTAATTAGCTATTAATAATAAATAATGTTGATACTTTTTGAAATAAAAACCACAATCTTGCAAAACTTGTTAAGACTTCAAACCGGCCGATAAACAAAAACAAAGAAGTTGGTTGATTGGTTGTCACACAGCTGTTATCTGTGCTGGGAAACTGTGCTACGTTGTGAAATTTTAAAAAGGAAGGGCATCCAGCCACCTGATTGGTCATTTGTCACGTGATTTTCAGAGAAGCTCCTGAAAAAGACATTTAAAAGCCGTAAATGAAGAAAATTACGTCATATTTAAAAATATATTTATACGACACATTTATTTCACATTTCTAGATAATATTTTAAACCATTGATGTCAATGGCCTTTATTCTTAATCTGGGTTCGAGGCTGAAAAAAGTCACGTGATAGGATCCCATTGTTCTCATCTGTCGAACCTTGATGCACTCATGTCGGAGATTTCATCGCCAAAATTGTGTCATTTTTTGGCGGTGATCCCTTTCTTGGCAATTTTTCGCTTTCATTCTCGTGATAAAAGAAACGCTCCAAAACGAACGCAGGCGAAATAGGTCTTGGTGGGATGCGGGAAAAACCGGTTTGGCGCGCATTCTCCTCACCATCACGTGATGGTGGGGAGCAGGATATGTGCCTCAAGAAAAGGTTGCCATTTCTGTGTCCAGTTATATTAGAAGTCTATGAGTGATACCGGTAATTTACCCAAAGAATTTCTAACTGATAAGAAGGGAGGCTACTACTGCTTTCCGCATGAACTGTTTCACTGCACTGTTAAAAATATCGTGAAAATTACCTCTATTTTTAAAGGATATCTATTTTCTGACCAATGAGAATGCTGCATAAACAACTACGGAGCGTTCTCATTGGTCAAAAAATAGATAGCCTTTAAAAACAGAGGTAATTTTTCACGCTATTTTTAACAGTGTGGCTGGCGAGGGATTTTAATTACGCCTACGGAGCCTTCCCTTCTTTACCCTAGAAGTTTTTACCTTGACCACGTGATCAAAACGTAGCTGGAATATCCTCCATTCTAAGGCAGAGCAAATAAAAATGGCTGGGATCCAGATAGATTATTTGCTGCTAGCGAAACGAGATTGACCAATCAGAAGCCTACATTTTTGCAAACAGCGGAAAGTTCGCTGTTTGCAATTTCATCTGTTTCTTTTTTTTAAGATACTAGGGGGCTCTGCGCCCTAGGAGCTACGCTTGCCAACCCCCCTTCAAACACCGCATGCTCTAAAAAACACGCTAATTTGATAGGCTGTAAAAAGATTAACGGAAGATTGAATTATAATTAAAAATAAGTGTTGAATTGGACATTCCTCCCCGGAGCAATGAGATGTCCCTCCCGGAAGATTTGAGATTTTGTATTTTCAATGGTCAAAAAGTACAATTCCCCCCCCCCTCCCAAGAACTCTATAATGTCCCTCCCCCCGGAGCCACAGAAATCCCACCGGGAGAAAAGTGTCTGAATACAACACTGTTAAAAATCGAGTGGTGATCTCCCTGTGAGCGGGTTTCCATTCATTTCCCATTGAATGGGGAATTTTTATGCCAAATCAGCTGTTGCTAAGCGATCCAATGGCTGTGCAGGAGATGTGCGGCGATAAGGATCGAACATCGAACCGGAGAACCCACGGTCAGAAAGCGAGATCTTACGTGTCGAGCAAAAGGCTAGCTCGATCGCTTCCTGCGAGATACTCGTTTTACTGACCGCGCAAGATGCCGTCGCCACAGCTGTTTCCGTCTTTGATTGAATAAGATTAAACATTTGAAAATAATTATTTTCAAATGTTTAATCTTATTCAATCAATAGTTTAATTAGCTTAAGGTAATATAAAATAAATTAAGTAAACAGAGTCTTTGTCTCCCGGTATTTTTTAACAACGCTATAAGAAAGTTGTTTTAAATAAGATGATACATTTTAAATGTATCGTTTTGAATCTGGCCTAATTTTCACCAAACTTTTCTTTCTCTTTTTAATATTCATGTAAAAATGCATTCTTGGTTAGAAAGGAAATATTATTTGCGCTGTCTTAGAACTGACAACACTGACAACAATAGTTAAAAAGATCATCTCAAAATATGAAATAAATGTCTGGCGTATTTTAAAATTTAATCTGTTTTGCAGTATTATTATTTGGTCATTTTAAAGATGACGTAATTTCGCCTATTTTCTGCTTTTAAAGCATATTAAATTTATTATTTTAAAGTTTTCTTTCTCTTTTTAATATTCACGTGAAAATACTTTTGTTGCTAGAAAGGAAATGTTTTTATTTGCTCTGCCTTAGAATTGGCAATAGTAGTTTAAAATATCATCTAGAAATGTGAAATAAATGTGTCATGCAAATATATTTTTAAATTTAAAATGTTTGGCATTATTATTATTTGGCCATTTTAAATATGACGTAATTTCCTCCATTTACGGCTTTTAACGCATATTAATGTATTTATTATTTTAAAATTTTATTTAACTTTTAAAATTCACAAGTAAATATAGTTTTGTAACAGTTACACATTCAGAAGGCAGTACTGACGACAGATCACGACCTGGTCAAGCGCATGCGGTCTTCTTCCACTACGAAAATCCCTACACCATCGGAATACCGATCTGCGTGACATACACTCCGTGTCATACGCATTTTGCATTCGACGATAGATTTCACTAGCACTCACATTTTCCGCTGCTAAAAATAGACCTAATGCGAGGCTAACGAAAAAGACAGGCTACCGTGGTGCATCCCACGTGTCTTTTTTACAGACCACTATAGTGACGTGATGCTCTTTTCGTACACCTGCATTGGTGCATTCGAGCATCACGCGATTATAGACAGGTTGCACATGACGTCACATGTCTGAAATCGCTTCAGATGGCGCCCAAATATAAGGCGAATATGGTGCTCTCCATTTGATTTTTTAGACTTATTTGCACTATAATAATAATAAGAAGAAAGCTCTAAATTAAAGAGAAAGATAACACGTGCTTTTAACGGCAAACGGGGACTTCTGTGCTCCACGTGTGTGCTCCAGAAGCTATAGTATCAGTCGTTGCTAATAGCAACGTGACGTCAATGCAAGGGGTCTATAGCGGTCTGTAAAAAAAGATACGTGGAATGCACCGTGGCAGCCTGGCTTTTTCGTTAGCCTCGACCTTATGCAGGTCACGCCAGAGCTGGCGGCATGTTGTAGAGATGCAACGAATATTCGGCCTGTCTGCCAAATATTCGGCTTTGGCCGAATATCAATTCCATTATTCGGCCTTGGCCGAATAATGCTGTAATAAATGTTTTTATATTTACACAGTATAACTTTTAATTTGACAATTTATATTCATGAGGTATAATGAAAATTTTATTTGAAATTAACTAACTTTTTTTCCCATTAACTTTCATGCCCCGAATGGGTTTTATCTACCCATTTTTATATAAGAGGCTAACTTACGAATCATGCTAAAAAAATTTATGCTGTATCAGTATGTACAAAAAGTATCTGTAGTAAGCTAACATAATCTGTTAAATTAAAAATTAATCTATTCAAAATTGTTTTAATACAGCTGTACAAGCAAATTCAATTTTTTTCTTTCATCATAATGGGAAGTTTAACATTTATCTCTTGTACCATAAAAAATATTTTTTTCAATAATATTTTGAATTATACCTATAAAGAACATAAATATATGATTGATTAGATATAGATGTATTATACGTATAAGATATGTACCGGGTGTCCCAAAAAGGACTGACTGATTTTAAAATTCAATAACTTCCAAACAGTGACAGATATTAAAAAAATTCTTGCAGGAGGGTTATGCATAAAGTCAAAAGTTTTATTACAGTGATTTTCGATTTTAGTTCAAATTACAAACAATAGATGGCGCTGTAAGCAATAGTCGCTAAATACAGGCTCGATTTTTGGTCCTTTATTTTGTTCTATGCAGAAAAAGGAGATGGAAATGTATTATCCGGGCCACGAAGTACCAAAAATCGAGCCTGAATTGAGCCTCTATTGATCGCAGCGCCATCTATTGTTTGTAATTCGAACTAAAATTGAAAATCACTGTAAAAAAACTTTTGACTTTATGCATAACCGTCCTGCAAGAATTTTTTTAATACCTGTCACCGTTTGGAAGTTATTGAATTTTAAAATCAGTCAGTCCTTTTTGGGACACCCGGTAAGTTGTATATGTTGCAATACGCAAGGGTTTTTTATTTAGTAAAATTCGCTTACAAGTTAAATTATTTCTTATTAAATAATGAAAGAAATGTAAGTACTAAATTCTTTTAATTAGTATGCATTTATGTTTTACATATTTTTTTCAAGAATAACATTGTAATGTTTATATTTGCCTTAAAAAACAGTTAAAATGTTTTCAATAAACGTAGATTGTGATGCAGAAATAATAATTCAGCATTCTCAGGCGATAGTCTATTTCTTTTTCTTTTTTTTTTTTTCGTAAATGTTACCTGCATTTGAAAATAATGAGTGGCAACATTCTTCCATGTGTATAATTTGGCGAATAGTTTAATGATTTGGAGAAATTGGTCGACTGGATAAGCAAGTAGTACATATTTTTCTTAACCTGGCCCAAGCGATAAACCGCCAAATGTTGTATCTATTGAAATATTTCATATTGAATTCAATGTTAAGCATTACGAACATTTATTTCATGTTTCAATTAATTATTTTCATTATTTAAATTTATCTCTCATTAAAAGGATTTTTGTTTGTTCCTTTTTTTTTTAATTAAAAAAAAAGACTTTTTTCTTTTATTTTGAGAGGTGTTTATATTATTTTCTAATTGATATAGCCTTTTTTATTCTTTAACCAACGATAATATCGCCAAAATATAATCACTGGCAACCCTTTCGCGAAAAATATCAATAAAATACGAAACTTATTACCAAAAATCATAGTTATCCCTGTATATTTGACGCATAAATCACCGCAGGAATATTCTCTATCGAATGATACAATGACTTGGTAGCAGAAAAGAATGATTATATTTTAATAGAATGAATAATTGGAACAGTTGTCATATTCGCCCCATATTGGCGCGATTTTTTTCGGTTGCCAATTTGGCGAAAACATCAACAGCATAAACAACATAATCAGAGTTACCACATCAAGCAAAATAACGACACTTTGGTGCAAGTTAAGTACCTGTTGCCTATATGATATTGGCGACAGAAAAAAATCGCGTCAATATGGGGCGAATATGACATCTGTACCGAATAATTATATTTTAAGAAAACAACCCTTTTCTTTACATACAGAATGTAAATTTACTAAGTTTGAGTTGAATGAGAAAGGATATAAAAAGACAGAGGACACATGCGAGTTCTTATTTTTTGGGGTGTGAAATGATTTTACTAAAAAGAAAAAAAAGTTTCATTTTTACAGAGGTAATGAGTTTATATTTTAGATAATATATATATAAATTGCTAGAACTATCTATGGATTAAATAAAAACTATGAATTAAATTATTATTTACATTTTTGAAAGTCATATGTTATCTTATTGGCATCAAAGTTTAAAATTTAAAATATTACAAAAAATACATTCAGCTGTTATGATTTTTGAACACTCAAACAAAAAATTAATTTCAATTAGTCCTTAATTGAATTTTTGATTTTAAAATTGAAAAAAAAATTAAAGTCAGTATTCGGCCTAAAACTTGGCCGAATATTCGGTATTCGGCTATTCGGCCAAATCACTATTCGTTGCATCCCTAGTATGTTGATCTGTTATTCTAGCCACTTCACCGCCAGAATGCCAGTATGCGCAGGCACAAACACCGCTAGCAGACGACTTTAGCCTTGACCCAGGCTGAGTGCATATATTTAACTGAAAAATTGCAAACTTAGGGAATTTTCTCGCATACAGAACAACATTTTGAATTTATATTTCAATATATTAAGTATATGCGGCTACAACAAAGAATTTTTTGCGGTATTTTTAACAAACAAGCCTTAATAACTCACACTCCATTGACTGCTATGCTAAATACCGCAAGCAGACGAATTTTAGCCTCGACCTCAGGTCGTGTGCATAAGGTCCATTGCACGACCGCGCGTTGACACCGTTTGGAGGCATCCATGATACGAACGATGCCTTTTAACGTGCTCCCACGCTATCACACACGCGTTTGGCGGGATCTGACGATATCGCATGCATTCCCAGCAGTCTGCGCCCTTTATAGGAGCATGCGCAGTCATCTTTCTCTTCAAATGCTGGTGTTATTACAGCAATGCCACTTTCATTTGGTCGATCCATATATAAAAATAAGGGCCTTTCTTTGAAAGACATTCATAATCTCATTCATAACAAGACCTAAAAGCTTAAAATAACAGGTGGGCCTTTGTTCTCATGTGAAACTCAGCATTTAAAATAAGAGGAACTGAAGTGGTTGCATTGTTATAAAACTATTGCATATAAACATCAGAAATTTAGTAATTGACAAGTGAGGAAGCAAGATACAATTCTTTATACACATCTCCTCGTAAGTAAAATACACCGAAATGGCACTGAAATGATGTAGCAAAGATTAGGCAATGAATTTCCTATGCAATGGTGGTAAAATTAGCTGAGATTTTAAACATACTTATATACAAAAAAAAAAAAAAAAAAAACAGTGGCACTCCGGGAGTGCCAATACAAGTGAAAACTTCAACAATTACGTGTGTGGTTTTTTAATCGTCAGGAAATGTTTTATTGTGCAGGAAATACTTTTACATGTAGTGCTTTTTTATTCATTATTATACAATAACATACACCATAACGCAAAAATAACACGAATTTTAAAAACAAGAGAGTTTTTCTGCTAAACTTACCCGATATTTGATCGAATAGTTTACTTTTGCCGCCAACTATTGACATAAATAACAACTGTTGAATAAAGATAATTTTATTTTGCTAGAGCAAGGTAGTTTTATTTTAGCAAGAGTCACAAGACTTGGCAAAATTTTACATGAGATGTTTTTGATGAGATTTCCTTTTTCTAACTCTTGTACGTGTATTTCGGGAACCAATAGCGCACAGGCAAGCATGCGGCGCGCTTGCCTGTAAATTGTTGTTATTGATTAAGCAATCAATAACAATTAATTGCCCGCCCTCTTCATACCGAACTATGCACAATACATGTACATACTTATATACAGAAGTGTCGGTTACAATAACAGTATCACGAGTTCAATGGTTTTTCCCATCTCAAAAAATGCCAAACGCGCCCGAAGAAGCTTTTACTTCAATGATGAAAGTATCAAGTATTTGTCTTTAACATTAAACACAACAGCGTACTGCAACGAAAATGTAAATTTTGTGTGTGTTCCTGTGTGAACGCCGGGAGAAAAAGTGAGTTTTAGCTTCGTTCTTCTTTTGCGGATTGAGCTGAAGAGGGAAAAGTTCCTGTCATTCACCGCTTGGCGCGCTAGTGTCTATGTGCCAAAATGCTAGCATGTCGGTTACGTAACAGTGTCTCCAAATCAGTGGTTTTTCTCCATCTCAAAAAAAGCTCAACGCGCCTAAAGAAATTTTCACTTCAAAAATTGGAAGAGAGGAGGAGGGGATTTTATACCATATAAAATATTTAAAACTTAAAAATTGGGGGCACCTTTATACTCATGTGAAACTTAGAATTTAAAATACGTGGAACTGAAAGGGTTAATTAGCTATAAAGCAAGTAGATATTACATACCATAGTAAAAATTTTAGAAATCTATAAATTAAAAAGGGAGAAAACGAAATTCGAATCATAATGCACACTTTTTTCTGACAAATAACCCAGGTTGGCGTAACAAGGGTTAAGTTATGAATTTCCTGTACAATGGTCGTAAAATTCGCTGAAGCAGTGAAATTTTGTACCAGGTAAAAATATAAAATCTAAAACATAGGAGCACCTTACTAGTGTTTTGAATCCAAAAACTTTTAAATAGGTGGAACTGAAAGGGTAAAATATTTATAAAGCAAGTAAAAATTACATATTGCAGTAAAATATATTAGAATTTATAAATTACCAGTTGAGAAAGCGATCACACGTCTTTTCTCTGACTAAGTGGCAATGGTGTAGCAAGGGATAAATAATTAATTTATGGTATGATGGTGGTAAAATAATCTGAGACCTTAGACATATTTACATACAAAATTTGGAATAGGAAAGGAAATTCTATACCATAAAAATATATAAAGCTAAAAAATAGAGTGGGCACCTTTGTATAGATATGAAATTTCGAGTTTAAAATAAGTCGAGCTGAAAGTGTTAATTGGAAGCAAGTAGAAATTACAGATAAGTGGTAGAAATATTACAAATCTGCGAATTTTCAGACCTTCTGGATGACAAAATAGTTCAAGTTTGTGTAGCAAGGGTTAAGTAACGAATTTCGTACACAACGATGGCAAAATCATCCGAGACCTCAGGCATACATATATAAAATTTGAGAAAGGGGAGATTTTATGCCATATAAAAATGTAAAAAAATAAGGGGCACTTTTGTACTCATATGAAACTTAAAATTTCAGTTATGTGGAACTTGATAGGTTAAACAGTTAAGGGGAAGACAATGACAAAGTGCTAAAATGAATTAGAATAGACTCTGTCCAGAGAGTATACCAATGCATTAATATTCCTAACAATAAATGTAACCTTAAATAAAATGATCAATAACAATAAAATGATATGTTCACATTTATGCTGTGGGAGAGAAAGGTTGAATAACTAGATATAAATAATAAATCAAAACGTTAGCATTTCATAAAGCTAGATGCAAGGTTTAAATTAATCAGTAAATTTGTTAATAAGACAAAAGAAACGAATCTACATTTTCATTCGAGCCGGTGTGTGTGTGTGGGGTGGAGGGGGGGGGGGGGGGGGAGTGGTGGAACGAAGAAAAAGGGTCAAATGGTAATGAACTAGACTCTATTTAAAAGATATATCAATGCATCAATATTCTCAAAACAAATAAAAACTTAAGTAATTCAGTTATACATTCAGATTTCAGAACTGGCTTCCTCGCCTTCATACCTTTTATATTGACCCAGTGCTAAGAAAATCGAAAAACAGAACTTTTTGAATCACCTCCGTGCAAAATAAAATCGAAAAAAGAAGTGAAATTCAGTGCAAGTACAAATATTCTGAAATTTTGAAGGTGGCTAAATGTCTAGGAGGAAAACAAAAAGTCGAAGCCGAAAGTACCTCTTGACGCTCACTCATTGGAAAAAGTACAATAAAATAATATTCAAATTAATTAATTATCATAGGAATTAATATAAATAGGGACTTGAAACTTGGGAAGTAGGTAGAGAGAACGGGAGGGGAGAGAAAAAATTAGGAAGAGAAGAAAAATGCCCGCGCTGCTCGGAAACTGTGCTGAGAATCCTCTCGTGATACACTGGCCTCCAAAAGTTGGGAACAGGGACTGGATGCTTTCGATTGTCCACCGTTTGTCAAATATCTACTAAAATTATTGGCGAATTGTTCTTGAACTTCTGGGATGTAAACAGGGCTTAATTTCTAACAAAAAAAGTACCGGAGCCCTAATATTCTGCGATACCCGTACAACAACCGTATCCCCCCCCCCCCCCACCTGGTCACTCCTATCTGCATATTTATATTTCGTACATTATCTTCAAAATTTAAAGCATTTTTCTTTCTTTAGCAAAATAAAGATTTTAAATATATCCTATCAGCGGATACTTAGTTGTCAATTATTCCACTTTTTAGTTATCACTCCTTCCTTCTGAATAGAAATCTTTGACTAATTTTAAAGTTAAATAATTGCAGAATTCTGCGATAATTTTAAAGTTAACTAATTGCAGAATTCTGCGATTAAATATGATAAGGATTACGATTAGGAAATAGTGTTAATACACAAAAAAGGGATAGTTCTCAGCTACGCATTTTTAAGAAAAATTGAAGGAAATTTACAGAAATTAATATTTATATGCCGAAGAATGGAACAATGTTTACAATTTCCTATAAAAGGTGCATATCTTAAACTGTAATCGATTCCTTCCGCATAACAATCTTTTGTGGTGAGCCCCTGAAAATCAGATTAAATTAAAAATTTGACACTGTTATCGGAAGGAATCGATGCTTTTATAGAAAAGGGGGAATCACTGCTCGATTGCTTTCTTTCAGAATAACAATATATGGCAATTATATCTACTTACAAATGAAAGTGACTTCGTAAAATCTTTTAGATGGGAAGGAAAGGAAAAAGTAATTTAGGCTTCCGTTTTTCGGAAACACTATTGCACTGGGCTCCGGAGCCCTGTATTTATGAGCTCCGGTGAATTTCGACTAATATTCAAATATTTACTAAAAACAGAGACGTACCGGAGCCGGGCTCCGGTGGGATCCGGCGCAAATTAAGCCCTGGATGTAAAGAACATGTTTGATTTCATATTTCACGGTGAAGATTTAGTCGGGAGGACAATTAGGGAGGCTAATAATAAATTTAATAATGAAATAATATTTGCGATCACCTATGTAGCAGAAAATGTTGAAAATGGATTGTGTATGTATTAAATGACTATTTGGGTCCTGTTCAACGTTTGTGTGCATTTGTGTAAGCATAGCACTCATATTCGTGACGATGTTATTGTGTCTGTAAAAAATTCAAAAGTTTTTTGTTTATTGCATACAGAGTTTTCAACCAAATTTAATACCATTTTCCGAAAACTTGACAAAGAATAGTAGCATCAGTATATCGCAATTAAAACATGAATATATTGAATACTTGATGAGATATGTGCATTTGTATGAAATAGTTTTTAAGTGCGCATGCGTGGAAGATTTCAAAACATTTATTTCATAATTTGGTAGTTTTAACAGTGGGCGTCACATATAGGTTCATTTGTATACTATATTTAAGGTAAATTAAGGCCTTTTAAGGTTATAGACTTTTTGTCTGTATGTTATATTTAAGGAAATTTTAGGCATTTTTAGGTGCGTTCGTAATTATATAAATACGTAGCACCTATAGTCGTCGTTCAGTCCGTCCGTCTGTCCGCATGTAACAGAGCAAAAACTACCCAACCGAATGGTCTGAAATTTCAAATATATGATTGTTGCAAAATTTTGTCGAGCCATTTCAAATTTTATGAAAATCGGATGTATAGTTTAATTACAGGGACAGTCAAAAGTTTTTCTTTACATTACGGCCAATGGGAAAAATTATTGCAAGTGCATTTTAATGGCCTTCCGAATGATCTGAAATTTTAAAGATATAATTGTTGCAAAATTTTGTCGAGCCATTTCAAATTTTAGGAAAATCGGATGTATAGTTTAATTACAGGGACAGTCAAAATTTTTCTTTACATTACGGCCAATGGGAAAAATTATTGCAAGTGCATGTTAATGATATTAGAGCCTTCCGAATGATCTGAAATTTTAAAGATATAATTGTTGCAAAATTTTGTCGAGCCATTTCAAATTTTATGAAAATCGGATGTATAGTTTAATTACAGGGACAGTCAAAAGTTTTTCTTTACATTACGGCCAATGGGAAAAATTATTGCAAGTGCATTTTAATGATATTAGAGCCTTCCGAATGATCTGAAATTTTAAAGATATAATTGTTGCAAAATTTTGTCGAGCCATTTCAAATTTTAGGAAAATCGGATGTATGGTTTAATTACAGGGACAGTCAAAAGTTTTTCTTTACATTATGGCCAATGGGAAAAATTATTGCAAGTGCATTTTAATGATGTATCAGACTATGCACTTTATGAAGTGCAAAAAATTATACATTCAGTACAATATGGGGTGCAAAAAATAATTATAAATCTAGTTATAGTACGAACGCACCTCATTTGCCACGTTTGACGAGCAATTTCCAACTTGTTTTAGGTTATCAACTTTTTGTTAGTATATTTTATTTAACAGGATTTCTACTAGACCGGGAGGTGGCAGCACAGACAATCACCTCATCGAGTTCACGGCTGAAATTCCAGAATTAGTTAAAACTTGATTCGCATATTAAAACGCAATCGGTCTGCCAAGTCATATCTTGGTGGAAAACACCTGAAAACCTGGTTTTAGCAGTTGACTTGTAGGTTTACCATTGTGTTTTCCTGCACCCAAAAGGTAGGAAAACATAGGGAACTGGGTGCTGGAAAACGCATGATAAACCGCCTACCGGTCTATACTGTTTCAGGAATACTATCAGTATTCTCTTATAGAATAACTCTACTTATGTAATCGCTGGAGTGCATAAGGCGCGTTTTTCTCTTAGTAAATACTGGCATTTTTCTGACTTGTAGGAACCCTGTTTAAGGTAATTTGGACTATATTCAAGGTTATTATGCCGGTTAACGCCTGCCCGGTTTGTGGTATAGAAATAAAACTGCAGTGGTGTAAACGATCTCAGAATATAAGCATGCAAGATGACCCTACAGGTTAAAATCGCATTAATAACAAAAAAAAAAAAAAAAAAAAAAAAAAAAAAAAAAAAAAAAAAAAAAGCAATTTAACAAATTACAACGACCATTTGGAAAATGATTTTTTCGAAGACTAAAATTTAAGAGATAAAAAATCGCACGGAGTTGATCATACATAACGTACGCCATGAATTAAACATTAACATTCCTGGACCCATCATGGACAAATTTTAAAAGAAATTTCAGTTTTACAATTTTCGGTACTGCACATTTTTAGGTAGCTTTCTTTACAAAAAAGCTACCTATTGCAGCCGTTCGGAGGAAAGCGATTTCAAAAAATTTTGGTATATTTTCATCGATCATGACCCCCAGACCCCGAAACCACCCTCCGTTCAAAATTGATATATATATATATATATATATATATATATATATATATATATATATATATATATATATCTGACCTATGTCACACTGTAACTCCCGTAATTATGAACCGATTTCGATGTAATTCGGTGTGTACATAGTACATACCAATGTCTCGACCGAGTTCGTTGGCCAGCTTCATCCGCCGTTTTGTTTCAAAATGGCGGCCATTTAAAATTTTAAAAAAAATTTAAAACTTGAAATTTGGTACCAAAAAATTAAAAATGGAAAAATATTTTTTTCTTATGTATTTGACCTTTATACAAAGATTCCGGAGCAGTTTTTGTTTCGTCTATATCTTAAAAAATGGCTGAGTTATAGCATTTTGAATTTCTAGCGTGGCTGACATTTTGAAACGTCCTGAATTTTGTCACGCGATAAAAGGCGTATTTATGAACCGAATTGGATGTACTTCGGTGTGTACATAGTACATACCAATCTCTCGACCGAGTTCGTTGGCCAGCTTCATCCGCCATTTTGTTTCAAAATGGCGGCCACATAAAAAAATTTTAAAAATTTAAAATTTGAAATGTGGTACCAAAAAATTGAAAATGGAAAAATATTTTTTTCTTATGTATTTGACCTTTATACAAAGATTTCGGAGCAGTTTTTGCTTCGTCTATATCTTAAAAAATGGCTGAGTTATAGCATTTTGAATTTCTAGCGTGGCTGACATTTTGAAACGTCCTGAATTTTGTCACGCGATAAAAGGCGTATTTATGAACCGATTTGGATGTAACTTCGTTTATACATAGTACATGCCAATGTCTCGACCGGGTTCGTTGGCCAGCTTCACCCGCCATCTTGTTTAAAAATGGCGGCCATTTAATTTTTTAAGAAAAATTTAAATTTGAAATGTGGTACCAAAAATTGAAAATTGAAAAAATATTTTTTTCTTATGTGTTTGACCTTGATAAAAAGATTCGGGAGCAGTTTTTGTTTCGTCTATATCTTAAGAAATGGCTGAGTTATAGCATTTTGAATTTCTAGCGTGGCTGACATTTTGAAACATCCTGATTTTTCTCACGTAATAACGGGCGTATTTATAAACCGACTTGGATGTACCTTGGTGTGTACATAGTACATACAAATATCTCGACCGAGTTCGTTGGCCAACTTCATCCGCCATCTTGTTTCAAAATGACTGCTATTTAAAAAAATTAAAAAATAAAAATATTTAAATGAGATACCAAAAAATTGGAAAATGAAAAAGATTTTTTTTTTGTATGTGTTTGACCTTAATACAAAGATTCCGGAACAGTTTTTCTTTCGTCTATATCTAAAAAAAAATGGCTGAGTAATAGCATTTTGAATTTCTCTTGTGGCTGACATTTTAAAACGACCTGATTTTTGTCACGCGATAACAGGCGTATTTATGAACCTATTTGGATGTAACTTGGTCTGTACATAGTACATACCAATGTCTCGACCGAGTTCGTTGTCCAGCTTCACTCGCGATCTTGTTTCAAAAGGGTTGCCATTAAAAAAAGTGTAATTTAAAATTTAAAATTTAAAATGAGGTATTAAAATATTGGAAAATGAAAAAGGTTTTTTTTTATGTGTTTGGCCTTGATACAAAGATTCCGGAGCAGTTTTTGTTTCTGAAAATTTGTTCTTTTGTTTATATCTTAAAAAATGGTTGATTTATAGCACTTTGAATTTCTAGCATGGCTAACATTTTGAAACGATCTTGTATTTGTCACGCGATAACACACGTATTCGCCTATTTCGATGTAAGAAGGCATGTGGATAGTATACATCAACACCTCGACCAAGTTCGCTGGCCAGATTCATCAGCCATCTTGTTTCAAAATGGCGGCCATTAAATAAAAAATATATATATATATTTAAAGTGAGGTGCAAAAAAATTAGAAATTGAAAAAGGTTTCTTTCTTAAGTATTTGATCTTGATATAAGGATTCAGGAGCATTTTTTGTTTGTCTTTACCTTAAAAAATGGCTCAGATATAGCAGTTTCAATTTCTATTGTGGGTGACATTTTGAAAAATCTGATTTTTTGCATGCGACAGCACTCCTATATATTAACCGATTCCGATGTGAGTGAGCATGTGCACAGCAATTACTAAGGTCTCGACCAAGTTCACTGCTTAGCGTCATCCACCACGTTGTCTTAAAATGACAGGCACTTTAAGAAATTGCCGAATTTGGCAAACAAATATAAGTTACATAATGAAGGTACGAATATTTTTTCCAACTGGATTAAATCATATTTAAGGCTGGAGTAGCACAGTTGAAGTCACACTTCAACTGTGCTACTCCAGCCTTAAATATAAATATAAATATAAGTTACTTTAAAGAAAAGCAGCTTGGAGAAAGCTGACTAATTTCGCGAAATTCTCATTCATTATATTGATAAAAATTAGTATTGAATCTCCTATATTCGGTTTCCACTAAATTGAGCTTCGTGTGTTTGCATGATATAAGTTGGCTTTTTTTAAATAAGGATTATGAAAGCTACCTCTTCCTCCCGGCACTGGCCGGAAGGACTTTTGAACTTCTACAGAGCTGGTCATACATTACGTACGCCATGGATTAAACATTAATATTCCTGGACCAATTTTAAATGAAATTTCATACATTACGTATGCCATAGATTACATTTTTCGGTACTGTAAATTTTTAAACTTCTACGGAGCTGGTCATACATTACGCACGCCATGGATTAAACATTAATAGTCCTGGACCAATTTTAAATGAAATTTCATTCTTAAACTTCTAAACACCCCACAATATTACTTTTTACACCGTCGTATAGAGGAAAAACTGTACTTTTAAATGCAATTTGTTTGAAAGCTGTATCTCAATTTGTTTCTGAGGTTTTTTTTTTTTTTTTTTTTTTTTTTTTTGTCATAGTGGCCACAGAAGTATCCATCTCTGTTGAAAGTAAATGGAAAATACAGATTACTGTATAGACCAATCAGAAAACGAGTAAAATGCGGATTCAACTAATAAAACGCTTCAGATATGTTTTTGATTTCCTACCCTGACAGAGGACAATAACCATTTTTCCAAATGGTTGAAAACAGCAATTTAGAATTTAAATAAGTAAAAGTAAAAATAGTTTTTTTAATAAGAAAAATGCACTCTTTTACAAGCATCCAATGTTTATCTTGAAGATCATGCGTAATTTCAAGACTGCGATTCGTGATTTTTCCAAAAAATTCTGTTACAACACTAATTTGGCGTGGGCACCGAATCCGATTATGGAAAATTCGTCGCGCTTTTTTTTTTTAATCGCCAGGTAGAAAACGTGAGGTAATCAATTTATTACAAACATATAATTTTTGTTATTTTTTGGTGCGTTCTTAATTATATAAATACGTAGCAGCTATAGTCGTCTTGTGGACTGTCTGTCCGTATAACAGCGCAAAAACTATCCAACCGAATGATTTGAAATTTAAAATATATAATCGTTGCAGAATTTTGTCGAGTCATTTAAAATTTTAATGAAAATCGAATCAAAAGTTCATTTACAGGAGCACTCAAAAGTATTACGTTTCATTATGGTCTACGGGGGAAAATAATTTGCAGTGTATTTTAATAGTATTAGATGTAAATTTCCAACTGGGCGAAAAATGTCTGGACCAGGATTCGAACGAGGGATCTCCTCTTGGCTGAAGCCGCCAGTGCTCTGCCATCTGAGCTATCCCGGATGAATCTGGTGGAACTTTCTCACCCAGCTAACCATAATGATTATAGCATCTGATCTGAAACCTGGTTCAGTTCAACAGAATAAATCACGGGTAATGGAACTCCAGAAAACGTTGGATACGAAATTACACTAGATTAATTTTAACACAATTATTCTAATTGGTAAATAAATCATATTAGATGTAAATTTCCAACTGGGCGAAAAATGTCCGGACCAGGATTCGAACCAGGGATCTCCTGGCTGAATCCGTCAGTGCTCTGCCATCTGAGCTATCCCGGATGAATCTGGTGGAACTTTCTCACCCAGCTAACCTAATTTTAACCTGGAAATTTACAGCTAATATGATTTATTTACCAATTAGAATAATTGTGTTAAAATTAATCTAGTGTATTTTAATAGTGTTACACAATTTTAAACGTAATGAAATTTTTTATATTAATAAGGTGCCCAAGAAGATGGTTACTATGGTATATGTTATGTGCAGCACTTATTGTACGTGTATAGGGGAACTCAAAAGCATACCGTTATATTATGATCTATGAAGCAAAATCGTTTGCGGCTTATTTTATAGATGTTACTCTGTTACAAATATAATGAAATAGATATGAATTTCTGAGATACACTAAAATATGCTTTATGTAGAGTATATGAGGAATTTATCATTTATTTACAAGTTCACACAAAAGAATTCGGTTATTTAAAGGTCTACGGGGGTAATTTTTTTTTAAAATTATGTATTAAAAACAAATACACTATGCTAAAAAGTACACACAAGTAGTAGGAAAAGGAGAGTTCTGGGACAGCCGCAGGCGGTGCGGCACCGCCGCACCGCCTGCGGCACGGCACCCTCGTACCCCCTGCGGTCCCTCCTCAGTCCCCCCTGCGGTCACTCCTCCGTCCCCCCTCCGGTCTCACACCCCCTGCGACACCGCACCCCCTCCGAAACCGCCCCCTAGCGGGGAAAATGGCGTTTTTAGAGTATTTTCATGCTATAACATGAGAGTTGAACGTTAGATCGACAAGATTATCATACTATAAGATGAAGATTAAATTTACATTTGAATTTTGAACAACCTTTACCGTAATGAGTATTATTAATTAAGCAAAACAATGGAAAATATCAATTTTTTAGGAAAAAGCTGATTTCTGTAGATTTTCTTTCAATTGTAAGATCAGAATAACAAATTAAATGGAGAAAGTTAAACATATATTTGAATTTTGAACAATCTTTACCTTAATGAGTATTATTAATTAAGCAAAACAATGAAAAATATCAATTTTTAATGAAAAAAGCTGAATTTTTTCAAGTACAAGATCAGAATATACTCTTAAATGGAGAAAGTTAAACATACATTTGAATTTTGAACAACCTTTACCTTAATGAGTATTATTAATTAAGCAAAACAGTGGAAAATATCAATTTCTTAGGAAAAAAGCTGATTTCTGTAGATTTTATTCAATTGCAAGCTCAGAATATCAACTTAAATGGAGAAAGTGAAACATACATTTGAATTTTGAACAATCTTTACCTTAATGAGTATTACTAATTAAGCAAAACAGTGGAAAATATCAATTTCTTAGGAAAAAAGCTGATTTCTGTAGATTTTATTCAACTACAAGATCAGAATATCAACTTAAATGGAAAAAGTAAAACATATATTTGAATTTTGAACAATCTTTACCTTAATGAGTATTATTAATTAAGCAAAACAGTGGAAAATATAAATTTCTTAGGAAAAAAAAAAAAAAAAAGCTGATTTCTGTAGATTTTATTCAACTACAAGATCGGAATATGAACTTAAATGGGGAAAGTGAAACATAAATTTGAATTTTGAATGAACAACACCTTAATAAGTATTATTAATTAACCAAAACAATGAAAATATCAATTTTTAATGAAAAAGCAGATTCTTTAGATCCTTTAGAATTTTTTTTCAACTATAAGATAGCGATATCATCTTAAAAGGAAAATTTAATCATATAATTTAGTTTTTAGATCCTTTAGAATTTTTTTTCAACTATAAGATAGGGATATCATCTTAAAAGGAAAATTTAATCATATAATTTAGTTTTTGATCCACCATTACCTTAATAAATTTTGATAATTAAACAAATAACAAAGAATAATATCGAATTTTTAAAGAAAAAGATTAATTTTATTAATCCAATAAGGATTTTTACATCTTTATATAATACTTCGAACCTATCCAACGTTTTTATTCGTTATTGGCTTTAAATTTTATCATTTTCATACAAAGTTTCGAGTTTTCAAACCAATTAACTTAATTTTACTACATTTTAAATGTGGATATTTCTAGGTAAATAACCAATTTTATCTTACACTTAGTAATTTTACACCAACCTAATTGATTTTACAGTGTTTAGACTACTGTAGGATTATGTTTCATCATCACACTTCTTCTAAAAGTAAAAATAACCAGATTTCCCACCCCCCTTTCATGAATTACATCTACGCTCTCTTCAAACTCATAAGAAAATCCTGCGTTTCTCCCCCCTTCAAGGGAGGAGGATACAATAGCGTTACGTCACTTGTTTATAAAATATCTATATGTTGACGATTTGAACTTTTTTCAAGATGTATAAAAGAAAGTATCAATATTTTTACATTATTACAAGTATAATTTTACAGTTTAATGAATAATTATTTATTTATTATTGGATACCCAATTTTATCAACAGATGAATTAACTATATCTGTGCTGAAACTACATTTCACATACTTAGCCACACTTTAAAAAATTTCACTTCAATATGTAAATATTAAGTGCATTTTTAACATAACACATGTTTTTCAACACTAGTTCCTATACGAGAATTTTGTTTATTAAATAGTATGCATTCACTTTCAAATTGCTTTTACTTGAAATTATATAAACCCTTTTAACAGAAAATTTGTTTAATCACAGAACGAACTGTATTTAACACGTTCAACCTCAATATCAATAATTAAACAAAACAATGGAAAATATGAATTTTTAAGAAGAAAAATAAAAACAGATTTCTTTAGATTTTCTTTTTTCAGCTACAAGATAAAAATAATAACTTAAATGAGGAACGTTAAACATATATTTTAGTTTTTGAACAACCATTACCTTAATGAATTTTACTAATTGAACAAATAACAAAAGGAAAATATGATTTTTAATGAAAAAGACGAATTTAAACGAATTTGATTAACTTTTACAATAGTTTGAGATTTTATCATCCTTTTAGATGCTAGCTATGTAGAATTTTAAACTTTCAGTAAGACACACTTCAAGAAATACTCATTACTAAACAAAAATAAATTAATTTTAATCTAATCAATGACTGAAAATTTCACATTAAAAAAATATTTTCATGAATGTGCATAAAAAATGAGAGTTTACAAATTAATATCCTTATTTCTATTACATTTAACTGGATTTTTCTATATTCGAGCTTAATTTTTATACACAAAGCATTATTTAATCAAATCCAGTACTTTCAGATTTAACGAAATTCAGCGTTTTTCGCTTTTCAAACTAATCCTATGAGTTAAAAAACAACAGCGCCTCCTATAATTTTATAGCGTTGAGTGAAACGAGTGGAATTTTTCATACTGTTTGCTGTTTTCGTTATATGAAGACGTCAGCTTATATTCTCTAGTTTAACTAAAATGAGTAATATGCAAGAAATGTCTTTAACAGAGGAAGATTCAAGTCAATCTTACTTAAAGGATATGAAATCAGCTATACCCAGCCAAGAAGTACATACTTCGAACATTGAAATAATACCCTCTTCACCAGAACAACTAAAACCACCTTTTACTTGCAATCAATGCGAGAAATCCTATTCCAAAAAGAATACATTAAACACACATCAAATATCCCATTTGGAGAAAAAGCCCTTTGAATGTGAAATATGCTCAAAGACATTCATTCAAAGCAGTGATTTAAAACGACATAGTGTAACTCATTCCAGGACATCTACTACATATAAATGCGATCAATGCGGGAAAGATTATTTACAAAAGTGTGTGTTAACAATTCACAAGATATCTTATAAGAAGTTTTATGATTGTGATAAATGTTCCAACTCTTTTTTAACAAAGTCTGCTTTAACTAAACATAAAAAAGTTCATCCCAAGGAATATGAATGTAAATACTGCAACATTAAATTGTACGATGAAGTTGAATTTTTACATCATAAAAAAGTTCACCCTAAGAAATATAGTTGTAAACACTGTAAAATTATCTTTTATCTCCAGAGGGAGTTTATTCATCATCTGATCAACATGCATAAATGAAAAATACAAACTTTGTTAAGTCATAAACTTGATTTGAATATGTGTATATTTTAAAAATGTATATGTCCTCCTATAACTGTTGAAAATGATGAATAAATATTGTTTAACTGAAAAAGCTTTTGTCGTTTATTTTTGCCATATCAACTTGTGATTTTTCTTGACTCTATCTCATCAAGTCAATACGATTTTACTAAAATTTTAAAATACATATTGTATATTTTTTTAAGTTTATAATTTTTTTAATTTCTTATCGAATGAAACATGAGTTAACTATATTTTATTAATTTCATATTAAAAACCTAACGTTTACCATATAATTTTATTATGTTCCGTCTAAATTTTATCTACCCAATTAAATTCTATAATCCCTTCTTATTAGCAAATATTACTATTTAACTGGAAATTTCACATTAATGTTTTTCTTTTTTCATGATTGCACATATAAAAATAAGAGTTTCAAACTAATTTCCATAATTTATCACATTTGAACTTAATTTTTATACTCAAAACATTATTTAATCAAATTTTTATACTTTCTGATTCAGTGAAATTCGTTGATTTTTTATTTTTTAAACCAATACCAAAATATTTATCGACATTGGACTTGATTCTTCCCTTGTATATTTTTACATTACACAATTAAGATAGATATAGACTTAGGACAGCAATAGAGTTTAAAAATGATTAGACTCAATTTTCACCTTATATGAATTGGTCCTACATGACATTTCTTATTGCTACAATCACTTGATATATTAAAATTAGTCCGAGTTATTCAGTCTATATTATTAATCAAATTATCATATGTTTCATCTTACACTTCTAAGATTTCTGAATTATCATCCATCAAGTTGCTTAAAATATTAATACTACTGTGTTTATAGTTCTATTGATACATAGCCTACATGAATATAATCTTTAATTTTATCATTTCATATTTTAAATGACCTATTTTCAAAACTAAACTATATGAATTTTTACTACACCACTGATCAATATCACAGAATGATTTATGCTTCACACTTTTCTAATAATTATCAGATTCTTAGAACATAATTTCTTGATAACATATATTATACTACTGATTTGTACGCATGAGTGAGTTGTCACGTGATCAAAATGATTGAGAATAATATAAATTTTCGAAAAGCAGCGCAGTATTTCTCATTTCAACTGTTAAACTTGGAAGAGAAGGTGACTTTAAGTGCGCAACTCTGATAAATTTCCAGATTTTAATTCAAGTGAGGAAACGATTTCTTTGTTAGTGAATAAAGTAAGTTTTAGTATATCATTACAACATATATGTATTAATAAAAATAAATAAATAAATGATTACTTATATATTAAACCTTTCCTAAGTATATAAATATATTTCTTTTATTGTACAGATGTTGCAGCAAGATGAATCAAAACAGCAGCAATCCTCTTTATCAGAAATGGATGATCTGAATGATTCGCTCTTAGCACATGTAGAGTTAAAGAATAATAAATATGTAAGTACTTAGATATGAAATACTATAATTCATATATGAAACGTAATTAGAGTAAATTTAAAATCAAATATATTTTATTGTTTGTACTTTACCAAATGTTTTTTATCCATATCATTGAAGAGAATTCTAATTGTTTACATTTATTTCTCTCACAGATGTGTTCTATTTGCTACAAACAATTTTTAAGTAAATGGAATTTAAAAGAACATACACAGATCCATACAGATGAAAAACCCTATACTTGTGAAGATTGCCAAAAGCCGTTTTCAAGAAAATATGAATCAAAAATGCATACTACATCATATAGTCTATCACCAGCTGTATGTAAACTTTGTGAAGATATTCAAGAAATAACCAGACGTTTGAAGAATTTAACAATCAAGGAAGAGATTTAGACTATGTACTCAACCTATTTGCATAAGAGTTACCACATTATTCCAAAATTGAAATTTCGAAGGCACACAGTGGATGTAAAGAAATTTTTGTTACCCATGATTCTCGTAACCACAATGAATTTGGATATTATTCATAATGTATTCCTTAAATTGTTATAATAAATATTCTTTTATCTGCACTTATCGCCGTGTTTATTTATATCTCCTAACATTTTAAACGAAAAACGCTTTCCTATCTTAAAAAATTTCATAAGAACAGATAAAAATTAACAGATGAATGAAAAAATATGCATGTTCACAAAGTTTTCTAGATATATTTACAAAAATGTTTACAAAATAAAAAAATTTGCAAGAGTAAAAGACAAAATTTCACAAAATTAAAAAAAAAATACAACATAACTTTTTTTCTTCTTACAAATGTGAGTTTTTTAGAAAAGTAGGAAAAAAAATTACACTTAGATTTTTTTTTTCAAAAGTGAAAAAAAATATATTTTTACAAAAAAAAAAATTACAAAAAATTTTTTTACAAAAATTTTTTTTACAAAAAATATTTTTACAAAAAAAAATTACAAAAGTAAAAAAAAAAAAAAAAAAATATGACATGAAAATAATAAAAAAAAAAATTACAAAATTTGTGAAAAAAAATTGCAAAAAAGTTTAAAAAACTTTACAAAAAAGTTATGAAAAAGTTTCAAAAAATGATATTTTAAATAGTATTTTAAATATAGTGTATAATGGTTGCCAACCATTATACACTATATTTAAAATAGCCTTTTTTGAAACTTTTTCATAACTTTTTTGTAAATTTTTTTCAAACTTTTTTGCAATTTTTTTTCACAAATTTTGTAATTTTTTTTTATTATTTTCATGTCATATTTTTTTTTTTTTTACTTTTGTAATTTTTTTTTTTTGTAAAAATATTTTTTGTAAAAATAAAATTTTGTAGAGAAAATTTTTGTAAAAAAATTTTTTGTAAAAACATTTTTTGTAAAAAAATTTTTTGTAAAAAAATTTTTTTTTGTAAAAATATTTTTTGTAAAAATATATTTTTTTCACTTTTGAAAAAAAAAAATCTAAGTGTAATTTTTTTTCCCTACTTTTCTAAAAACTCACATTTGTAAGAAGAAAAAAATGTTATGTTGTATTTTTTTTTTTAATTTTGTGAAATTTTGTCTTTTACTCTTGCAAATTTTTTATTTTGTAAACATTTTTGTAAATATATCTAGAAAACTTTGTGAACATGCATATTTTTTCATTCATCTGTTAATTTTTATCTGTTCTTATGAAATTTTTTAAGATGGGAAAGCGTTTTTCGTTTAAAATGTTAGGAGATATAAATAAACACGTCGATAAGTGCAGATAAAAGAATATTTATTATAACAATTTAAGGAATACATTATGAATAATATATAAATTCATTGTGGTTACGAGAATCATGGGTGACAAAAATTTCTTTACATCCACTGTGTGCCTTCGAAATTTCAATTTTGGAATAATGTGGTAACTCTTATGCAAATAGGTTGAGTACATAGTCTAAATCTCTTACTTGATTGTTAAATTCTTCAAACGTCTGGTTATTTCTTGAATATCTTCACAAAGTTTACATACAGCTGGTGATAGACTATATGATGTAGTATGCATTTTTGATTCATATTTTCTTGAAAACGGCTTTTGGCAATCTTCACAAGTATAGGGTTTTTCATCTGTATGGATCTGTGTATGTTCTTTTAAATTCCATTTACTTAAAAATTGTTTGTAGCAAATAGAACACATCTGTGAGAGAAATAAATGTAAACAATTAGAATTCTTTTCAATGATATGGATAAAAAACATTTGTTAAAGTACAAACAATAAAATACATTTGATTTTAAATTTACTCTAATTACGTTTCATATATGAATTATAGTATTTCATATCTAAGTACTTACATATTTATTATTCTTTAACTCTACACGTGCTAAGAGCGAATCATTCAGATCATCCATTTCTGATAAAGAGGATTGCTGCTGTTTTGATTCATCTTGCTGCAACATCTGTACAATAAAAGAAATATATTTATATACTTAGGAAAGGTTTAATATGTAAGTAATCATTTATTTATTTATTTTTATTAATACATATATGTTGTAATGACATACTAAAACTTACTTTATTCACTAACAAAGAAATCGTTTCCTCACTTGAATTAAAATCTGGAAATTTATCAGAGTTGCGCACTTAAAGTCACCTTCTCTTCCAAGTTTAACAGTTGAAATGAGAAATACTGCGCTGCTTTTCGAAAATTTATATTATTCTCAATCGTTTTGATCACGTGACAATTCACTCATGCGTACAAATCAGTAGTATAATATATGTTATCAAGAAATTATGTTCTAAGAATCTCATAATTATTAGAAAAGTGTGAAGCATAAATCATTCTGTGATATTGATAAGTGGTGTAGTAAAAATTCATATAGTTTAGTTTGAAAATAGGTCATTTAAAATATGAAATGATAAAATTAAAGATTATATTCATGTAGGCTATGTATCAATAGAACTATAAACACAGTAGTATTAATTTTTTAAGCAACTTGATGGATGATAATTCAGAAATCTTAGAAGTGTAAGATGAAACATATGATAATTTGATTAATAATATAGACTGAATAACTCGGACTAATTTTAATATATCAAGTGATTGTAGCAATAAGAAATGTCATGTAGGACCAATTCATATAAGGTGAAAATTGAGTATAATCAATTTTTAACTCTATTGCTGTCCTAAGTCTATATCTATCTTAATTGTGTAATGTAAAAATATACAAGGGAAGAATCAAGTCCAATGTCGATAAATATTGTGGTATTGGTTTAAAAAATGAAAAATCAACGAATTTCACTGAATCAGAAAGTATAAAAATTTGATTAAATAATGTTTTGAGTATAAAAATTAAGTTCAAATGTGATAAATTATTGAAATTAGTTTGAAACTCTTATTTTTATATGTGCAATCATGAAAAAAGAAAAACATTAATGTGAAATTTCCAGTTAAATAGTAATGTTTGCTAATAAGAAGGGATTATAGAATTTAATTGGGTAGATAAAATTTAGACGGAACATAATAAAATTATATGGTAAACGTTAGGTTTTTAATATGAAATTAATAAAATATAGTTAACTCATGTTTCATTCGATAAGAAATTAAAAAAAATTATAAACTTAAAAAAATATACAATATGTATTTTAAAATTTTAGTAAAATCGTTTTGACTTGATGAGATAGATCTCAAGAAAAATCACAAGTTGATATGGCAAAAATAAACGACAAAAGCTTTTTCAGTTAAACAATATTTATTCACCATTTTCAACAGTTATAGGAGGACATATACATTTTTAAAATATACAGATATTCAAATCAAGTTTATGACTTAACAAAGTTTGTATTTTTCATTTATGCATGTTGATCAGATGATGAATAAACTCCCTCTGGAGATAAAAGATAATTTTACAGTGTTTACAACTATATTTCTTAGGGTGAACTTTTTTAGGATGTAAAAATTCAACTTCATCGTACAATTTAATGTTGCAGTATTTACATTCATATTCCTTGGGATGAACTTTTTTATGTTTAGTTAAAGCAGACTTTGTTAAAAAAGAGTTGGAACATTTATCACAATCATAAAACTTCTTATGAGATCTCTTGTGAATTGTTAACAGACACTTTTGTAAATAATCTTTCCCGCATTGATCGCATTTATATGTAGTAGATGTCCTGGAATGAGTTACACTATGTCGTTTTAAATCACTGCTTTGAATGAATGTCTTTGAGCATATTTCACATTCAAAGGGCTTTTTCTCCAAATGGGATATTTGATGTCTGTTTAATGTATTCTTTTTGGAATAGGATTTCTCGCATCGATTGCAAGTAAAAGGTGGTTTTAGTTGTTCTGGTGAAGAGGTTATTATTTCAATGTTCGAAGTATGTACTTCTTGGCTGGGTATAGCTGATTTCATATCCTTTAAGTAAGATTGACTTGAATCTTCCTCTATTAAAGACATTTCCTGCATATTACTCATTTTAGTTAAACTAGAGAATATAAGCTGACGTCTTCATATAACGAAAACAGCAAACAGTATGAAAAATTCCACTCGTTTCACTCAACGCTATAAAATTATAGGAGGCGCTGTTGTTTTTTAACTCATAGGATTAGTTTGAAAAGCGAAAAACGCTGAATTTCGTTAAATCTGAAAGTACTGGATTTGATTAAATAATGCTTTGTGTATAAAAATTAAGCTCGAATATAGAAAAATCCAGTTAAATGTAATAGAAATAAGGATATTAATTTGTAAACTCTCATTTTTTATGCACATTCATGAAAATATTTTTTTAATGTGAAATTTTCAGTCATTGATTAGATTAAAATTAATTTATTTTTGTTTAGTAATGAGTATTTCTTGAAGTGTGTCTTACTGAAAGTTTAAAATTCTACATAGCTAGCATCTAAAAGGATGATAAAATCTCAAACTATTGTAAAAGTTAATCAAATTCGTTTAAATTCGTCTTTTTCATTAAAAATCATATTTTCCTTTTGTTATTTGTTCAATTAGTAAAATTCATTAAGGTAATGGTTGTTCAAAAACTAAAATATATGTTTAACGTTCCTCATTTAAGTTATTATTTTTATCTTGTAGCTGAAAAAAGAAAATCTAAAGAAATCTGTTTTTATTTTTCTTCTTAAAAATTCATATTTTCCATTGTTTTGTTTAATTATTGATATTGAGGTTGAACGTGTTAAATACAGTTCGTTCTGTGATTAAACAAATTTTCTGTTAAAAGGGTTTATATAATTTCAAGTAAAAGCAATTTGAAAGTGAATGCATACTATTTAATAAACAAAATTCTCGTATAGGAACTAGTGTTGAAAAACATGTGTTATGTTAAAAATGCACTTAATATTTACATATTGAAGTGAAATTTTTTAAAGTGTGGCTAAGTATGTGAAATGTAGTTTCAGCACAGATATAGTTAATTCATCTGTTGATAAAATTGGGTATCCAATAATAAATAAATAATTATTCATTAAACTGTAAAATTATACTTGTAATAATGTAAAAATATTGATACTTTCTTTTATACATCTCGAAAAAAGTTCAAATCGTCAACATATAGATATTTTATAAACAAGTGACGTAACGCTATTGTATCCTCCTCCCTTGAAGGGGGGAGAAACGCAGGATTTTCTTATGAGTTTGAAGAGAGCGTAGATGTAATTCATGAAAGGGGGGGGGTGGGAAATCTGGTTATTTTTACTTTTAGAAGAAGTGTGATGATGAAACATAATCCTACAGTAGTCTAAACACTGTAAAATCAATTAGGTTGGTGTAAAATTACTAAGTGTAAGATAAAATTGGTTATTTACCTAGAAATATCCACATTTAAAATGTAGTAAAATTAAGTTAATTGTTTTGAAAACTCGAAATTTTGTATGAAAATGATAAAATTTAAAGCCAATAACGAATAAAAACGTTGGATAGGTTCGAAGTATTATATAAAGATGTAAAAATCATTATTGGATTAATAAAATTAATCTTTTTCTTTAAAAATTCGATATTATTCTTTGTTATTTGTTTAATTATCAAAATTTATTAAGGTAATGGTGGATCAAAAAATAAATTATATGATTAGATTTTCCTTTTACGATGATATCCCTATCTTATAGTTGAAAAAAAATTCTAAAGGATCTAAAGAATCTACTTTTTCATTAAAAATTGATATTTTCATTGTTTTGGTTAATTAATAATACTTATTAAGGTGTTGTTCATTCAAAATTCAAATTTATGTTTCACTTTCCCCATTTAAGTTCATATTCCGATCTTGTAGTTGAATAAAATCTACAGAAATCAGCTTTTTTTTTTTTTTCCTAAGAAATTTATATTTTCCACTGTTTTGCTTAATTAATAATACTCATTAAGGTAAAGATTGTTCAAAATTCAAATATATGTTTTACTTTTTCCATTTAAGTTGATATTCTGATCTTGTAGTTGAATAAAATCTACAGAAATCAGCTTTTTTTCCTAAGAAATTTATATTTTCCACTGTTTTGCTTAATTAATAATACTCATTAAGGTAAAGATTGTTCAAAATTCAAACATATGTTTTACTTTTTCCATTTAAGTTGATATTCTGATCTTGTAGTTGAATAAAATCTACAGAAATCAGTTTTTTTCCTAAGAAATTGATATTTTCCACTGTTTTGCTTAATTAGTAATACTCATTAAGGTAAAGATTGTTCAAAATTCAAATGTATGTTTCACTTTCTCCATTTAAGTTGATATTCTGAGCTTCCAATTGAATAAAATCTACAGAAATCAGCTTTTTTCCTAAGAAATTGATATTTTCCACTGTTTTGCTTAATTAATAATACTCATTAAGGTAAAGGTTGTTCAAAATTCAAATGTATGTTTAACTTTCTCCATTTAAGAGTATATTCTGATCTTGTACTTGAAAAAATTCAGCTTTTTTCATTAAAAATTGATATTTTTCATTGTTTTGCTTAATTAATAATACTCATTAAGGTAAAGATTGTTCAAAATTCAAATATATGTTTAACTTTCTCCATTTAATTTGTTATTCTGATCTTACAATTGAAAGAAAATCTACAGAAATCAGCTTTTTCCTAAAAAATTGATATTTTCCATTATTTTGCTTAATTAATAATACTCATTACGGTAAAGCTTGTTCAAAATTCAAATGTAAATTTAATCTTCATCTTATAGTATGATAATCTAGTCGATCTAACGTTCAACTCTCATGTTATAGCATGAAAATACTCTAAAAACGCCATTTTTCCCGCTAGGGGGCGGTGTCGGAGGGGGTGCGGTGTCTCAGGGGGTGTGGGACCGGAGGGTGGACGGAGGGGGGACCGCAGGGGGGACGAGGGTGCGGTGCCGCACCGCCTGCGGCTGTCCCAGAACTCTCCTTTTCCTACTACTCACACATTAATGTGTACCTTTGTGTGTGCCTTTTAGCATAGTGTATTTGTTTTTAATACATAATTTTTAATATATTTTATGGTGCAATCGTCCAATTTTTAATTTGAAAAAAATGTTCGCCAAGTTTTAATTATGCTGAACTATTTAAAAAAGGGTGGAATGTATATACATTACTGACTACTATAACATGCTTGCAATAGAATATGATGCACATCGGATTTATCGTTCATTTAAAGGGGCACACAAAATATTTCGGATACAATGGACCGGGAGCCGGCAGCACAGACGATCACCTCATCGAGTTCACGGATGAAATTCTAGGATTAGTTAAATCTTGATTAGCATATTAAAACGCAATGGGTCTGCCAAGTCCTATCTTGGTGGAAAACTCCGGAAAACCCGATTTCAGCGGCTGTCTCGTAGGTTTACCATTGTGTTTTCCTGCTCCCAGTCCTCCCTGTTTTCATACCTTTTGGTGCAGGAAAACACAATGGTAAACCTACGAGTCAGCCACTAAAATCGGGTTTTCCGGTGTTCTCCACCAAGATAGAACTTGGCAGACCGATTGCGTTTTAATAGGGGAACCAAGATTTAACTAATCCTAGAATTTCATCCGTGAACTCGATGAGGTGATTGTTTGTGCTGCCGGGTCCCGGTCTACAATACTGTATCCAAATTATTGTCTGTTAGGGATGGTTGCTGAAAGTCCGTTTCCAGTTATGGTATGCGTTTTAAGTTAAACTAAATTTTAGCTCACTACGTGGTGTGTACAAATTCTATAGACCATATACAACTGCATATGGACTGCACAAAAGAATTCATAAGTATTACTGAGAATGAGCGTGAATTGCTTAAAGGTGTTTTTTATATATATTCTTTTTAAGTGCATTCGTAATTATATAAATATGTAACACCTATAGTTGTCGCCTGGTCCGTCCGTCTGCCCGCATATAACAGCGCAAAATCTACACAACCGAATGGTCTGAAATTTAATATATATAACCGTTTCAGAATTTTGTCGAGTCATTTCAAATTTTATGAAAATCGAATCAAAATTTAAAAAGATATTTATAAAAGTTTTCTTCATTCTATTAAATCCTATCATACGTAATGAATTCAATTATATCCCATGACAGGTAATGATTCTAGGTTGCCATGGTGATGACGTCCTATTTAAGATGGAGTCCTATTATTTCCGTATTACGGAATTTAATATATATAATCGTAATGAATTTTGAATTCATGCATTTTTGCATAAGAGTGCAACAGCTATTGCATCAAGATCTGAATATTTATAAAACTAGTTATAGTACGAACGCATATCATTTGCCCTGATTAACGTACAATTTCCGACTTGTTTTTAATATGGGAAAGAAAAAAAAAGCATCATTTAAAGTACCTACTAGTGATTTGAACTTGTTTTTTAAACGTATAATTATAATTTAATTAATGTGAAACTGTAAATTAATAAAGCTTTTTTTTTTTTTTTTTTTTTTTTTTTTTTTTTTTTTTTGTACTGTAAAAGCACTTATTTTCGCGAGGCTTTAATTTTCGTGAGCCCGTCGTAATCGCGAAAATTTAAACCTCGCGAAATATCCCCCCCCCCCCCCACACACACACCTCAAATAATAATAAAAAATCAGAAATTTTTCACTTATCCAAAACTTACCTAATGATTATAGTTACTACTTAAATAAGAAATAAGAACAAAAATTTCTTGAATACTTTCAACTATTTCTTGAATGCTATACAACTATTTCTTGAATAAAAACAATAATACAATTAATAGAAATAATTTTTCAGACAAAAGGAATTTTCTTAAAATGCCTTATGCAAAAGGGGTTCTATTTAGGTAGTTTCGGGATTTTTCAACTTTCGGATTTGTTCGTGTAAAATTCGCGAAATTTCCAGCTCGCGAAATCACCGATATCTTCATTTTCGCGAAAATTACGGCTTGCGAAAATAAGTGCTTTTACAGTATTTAATTTCCTACTTTTTGGTTTTTAAAATATTGCATTGTTGCATTTTCACAGCCAATTTTCCTACTTTGGCGCATCATTAAATCCATTGATGTTGCAACTCTTATACAATTGAAGAGCTGAATGGAAGAACATGTTTTGATACATTTTCTTAAAAAAATATTTTATCTTTTGGACGAAGGTGTTATCAGGTATTCTGTCACATGGTAAAGCTAAAATACCAAAGTTCTATTTAGCCTTGAAGATTTAAGACATTATTCATTAATATTTACAGGGCCTGATTACCAACGGGGCACACTCACACCAATAAATTTTAAAAGAAATGTTCGCCTTATCTAAACGCCGTAATCAAGGAAAATTCCTGCTGTGAATGAAAAAAAAATTTCTATTTCTTTTTACTGGTGGGAATGTGCCCCGTTGATAATTTGGGGCTGAATATTTAATATTTTAATATTTAATAATGCAAATAATATTAATATTTTTTAATATTTAAAAATTAAATATGAATAAGTTTTTTTGATAGAGTTTAGTACTACACCTGTTAATATTTTAAACACATGGTATCAAACAGAAAATAAATCATTAAAATTGACAACAAAAACTTTCACATCAAATTTCTTCAAATGTAATCTTTGTTATTTAACATGTTCTTCCACGTAGCTCTTCAATTGTAACCATACAAAATATTTGTCGATAGATCCTATCTGGCGAGCTAACAACAAAATGCCGTAAAAGTAAGTTATTAATTTATAATAAAATTCTAAAAATATTAAAATGTCGTATTGTCATCGGAAACAAACTTTTGTATATGCTAATTTTAGAATTCTAGCATATCAGAAAGTGAGATAAAAATTGATTATGAAATTCCATCTTTACATACAGAAACCAAGTTGAATTAAATAAAAAAGAGTGTAAAATGTAACTATTTTTATGTAGCTTTAATCGTCTGCGAGTATCCATTATCATTTTAATCTATTTATAAAAGATTTTTCCCTTTTTTTAAGTAGTCATGGAAAACAGAATATAATGCAGAAACAGCAAAGGCTTTAACTTCGGTTATTAGATAATAATTGTAATAATAATAAACATTTAATTCCTATTTTTCCTTGGTTCGGTATAGTGAATTCGTCAAATTTCATTATCATGTAAAGATTTACTTTTTATTTTAAAAAGGTATTTGGAAATGCTATTTTCTTGGTTATGTTTAAAATCGTCTGCTTGATTTATACATTTTTTTTAAATGAATTTGTTGGCAACAAAATAATTTGTTTGTTTATTGTATTTTTTTTAAAGAAATAGAATTAGTAACAGATTAAAAATCTTAAGTATACCCATTTATCATCGTTGACGTTATAAAAATATTTAAAGTCAAGATTAACAATAAAAAAGTATATTAGAATATATAACTTTTTTAGATGATTACAGATGCATTTAAGCTTCCTTTTACGAACAAAAGTTGTTTAATATCATTTTATCATTACAAAGATAAAGACGAAGGATAATTGTAGCATGCATAAAACAGATGGGTGTCATGCTTCTTTGTTGCCAGAGGATGAGAATGATACTGTGAAACTCATACGTCAAGGAAATATCGTTTATAAATTTGCAATAAAAAATGGGGAAACAATTCAAAGGTAATAAAGTCTCTCCAATAAAATTAGAGATAAAATATTTTATAAAATTTATATGGATAATACGTTATCTTTAAAAGAATTATTACAATAATTATATAATAAATATAATTTTTGTTTATTACCACAGGTACATAAAACATTACGGGGAAATAAAAGTGCAGCAAAAAATACAGGTATGTTCATAATTTTAATTTCAAAGTACATTTAATTGCATTTAATAATAGTTCTAGGTGCTAGCAGTTATAAATTTTCATAAAGAATGTCAGATATTCATTCGATTTAGAACAGATCAAGGCGTGGACACCAGGGTTGTAGTGGGTAGCTGCCCGGGTACCCGCCCAGCTGCCCGCCCGGGCTGGGTTTTTTAGAAAAAGCCCAGGTAAAAAACCCGGGTTTTTTAAAATATATTTCTGGAAAAGAACAGATGATGTAATTGTTAACAGTTTATGATTATTTTGTTTTATTTATTCACTTCTTTGAATCTTGAAAAATATATTTGTATTAATTTACTTGCACTTTTAGATTGGAAACAATTGGAAAACACACAATTGGTAGCTTTGCAATTGAAAATTTGTTTGGGTACTTCTTAGTTATCCCGTTGACCAAATTACTGTCCCCAAATTGTAAGATTAAATGCCATAATGGTTGCCATTAATTAATTAATTGTAAGATTAAATGCCAATAAAACCATTAATTCAACGTTTTATTTGTATTTTTATTAATGTTCTACTAATTTATTTAATCTTTTGTTATTTAAAATAAAAATTATGTCAATGAGTTAAATTTGGCGAAAGTGGTCGACGGGATAGGGATAACTAAGAAGTACCTTTGTTTGCTATTTAAATTAAAGTGATCATATCTATATATGTATTTTAAGAACAGAGAAAAATGGTGAGATCATTATTAAGACTATGAAGTCTTTCCCATCTATTAGACTATGAAATGTTCACAAAGATTGTATTTGAGATCAGGATTGCCACTTATTTCGGCAATCAAATTTCTTGTGCTTTACTGAGCAAAATATTAAATTTTCCCAAAGGGTCATTCCATGTCACTTCATCCAGACCATGTCACCCACCGTCACAGATTTCTATGAAATTTTAAACACAAAAACAATGTCTAAAGATATGCTGTTACACGAAATTTCAGTTTAAAATAATAATTTTTTCATGAGTTACAAGCATTTAAAAATACACCTCTCACTCAATTTTTTGCAGAAAATGATCTTCCGTTAACCATGTAATGTTGGATAAAAATGCTCATTTTTCTAAATATTATTAATAAAATTAGCTATATATTTTTTTAGAGATTCTTAATAATGTATTTTATTAAAAGAATGGTTTATAAAACTTTTTAGAACTCGAATATTGTTTTTAAAAAATATTTTATCTAAGGAGTTAAGAAAAATATGAAAATATATAATTCATTTTTTTTTTTTACATGTGCTACCCATTTGATTTGGCTGATTTTTTATATATATATATATAGTTTAAAAGGAAATCATTTAATAATAAAAAAATTAGAAAGGTGTTTTTTGAAATTCTTGAGAAAAAAAATTTTTTGTTAATTTTACAGAATATATCTAAAGTATTGTTAAAGTTCAAAATTCTTCAAAAATACGTGTAATAATAATAAACAAATACTATAATTAAACTATAATTTTGTTTCTAAAAACCTTTTTTAATGTTATTTAAATAAATTAAAGTATAAAATTCATATTTCTGTTACAGAAAATTAACGGCACAGATGTCATATATGCCCTATATTGGCGCGATTGTTTTCTGACGCCAAAGTCATATACGCAACGCCAACGGGTATTTAACTGGTGCCAAAGTGTCGTTATTTTGCTTGATATGGTAACCCGGATGTTGTTGTTTATGCTGTTGATGTTTTCGCCAAATTGGCACAGGAAAAAAATCGCGCCAATATGGGGCGTATATGACATCTGTGCCAAATTAACTTCCGCTATGTATTCAAATAAAATTTCCATTATACTAACTCAAAAACAACCAGTAAGTATAAACTGATTTGTAAAGCTATATTCATTCAAACAATCTAAGTTTTGCATCTTCTTTAAAAAATGTGGAAAGTATAAATTTATAGTTTAAGTTTTGTTTCACCCTAGTAGTTTTGTTTCACCCTAGTCACACCTAGTAGTTTGTAGTCTTCAAAATGAAATAAAAATAAAGTAATAAAAACTTAAATAATCACTGGTATATTGAGATTATTCAGAGCATAGATTATGATGAAAAAGATGCAAATATAAAGTTTATGCATCCCAACGGGCCTTCCACTTCATTTTGCTGGCCAAATAATGATTATTGCAACGTGCCCTTCAACCATATATTATGTAGCATTGAATTGACTACTGCAACAGGACGGCTATATGCTCTTTCAAAAGAATCTACTGAAACAATCAATCGTAAGTGGAGCATTTATAAAAAGCAATATCTAGTGAAATAATATGTTGAATTTCTATTTCCTATTTCCATTTAAATTTATCATAAACACCTTTAACCATTCAATTATAAAAAAGTGCAAATCTGGCACAGAAATAAATCTAATATTTGAAATTGGTTAAAACTTGAAAAACTTCTGTCTCATATATGTAAGTAAATTTTGTATGTATATATTATATCAGTAACAAAGAAAAAAAAGTATGATTTTATTACAGGATATAGAACTTAGAATTTTATGTAACATATTGTTAAATTATACACAAAATTTATCAAAATAAATCTTTATTCATTTGCTTTTTTAATAACTTCATTATTTTTACCTTGAATTGCTACTAATTCTACTTTATTTATAATAACTTTATTTCTGTTTATGAAGTTAAAAGACTTGATGTTAGTTTTAAAAGTCAATCCTCTTATAATATCATGTATTAATAATTGAAAACTATTTTGACAAAAACTGTCAAGATGCCACCCCCCCCCCCTCCCAATAAATAAATAAATAAATATTTAAATCTAGCATTAGTTAGAAAAATATGGCACTTATGTTTATTTTGACAGGATATTGAAGAATCTAAATATGTATCTCATGAATCTTTGGAATGTAAGGGGAGGGGCGTCCAGAATTTACGAGGTGATTGAATATTAATAAAGTTTACCAGTCTCCAGATCATCTTTATGCTAGATTATTTCTTTATATGTTTATGTCTTCAAAATACATGCATATGAAAAAAAAAATCTAAGAAAATTTTTTTTCTCAAGTTTTTCAAAAAACACCTCTTTATTTATTTATTTATTTATTTATTTATTTTATTTATTTATTTTTTTTTTTTGAGAAAAGATTGACTAATAAATAGCTCTAAAAAAATTTTTTAACAAAATAAAATGGGTGGTACATCTAAAAATGTTTTTTCTTTTGAAATTCATACATGAAGTGTCAATTTTATATGAATATTCAAAAAATCTCAAAGAAAAATTTTTTCTCAAGTTTTTCAAAAAACACCTCTTTAATTTTTTTTATTGAGAAAAGATTGACTAATAAAGAGCTCATAAAAAAATATTTAGCAAAATAAAATGGGTAGCACATCTAAAAATATTTTTGTGAAATTCATATATGAAATGCCAATTTTATATGGGTATTTAAAAGTTCAAAAATTTAAAAAATATATTTGTTGTAAAAAGAAAATAAAAATTGGTATTACTTTATAAAATAAATAATATAAAGAAAGTTCCGCCAAAAAATTTAACCATTTTAATTATTTGGTAAAGAGTTATGAAGTTTTTTGTAGAACCATACAGAAAATCAACACTTTAAAAATGTCCATAGAAAAAGAAAAGTGTCACATGTTCAGATGCTTATAATTTGAAATATTTTAATTGGATTCAATTAAAATTTCATGTGGTAGCATCTTATACATGTATGTTTTCATGTTCCAAGTTTCGTCAAAATCTGAGATGGTGGGTGACATTTTGTAAAATTGCTGGATGATTTGACATGGAATGACCCCAAAGTAATTCCTCTGAGAATTTTCAAAATTTCAACGGATAAATTTTGCAAAGTACCAAAGTTTAGTAAAATTCCTTGTTTTTAATACTCATTTTTAAATTCCCTCAGATTTTCTAGTTTTCCCTATACAGTGGCAACTCTGAAGATTATTATTTGTGAGGAAGGTGGAATCATCGTCCACATTTTGGCAATTTAATTTACCCGGGGAAAATTGCCCATTTAACCCGGGTTTTTTAATAAAACCCGCCCGGGCTGGGTTTTTTCTAAAAAACCCGTGTTTTTTACAACCCTGGTGGACACAGGTCTCATATTCCATCTAAAAAGTACCTAGATTTTCTAATACGAATCATTGTCATTTAAAACACAGAATTTTTGTCATAATGCTAAAAATAGTTTTCGAACATAGTGGTGGATGGTTTCTCAGCTTCCCAAAAATGCTTTAAATTGATGCGTTTTAGAAATATACATTAAAATACTGTGTAGGGTAACGTGCCACTATGCTTACGAATGTAGAGCTATGACTCGATAAATACTATTTTAAGATTGAAATTTTTAATCTCGATGAATACTGTTTTCAGATGGAAGTTTTTAATCTCACTGTTTTAAGAAGGAAGTTTTTAATGAAACATGTATTTTAACTGTTACTAGGGTGTAAAAAAATCATGATTTTTTTTAAATAAAAAAAATCGAATTTTTTAAAAATTTAAATCGGATTTTTTTTTATTTAAATCGGATTTTTTTATATTTTTTTCCCTGTGTTAAAATATTAAACATCTACCAAGAATTAAGCATTTCAAAAATGAATAACCCTCCAATTACTAACATAATCTATGTTTTTTTTTTTTGCTTTAATTAATAAAATTTTAATTATGTAATTATAGAAATTACAAAAAACTGCAAATAAAAAATTTCTTTAGTAACATAGAACATTATGTGCATTAATAATGTAAACCAATATTAAATACTGCTTATACTTTAAAGTTATTGATAAATTGCATTTAATTTTAAATTGATGATACAGATTAAATTTTGTAATTATTAAACAATTAACTGTTTAATTAAGAACACAATCTACATTTTTGAAAAAGTGGTTGAAAAAAGGTGATAAATAATAGTTTGATAAATTCATAAAGCAGCCAGTAATTTTACACAGGTTCTAAAGTGTATGTATATCAAATTGATCAAAAATTGTAGCAATGTATACAGCAAACTCACACATAATTTATAAATAGGTTACAAAAAATTATATTTTTGAAATTTAAATCAGATTTTTCCTCCACAACATTAAAATATTTGAATAGCTACTAAATATTATAATGTTTTGAAGTTATTTAACATTTAGATGTTTTTTAAATGTATAATGCATCTTTTTACACAGTTTAATGTAACAATATTAAAAATTAATTAATTAATTATTATTAATAATTATTAATTAATAATAATTATTATTATTAATTATTATCAATAATTAACAATAACAAATATTACATTTTTTACAAGTGATTTAGTGATCGTTTTCATTATTGATTATAATGCTTTTTCACACCATTTTAAAAAATCAGAAAATATGTGATTTTATCATCTGATTTAAATCAATTTATTAAAATCATTGACACTTTATTGCTGTGTTTATTGTACATAAAAGAATGAATAACTTGATTATTAAAAGGAAATTATGACATTGCAAGTTATATTAAATTTAAATATCATTTTTAAATTAAATGCTTTTTATGTTTGTTAGATAAAAACCATGCTTTTTACAAACTTACTGTACTTAAAATGTTTCACAATACTCAGGGCAGGGATTACGCTTAGAAACAATTATTTAAAGCTTTGTTTTATGTATTCATAAGTCACAATACCTGTACAAACTTTCCAAATTATGTTCATCTTAGATTTGAATACTTTTTATGTCATTTTAAACATTTAGAAAATTTTTGGTTTTAATCAATGATTTTTTTTTTAAATCACTTGATTAAAATCATGATTTAAATCGCTGATTTAAATCAACTGATTTAAATCGTTGACACCCTAACTGTTACATTAGTTATATTTATACTAATTGAAAGGTTTCAACTCCCTTTTTTTCTTTTAACCCCTTTTCTTTCCAGGGCAAACATTTTTCTCTCATAGAATTAACTGTATCTGTAGGGTGTGAGAATATTTTCAGCAGTTCCTTAATAAGTGCAGGGCCTGATTATCGCAAGCAGTTGCACATTTTTTTTTTTTTTTTTTTTTTTTAATGAGAAAAAATTGCGGATGCAAAAGAGCACACAATTGAATCTCTGTCCCATATCGCTCACCCACAAGAAAAGTGGCACATCTCAACAAAAGTAAATTTCACAGGAGAGGCAAAAGAAGATTTATATGTTTTTAGTTCAACATGAACTTATAGCACTTATTGTTAGTTTTGCATGCAGCACTAAAAACGTGCGTAAAAGCATAAAACCCCTAACAATGAAGATATAGATGACGATTGGAAGGAATGAGTAATTTTACCTACCCACGCAATCCACCCCCTTCTGTGGCCACGAATGGACATATAGCGCAATAAAGTGATTTTTTGATAACTACACTTATGAAACTTTTAATGTAGCAAGGCAAACCTATGACAGACCTATTTATGGAATAAAATGCGAAATGAATTTTTACGAGATGTGTCACTTTTCTTGCGGGTGTGCGATACGACCTCACGTAGGGTTAGTCGGACCCACATTAGTGAGCTAGAAATGTAACTTTTTATAACACTAAACCTAACCACCACAATGTGAAACGCTAATTTAAAATATTGAACTTATTTTAAAAAAAGGTAGATGCTATTAATTTGAAAAATTTTTATTAAAATGTTTCGCGGCACACCGGTTGAAAATCCTTACTTTAGAGCAGTGGTTAGCAACGTCGTCGGGAGTAACCCCTCCCCCCCACGCACACACAGGGAAGCAATTTCATTTTTTAGGGATACGATTCGAAATCTGTACTACTCTCATTCTCTGTAATTTTTTTTTTTTTTTTTTTGCTTTATTTTGGAAAAATAACTCAGGGCTTGAATTTCAGGGCGGGATGGCGGGATTCGCGCCCAGAATTTTGAAGTCCCGCCCAAAATAATATCGTGGGCGGGAGACTCCCGTCCAAAAAATCTCACCATTTCCCTAAAAATTTTGCATTTTGAAATTACGATCAACTCCCGCGAACGCCTTGCAAATTCCCTGATATTTTCGTGCGACTGATTGACACATTTTGCATTTTTTTTTACCGCGAAAGATCGTTGAAATTCACGAATTTTCCATGCGACCGATAGACAAATTTCATTATTTTTTTCTCGCGATCGGTTGACAAGTGTCCGCAACCGATTGGCGAATTCAGGGGTGATTCTGTTACGAATTTACCGAAAATTATGAAAAATTGGTCATCAGTTCAACAGAAAAATATCGCGAATTTAGACAAATGATTGCCGAAAAAATCAATTTCGTCAATCGATCGAGGAAAAAATCGCTAATTTCGTCGCAAAGGATTGCGAATAAAACACTAATTTTGTCAAAGGATCGCGGAAAAACGTGAATTTCGTCCGATCGCGGGAAAAAAACTCGAAATTCATCAAAGGATCGCAAAAAAAACGCAAATTACATCAAAGGATAGCAAAAAAAAAATCATAAATTTCGGCAAGGGATCGCGGAAAAAACATGAATTTAGTGTTTAGTCAAAAGGCCGCTGAAAAAAACCCGCGAATTTCATCAAAGAATCGCGAAAAAAACGCGAATCTCATCAAAGAATCGCGAAAAAACACGAATCTCATCAAAGAATCGCGAAAAAACGCGAATCTCATCAAAGAATAGTGGAAAAAAACGTGGATTTTGTCAAAGGATCGCGAAAAAAACGCGCATTTCGTCAAAGGATCGCGAAAAAAAACGCGCATTCTGTCAAAGGATCGCGAAAAAAACGCGCATTTTGTCAAAGGATCGCGAAAAATCACGAATTTCGTCCAGGGATCACGAAAAAAAACCCGCAAATTTCGTCAAAGAATCGCGCAAAAAACTCTTAATTTCGTCAAAAGATCGCAGAAAAACGGCAAAATTCGTCAAAAGATTGCGAAATAACGACAAAATTCGTCAAAAGATTGCGAAATAACGGCAAAATTCGTCAAAAGATTGCGAAATAACGGCAAAATTCGTCAAAAGATCGCGGAAAAACGGCAAATTCGTCAAAAGATCGCGAAAAAACACATATAGTTAGCGTTGGGAGTAATCCCCCCTCCCCTTCATCCCCTCGGTTGTAACCTTTCAGAAAATTTACTGTCAGTTTCAGAATTTTTTTTTTGCCATAATCACCCCTGTTTTCTTGCTTTTTTAAATAAAAAAAACATTTTGCATCATTATTCTGAGTTGTTGATTTAAATTGCTTCAATGGTATTTTGTTATGCCTGTATTAATGCAGACATGACAAAATAATTAATGTAAATCTTTAAAAAGCATGTAAAATAGCAGTGGGTTTAGGACTTTTTTCTCCCTCCCAAATAGGTCAACTCTCCTGCATTTATAAATGTTGGTAGGGAGACTCCCCTCCTATGAAAAATTGAATTTCAAGCCCTGTAAACTATATAGACTAAAAATAAAATAATTACAAAATTGAAATAGAAAAAAAGTTTGTCGAATCATTTCAAATTTTATGAAAATCGAATCAAAACTTAAAAAGATATTAACAAAGGTTTTCTTCATTCTATTAAATCCTATCATACGTAATTAATTCAATGATATCCCATGATAGGTAATGATTCTAGGTTGCTATGGAGATGAAGTCCTATTATTACTGAATTTAATATATGTAATTGTAATAAATTTTATATTCATGCTTTTTTGCATAAGAGTGCAACAGCTATTGCACCAAGATCTGAATATTTATAAAACTAGTTACAGTACGAACGCACCTCATTTGCCACCTTTGACGTACAATTTCCGAATTGTTTTTATTATTACAACGTTTTCACATTTATAAAATTAACTGAGTATATCATCTGAATTTTTGATCATTCGAATCTAACTATCTAACAGCCTTGATGAGAACAATCTGTAGAACTTAATGCTCATTTCATCAAACAATTTTTAGCGACACCTAATTATTGGACATCATGAAGATACATTATAAATATTTTTATAACGCTGTGTCTGTGTCTAGTTTTTGCAAAAACACTCGAAATCCACTCTTTTAAAATAAAAGTATGAAAGTGTACGTGTACATAAAATAGGAGCAACTATAATTTAGATTATACAAATTTGATTAGCTGGAATCTATGCTTTTAAAATATTTTATTTATTCACTTTTACTTTTTCATAACATAATATGTATTTTATATTTTTTAGAATGTCATGCTTTACATAATTAATATGGATGAGCTCGAACCTGCAGAAGTTCAACTCTCGACTTCTTTGTTCCAAGTTAAAATAAGTATCCTTTAAATAGGTTAGGCTAAAAAGTGAATGTCGAGTTAATCTCGTTAAAGTATAAGTAAATAAACTTGCATAAGTTTTTTTAATATTTTATTTTATTTAGTACGAAATCTAATGAATTAATATTGTTTTTTAAAAGATTGTAAAAACACTGCTAGCGGGATCTATCTGTAGCATGGAACTACGATTCTAGGATCTGTAGAATCCGCACCCGCTAGCAGTGCTTTAGCCAGCTCCTCCGCCATACATAATTTTGTGTACTGCTGCCATCTAGGGACACTGTTCAAAACCATTATCCTTTCTCGACGAACGTAGCGTATACGGACATATTTTAGTGTGCTCAAAATCAGGGGCGCGCCGACCTATTGTGCAAAGTGTGCGGCGCACACAGGCGCCAGGATAATAAAGGCGCCAAGCAATTCAAGCGAGGAAGAAATATTTAAAAATACATATTTTTAAATTTTATTAAAATTAATTATTCTTGAAATTTTAATTATATTTTATGGATTTACACCTCAAATAAATTACTTACAATTTATTAAAAGTTATTATTCTTTAAATTAAATGTGATAAATTAATCAATTTCAATCCAGAACGTAAAAATTTAACTTGAAACATTCCCCCCCCCCCCCCCACCCCCCAAAAGAGGGCATTTTTTAGCATTCTATTTAATGTTAGATTCCACCGAGGACACTATTTCGGATACACTATTTGAAACTGTTTTATTGAAACAAAAAATAGACAAATACAAAAGCTCGGGGATATGAAGACGGATTTAATTTGCCTGAAAAAAAAAAAAAAGAATAAAGAAGAGTTTTAGATTCAAATTTTCGTGCATTTTACGTGCTATATCCAACTGGTAGTCTAAACTGGATAGTCAATGACGTTGTGAGTATTAATCATGAGGCTACTGAGTTTTATTTTTACTATAACTAGGGGATCGTGCCAGGGCTTCCCGGGTTACCGAATATATTAAAACTATTTTTTTTATTGAAAAGTAATATTTTTTTACATGCAATATATTTCTTAGATTGCCCACTAAAAATAAAAAAGAATTTTTCACATGAAAAATATGGATTATACAATCAAATAAATTTTTGAAAAATTTTAAAAGCAATTTTTTCGCATTAGCCGCATGCTAAGAGTTATTAGCCCAAGATTTTGCTGCTTACGACATCATTATATTTTCTGATAATTTCAGAGCTTTAAGCGCGTAGTTCAATTACATGTCTGTTAAATTTATGTTTTATTTGTATTATTTTATTTATTTAATCATAGAGGAAGTTTTATTTTTATTTACGGAATATTAGTCGTAAGAAAATGATGAACTCTTTATGTTGTTTTAAGGGCAAACGGATTAATCATTCTTAATCGAGCTCCACGCGATAGAGATAAATTTAAAAATTAACCTCTCGACCCGCAATCACCCTTTTAAAAAAATTAATTGGATCATTTTTAAAATCATTTTAACTCAAAACGTGAAGTCACTATTGTCAGCAAAATCATTGCATGTGAACAGTCGCACTCTTAACTCCAGATTCTAATCTCAGTACTAAAGAGTAAAAATTGCTGTAATTTGTGTTTTTTGACGCATTTGTGTTAAAAAAAGTTTAGTTTTATCTAAGAAAATCATCGTTTTCTTTTAAATATGATGTCATTTTCACTTACGTAAGCATTTCACCTAGTGTCTGAAACTTAGTACGCATACAGAAGGAAAAAAAAAAATATGGAAACTTTATGAGGAAAATGCGTGTTTTCAAAAGCAGTAACGTAATTTTCCGTTCAAAGTATTATGTCCCTAATGCCATTTTGCACCATCAAATCTTATACAACAATTTTTATCAACAATTTCGAATTTTTATCAGATAATCACATGAATAAAGGTAAATAAACCTCATTATTTCTCTCTTCTCTGCAATAATGAAAGCTATCTCATTACCACCATTTTGAAGAAGTTTCATATAATACTTTTGAAATTAAAATATAATAATGGGTTATAAAAAAAAAAAAAAAAAAAAAAAAAAAAAAAAAAAAAAAAAAAGAGCTAGTGCGAGCACATCTACAAATGAACAGCTTCCAGTTAAAAATTTATTAGTAAATTTGGTTCAGCAGAAAGCTCAGGGCAGATGACTAAAAAACATTCTTGTATTTTAAATATATAGATTATATAAAATTATGAAAAATTAAATTATGCAAATTATGCTATTTTGATAAAATTACAGTATCATGTCTATAAAATTTTATTAGTAGAGAGAATTTTGAACAAAAACTTGGGGAGCCTGATATTATTTTAAACCTCGAATTATTGCCAAGATATTCTTTGATTGCTTGTCTAACTCGGCGAAGCGAGCATCCAAGAGAGAATCATATCCAGTTCTGTAATATAAATCGCTATTTTTCGGACAAAGAGCTAGCACACTGTACGTTACTGCTTTTCCATAAATTCACTCTAAATGTTTGTAAAACATTGCGCTTTATAAGTGTGTGATTTGGATTAAGTTATTTTTAAAAATAATACATTTTCCCCTCCGAAAAATTTCAAAGCAGCTGGGGTGAAAATGACGAACTTCTACAAAACATATTTCAGTTTTAATAATTAAAATATACGCTTTTTTTATAAAATGACGTCAATTGCATACGCTAAAGCCTCCCACTTTTACGATCCCGTCTTAAACAACATTTATAAAACGGTATGCAAATGACACTATAATCGCGGAATAATACACAAACCCAGCAGAAAGCAATGACGCCATTTAAGAAGGTCGGCAATACAATCTAATGATTTATATGACTTCATTTTATTTATTTATTTATTTTTCTATATAATAGCTCCATGTGTTATCATTTATATTTGTTTCAAAATTCGGAAAATGTAATTACACACGGATTAATAAAATTGGATTCTTTCAAGTCACACAAATATTCTTTAAAATACATTTTTGTAAAGAGAAAGTATTGTATCGCTTGTAAAGTTAAATTGCAATAAAATAAAAATAATTTAATTGATAAATAAAAAACAAATAAAGCTAAAACTCACCGAGTTTTATAACATACGATATTCTTGGCATAGCATGTATTTTAATTTCTTTTTTTTTTCAGTTTTTATGAGCAAATGGTAACAAAAAGATACAGCAATCTACTATTTTCATTTTTTTCCCCTTTACTTTCATCAGAAATGGAGTACTTCAGTTGCCACAATTACAAAATTGGTGCTAAAAACTATAAAAAAAATTAATATCTTAAAAGTAAAATGAGATACAGCTTTCAAACAAATTGCATTTAAAAAAAGCATTTTTTTTCTTTATACGACGGTGTAAAAATTTAAAATATGCGATGTTTAGAAGTTTAAAAATTTGCAGTAGAGAAAATTACAAAACCAAAATTTCATTTCAAATTTCAAAGTGTTGTTATTCGCAAAATGGCGTATGGTTACGCACAAATATGTTTGTTTTTTATAATATAGATAGCATAGCTGCCAAACTTTACGCTTTTTTGCTACCACTAAAATTTAGAGAAGATTTTCACCTTCTTTAATCGTGTGATTTCGACCATTAAATAAAGCAATAGTCACAAAATTTTTAGTGGTAGGAAGAAAGCGTAAAGGTTGGCAGCCATGAGATAGATAGATATACTGATAAATATATATATTTTTCTTCTTTTCTGTTTCTCGATGGACTATTTTAACTAATCATTTAGCTGTAAATCAGCTTAAAGCCATTTTCTGAAATCTGAAACATGGTTGTCGATTTTTTTTTTAATTCACAAGGTAAATTATTTTATTTTCCAGATTTTGTACCCTTATGTATTTTTTCTTTTACATATTCGTTTTATAATTTATATATATATATATATATATATATATATTATACCTTTATTTATTAGCCTCCGGTACGGTATGCTATTTCTTTCTCCCAGCTTATTTTGTGTCCAAAAAATAACGTTACCTTACAGAAGCTAGCTGTAAAACAAAGCATTACGATTAAATACTCTTTAGCAATTTTTTAAACTTCTAAGCATCGCACATTTTCGATTTTTATACCGTCGTATTGGAAAAAAAAGTTCTTTTCAATGCATTTTGTTTGAAAACTGTATCTTCATTTATTTTTGAAATATTAATTTTGTTTTGTAGTTTTTGGAGCCATTTGCTTAATATTGGCAACGGCAGTACTCCATTTCTGTAGAAAGTAAAGGAAAAATAGTTTTAAAATAGTAATTATATATTTTTGTTGCCATTTTCTCGTAACAACCGAAAGAAAATGTAATTAAAATAAGTGCTATTTTGAAAAAATATATAAACGAATGATTTCTGTTAAAACAATGGAGCTATTATATACTATATTTAATTGTAAGTATCTATGAATCATTAGATAGCAAGGGGTTTTTTTTTCGGTTTTCGTGAATGACGGAATCTTTTTGCTGCATTTGTGCATTATTTCGTGATAGTAATGTGCTATGCATGCTTTACTGTAGATGTTTAAGATTAGATCGTAAATGTGGAATTCTTAAGTGTCATTTTACATAAAATAAAACGCGTGTTTTCAGTCTAAAAATTGAAATATGTTTTGTACTGCAGTAGAGTTCCGCTTAACCGAGTTATTAACCCGACCCGAACCCGCAAATTCCATTTTAAGTCAACCCGCAACCCGACCCGAACCCGAAAAAATAATTTTCGGCAACCCGCAACCCGACCCGAACCCGAAAAAATAATTTCAGGCAATCCGCAACCCGACCCGAACCCGAAGTATATCAACCCGCACCCGGCCGAACCCGCAATATTTCAACCCGCGATTTAAGGAAAGCAAATCATGTTTTAATACCGTTATGAAAAATTATCTACGTATCTCTAATAGAGGTCTGCACCGGTCGCGGCCGGTACCGGGCCGCGGTGGGTCGGCAAAATTTCAAACTGGCCGGGCCGCTTTATTAGGATAGTTTTTTCAACGGGCCGGGCTGATAAACAAAATAAACGGTCCGGGCCGGCGAAAAAAAAAATGAACGGCCCTGCCAGGCCGGGCCGATAGATACAATTAAGCCGGTCTACCGGCCCGATATAAATATTTAGACGAAGCCGATAAAATTATAAACGGGCCTTGCCGGGCTAGGGCCAAACTTTTAAGTTTTACACGGGACGGGACGGGCTGTTTCCGGGCCTGGTAATTACGGCCCGTGCAGCCCTCTAATTCTCTAATATCATTTTTATGTTTTACAGAGAAGAATGAACAAATCTATATTCTTTAATATTCAACTATAGTGAAACCTTTGACCCGATCCGATGCAGGACTCTAAATGGTATAAAACAAAAAATCTAATCTTTAAATATGCTTTAAAATTAGTTGCGGTTTCAAAAGTTCCATTTATAACGGTACACCTTGTTTTACACAAATGGCCATCAGCCTTTAGTTTATCAGCAGTTATTATTTTGAAAATTTTCCCGTCTAACATACTGCATCGCGTATCACCACAATTAAATTATTCACTTGATAGACAGGAAGGACCATTTAGCATTTTGCTGCGTATTGTATTTTTAAAATATAATGCAGTTTGTTATTTCGAAGACTGGTGAAAGGATGACTAAATACAAAACAGACAGGGATACATTTTGCTTTTGTGAAACTTTGATCTGCGGTTTATAAAGGCTTTTAACGGGAAAAAATATTTTCCACATTCTTTTAAAAAAGCGGGTCAACCCGAACCCGACCAGCAAGAGTAAAAAAGCCAACCCGAAACCGACCCGAACCCGAAACAATGAAAGCCAACCCGACCCGAACCAAAAATTTTTTAAGTCGACCCGACCCGCAACTGGAAAATATAGCTCCAACCCGACCCGACTCGAACCGCGGGTCGGGTCGGTTTCGGGTAAAAGCGGGTAACCCGACCCGCTGCAGGACTCTAACTGGTGGCTTCTATTATTATGAAACAGCCATTATAAATGAAGTGTTAGGTGAAGATGAAAGATCAGCCGAAAAAAAAAAATTGTGGCACCCCCCCCCCCCCATTCTGACCAGAAAATAAGTGTTCTAACTTTTTACGGCTGCTCTTTCATCTTCACCTAACACTTCATTTATAATGGCTGTTTCATAATAATAGAAACCATCAGTCCATCAGAAGAAAATGAAGTAATGGAAATGCCGGGGGCGACACTAAATTCTGAAAAAGCAGAATTCCTGTTCTCTAGTTTATATATATTTTAAAATTATACTATATTTTGTAAGATTTCATTTGTGATCGCATGTAAGTTTTTATGAAACGATAGTTTTTCAGAGAGCGATATAGGGCGCAAGCTGAAGTTTTGCACACAGGCGCCTAACAACTCAGGCGCGCCCCTGCTCAAAATCCTTCATTATTCCTACCAGAAATTCTCAATAGAAAAGTTTGCCTTATTTAATCACAGAATTTATCAAATAAATAAGCCAAAAATTTCAATTCGGAGCTACCGGTGATAAAAATTCTGTAAAAGGACTCTTGTTGGGAAGGGGTAATCAAATTATAAATAAATTATTATTTAGAGATTTTAAAAATAACATAAACACACATCGAGGTGAGATCTACAAAATCAAAATTGATATCACTATATTTTTTCACTAAAATGATTTTCAGAAAAATCTCGAAATTAATACATTCAACAGTTAAATAAAATAATATTATTTTATTTAACTGTTGGTTGTATTTCTTCAGTTTTCTTTGAAGATTCACGTGCTGGTGCTTACTAATAGAGAAACCGCCACTGCCATAAAGTGCACTAAAATTTAGTTTAGCCAGAAAACATAACACAGCTGAAAATGCACTGCCAACAATTACCTCACATACATGGTAATATATACGATTATTTTTTTGTGTGTGTGTGCAGTCTTGTAAATAAACAATAAATGTACCACGAACAAACTTCTGTAAGGAATGCGTTAGAATAATATATTCAAATTTCGTCAAGTAAAAAGTATTATAATGTCATTAAAATGCATGTTAAAAAAATGGCCATAATTCATACGAGTTCTATTGTGTTGCCCTGTAAACGAACAATAAATCATACTTGTATCATTTTCAATAGCAAACATGTTGTATTGAAAGTAGCTAACATGCATAAAATTTGTAGTTTTCCAAGCATATATAAGGTAGACAGAATGTGACAGATGAACCAAAGTCTAAATCCTTCCAATTATCCTGAAAAGTATTAAAAAAGAAATACTATTTTTTAAATAGCAGGGAAAACAGAAATGAATCGAGAGAAACTGTCCATTTCTTATAAAGTATGTACAAAAGATTGAAAGCACGCGTTAGTTTAAGAGAAAACTTTTCTTCTTTCGGTCACATTTATATGGAAAACACACCAAATAATAATAATTTAAAAACAACATTAGTCAATGATAATAGAAAAGATATATTCCAATGACCACAACAGAGAATATACCGGGTGTCCTAAAAAGGACTGACTGATTTTAAAATTCAATAACTTGCAAACGGTGACAGATATTTAAAAATTTCTTGCAGGGGGGTTATGCATGAGGTCAAAAGTTTTTTTATAGTGATTTTCGATTTTAGTCCGAATTACAAACAATAGATGGCGCTGCGATCAATAGACGCTAAATTCGGGCTCGATTTTTGGTCCTTCGGGACCCATTTAATACATTTCCATCTCCTGCGGAAGAAGGGATCGACCAAAAAATCGAGCCTGTTTTTAGCGCCTATTGCTTACAGCGCCATCTATTGTTTGTAATTCGAACTAAAATCGAAAATCACTGTAAAAAAACTTTTAACCTTATGCATAACGCTCCTGCAAGATTTTTTTAAATATCTGTCACCGTTTGCAAGTTATTGAATTTTAAAATCAGTCAGTCCTTTTTAGGACACTCGGTATGATTGAACACGATGATGAATATGACTACGTACCTTAATGAATAAGTGTCAAGTATTACGAATTTTGAATACCACTATTTTCGAGTAGTAATAATCTTCGCCTTATTTAATTGTAGAATTCTACGATATGCTCAACGTCAACCCTTAAGATGCAGATGTTAATGATTTATGTTTTTTTTTCTTTTTGTCAAATATCTAATAAAAATATGATTAATATAAAGGTTGTTCACACATTTTTGTAATGATTTTGGAAAAAAAAAATATATATATATATATATATATAAACAAACATGAAAATTTCATTTTCTAATATGTTTAGTCTGATAATCTTTTTGGTGAACTATCATTCGCTCACCCGCAAGAAAAGTGACGCAACTCGCAAAAATTCATTTTGCGTTTTATTCCACCAATAGGTCTTGCTACAGAGAAAGTTTGATAAGTGTAGTTACCGGAAAATCGCTTTATTACGCTCTATGTCCATTCGTGACCACAGAAGGGCGGGATAAATTGTGTGGGGAGGTAAAATGACCCAACCCTCCAAACCTCATCTACGTCTTCATTCATAATGCTTTTACGCTTTTTTGAACATTTTTAATGCTGCATGCAGAGCTAAGTGCTATAATTTCATGTTAAAGTGAAAACATCCGAATTTTCTTTTGTCTCTCCTGCGAAATTTACTTTTGTCGAGATGGGTCACTTTTCTTGCGAGTGAGCGATATTACATCTTGATTGTCAAGATACAAGAACCTTTCTTAAAATGTCAAGGTTGATTTTGTTCCATTCCTTGACCACTATCTTCCAGAGCCCATCCAGTAATCTGGGATGCCGCTTGTAAAAATCTTGTTTTAAAAAATCTATGGGAGACACTTCGCAAGACTTGGGTGGGATGCACTTAAATAAAATAACCTCAATTCCGCATTTTTTCTAAAAATACAGTGTAGCAGATTTAGAGGTAGATCTGGTAGCTTGATTCTGATAGAACTTAACACAATGTAGATTGTTTTGGGTAAAGTGATGGAATGTCTTCTATGAAAACAGGTGTTAAAACATATTTCTGGCAGTAATTCGAGTTAATTTTGACATTTCTCTCCACTTTCCTTATTTTAAGTTTTCCGTTATAGAGAATCCAGTAACATAACCAAAAAATATTTAGCAAAACATTCTTTGTTTTCTCTGAACCAACATTTTAGCTCTTTTTTTCTGTTGCAATCAGATAAATATATCGAAGCCTCATCCATTGTTACTACATATTTTAATTTTTAACCTGTCAAATAACACTGGTTGGCAAAAAAGAAAAAAAAAATATTTCCTCCCTGCAAACTAAATATGTAAAGTGTACAGATCTAATATTCCTAATTCTAAATATGTTATCCAAATTGTTCCAGCACGTACCATTTTTCCGAGACACAGATTTATAATAATAACAAATAATGAAGGACTATTATATTATTTTGCAATGCTAGATAAAATTGAAATCATGAAAAATGTGCTTTCACTGTCTTAGATATGAAATTGATAAAATATAGCATGAAAATCTAGCTTTTTAATACTTGCATCGTGCATTTTTCTTTTTAAGTTTATATTTCTCCCTTTTCGTGTCCGATTTTACTATTTGTTGTCCACTAATATATTTTCATTCTTTATGCTGCTGTAACCTGGGTAATCATACATTTATTTAGAGGTAATTTGCATATTATTATCTATATTTTTGGGTTTACAAAATTTCCACTTATGTTTTAGCAAGATATAAAATACCTTAATTTTAAAAGCAAACCCTCCTACCAAAAGAATGGTACGTGATACAGTAGTTTCGTTACCATATTTTTATTTAGCAGAGTGAGATCTATAAGAATCAACTATTATTTTTACAGAGAGGATTTTGGTGCCGACCAGTGTAATCTTTTCGCATTAACCCTTTAAATTCGGAATTATGAAAATTTTATGTTCTAAAGCATTTTTCGTGAATTGTTTAAACTACATTAGAAGATTTACATAATTTAATAAATTTTAGAGGGATTCAGAAGGATTAATTAAATTCGAATTTATAGGGATTTTGTGCAATATTTATAACCTCACTCAAGTATTTTGTAGAATTAGGAAATGTACAAATAGAATGTTCTTACAATAGAGATATTTGATAGCTGAAAAGATGCAAAGGCAAAAGAAATCATCCTTTTAAAAATACTTTTGTTTTGTGTAACCCATAATGCGTTTTTAACAAGATAAAATAATGTATCTATAACTCATTCTAAACTGTATTACAACTAATCGTTGTATTAAATGAATTTTATAACAAGTTATTTTAACGGTACTCATAAGTACCGTCAGTAGATAAAGGATTAAGCAGTGTTTTTTTTTTTTTTTTTTTTTTTTTTAGCTTTAAATCTGATTTTACAGTTTTCTTTACAGTTTCTATAGAGATGCTAATGATTTTGCGATAGTTCTTTGTATGTGTGTAGCGGGGGGGGGGGGGGGTATTTTCTTTTAAAACATAAGAATACGACTTTAGATATAATAAGCGACGAACGTACTTTTTACTTTTTCCCCAGTCAAATACAAACTTTGACGTTTCTTTCCTACTTTATTAATTATGTCATTTATTGTATGATGGGCGGAAATATTAAAACCACGCTTTTCGTACCGTCAACCAGGCTACTTTGGTCCATCCCATAAAAAAAGGTTTTATTCTTTGTATTGAACAAACAATACAAGATAATTCGGAGTTTTTGCCCTTGAAAAATATTTTAGACCCTACTATAGGGTATTTAAACAGTTTGGGGGTAATTAAAAAAATTTTAGAGGCAACACTGGATGTGTTTGTAAACAACTGTTTTCGTGTGTAGATTTTAACTTCCCAAACTTTCTATAGTAAAACAATCTGGATAAGAGATACAAATAAGGTAAGTGTCAAAATATTATCTTTAGTAACCTGTAACCCATGTGTGGTCATAATTTTTCCTTTAACTTTTTATTTTGACAGGAAATGTTTACGTTTTCATAAAGCTAGCATGAAAACTAGTTTTTTGGGGGCTACTTTGTACCAGTCCTTTTTTGGTCCGGAAGTAGCCCCAGTTACCCAGAAATGCCTTTTATACAAATAAATCTCTTAAAAAATGTAACATTTTTTTCAAATGTTACTTTAGCAAGATGTTACAGTAAATACTTTTGTTTCAGTTGCTGAGGATAACATGATGAAAACTTTTTCTCGTGTCCTTAATATTAACATTTGGTTTATTGTGTTTAAATGTTAAAAAAATACATTTGTTTATCAAGTTTGCAGTGTTAGTTCATTAGCAGATCCTATTGCAATCAATTGCTAACTGATTTCAATATTTCAACATATGAATTTTATTCATTTTATATGAAAATAAGTGAATGGACCAAAGAAGCCCCCAGCAGGGGCTACTTTGTTCCAAAACTTTAAAAATAGTTAAAAAATAAAAAATTGCCTTTTTTAAAACCATACAATTTGCTTCATTGTTTTCTGTTAATTGATTACAACGCCATTTCGACGTTGAAAAATCATATATAATATTTTTTAATGATGGAAATGTGGGTGAAACTAGGAAAAAGTGGCCCAAAGTAGCCCCGGTTGACGGTACTCTTTTTTACTAATCGAATCAGAGCATTTTCTTCAAAAGGCGCGCAAATATATAGGCTTCGATATACTGTTTATTTTCCAGAGACATTTTAAAGCAAAGAATATTTTTAATGGTGCAGGCGATAGTTAAAACCCATTCCGAATTGATGCCACATAGTTTTTTCTTTTTTTTTTTCATTTAAATTTAAATCATACAGGAAGTCAAAATCGTTACAAAAATGTGTGTGAAGAAAAACCAACCTTTTATGCATTATTTGTAAGGCTCTAAATGTCATTTCTAGAAAAAACATGCCAAAAGTATTTATTTTATTTTTAATCTGAATTCCTTTAAAATAAACAACTGACCACATTCTTACAAATTTAGATTTAAGAAATATAGTGAGCACATAAAAATTCTTCAAAAAATGTAGCATTTGTGTGCAGCAAGTTTTTAATGATTTCTGAAAATTTTTGAATCTGTGACTTATATACTTTTTGAAATGACTGATTCAATTTTAATGATTTTCAATGTAATTGTATTATTTTCTGATTTTTTACCTTAATTCTCAGTCAGATATATTCCCTTGGGATTTATCCAATAAAGTATTCTTCGAAAACCCACTGAATGACACAAAATATTTTGGTGCAAAACAACAATATAAATTTATTATATGTGAAAAAGACACCACAGTTTCAAATTCTGGTAAGTCACTCAAGTATTCTCGTAGGAACTAGGGTTGTAAAAAATATAGCCAAATGCCTTATAATCAGTGGTTGAATATCGATTTTTTTTTAACGTTTACTTGCGAGTGTAGCATAAAATATCATTTTCTAATTTTAACCCCTTGGAGGGCGGTGGGATAAAATATATCCCACCTAATTTAAACAAGATTCTCACCAGAAAATTTTAACTAAATTTTATATTTTTAACTTTGGAGGAAAATCATTGAAAAAATGCTTTTCCTTATTTAAAAATAAAATTTTTCGATTATTCTGGTGAGAATTCAATATTTAGAGACGTTTTTGCTTGCCCCTCAAGGGGTTAAATAAAAAATAAATACTAATTTAGACTGATTTTTTAAATTATTCTTTGTTTAAAAATTTTATCAGTAGAATGTATTTTTATAGTAATTTAAGCACCCCGATACTTATAAGACAACATGAGATTCATAAATATAAAAAATTACTATTAGCATAATTTTATATAATAATATTATAGATAATTTGTATGTATTTTATCTTAAATATAAATTCATTACCATTATTAAATGTACTTTCCCTTTTCTTAATTTACTTTAGAAAATATATTTCAACATAAAAAATTAGGAACAATTGCATTTTACTATAAAGATACTTTAATTGTTGACTCGAATGCATGTTTACAGCTGATCTTCTATTATAGTAGTAGAAATAGTAGTTTTATAGATCCATGCATTCTCCATTTAATATGTTTCGAAAACGAAAAATTTAGAAAATAGTATTAGTATGTTATAGAAATTCACATCTATTTCTAAAAGCGATTTAAAGCTGGCAAAACAAGATATTCTGAGGAAGAATAAACTGTTTTTGAGAGACACAATACAATAATAATTTTATTAATTAGCTGACCAGTCCGATCGTGATAATAGCCTTAAATATACCTAAAATAAGTAATAAATGATTTTATATTTTTTAAACAAAAATGTAAGTAAAAAGGCTTTTTAAAGCCTGTTAAAAAAACTCGTGAAGAAAAATTGATATTTAGTTAAAAAAGAACTGTTTTCTTCTCGCCTTTTTTTTTTTTTTTTTTTTTCATCGGGTCCTTTAACATTAAAAAAGTAATTTTTATCATCCGAACTCTGAAATTTTATCAGTCATAAATGTAACGGTTTTAAAACCTGTTTAAAAATTCCGAGCAAAAATATGAATAATTTAGTCGTAAAAATGTGAATCGAAGCCGCCCGCGTGTTCCAATTATGAGCGAAAACTTACAGATTATATATATTATTATTATTTTAAATACTTCTAGCTATCCGAATGTTTCTAGATTTTTGTTGGTGATGTTAATACAGTGTACTAAGAATGTGTAAACAGATAGTGTTAAAATACCGACGTTTAGTTACTTTCAGAGTAGAGAAAAAGTGTCTCCGGGAGGCGCAAAGTGACCCTCAATCATGAATTTCTTTTAAAGGATTAATATTAGTATTTTTGAAAACGAATTGTACTGTCGTAGAGAAGGAGGGGCCCGCTTTAAGTGGGTACTTTTTGTTTATCTCCATGTCTCTGAAATTGAGCCCGATGCGAGCTTTGATAAAAAGAAGAAAAAAATCCAGCGAAATCGAACTTTTCTAAAAGGGTTAACAATATTTTTCGAACGGATGTTCGAGCGTTGTTTTAAATGTAAAAATGCTATATTTAATTTTGTGTAGTCTGTTTTTAGAGATTTCGTACGTTTCGGCCGGCGTACGAAGACGGACGAGAAAAAAAAAGCCGTTCGCGACATTCACGGCTTCGGCACTCCGCAATGGTGTTTCTGGCACGCGTGGAACAATTTTTAGGCAACCCCTTTTAATTAATATTAACGTTATAATATTAACATTCTATATACATAATATTATAATATTAACATTCTTGGTTAATTATCAAAAAGATTAAAAATCTGAGCCTCAGGAGCATTAGGGCCCGCATTGGACTATCCTCATCCGAATTTTAATACCTCTACGCACGGTAGATTTTCCTAACCATCGCACACACAGACAAACACAGACAAATAGTTTCTTTTATTAGTATAGATTTTATACTTTAACAAAATATTATTAGGCAAAATGAAAGTGTTAAATTTTATATTATATCATTAAATTCTGTATTGTTTAAGCATGATGGGGACGAGCGGACCCCTTGGGGACGAGCGACCGGTATACGTGCCGCGTAAGGTGCTCAGAATCCGTGATTATTCTCACCAGTAAATTTTGCCTTATTTAATCCCAGCATTTTCCCGATTCAATTAGGCAAAAAATTCTGTTTTGAAAAACCGGTAATAAAAAATTAAAAATTCTGTAAAAGACGCTCCTTCCGAAGGGGTTAAATTTTACGTTTTAATTCAAAAGGTCGCAATGTTTGCTTTTGCACATTGCTTCTGTTTAATTAGGCTGCAAGAAAAATATTTCTATTTATGTAAAATCATATACTTACATAGATGTATTATGAAATATAAGGTTAAGTATTATGATATTTTGTAATAATTAATGTAGAAATTTAATGCACATTGATTTTGTCGAATAAATGTACTTCTACTGTGGTCGGTGTCTAGAAGTAATTAGTCCAGGCAGATTCTTGAGGAAATCTTAACACTTTAATGTTCTTGATTATGTGGGTGAAATATTTACAGAGGGGGGTATTTACATTTACTTTAAACATGAAAAAATATAGCTGGCCGGCGACATTCCGCCTTACTCAGGTCCGCTGACCGGGGATTCGGTCGAGCAGCGACGTTTCACACGTCCGTTCTCGAGAGCAATCAACAATCATCTCCTCTTTCTCACAATAGTTTTTGTAAGTTCAGCAGTTTTTTCGTAGACTCAGAGTTTGGGGTGGATCGTCCCGAGTCTCATTTAAAGAATGTGCTAGTCTTTGCAGTGCAGAGTTCAAATTATGTCACCACATTAATGTACTAAAATATAATTCTGAAATGTTCGTCTTTAAATACAGGATGGCCAGAATTAAAGTATAGCTGTTTCGAGCTCTTTTTAGGGTTCCGTACTTACAAAGTAAAAATGGAACCATTATAAGATCACTTGTGTGTCTGTCTGTCACACACGTTTTTCTCGAAAACTATGGAACGTGGAAAGTTCAAACTTGCCAGAGTTATAAAAGCTAGTGACACACATATTTAATGAGTATTAGTCATTCACAATATTTTTAGAGAAAAAAATTTATGGGGCTAATTAAATTACTTTTAATTTTTTTTCTTTTTTTTTTTATTGTGTGCATGGACTATCGTTCGAAAGATCTCGTAACACCGGACTCATAAATATATTTGTTTTAGGTGTTATACAGTCGAACCTCTATTTAACGAAGTCGCTAAATCCCGGAAAAAAGTTCGTTATATAGAAAATTCGTTAAATAGAGATTCACCTTTTAAAATACTTTAAACTACATAAAACAGATTTTATATTCATAATCACTAAATATTTTTACTAAAAGTAATTAATCACATGTTTTTTAATAAATTATATCGATTTGTTTTATTTATTTTACCCACCAATATCCATCATCAATTCATTTTTTCTATGTATTTAAATCTTTGAAATCTGCAAGGAAAACAAAACATTGTATTTTCTGTTTAAAATAAATAGTTTTACATTCAAATTAACGAATTTTAATGACCTTATCGTATTTATTATTATTATAACAAATAATTTTAACCATACATTAACATATGCGTTCTTAAATTTAGTTTCTGAAAAACTGTTAATTTTGTCTGAGTTTTTTCTTTTAAAAAATGCTTTCTCTCATAATACGTCTCGCATCTTTGCAATACACCAAAAACACCTTCATACGTATTTTCTTCTAACAATAATCCGCGTCGAATTGTTTCAAATGATTTTAGCATTTCATCATACGAAGTTCTGTTAATTCCTGCATCATGATCATCTCCATCATCATCATATTCGTCTCATCGCAATGCATTGCTGTATTGTTTTTATTTTTCACACTGTCGAAAATATCCAATTCGGATAGTGTTTCCGAGGTCTCAATTTCAGAATTAAGTGAAATAGAATCATCAATCAGCACATCATGGTTTATTTCTTCTTTTTTTCTTATTTGTATCCACATTTTTTAAAATTACTCTAGGGGATTATCGTCTTCGTCCTCCGTACTTACCGAATTTTCACTGCTGACAAAGAAGGTGCCTGGTAAAACCAGTTCAAGGCCATTGAACATCATAAAATGTGTTTAAAGAAAGAATAAGTTTGAAATGTCCAGAAATATTTTGAGAAATCATGAGGAAAAAAATTTAGATCACAAGAAAAAGTTCGTTAAATAGAGAATGCACTTCGCTATTTGGAGGTTATTTTACGAAGAAATTTGCAAAAGATTCTTGGTTCCAAGGAAAAGTTCGCAAAATAGAGGTTCGTTAAATAGAGGTCCGACTGTATTTTCAGAGATATCGTCAGAAATGTATTGCAAAAGTATGCCCCCCACCCCCCCTCTCATATTTCCGAATCTACTGTAACTAAAATTATGAAAAAAATAAGGTAGTAGTAGTTACGATTATCCTTTTCCGATACACAAAAACGTTACTTTGCGGGCGCTCGATGGGACAGTTGAGGGGCCGCTCAAGGTACCTCCATTAATTTCCATTTAATTTCCTTTCCATGGTTTGCTGTATTAACAGGTGAATGACATTATGCAGGTATTTCTGTTTCATGTTTATGCATTTTTCTTGTAGGTTTGGTTGGATGCACGTTGTTCTGCATTCATGCATGTTAAGATAATTTAATTTGTTTATCCTTTAATAATATTTAAGTTGCAATTTTAAAATAACTTTCCAAACGACATTTTTTAAAAGACTTTTTGTTTTGTAATTTAATTATGCTTTGTTTATATTACTTTTTTGTTTAAGTTTGGTTTATATACCTTTTTGAATTTTATATCTAAAATGACAATAGTTTGTTTTTTTCTGTATTGAGTGCAGGGTGAGCGTGTGTTCAGAAACCTGCAAGCTTTTAACCCCTTGGGGACGAGCGACACGTATACGTGCCGCATGAAGCGCTCTGAATCCTTGTTTTTCCTCACCAGTAAAATTTTACTGTAAAATTTGCCTTATTTAATCAGCGCATTTTCTCGATTCAAGAAGACACAAATTTCTGTTTTTAAAAAACGGTAATAAAATATTAAAAATTTCGTAAAAGGCTCCCGTCCCGAAGGGGTTAACAGTGGTGGTGGAGTTAGGTCTGCCTGTCCACTCACTGATGAAGAACAGACAGTTTTTTGGCCTGTGTTTGTTTTTTACCTGTGTAATTTAAATTTGAAGTTTTGGGGATTTTTATAGTTAATTATTGTTGATATACACATTCTTTCCAAAGTTATGGTGTATTTGCATTTTTATTTACTGATGAAATACATCTTGTTGCATTTAATATGAGATGCCTTTTGCGCCTGTTATGCAATAATTTTTCCTTAATTATATATAATATATATATATGAAATGATAAAAAAGCCCCTTTTTAAAATCCCCTTTTTTGTCCCTTTTTAAAATTTAAATTTAGAAATTAAAATTAAAACTTTTAAAATGCTTTTGTAATTGTGTCTCAGTTGATTGAATGAGGTTGCCCCTGTTAAGTCAGTTTTCCCGCATCGCATTTTATAACTTTTAGAGATCGTTTTGGCACATCTCATAAGAATACTTTTGCTGAATAAGTGCAATTTATAAGTCTTGCTGCATTCGATCGGCCAACTCAAACCACAGCCTGTATCCCGGGCAGTCAATCATTCAGCTAACGACCAATTATAGTTTAAAGACGCCTCCTTTGACTTCAACGGCCCCTAGCTGGAATAATGCGAAATACAGCATATTTATACCGATGCACAGGTCCCCGGACGGGTTTTTTGACCATCAAAAGAATGCCCTAACTCCACGACACTCGGCTCTCCAAGTATCGCTTAGCGGTACACGTAATTCCCAAGCCCGATGTCCATAAAGTAAATTAGCAGCTCTCAAGCCAAAAGGGGCCTGATTTCTCAAAAGGATGTAACAAAGGAACAATAAATCAGGTCCCCGGAAAAACTGTGTCTTTATTGGAATAACTACTGTCTGAATCTGACTTTGATTTCCCGGATACCACTCGCGGCCTGCGACTACCTAAAGATGATAGAAGTTCCGAGGATTCGCTCAGAAATCGGCACGCATGCGTCCGCGGTTCGCGCCCCTGCCCCCAGCGGTCGGGCCGTGGCCGACGACACGACAGAAGATCCATAACTGGAGTAGCGACGAATTCGTTACATTGAAAAGTCGGCACGACGGTTTATTTGCGCGGCTCAAATCCCAGAGTTCCAGCAATTAATTCCAGGAAGAACAACAACGAGATGTGTAATGAAGTTCTAAAAAAATGACGTATCTACTGTTTATTTAACCAGCAATTAATTCCAACAAAACTCAAGAGGTGTGTAACAAGTGACGAAAGAAATCTCTAAAAAGAACAGTTTTCAAATCCTTTTTCTGCCTTCCATGAGTGAAAAAAAAAAAAAAAAAAAAAAAAAAAAAAAAAGTGTCGTTCCCTAGCAATTAATTAAAAAGAAAAAAATCTGGTCATTAAAAGGAAAAGACTGGTCAAAAAGAACGGGAAAAACATTCATCTGTCTAGCAATCAAGAAAAAATTATCTGTTACTGAAAATCAATTATTTCTCCAACGAACAAGCCTCTGAAACAGTCTTTGCAAGAAAGAAAAATAAAACTCTCTCCTCCCAGCCCAGCCATGGACGTTATCAGCTGAGAAAGTGGGTCACCAGGTCAAAATGAAGAACCGTGTTGAAAAACGAATTTTCTACCGGCAGATAACTCACTGATTTGTGTTAAGAAGAAAAAGAGAAAATGATTTCTTTTTTTTTTTTATGCAGGGAGTAAATTTAATCCTGGAAATTTTTATGAAGATCGTTTTTTTTTTTGTTGTTTTGTTTGTGGATATGTAAGGCTGTCCTTGAATAGATTTGTTGAAGGTAAGACCATTTTAATCTATTCTTGAATTAAAAAAGAGAAAAAGAATACAGTTTTAAAAGGTAGTTTTTTAATTGTTTGTCATTTTAATAGCCAAAATTAGAATAAGACAACGTTTATTTTATTTATTTTTGCTATAAGAGTAATTTTCTGAAATTTAGACAGTATTTAAATCTTTGGAATTTTAAAATTTTAGTTCAAAGTTCGTTTTTTTTTAATCTCAATTTGAAAAAAAAAAAAAAAAAAAAAAAAAAAGATGTATTAAATTTGAATTTTATTTAGATTTAAGCCCATTTTTGTTACAAATATTGTGTTGCAATTTTTTTGAAAAATATTCCATTTTTATTTGTTTTAAATTGTGCCTTATATTTTTGTGTAATCTTGTAATATTTTGTATTTCAAGATGAGTGTCACTCCCCCTCCTGAAAAGAATGACTTAGAAAACAAATCAGATAAAGAGAAAGATACTCAGAAGTCCGAGATTGCCACACAGACACATAATGTAACAACATTAGGTGAACAGACCCTGTCAGCTCAAGCTGGGTCTGGTCACAACTCAGTAACCGCTAGCCCGAAAATGTCCATAGAACCTGATATTATTTCGTTTTCGCCTAATTCAAATATGAATTGGACCGCTTGGCTGGCCTATTTTGAGAGTGTTTGTGTAGAACAGGAAAAAGACGACTTCTGGAAAATTAGGCACATACAGAAATACTTAAAAGACAGTGCACTTACATTGTACATTAATAATTGTTTAAATGTGCTGCATTGGTCCGAATTTGTCACTTTGTTCAATGAACATTACGAAATTCCCGACACTCTTTCTTTAACTGATTTTTCCCGTATTGGATACAAGACTGGAGAGGACCTGAACGAATACTATCAGAAAAAGACTAAAATAGGGAGAACCTTAGGGTTAGACCAGAAGCTTATCTTGGAAGGATTAACGGAGGGCTTGCCGTTAGAAATGCAAAAGCTAGTTATTGCAAGCAACCCCTCAAATACACATTCATGGCGTGAATTAGTATTCAGAATTTGCAAGCTGCAACTGGACAGAAAAGGAAATGAGAGCAAAATAGATGCAAGCCCACAAAACCCCAATCAGTATCGACAATGGCGACCGTTTCGCCCCCCATATGAGACAGGACAGAATTATAATCGGCAGTGGAACTACAGAGTTCCCTATCAAACCCCCCCGACTCGACCTTTTGCTTCTAATCAAGCACGAAATCCCCAAAATACAGTTAGACCGACGACAAATGGTCAACCGAGACCAAATGTACATCACCAGACCACTTTGCCACCCTCCCCATGCAAAGTTTGTTTTAATATAGGAATACCAAATGCGTATCATTGGGTGGAATACTGCCCTTTTCGACAACAAGTCTTAGCAGTTCCAACCCCTAGTCCCAATATGAATTTTGCGAACCCCAACCCAGATCAGAGAGCTAATGAGTCATCTGAAAATATATCTAGTAATCAATGACGGTTTCTTATGTCCGGACATGTACAAAAAGAAAAAGCTAGCTACAAAAAATCAAATAGAAATTGTCAAAAAATTACTGATGTAAAAAGTGAAGGCTCACTACCTTGTTTGATCGATACAGGGAGTTCTATCAGTGTTATTCCTTATCATTTAGCCCACAAACTTAACCTAAAAATATGTAAAGTTCAGCAGAGTATATCGGTCACACAAACACAAGGTGTTCTAGCTTTGAAAGAAAAATGCCTTGTTAGTTTGAAATTAGGACATATCTCTAAGAATGTTGAACTTTTTATAATTAATAATCACTTACCTTATGCTTTGATTGGGCTACCCCACTGTAAACTGTTTAAATTGAATATTGACTGTGTTAAAATGCAAATCACGCAAGAGAAAAAGAAAGTACCTCTCATGGACAATATTTCAACAAATTCATCCCATCATACCTTACATTTATCAGAAACATATACTAACCAGCCAGAAATGGAAAATACAGTTAAAAATGCAGAGATATTCGAAGAAAATTTTGAGCCGGAGTTGTTCGAGACCACTGAACATGTGCCAAATGTTCAGACTGTCAAGGAACAATTACCTGCTCTTCTAGCCAAATATGTCTGTATTTTTGCTAAAGATAAATATGATGTAGGTTGTGTAAACATTGAACCCCAGAGAATACAGTTAACATCAGACCTCCCCGTTTCTTTAAGAGCATATCGCACTTCCCCTAAGGAAGAAGAAGAAATTAAAGAGCAAATTCAGAATTTATTGCGAGCCGGTATCATTAAAGAAAGCTATTCCCCTTATTCATCACCCGTAACTTTGGTGTATAAACGTGAAGAAGGGAAGAAAACCCGGTTATGTATTGACTTTCGAAAATTGAATGCCATTACAAAAACAGATGCAGAACCCTTACCTAGAATAGACACCCTGTTAGATAAATTGGCACATGCTAAAGTTTTTTCCACTCTTGATTTGGCCAGTGGATATTGGCACATCCCTATCCACCCTCGAGATACGGAGAAGCTGGCGTTTGCCACTACCTTTGGATTATATGAGTGGAATCGTTTACCATTCGGATGGAAAAACGCGCCTGCTTGGTTTAACCGTACCCTCAGAAGAATCCTTAATAAATACAAAATTGACTTTGCCTGTAGTTACTTTGATGATGTTATTGTATTCTCCCAAAATGAAGAAGAACATTTGTGTCATTTAGAGACCTTATTTAATATCTGTGTCCAAGAAAACCTTAAACTAAAATTGTCAAAGTGTAATTTTGTTAAATCCAAAATTAATTTCCTAGGATATGAAGTCTCGAATGGTTGTATCACACCTGACAACCCTAATATAGAGACAATTAAGAAATTAACACCACCTACGAATGTAAAAGAATTACAACGTTTTTTGGGATCTATAAACGTTTATCACAAATTTATTCCAAAATATGCTAACATTCGATACCCTCTCAACAATTTGTTGAAGAAAAATGTCCCCTATGTATGGGACCAAAATTGTCAAAATTCTTTCGAAAAGTTAAAAAATGCTTTAATTGAAAAACCTATATTAAAGTTGTTTGATCCCAAAACACCTTGTCATTTGTTTGTAGATGCATCAAGTCATGGAGTGGGATGTGTTGTGAAACAAGTTGATGAAAAAGGAACATTACATCCTATAGCATATCACTCTAGAAATCTTCGCGATTATGAAAAAAATTATGCAATTACTGAGTTAGAATGTTTGGCGATTGTGGATGCTTTAGATAAATTTTATCATTATTTACACGGTCAAAAATTTGTCATACATACAGACCATGCGGCACTTACCTGGCTCAAAAGTGTTAAAAATTTAAGAGGACGTCTTTTCCGCTGGTCCCTAAAACTTAGTATGTTTGACTATGAAATTAAATACCAAAAAGGCTCCACTAATGTTGAAGCTGATATGCTATCTAGACAGCCTGTTTCAGAAAATTTACCCCATATTATACATCTCCTTGACTTGAATGAAGTAAGAGACAATCAGAGAAAAGAAAATGTAACAGTTGATGGTAAAAAATACACTGAGATAAATGATGTTGTTGTAATTAAAAAGAAAAGTTTGTATAAGATTGTGGTCCCCATGTCTTTACGTCTACCCCTCTTAGAAAAAACCCACACACAATTTGGCCATCCTGGAATTTATAAGATGATAAATTTAATCTCTCCGCAGTATTATTGGTCTAACATTAATCAGGACATTGAAAATTTTGTAAAACACTGTCACACTTGTCAGATAAACAAAAAATGTAGGCAAAAAAGATTTGGCTTATTGCAATTAATGCCCCCAACAGATATACCTTTTGAATGTTTAGCAGTAGACTCTGTTGGCGGATTTAATTATTACAATTCTACAAAAAAATATTTGCATTTAGTCGTTGACCATGCAACTCGCTATGTGTGGGGTTTTCCTTCAAAAAGTGTAACCACCGAAACTTATACAAACATTTTGAAGCAATTATTTCAGATACAAGTACCAAATAGATTGTTAACCGACAGAAATGGAGCATTTACAGCTTCCAGGTTTAAAAGATTTCTTCGTACTTACAATGTAAAACACAGATTAACAAGCAGCCATCACCCAGAAACGAATGGGAAAATTGAACGCCTAAATCAGACTATTGTCACTAGATTAAAATGTAAAGTCAATTCCACAACCAAGAAAATACCCTGGACTAAGCTTTTAGATGAAGTCTTATATGAATATAATAATACTCCCCATTCTGTAACCCAGTTCACCCCTAGTTATTTACTGTTAGGAAAATTACCATATGATCCTCCTTTACCAAATAATAGTTATTATCCCCCTGTGGAGGAAGCTAGAAAATTGGCTAAAGAGAGAACAATTGCTTACCATAAAAAGAATAAAGTCCGTTATGATGCTCGTTTCCTTCCTGTAAAATTTAAAGTTGGTGACATTGTAATGTATGAGGAATTTCATTATCCTAATACCCGTAAACTGACTTCGCCATACTCTGGCCCATACACCATTTTAAAACAACTTTCTGATGTATCCTTTGAAATTGATAAACCCAGTCCACATTTTAAGAGAAATTCTGAAATTGTCCATTCCTCCAAGTTAAGATACTACCACCCACCTCAAAACCTTAAGCTCAACCATGAATAAAACCCAATCTATCTCTTTCATCTTTCAATTTTTTATTTTTGCTTTCCTATCGTCCCCCTTGCTCGTAGCATTTGGACGAGGACCCAGCTGGGCGTGTAACCTAACTCCCCGGCGGCGTAGAATGATGATGACAGTTTAAAAGTACTGTTAGAATTTTTGTTTTTTTTATAACTATATTATTATGATAATTTTGTGACCTATGAAGGGGTCCTCCGCTCCGTGGCCACCCATCTTTAGCCGGACTGTTTTCCCAGATTCTCTTTCCAGGTTGAACGGAGAATCTGGCAAAACTGCTTCGCTTCCCCTCTGTAGGTGAATGTCGATTGCCCACCTTCCTTTTTCAGTTGTGCAAAAGGCACATTTTTTGGGAGGATATTCACCTCAGAGTATTAAAATCCGTGTCACACTGACCCTGGGCATGGTGAAAATTATAGCAAACGCATATTTATAATTTTTTAGCTATAGTTTTCCTTTTTTTAAGACAACTTAGTTTGTTTTTCATAAAAATAACCCTTGGCTGCATCAAAGAAGTAGTAAAGTCCCTACCGAAACAGAAAGGTAGAATAAGAAGGAATGTGTTTGTTGTTGTTAGTATTACAGTGTATTTTACTCTTATGTTAGCTCAGTGTGAAAATTCAGTATTTTTTAGAAATGCAAACTTGCCAAAGTGCATTTTGGTAGACAATATATTTGTGTTGATAGTATTAGTGCATATTTTATATTTTTGAACATTTTATGTTATTGAATATTTTATACTTTTGAACATTTTGTAGTATTGAATATTTTATATTTTTGAATATTGTGTATTATTGAATATTTTATATTTTTGAACATTTTGTATTAATGAATATTTTATAATTTTGAATATTTTGTATTTGTAAATATTTTTTACATTTGAATATGTTATATAGTTTTCAGTAGGTTTATCTTTGAGTATTTTAGTATATGTTATATATTCTGTATATGGTAATATTACAATTTTACACCAAAAAAAAAGGATGTTTCTCAATGGACAATACCCAGAGACATTTACAAAAAACATCCAAAAGACTTGCTTTAGAGACAGTTTGGTGTAATTAAAGGTCCCATGTCTCGAGACTGTCCCCTTATTATTTTGCTGCAGCACCATTTAAAGAATTCCAATGTTTTAGTGTAACCAATATTTTTATGTAACTTGATATGAATGTAAAAATAGGTCCAATTGACTTGAGAGCTGGAGCAAAAAAAAAAAAAAAAAAAAAAAAAAAACACCCTGGGTTAAATTTACGAGATAAGACCCACAGGTCTTGCAGGCGAGCCCTGTGGCTCTTGTTTTAGTGGGGGGGATATGAAATGATAAAAAAGCCCCTTTTTAAAATCCCCTTTTTTGTCCCTTTTTAAAATTTAAATTTAGAAATTAAAATTAAAACTTTTAAAATGCTTTTGTAATTGTGTCTCAGTTGATTGAATGAGGTTGCCCCTGTTAAGTCAGTTTTCCCGCATCGCATTTTATAACTTTTAGAGATCGTTTTGGCACATCTCATAAGAATACTTTTGCTGAATAAGTGCAATTTATAAGTCTTGCTGCATTCGATCGGCCAACTCAAACCACAGCCTGTATCCCGGGCAGTCAATCATTCAGCTAACGACCAATTATAGTTTAAAGACGCCTCCTTTGACTTCAACGGCCCCTAGCTGGAATAATGCGAAATACAGCATATTTATACCGATGCACAGGTCCCCGGGCGGGTTTTTTGACCATCAAAAGAATGCCCTAACTCCACGACACTCGGCTCTCCAAGTATCGCTTAGCGGTACACGTAATTCCCAAGCCCGATGTCCATAAAGTAAATTAGCAGCTCTCAAGCCAAAAGGGGCCTGATTTCTCAAAAGGATGTAACAAAGGAACAATAAATCAGGTCCCCGGAAAAACTGTGTCTTTATTGGAATAACTACTGTCTGAATCTGACTTTGATTTCCCGGATACCACTCGCGGCCTGCGACTACCTAAAGATGATAGAAGTTCCGAGGATTCGCTCAGAAATCGGCACGCATGCGTCCGCGGTTCGCGCCCCTGCCCCCAGCGGTCGGGCCGTGGCCGACGACACGACAGAAGATCCATAACTGGAGTAGCGACGAATTCGTTACATATATATATATATATATATAATATATACTCTTAAATAATATTTTCCTTATTCTAGATAGTGTATTTTTTAAGAAAGATAAATTTATGATATTGTCTCTCGTATGTGTACTTCCTCGATTACATAAGGCCCCACTTTTATACTTTTTTGTTATCACTAAAATTTAATAGAAACAATTGCTTCATTTATTTTCAGATTTCCTTGATTAAATAAGGTAAAATTTACCATTAAATTTTAGTGATAAAAGATAGCGTAAAAGTTGGAAACTATGCCTTAAGGACAATTATTAAAGATAGAATTATTTTATTCTGAAGTCTAAGATTTCTGCACTTTGAGTCTTTTCTTCTCAGTAATGCAGAAATACCGACAACCTTTAGAATGGTGATAACCAATTAATTAAGCAAGTTCTCATTTAGAAAAAATATTTTCGTATCAATAAAGATCAATCAAGAACATTTTTAAAATGACATGATTTTGATAACGATAAAGCTTACATAACAGAGAAGGAAACTTTTTTTAAAAACAAAAAACTCCTTATATAGTACCCGTTGTCAATTGCAGACACGTCTGGAGAAGTTACCCCCCTTACCCCACTCTAGCTTTTCTACAGGTTAGTATAGTCGAGGGGGAAAAAAAAAAGAAGTAAACACACTCTACTAACTCTGCAACTAATTATAATAGAAGAAAGGTACCAATCGATCGGAAATAAAGTCTACTTTTAAATGATGTATATAAAATTTGCTTAAGGGGCCATCTACAAATCAAAACCAGACCCAATTTTTTTTTTTCAATGGCAACATCCAATTTTGACAGTATGTTTTAAATCTTCGGTGCAAACTATGCCTAGAAACGAAATTTCTAGTCATTTGAATGATAAGTTTTTGAATTATAAGCATTCAAAATTTAGAGAGCTTGTAATGTTAAATTACATTTTCATATTTTTATTTATATCGCCTGAAATTATAATCCTAATCTGGTAATTTTGTGTGTGGTTATAATACTAAAAAGCCCAAAAATAAATAGGTTTAATTTGCAATTTAAAATTTTTTATAATAAGAATTATGAAATTAATATTCGGAAAAAAAATATGAATTACAACCAACAATTTTTTCGATAGATTTATATTTATTATGTCCTGCTTTATGCGAACTCTCGATTTCTTCTTTCAAGTAGTTTTCGAATTATGCTTAAAAAAAGTCAAAATGATGGTTTAAGGGGCCGTCTATGATGTGCAGAAAAGCATAATTAAAAAAAAATATATATATATTTTTACTCATTTTATTGACACATTTGGGCTGGAAATGGTCTAAATATATTTAACGAGTGAAATGGTCATATTGGCATATGGTGAAGCCATATATTTGTGTTAATTTTTCCATTCAAAATTAATCCGTTTTCTACATTTATTTTCCTTTCTGCGGTTAACGCGAGCTTTCAAAAATAATTTCTCCTTATAATTTATGTCTAATTTATCGCAATCGTTATACTCTTTGTTGGCTTTTATTAAGTAAAACATCTTTCCCTTCATCTGTTAAATGCTATCATTCAAAGGCTATTTCGTTTTATTTATAATGTAAGCACAATTTCTATCCCCACATAAATATTCTTTTATGGACAATTTATTAGGTAAACGTTTCTTGTCTTTCTCTGTTAAAAGCTATAATTCAGAAAAATGATTTATTTGTTATTTCTAATTTAAGCACAATTCCTTCACCGCATATATATTCTTTACTGATATTTTATTTGTTAAACGCCGGTTTTTTTTTTTTTACAAATCTGTTTACATAATATAAAGACCATATAGTTAATTTAAGCTTGCTGGCGTCTTGTAAATGCATTAAATTACACATAAATTTCATTTTCACTTTAGCCAGTAAATAGATATTTGACATTAATTATCCTCACCGTTATACTCTATGTAAGCAATAATAGGTTTGCTTTATTATTTCACTTATTAATTTGTTGCCAAATGTGGTGTCTGTCCTTGGCGTTTATCTAGTTCAAATTTTAATATATCTCCCAGTTTAACGGTTATTTTGTGATTTCGTATTGGCTCAAGACAGATGTATTCTTGGCGTATTAAATTACGCAGATTGAAAGGGACTTGCTCTCTGATCTTCGTATTGTAAACAGCTTAAGTTTTTGCTGAGTTTTAGGGAGGCCACCACTGCTTTACATCTTATGCCCACTTCCGTAAAAAAAAAAAAAAAACAGCAATCATAAAAAACAGCAATGTAATAAAATTCTTTCCTTATTTAATACCAGTTTTTGCACGAATGAAAACAAAATTCATATGCATTGAACTCACTACTATAATTGCAGAAGAAAACGCGTTATTCAATTTTTTAGAACTAGCCACTGCATTGATCTATACTAAAATGCAACATGGCGGAAAACAAGCGAATATCAAAATTATGCATCAACTCCTGTATTCTCCGTTGCAACTGAAATCGGGATTATCTAATCTGATTGTAATTGATATGATACTGTAAGATAGAGTTGATATTTATATGTAAAATGGTTTAAAATTAGAAATTATGAAATCATTAGAAATTATAAAATCCTTAAAATGTCAAAAGACACCTCATAGTAGAAATCGGTATACCCTATGCACATTTTAGACCTAAGATGAGTTGGAGAAAAGTGACATCGTTGCATTAATTTAACAACTATTGTATCGGAAGTAAAAAAAAAAAAAAAAAAAAAAAAAAAAAAAAACAGTGGCACTCCGGTAGTGCCAATAGAAGTAAAAACTTCAACAATTACGTGTGTGTTTTTTTAATCGTCAGGAAATGTTTTATTGTGCAGGAAATACTTTTAAATGTAGTGTTTTTTTATTCATTATTATAAACTATTACTACCAAAATTATATTACAATTTTCATAGTAATATAATTTAACTATAAATTACATATAAATAAACATTAATAATTTGTAATATATATTATTATATTAAATTATATTATTAAATTATACATGTTACATATAAATAAACAAATTTTCGTACAAAAATTCTCGTATTGCATTTAAAGATTTATCCGGTGAAATATAAACGGCAACCATTACAATTCAATACTATCCAAATATTGAAATCCATACTCCAATTCAATACTATCCAAAAGTATTTTTATTAATGAATACAATACCACAATTATATTACGCTTGGCGCGCTAGTGTCTATGTGCCAAAATGCTAGCATGTCGGTTACGTAACAGTGTCTCCAAATCAGTGGTTTTTCTCCATCTCAAAAAAAGCTCAACGCGCCTAAAGAAGTTTTCGAAAACTGATAATGTGTGTGTGTGTGTTCCTGTGTGAACGCCGGGAGAAAAAGTGAGTTTTAGCTTCGTTCTTCTTTTGCGGATTGAGCTGAAGAGGGAAAAGTTCCTGTCATTCACCGCTTGGCGCGCTAGTGTCTATGTGCAAAAATGCTAGCATGTCGGTTACGTAACAGTGTCTCCAAATCAGTGGTTTTTCTTCATCTCAAAAAAAGCTCAACGCACCTAAAGAAGTTTTCACTTCAATAAATTCTTTTTCCATGGAAACTGTTCTTATGAATTATTGCCTGATTGATTGGTCTAGGAAACGGATCATCTCATCTGTGTTTGCATTTAGGAACATCGTTTTTGTACTCAACTAATTTGTTTACTATCACGACCGGAGTATTAAATAAAAAATACTCCATATGGCAAGAAGTAATACATTAACAGAAGTGACATTGTCGTTCTGTAGCATTTCAACAATTAGGTACCGAACTTCAATTTGGATACAGCCCCTAAAATAGGCTCATTTTAAAATAATTTCTCGGAAACTAATCGTACGAATTTTATAAAAATTTGGATTTAGGCTAATTGAAGGGTGTAGAATTTATTTACGGTGTCAAACTTTGGTACTGCTATTGAACAAAAAAATGGGTTCGTTTTGATACGTAGATGGCCCCCTAAGCAAATTTCATATACATAATTTAAAAATAGACTTTATTTTCAATCGTTTGGTACCTGTAACTTTCTTCTACGTTAATTCGTTGCAGAGTTAGCAGGGGGTTTTTCCCCCTAAACTGCACATAATTGCTAAAACATATGATTATAAAACAATAAAAGTTCAAGAATTAATAATCAAATTTTAAATTAATAAACTATAAATTATCTGAATATTTTAATCTAGAATGCATAATTGAAAAAGGAGCTATGAAAGATGAAGAGGAAAGGCTCACAAAATTCTTGGACGTCCACAGTTTAGATGCAGAAAAGCTTTCAAAAAGGAGTTATAGGAAAAAGGAAGGAGTTTTCACTCGACTCTTCAAGTATGAATATACAGTGCACACAGGCCCCGACTTATGCAGGGCATGCGGGAAGCTGCCCAGGGTCCCCCCATGAGAGTAATCAGAATTTTCATTAAAAGGTGCCAAATGATTAAAATTAGTCAAAAGTGACCTAAATTCATACAGTTTCAAACATTTAGGAAGAGAGTGCGATCCCCCTTCCCCTACGTGATTCTAGTACTTCCTCCACCCATACAAAAAAACAAACTATATCATTGTAAAACTAATGATTAAAATTTTATTATAACAACTTAGTATTCTATTGTTTTCAAAAGAAATTCTTTATTAACGTTTTCCTCGTAACGTGGCAAGTTAAAACAATTGATTTTGACCGGTATGGGGCATTTTCTTTTAGACATCTTATAAGGTACGTAGACAAGCAAAGTAAAAGTTTGCAAAGAAATTCTCGTGTCAACCAATCTATCATTTTTTCATGCTATTATCTTACAGGTATTTTTTTCTTAAAGTTGTGACCATCTTTTTGTGATACCTTGTACAGATGTGAGCAGTACCTGGTACGAAATTTATGCATACACATGAAGTTCAGTTCTAGCCACTTCCACATTATTCGCGAACAATTTTTATGGATAGATAGAAGGGGACCCCCAGAATGATGCTTGCCCCGGGCCCTCCATAGTCTAAGTCGGACCCTGAGTGCACATATTAGTATTAAAATAAGCTAGACAAAGATGCTACAAGTATAAATATAGCATATATTTGTAATAAAGCCTTTGTTATAGAAAAAGAATTGATATATATCATTAAATAATCCCTCTTATATTATTATGGCTGATAATTTAACAAATATATATTAGGAAGATTCAAATATTCCTAAAAATTTTATAATTGTGGCATATTCAGCCAGGGTATAGTTAAATTTATAAAATCGATTTGTATTTAATTATTATTTATAGGTTGATTAATTGAAGACGTGTTTCAAAACACGCCTTATCCAAAATGTTAAAAAATCGTATTTTCTGTATCAATCTATTCTATTGGTAAAACTTTACCGAAAAAACACAACAATCTGCAAATAGACTAATTTTATCCTATATTTCTGCCGTTGTAAAACCTTTGTCTACAATGAAAACCAATGGACGCAGTTGACGGTTTATCGCGATTTCCCAAAAATTTGATTTTCTGGATAAGGCGAGTTTTGAAACACACGTCCTCAATTGGTAAATCACCAGTAAAGATGAAAATCTTTTTTATATTTTAATCTACTTTGAGATCAATTTTTTAGAAGTTAGTTGATATGTTAAAAACATCTTTAATCTGTATTGTAAAATTTTACTTTAATAGCTGAAAAGTTAGAATTTATCTTTTAAACTAAAAATAATCTCGCGTTTTTGTTCTATTTATGATATTATCTTTCATGTTACAACTTACTTTATAAATTTTATTCCTTACTCAAAGATGTCTAAAAAGTTAATTTGTATAAAAGGTAAGCTCATGGTTGGGATGCAAGTAGAATTTTTGTTCGAAAGCTAAAAACTATCTTAAACTATTTTGAATGCTAAAAAGGTAAGACCTCCAATTCTCAATGTAAATAAATATAATTTCACACCATTTATTTACTGTTATAATTGAAATTGATGAGAATCATTAAAACAGTATTTTCTCTACGGAGTAACGGCTTTGCGAATTTCTAAATTTTGCAGATTTTAGATCATTACATTTATCATCATTTTAAAACCTCATCAGAATAGCCATACCTTAATGAAATAACTTTTACACATAGTAAATGCTAATAAAAATCAATATATCTAATGAAAACACAAAAAATTTATTAAAAAACTTGTATTTAATGAATAATTGATAAATTTGAATCATCATTACAAATTATAACTTATTAATAATTTGATAAATAGTAATTTACGAGCATTATTTTTATATTTTAAAAACTTTTCTTGTAATCTGGAAACAATCAGCAGCTCTTGTTCAGTCATGAAAGTACGCATTATTAAAAAATTCAAATATTTATTTACATGAGTAAATTCCTCGTCGAAAGTCCCGGATTCTGTATCTGTGAATGCTCTGAAGAGTGCAATATACCACTTATAGTTTTTTTAATCTGAGAGATGCTAAGTGACTAGTCTCTCATCAGCACAAATTAGAATTAATTAATCGATCAAACATGGTGTAAAGTCTTTGAATAAATAGTGATTTAGTTATCAGTGCAGTGTTCAAGTTCAGACTTTACAACTGGGACCCGTTTCCCACGGTGAGGAAAGGATTCTTCATTCATGAACAATGCACTACCTGAAGTCTTCTATGTCTCGTGACACTAAATATTCGTCACGGTACAGCCTTTATAGATTAATTTATCCTCTACTTGACCCTAGAGTTGCAAAAAACCCGCAGATTTTGAGGGACGGTGTAATGTCACGACAACCGATAATGGCACCAGAATTTTTATATGAAAAGTTTATTAAACACGAAATGCTATATTTACAGTATTTACACTTGCCGAGAACTATAGACCCCTTGCATTGACGTCACGTTGCTATTAGCAACGACTGATACTACAGCTTCTGGAGCACACACGTGGAGCACAGAACTCTCTGTTTGCCGTTAAAAGCACGTGTTATCTTTCTCTTTAATTTAGAGCTTCCTTATTTTAATTATTATAGTGCAAATAAGTTTAAAAAATCAAATGGAGAACACCATATTCGCCTTATATTTGGGCGCCATATGAAGAGATTTCAGACATGTGACGTCATGTGCAACCCGTCTATATACACTTTTACTACAATTTATCAACAACAATACTTCCACTAAACTACGCATATCACTTCTAAAACGAAATCAATATTAACTCGGATGCATTCCCGCATCCTACACATCCCCGAAAACCACCATTACTGTCCGTCTCATCTCTTCACTTCCATTCACTTACCGTTGGGAAGTCAGTCTCTTCACTTTACTTTACTTTAGAGGTTAAAAACAGGTTGGTTGCATGACTTGGTTGCATCAAAATATTAGCTTTATTTGGTGTTGGGTGGATTTCACCAAATTCAACATCATCTTCAAAAATGACTCCAACAGTTTGCACTCTTACATTAAATTTTCTTATTTTGTTTGCATGAACGTGTCTTAAACTACCATCAGGTAATTTCACCTTATACGAATGGAGATTTATTCTTTCAAATATTTCACCGGGTCCTGTCCATCCAGTATACAATTTATTAGTAGAATCGGGTATGAGCAAATATATTAAATCACCTTTTTGAAATTCTTTCATTCTACTTCGACAATTGAAATAGTGGGCATAATTTTCTTGTTTTTCTGATGCAGTTAGCGAAGCAAGGTCGGCGGCTATTTCCAAATTTATTTTTAATTCTTGCAAATAATCTATTGCTGAGCAGCTAAGATTTAATGGGTAAGGGTTTTTCACCCGACCACGAATATTTTAATACTGCCAAGAGACCTCTAGCTTCCCGACCATACATAAGCTTAAACGGTGACACCCCAGTTGTGAAATTTGGTACCTCACGATAGGCAAAAAGTAAAAAGGGAATATGTTTATCCCAGTTAACAGGATCTGTACGAATTACATGATGTAACATTTGCTTAAACACACGATTAAATTTTTCTATATCACCATTTGAGGCGGGATATGATAGAGTTGAGAAGCGGGGAGATGTCTCTAACCGGTTCTCAAATTCTTTAGTCAGTTCAGATCTAAAATTGGTGGCCTGGTCCGAACATATAACTTCAGGAATTCCTGTGCGCATGAAAATATGTAATAAAGCATCACATACTGTTTTTGCGGACAGATTCTTTAATGGAACAACTTCCGCCTATTTTGAATTTTGATCAATTAATGTCAGGCAATACTTATGTTTCCTACCTGAAGGCAGCACAATTTCACCTATAATGTCAATTTTTACAGTATGAAAAGGATATGGTGGACGAATAACAGGTGTTATGGGAATTTTATCGGTTTGTTTCTCGGGGCTCTTTAACTGACAGTTCTTATATGTTTTACAATAATTTTCTACATATCTTGAAATATTCGGCCAATAAAATGATAATTTAATTCTCTCCCTAGTTTTCCGCATTCCTAAATGATTTCCAAAAATAGAATCATGAGCTAATTGTAATACTTTATTTCTATAACTCTCTGGTAACACTATACTTGAGGCAGACCTTAGTTGTCAATGGAGATTATACTATAGTTGGGGCACGTCTAACTAGTCAATGGGTGTTATACTGGAGAGAAGTGTATGTCCGCGCAAAGAAGTAGTTCCTTACTGAATTTTAATGAAAAGCCACTTTATGTCCTATTTTTTTTAGATTTTCCATTGAAAAGCGATTGACTGATTAAACAAAATTGATTTAGCTTAATGTATGTTCATATTTATGACAAATACTAGTAATATTCAAGGAAAATGTATTTCTTCGCGCATTAGAATTCTGGCGAGATTTTTGGCGGTAGAAACAAATGAGTAAGCAACCCTAGCACCCCGTAGAGTTGTTTGGGGGTGATCTGCCATGGGGTGATTCCCATGTCATTTCTGGAGATAAAAGATTTTCGATGTTCAGTCAAATGTTTCATTTTTTAAACTATTAAAGATAGAATAAAAATTTCGATGGATTCGAATTTTTTGGAAATTTTCACTTTAAAAACATACCAAACATGTGGATAAAATATGTAAAATAATTATAATTATCTTTAAAAATAAATTAAACAATTGAAAGAAGATACGACCTTCTTAGAGGATAGACGATATAATATTCACGATATAATTTTCATGCTCCCGCATACTCAAGGTAAAAGTATTCTTATTTTAATTACAAAGAATTGATTGGCAGTTAAATTAATTTGTCTTTTAATCAATGGTATAAATTCAATATTTCAACAGTATGTTAGATTCAAAAAGAAGAAAAAATTCATCAGTTATTCAGAATGTATATTTTAGTTCTATATATAAATGCAAGTTAATTTGAGTTAAATTAAAATATAATTTAAGATAAATCAATTATCTGGAAACGGAATTGCAAAATCTGTAGATTATAGGAATGGGTTAAAACATTTCTTCAATGTGGCCTAAAATGTAAATTTGTAATTACTTAAGAACATCGTGAGAAAAAAAATGTTTTTCATTCTATTTTGATACGCATTTTTTAAAAAGTGTTATTATAATTATGTGATGAAATTTATATTGAATGTGAAATTGGAATAAAATTTCTAAGGACATAATTAGATTATTATCAAATTTTGATTTTGCTTTAAATATAAAAATTGAAGAATGCTAAATAATAAGAATTTTATTTTTATTAAAAATGTTAAAATCATTTTTTTTTCTTTTTAATATGACTTTTTATAAGTACGTATATTCACGATATAATTCCCATCCTTCCGCATACAGAAGTTTAAACTATTCTTATTTTACTTAGAAAGAATTGATCAGCAGTTAAATTAATTTGTCTTTTAAACAATGGTATAAATTCCATATTTTAACAGTATTTTAGACAAAAAACAAGAAAAAATTCACCATTTAAAAAGTTGTGGGTAATCTATAAACCCTCGTTTGTACATAACAATATTTAGAATAGTTATAATTGATCTTAAAACTTATTTGTTTCCAAAGGGTTCCGCAGGTAGTAAAACTTTTTCCTACCCTGGGCTTGGGGGTTACACCCAACCATAAGCCAAAAGCGGGTTCCCAGGGTGGGTGCTTACTTACTTACTTAGTTATTCATAATGCATACTATAGTTTTATGTATAAATGTAAGTTAATTTGATAGTTAAATTATAATTTAATTTGACATAAATCAATTAACTGGAAACGAAATTGCAAAATATCTGGATATATTGGAATAGTTTAAAACAATTTCTTCAATGCAACTAAAAATGTGCATTTGTTTGTGAACATTGTGAGGAAAAAAAAAAAAAGTGAGTAAAGTGTTGTAAGAACATTGTGAGAGGGTGTGTATGTGTGTTTCCTTCTATTTTAATAGATAATTTTGAAACAAGTGATATTATAATTTTCAGGATGAAATTTATATTGAATTTGAAATTGGAATAAAATTTGTAAGGATATAATTAGATTATTTTCAAAATTTTCTTTTCTTTTAAACATAAAAATTGAATGCTAAATAATAAGAATTTTATCTTTATTTTAAATGTTAACACATACATCAATAAACTTTTTTTTCGGCTTCATAATAAAACACTGCACAGCTTTTGAATTTTAGCATTCATTACTATGAGTTTATTATACCGGTTAGATTTTTTTTTTCTTATTGTTGTAATGAAAGCTTTCAAATCTGGGAAAAAATAATAATTGATTTACAAAAGAAAAGCTAAAAATATTCATTCCTGTTTTCTTCTATGATTTTCCGAAGATGAGTTCTATTACAAACAAATCAGCGAAGACCATTTATTTTTATTATAAAAATAAGGAGGAAAACATTTTTTATTTTATGCACGTTTCATGTGTTTTACAATAAATTCTAAACTAAAACACAATTTTTTTCTTATAAATTAGTTCTTTCTGAATATTTTTGTACATTAAATCATCGTTAATTTTATATCTTTGCGGGGAAAAAAACGCTGAAAATAGCATTATAAATGACTAAAACTTCAAAAATTGCAGGATAAAAAAAATTCTATATTGGAAAAAAAAAATAGGATTCAATTTGCGAATGTTGAGAAATCGTCGCGCAAACCCGAAAACCCCCACAAAAATTGCTGTACGAATTCCGAATAAACTTTATTGAAAAAAGGATAAAATTTGTTGTATTGGACTAAAAGTTAACAATCGAATGTACTTTTAATAATGTAGAAAATCGCCACGAAACGCTAAAAACAAAAAAGAAACGTTAAATCGCATAAGAATCGCTAAAAATTCAGAAATCGCAGATGGCAAAATTTAGTACAGTAAGCTAAAACAATGGAAACGAAATTCTTTTAGGAATACGGAACAATCTGCGTGGAACGTGAAAAAACAAAAGAATTGATAACATGAACTCGCGCAAATTTATTCCCCCAAACAACGATAAACAGCCAAATCTGGCGATCCTACAACGCCAAAGTTAGTAAAAAGGCAAGCGTAGCATAATACCCATTGACAAGTTAGACGTGCCCCAACTATAGAGAGGAGTGTAAGTCCGCGACAATAAATAGTTCTGTACAGAATCTGAAAGAAATGGCATATTAAATCTCCGTTTTTCCACATTTTTATATGAAAAATGATTGACTCATTAATCAAAATCGATTGAGCTTAACATATATTCATTTTTATGATAAATATCTAATAATAATCAAGGAAATGTATTTATTCGCAAGGAAGGATTCTGGCGAGAATTTGGCGCGGTGCAAGCAAATGGCTAGTAACCTTAGACCCCCAACAGAGTAGATGCGGGGTGATGGTCAATAGATAAAGCCTCTTCTTATTATCAGAAATAGTAGATTTTTGATGTCCAATCAAAAGTTTCTTTTTTAAAACTATTAAATATAGAGAAAAATTTTCGGTGGATTCGAATTTTTCGGAAAATTTCACCCCAAGTACATACCCAATATATGGCTGAGACATTTAAAATAACAAAGAAAAATTTTTTCTTACTATCGATAATTAAACACTATGTTTAAACATGCATGCCATATTTCCGCGGAATCGTAAATGTATTGCTTCCTTCTAAAAAACTGCAATGTCCGCGGGAGTGGTGTAGTCCTGGAAAAAAAGTGGGGGGACGCTCATAGTTTCGAACATTATGATCTGTATCACCCATACGACAAACTTTATTTTGAATCTTGCTTTTCATTTTCAATTGGAGCGAAAAATAATTGAAAAATTAAATTTTTATTTTAAAATTAAAATTAAAAATGTAAATCTAAATTACTTTAATTAAAGTTTTTTTTAGCTGTTGGACATTAAATAGAAGATATTATATAGAATTCAAAAATTTAAAACCTTATTTCATGTCTGAAAATTTTTCGAATAGAATTCGTAATTCAGTATCACTAATTCAAGCAACGAAATTTTTATTAGAATTTGTTTTACGTTATGCATTTTGTAAATAGTTATAGAATAACTATTTTCCACTGAGAATATTGAGAATTGTTGCATTTTTACTTTATGGCCCGGAATAGTGTAAGGAATTTATTGTAAAAATGACAAGGCAAAATAAGACTATGAAATTTTGGTATATCGTTACTTTTTGAAGTCCGCTGAATCTATTTTGACTATTTTTACAACAATTCTCTATGTATGTGCATATGCATGTGTGTATGCTGGTACTTCCTTTCAGACTCCCAAAGTCTGTTTTCACCATGAGTCAATGTATGTGTGTTTGAACATCATAACGTTCAAACGGTGTTTTCAACTAAGCTGAAATTTTGCGAGTAAATGTTATACATGATGAATAGACTATTTAATATGCTGAAACAATTTGAAACTGTCCAAACTCTAATTTTGGAGTAATTCGACACGTTTATTGCATCTAGACAATTTAAAAACCATTTCTTGACCAAAAGTAACAAATAAGTACTGTTTATGTGATAAAAATTATCAAAAAATGCGACCAAAGCCGAAAATAATAGGTAATGTTTTTTATTGGCCCAAAGAATACTCCTCAGATGCTGGCCCAAATCTAATTATTTTTTAAATATTTATTTTAAAGAGGGGAAATAAGATAAATATCCTTTTACAGAACATTTCGAAAATTGCGTTTCATCATGATTTCTGTAGAAAAACTGGAGATATAAACTTTAAATTAGAAACTAGGTTACTTCTAATGTGTAAATGCAATAACAATGTGAAATACAGAAAGAACATTCTAAAATTTTACTTCATCACGATTTCTCAAGAAAAAAACATGGCACTTTTACTTTCAGGACTTATATGCTCGCTTTTATTTTTTTTTTTTTTATAATTTTGAAATGATGAATTGATGGGTTTAGTGGTAAAATGGGCTGAAAACTTTCTATAATTGTTATTCTTCTGCAACTATCAGGACTAGAAACTTTAAATTCGACATAGAAGTTATTTTTAATGCGTACATATTCTAATTGAAAGAATTATATATATAACAGCGCTAAGTGTATAACACTTCCGGAGTGGACTCATCCGGATCTTGATAATCTTTCGTTAAAATCAGCTATTTCATTTCGGCCATGTTAGGCTTAAGCATTTCGATGCCGTATGATAAGTCGAACAACTGCCTTATTTAATCTACGTTGTATAACATCTATTCTTCTTCAGTTTTGTAAAACCTTCAAAAACTATAAAATTATCATATATAATATTAAAACGCAAAGGAAAAATTTTAAGTAGATCCATTTCGGAACATCTGCACATGCGTCAACCCTCTAATTTAGAGGGATTGAGAACGAGCTCCCGATGGCTGAACGGTCTAGAGTAGCAGTTTAAAGCTCTGATATTCTGTAGTGAATAGCAGGTTCGAACCCAACGCCCGGCAAAATTATTTCTGTAATATTTTTCGCGATAATTTATTTCAATAATGACACATTTTATTAGAAGGAGAAGTTATATGATTTTTATTATTATTATTATTATTATTTGAATGCTTATAATTAAATAAAATTTAACGCTGAACAATATTTAAAATAATAATAATAATAATTTTATATTTAAAATATTTAAGCTAAAATATTTTTAATGTAATTATCAATTAAATAAATTGAGCTGATCTACAATTTTTGTTATATTTTCTGACCATTATCAAGAACGTGTGTGTGTGTGTCAGAAAGAAAAGTTTGCCTCTCTTTTCCTTAAAAACAGAAAGAAAGGAAAATATTCATATAAGAACTATAAAAAACATTACCTTGATATCCATGGTTTAATATTTAAAAATGTATAAAAATGTAAAATAAAATTCAAGTAATAAAAATTATATATTATAAATCGTTAACTGCTCCAAGTTTCGGCAGCTTTTAATGATCATGTAGTTAAAAAATCATAATAAATAAATACTGTTATTTTTTTCGAAAAAATGAGACCATAGTAAATAAAAATAAATGCTCTACCCACTATTTTTAGTTAAATTTAAAAGCAACTCATTAAAAATTCAAGAATTTTTCTAATGAAACATTCAAGTTATTTACCGGGTACCTTCTAGTGAAATAGAATTGAAATTTGAATGTGTGAATCGGCGCACGCAATGGATGTTACTACATTATTAAAAGAAATAAAAGTCTACTCTAATTATAAATTTATTTGAACTGATGGCATTCTATAAAGTGTTCAGAGAGTCGAACAGAATTTTTTTAAAGATAGCTTTTTGAAGTAGAGTTTTGATAGCAAATAACACTTATATTTTGTACCAGATGAGTTATTTAAGAAGCAATTTCCTAATAAATTACTTTTGAAGTTAATAAAATAAAAAGTGTCTCAAATTAATTTCTTTTATTTATTAAATATTTAAATAAAAGTGAAATATCGGTTTATTTCATTTTGCTACACTTTAATAATATGCATTACTTCAGCGCTATAGTTGGAAAAAAATATTTGTACGAACTCATATTTTCATAGAGTTGATGTTGATGCTACCGGATTTTTGCTAAGCCAATTTAAAACATTTAGCCAAAAGCCAACTTTTTTCAATTAACAGTTACAATTATTACAGTTGACTCCCGATTATCCGAGCTAATATGGACCAAGCTTACCTCGGATAAGCAAAAAACTCGGATAAACCGGATTTACACAAATCGGCAGCCATTAAGGAGATGAAGTATAATTTTTCACTTTATCCATTCATTTTTATTGTACTAGTAATGTTTATTTGATGTACATTTCGTTACTTTTAAGTAAAACGGGGAATGAAATTGTTTATTTGAAAAAGCCCTTGATAGTTTTTTGTTTGTCGAATGTCAATTTTGCTGCAGAGAAAAAAAAATTATGCCCCCCCCCCCCCCCCAATTCTGACCAGAAAACCAGAGTTCTAACTTTTTACTTCTTCTCTTTCATCTTCACCTAACACTTCATTTATAATGGTTGTTTCATAATAATAGAAGCCATCAGTCCATCAGAATAAAATAACTCGGTTAAAGCGGCTTATGAACATAAGTGAAACGGGTCTTCTTAAAACTAGCATAAATTACCGTTTCGCTTTAAAAAAAAAAAAAAGAAGAAAAAAAATTGTGCTCGTTCGCGATATTTTTTTTTAATTTTTTACGGTAACAAACCAAATATTTCTGGGAACGGCGTTCCCACCCATCTCCAGCACTGCATTACTTTTCCTCTCTCTGAAAACTTTTCAGAAATACTTGTTGTCATAAAAGTTATCAACTCTTTATACTTTTCTAGATTTTGTGTCAGTAGCCATTTTGTGATTTTCCATTTACCTAATTTTGAATAAGCCCGTAGTTTTCACAAAGATGAGGGTAAATCTTTAATGACTAGTATAAGAAGATTAAACAGATTATTCATTAAAATTAAATTACTATTATAAATTAAAAGCGCCAGATTTTGTCACTAAAAATACAAAGTTGCCATCAAAGCCTGGCAATCTTTTAGACGAAGTCTTCAAGTTTTAGCTAAGGTCGGCCTGTACAGTGTGTTCGAAAAAATTGAAACCCACTTTAATTTTTTACTTGTTGAAGATAAGTAGGCAGTTTAAGATGCACAAACGTTTAAAACAAGGTAGGGGATATGCAGGGGGGGGGGGCGATTATTATAATAACAAATTTGAAAAGCTGTGAAATATTACAAGAGGGAGGTCAGAGAGAGAGAGAGTCAAATCTAAACTGGTCGCTTTCTGACACATTCCTAAATTCATTTTTGTTCTCAAAAGCATGAAATTGGTAGATGCTCTTATTCAAATACTATGTAATCGAACAATTTATATCTATTTTTTGATAAAGCAGAGGATTTTTCGAGAAAATGCTGTCAAATTTGGTGTTTTGTACAGAATTTACGTAAGTTACATAGGGGCAATTAGAGGAACAACAACAAATTGAATAAAAAAAATATTTCCAATCACCTTATAATATAAAATGCTCGAAATGATCTGTAACTAACTAGAAAAAAAATTACTTTAATCATACCATTACAAAAATAATAGGAGGAAATATGTTCAAGCAGGAATTAGCCATTAGTCCCGTCCCTATTTGTGTCATCACACAGACAAGACCTAACCACCTCCATACTAAATTTGCCAGATTGCGGGTAAATTCTTCTGTTTGCTGATTGCAGTAATTCAAATTAACGAGTATTGCAAGTTGCGATTTTTTGGTTTTTATTTTTTTTAAATCACTTAATGGTGTATGTGCCAAGAAAATTTTAAGTTATATATATTGTATCAAGATTTTAAAAACAGAAACATTGATACTTTAACATCCAACATTCCATATTATGCAATTTATTCTAAAATGGGATTTAGTGTCAAAGTTTTATTATTTGGACGATTACTTCTCTATTTGCATATTCTTTATGCAGGGTTCACACTCTATTTGAATAACAAAATTCCCTGATTTTCCCAAGTTTTCCAGACCATATTTCCTACAATTCCCTGACCATAATTCATGACATTTTTAGAAATACGAATTACAATTCTAGATCTTAATGATTGAACTCGTATAGCAAAAGAGAATACACCGATACATTAATGAGAATTAAATGCAATCTTACCTCTGAAATGAAAATTACCTATAACTTATTGAAAACTAAAAATCTATATCATTTGATATTTAAAATATAAAAATGATAACAAACATTCAAATTTTTAGGTAGATTTCATACTACCTATTAGGATCGTTCCTATGTTGGAATTTCTGAACATTTTTTGCAGATCTACACCGATCATGACCCCTAGAACACAAAACCACCCTCAGTAAAAAACTTTATCTATCTATCTATATATATCACTTTCTTCTGGACACGAAAACTTTCGTAATTCTGCACCAATCTCTTCCAAACTGATACATAAAATCAAAGGGCATAAAATATCGGTCAAGTTCGTTAATGGGCAAAATCGGACCAGGGGGGTGGAAATAGGGAGGGGTTTTGTGAAAACCGAAAACCCCCCCATAACTTCTTAATTTTTGTACATATCAAATCAGTTTAAAGTTTTTATTACTTCTAAAAATAGGGCCAAAATTTTATGTATCACAGATTTTTGATAAAGTTAAAAATGGGCTCAAGGGGCGCGAAAAACAGGGTTTTTGGGAGAAAAAAATTCATAACTTCGTCAATTCTCAAGATATCAATTCCAATTAATTTTATTATAAATCTCCTTAATATTATCTACAACTTTTATATTCACAAGTTTTTGATAGGACCAATTCGTACCGCAAAAAAAAAAAATTAAAAAAGAAAACAAAAAGGGGGTTTGAAGAAGTAAAAAATCCATAACTCCGTCAATTCAAAAGATATAAAATCTCCATGAATTTATCATATATCTTCTTAATATTGTCTACAACATCTATAAAGACAAGTTTTGGATAGGACCAATTCTTACAGCAAAAACAAATTAAAAATACATAGCGGTTGAAGAAAAAAATCATCTAAGGGTGTATTCAAATCCAAACTGCGTATTTTCTGACTCATTTTACAATTTATTTTTGCTCTCAAAGGCTTCCAATTGGTACGTTTTCTTACTCAGAAACTATATAATGTACCGTAATGGTCGATTTTTTGATAGAGGCAGAATATATTTTAAAAAATGCTGTTAAAGTGGGCATTTTGAACCGAATTTCCCGAAGCGGATTGTGTTGGAAAAATCATTGCATTAAGGATGCACTCAAATCCAAACTGCTTATTTTCTGGCTCATTTTTAAATTCATTTTTTGCTCTCAAACGCATTTAATTGGTAGATTCGCTTATTCAGAAACTATATAATGTACCGCAATGATCGATTTTTTGATAGACGCAGAATATATTTCAAAAAATGATGTCAAAGTGGGCATTTTGAATGGAATTTCCCGAAGCAATTGTGTTATCACTTTCTTCTGGACACTATAACTTCCGCAATTCTGCACAAATGTCTTCCAAACTGATACATAAAATCAAATGACATAAAATCTCGGTCAAGTTTGTTAATGGGCAAAAACGGACAAAGGGGATGGAAATAGGGAGGGGTTTTATGAAAACCGAAAAAACCCCATAACTTCTTAATTTTTGTACATATCAAATCAGTTTAAAGTTTTTATTACTTCTAAAAATAGGGCCAAAATTTTATGTATCACAGATTTTTGATAAAGTTAAAAATGGGCTCAAGGGGCGCGAAAAACAGGGTTTTTGGGAGAAAAAAATTCACAACTTCGTCAATTCTCAAGATATCAAATCCAATAAATTTATTATACATCTCCTTAATGTTATCTACAACTTTTATATTCACAAGTTTTTGATAGGACCAATTCGTACAAAAAAAAAAAATTAAAAACGAAAACATAAAAGGGGGTTTGAAGAAGAAAAATTTTCATAACTCCGTCAATTCACAAGATATAAAATCTCCATGAATTTATCATATATCTTCTTAATATTGTCTTCAACATTTATATAGACAAGTTTTTGATAGGGCCAATTCTTACAGCAAAATCAAATTAAAAATACATAGCGGTTGAAGAAAAAAATCCTCTTATTAAGGGTGCATTCAAATCCAAACTGTCTATTTTCTTGCTCATTTTTAAATTCATTTTTGCTCTCAAACGCATCCAATTGCTAGACTCTCTTATTCAGAAACTGTATAATGAACAGTAATGATCGATTTTTTGATAGAGGCAGAATAAATTTCAAAAAATGATGTCAAAGTGGGCATTTTGAACAGAATTTCCCGAAGCTATTGTGTTAGAAACGAAAAATATTGCCTTACTGAGAAAATAATTGTTTATTAATCAAGTTTTAATTAATTGAAAGAAAGATAAAAACACAGGTCGCTTATAAATCTTTTCAAAAATCACGTCAGCATGTTTCATTTTTTTTTTTTATTAAAAATGAATCTGAAAATGTGCCAGAAAATTTCGAGTCGTTGAGTATGGAAAAATATTTTTTTTTAAATATCGCCTTAACATGATTCTGACAAAACCAGCTATTTTATAAAAAGGAAATAAAAACTCGTCAAAAGCAGACAGATAAAACTGTTAAAGTGGATTTATATCTAATAATAATTTAGTTTTTGTTGGTGAAATTAGTATACTTAACTTCGAAATCTACCTCTGCCTGTAGGCCGGGCCGGCAGGGATTTTTTTTAGATAGTTTTGTTATCATATCATTTACAAATATCTGAGTTGTTTCAAAAGTTAGTTTGCCGTGTAAATTTCATTTTTTTATCTTTTAAAATCTCAATTTCAGCCTTTTTTCTTGCTTTATAATTACCTTTCTTTTTTTATTTAAATATTCATGATATCTTGACAAATTCGTATAGCTAAAACATCTATGTTAAGAATGTGAATTTAGCGAAAATTCTACTTGCAAATGAAAAATAGGAACTTTTTTGCAAACAGACCTCAGAACTCGGGAGAATCTTGACAAATGATAGAGCATATAAAAAAAAAAATCTGACTTTCCAGGTTTTAGAGGAAAATTGTAATTTTCACTGACTTTTCCATGACTTTTTGAGCCAATGCCATTTTCCCTGACAATTTCCTGTTTTCCAGTCGTGTAAGAACCCTGTTATGTGATAAAATTATGAAAATGGTTTCAAATTTTAAGATAAATTTAATTTTTCATCAGGGAAAAATTGTCTCTTAATGAAAAGGGTTACAACATAGGATCTTTGCACATGAAAATGACTTAAAAGTCATGACTATTCAAAAATTTTATCTTACAAAGAAAATATTCTATTTTTTTTTTTTTTTTTTTTTTTTTTTTTAAATAAAAAGTCAATCTCAGATATCTCTTTAAAAGTTAATACATATAAATTTAAAAGAATGTTAGCATTCTTTTAAAAGTAAAAATTAACATATAATAGGTTTATAAGGATTTTAACATTTTTTCCATCACAAATTATATAAATAACTTGTCCTTTTTATTTTCTTTAACTCTGATACAGCATTTTGTTTGTGTTTGTAAATAAATTAAAAATGACATAGCCTTTCATAATGTTTTTACAATCATCATAAGTTTAGTACATCATGGAAGTTTAACCATGTGCCTTGAGATAAAAAAAGGTTGAAAAAGACTGATTTAAAGTATTCCCTTTATTTAAACCTTCTGAACGAATGCTTATATTTCTAGGATTAAAATGCAGTTATATATATATTTTTTTGTGTGTGTGCAAACAGGTTTTGAAATTACAGGTCACTAATGTTCAATTTCAATTATAATTTAAAGAGATGGGAACATAATTTTTATAAATCGCAACGTTCTACAGATCATAACTTTTTTCACAAATTGTCATTTATTCCATAGAATGTCACTTGATTCAGAAAAAAGAGTCACCAAATGCAGGACCAATCTATTGTGACAAAAGTAGATTTAGTTTGAAAACATATATATCATTTTCATGTTTTATATGCTTTACATTATAAGGTAGAAGCTTTATTATCCGAAGTAATTGGGATCGACCCTCTTTCAGAAAATCTAAATTTTCTGATAATCAAGAATGCTTCAATTTTAAGATTAAGGATATATATATATGCACTATTTTTTATGGTAGCAAGTGCTTAATAAAAATAAAGCAATAATAAAATAGAAACAAGAATAAATTACCTGAATTTTAATTTTGAAATCAAGTACCTTTTACATATTTCACAAGGGTTTTAAACAATGTTTTGTTAGTCGTAGTTTCGATTGCCTTTGATTTGAAACTCTATCATGAAGTTTTTTAATATTATTAGTTCATGAGTATCACAGTCTTTCTGTTGCTCCAGCCATGCCAAAACTTTTTCAAAACATTCAAAAGCTTCATAATTGCTATTTTGTTCGTTCCACTCTACAGTTTATGGGAGATCAAAATTAAATTCAAAGGAACTCTAAGAAAGGGGATCGAAAATATTTATATTACCCATAGTTCGGATTGGACCGCTTACACACAAGGAATATGATAGTTAAAAAAGCTTTGAAAATGGATTTTGCACAAAAAGAGTGTCATACTAAAAAGAAAAAACTTTAAAAATGGATTTTGGTTAACTGAGAGTTTCGGTTAAAAGAGGTTCTACTGTACTTTAATTCTACAAATTGAGAACTTTTAAAAACCTTTATGGAAGGTCTTCTATCACTAATGCACGTATTTTTACATTAAATATTATATTACATAGAATCAATGTATAGGATCAAAGGGGAATATCTTGCAGCAAATTTCAGCCAGTTGGCAAAATTCTAAAACTATTTAATGAAACAATTAACAAAAAAGAATTTGTGCATATTATGGATACAGATTGTTTATTTGTTTAATTATTCAACTAATAAACTATAAATTTGATAAAAATTATTTTAGTAATCTAATAATTGTACCACATCACTCCATTGATATAAAATCAATATTTTTAAAAGAACGTTATCTAAATTTACTTAGGTGCTGCGACCAGAGAATGACATGCAGAAATCTATCCCTCAGTCTAATAAAATAAATTCTGTGCTGCTTCTTTACCTCATATTCTAGAAAAGACATGTATCCGAGCTGATTAAATCTAGTTTGCTAACAGGATTATTAGTAATATTGCAAAATTTAGATAAATTGACAAGGATAAAAAGAAGATATTGTTCAATAAATTTTGTGAAGACAAATGTAGTAATATATATAAAAAAAAATCATGTATTAAAAAAAAAAAAATACAAATATTTAAAAATATAAAAAAATTCAAATTAATGTTCATTCCAGTAATTAATAAAATACTTTTTGAATTAAGGAGTACATTTGAAGCTAGTTAGAATCTTAGTGGTATACTATACTTGATTTTCTCCAAGGGAGACATTTCCAAAATATATTAAAGAGTTAGATGTACAGTTTACAGTGTACAGATGCTCCTTTATGTTGATACCATAACTTTTGCAGTGAAAAATTCTCAAATTTTATTTAATAAATAATTATGGTGATGCATTTTCTGTGACTTTTATAGTGTATACTTATTTATGCTATGATATACAAAAATATATATTAAATGTAACATATATAATGTGCTATTATAGAAAATAACTTGCACATTAGAAATGTATATACCGGGTATACTAAAAAGGACTGACTGATTTTAAAATTCAATAACTTGCAAATGGTGACAGATGTTTAAAAAATTCTTGCAGGAGGGTTATGCATAAGGTCAAAAGTTTTTTTACAGTGATTTTCGATTTTAGTTCGAATTACAAACAATAGATGGTGCTGTAAGCAATAGTCACTAAATACAGGTTCGATTTTTGGTACTTTCTCTTGTTCCTTGAGGAAAAAGGAGATGGAAATGTATTGAGCGGGCCACGAAGTACCAAAAATCGAGCCTAAATTTAGTGTCTATTGATCGCAACGCCATCTATTGTTTGTAATTCGAACTAAAATCGAAAATCACTGTAAAAATACTTTTGACCTTATGCATAACCCTCCTGCAAGAATTTTTTAAATATCTATCACCGTTTGCAAGTTATTGAATTTTAAAATCAGTCAGTCCTTTTTAGGACACCCGGTATATGAATAGTGTTTCATTGTAATTACCTTGTCATTAATTACTTCCATTTTCTAGGTGGGGGGTGCAAATTTATTACCTTGTCCTGGGTGAAAATGAGTCTACTTTCTTCACTGCCTGCATGCTGTAAACAACAAACATGCAGAAATTTCTCGAGTTTTTTTTTAAAAAGAAACCTTTGTACCTCCATGAATGGTAGTCTTACTCAAATGAACACAAATGTTATACAGGACTTGCATAGTCCTGTGCTACACTACAGATTATTTTATTTTACAGGGTGATTGCAAATAATTTTTTTATCCAATTTGTTGGTCACCTTATTATCATCAGGTCCAAACATTAGCTGAAAAATATGAAGTCAAATCTTTATATTAGTGAAATTCCAGAAGTATTTCTCTAGATATTCGACAAAACATCTACAATTGAAAGTGCTGATGGCTTTTTTCCATATAATGTATGTTGCTTAAAAAAATTGTACATGTTACTTTTAATTTTAAAATTTCAATGAAAGATTTCAAAATATTTATAGTTAAATAGTTTATGAAAACTGATTATGTTATTCTTCCCATCAAAAGCTGTTGCTTTTGGAACAATAAAAAGAAATATTCAACAAATAAATTTAAAAGAAGAACATAATTTGTAAGAAATTCTTATGATGGCAAGGAAAATTTATTGACATACTCTTTTTTTTTGAGAAGTTAAAAAAAAAAAGCAATATAAGTACCACAACTGAGTCCAATCATTACCTTGCATCTAAAACATAATCATTTAATTTTATCATACTTTTTATTTTTAAATAGATGAGAACATGGCATATGATCAACAGTAATTCTTTGATTTCATGTTTACAATGAAAATATTGGCGATGAAAACTGAAAAATAATAAAAATTTTATTTGTTACTTTGTCAAAAAATGATACTGAAACAGTATGAACATTAAAGAATAAAATTAACCCTCTTAATTGTAATTTTAAAATAAAAAATAACATGTACAAACTAATCCTAAAATGATATCATCGAACTGAATTAATTCTATCATCACAAATTACAGTTTCGTTAATGCAAAACTTATAACTTCAGTAAGGCAATTAAGTAAGACAAATTGAAGCTAAGTCATTAAAAACATTAGTTATTTATATCAGAAAATAATACATTGTTCATGATATTTAAAACTTTTGCACTGTTGTAAATGATAACGTAACTTTTTTCCCCCCTCCCCTAAAAGCAAAAATTGAGACTATTTTTCCAATGCAATTTAAAATAACAAATCTAGAAGAAAGAAGAAACTGTTTTTCTATAATTAGTTATTAATTAATAATTTACAGGACTTTATGAAAATGAAATGTAAAGACTAGAAATTTTTTTTTAATGTAATTATACGCATGTTTAAAATGAACGTCAGTGATTAAATTGGGATATGGAACATATAATATGGATATAAATTGGGATCCATTATCTTTTTTAATTTGGGTTTAAATTTATAAAGTTTATGAAAGTATTTGTATTTTTTTAATGAAAACTTTATAAAAAGGAGCTAAATAGCCCTTTTTATTTTTTGCTTAGCTTTATTAATATGATCACTTTTGTTTAGAAGTCTTTTGGAATATTTATAGTAAGCAAAAATAAACTACATTGTCGTACTTCTTTTATACATTTGATAATCAAATCTAAAATTTACATGCTATGAATTCTAAAAATATCTTTAATTATAACTAATGAATTGACTTTTTTTAATTGATTTTTAAAAAACAGATTTTTCAAGATAATTTAATACAGAAGGAGCAAGAAATACTGTTCAACATTTTGAAGAGTGTGATTTGTCAACACATAGAAAGTCCGGGAATATTTTTCAATGTACATAATAATCTTGATGCAGTTTTTAATAAATTAAAATTCTGATTTTGAGTATGTATTTTTTAAATCAAGTTACATACCACCTTTCTAAACAACTTCACCGGCAGCAGGTATAGGGAAAACAGTGTTATTATCCATGACTTATCTCAGGGGTGCCTTGAAGTGGTTAAAATACTGGGAAAATAATTCTTTTCCTTCTTAGACATTAAAGAACAAAACCAAAACTGCTCTAAAACAGCCCAAACCAAAACAGAGTTTTTGCTACCATATTAACTAAAATCTAAGATATGCTTTTTTTCCTCTCCAAGATCGAATTCATTTAACTGGATGCAGCTTGCAATCAAGTACAACTCACAATACTGTAGAAACATAAATTACATTAGAAAATTTATCTCTCAAACCTACAGCTCTCATGCAAATGTGTGAGTTCTTAATTAAAATTTGACACAAGCCCTTCTACAGGGAAAGAAGGGGAGGGATTATCAAAACCATACCTTGGGATTTATTAGGCTCTTTAACTGCTCCCCTTATTATCCCGAGTTCATATATATGACAATTATTATCCCGAGAGAACGCAAGCGTGGCATAATTTGTCACTACGATTTGTTTTATCACATTTTTACTCAACCTGAAGTTTAAAAAGAAAGAAAATATTCTTATATAATGTAATAAATTTTATATAATATTTGATTAGCAGTTTTCGAAATTTTATGATATTAAATGCAATGATGTAATTGCAAAAAATGTGATGATTTTTTGCAGTTTTTTTAATTTGTAAGGGAAGCAGTTAAGATGAAATTTCGTGGGATGCTAATTTATTAATATAGGTAATATTATAATTAAAAATATATTGATAATATAATTATAATTTTAAATATGTAAAGAATTCTAATTAATAACAATTTTTCCCTCATAAAAGTTTTAATCATATTGTGTTTTTTTGCAAGAAGCACTAAAAGACTATTAAATAGAATCACTTAAATGCTAAAGATGTTTTTATTTCTAAATATATTATTCAGAAATTGTCTTTCCAAAGATAAAGGCATATATTATTTTTATACATATTTATTTAAAGTATTTCAAAAGAAACAAGAATCAAATAATTTATGTTCTAATACAACAAATAATTGCTTTTCTAATGATAAGAATTGAACATTAAATATTTTCCTTTTGATTAAACAAGATGGCTTAATAGCACAACTTTTGAATATACTCAATTCTGCCAGAAATTAATATAATAGTTTAACACAAAAATTATTTGTATATTTTGAATTCTACAGAATCTATTATCGCTGATGCAAAATAAAATGGCAGCACAAAATAAGTGGTGGTATGGCAATATGGGTGTCATTGTAGTCCATTAATATTTCTTGTGCATAAATTCATTAAAATGTAAATACCAAGACTTTCAAGAACACCAAACACATTTAACAATTATTCTATTAGATAAAATCGACTCGTGCATAAAATAAAGAAAAAAAAAGAATGCTGTAGGCCATTAAATTTTCTTGTGCATAAATTCATAAAAATGTAAATAAAACACATTTAAACAATTATTCTATTAGATAAAATACTTAAAATTTAAAAATAATAATACAGTAGAACCCCGCTAATGTGAACTAATTGGGACCGGTGCCTGTTTGAATTACAAAAAATTCAGATTATCCGAAATTCCAATAAAAATAGAAAAAAAAAAAAAGATGTGTGCTAAAAAACTGCAAGTTATAAGTACTCAGTAACATAATGAACATCCTCTAATCCGGCATACTAAGGTCCAGCACGCTGGATAATCTGGCATGACTTTCAGAAAAAAGTAGTATCCAATGACACTTCAGAATGAGGAATTACGTAGCAAACCATTACAAACGGTTCAAAAACGTGAATCTATAAATAGCTCACAAGGAAGGTCTCCATACTGGGCATACTCAGAATATTTTGAAAAAAATACCCAATTAAACTACTTATGCATGTAATAAAGGATCAGTCAAATGTAATGGAGGAATTTCAGTAGAAAGTCTGTAAAAAAATAAAATAATTTCGAATATTTGGTGCGAAAATACGAAAGTGACACACGATTTGGCGAGCAGGATTTTTCCTCGCCAAAAGCAAATGATTTTAATGCATCTGAAAATTGTTTATTAATTGTTTTAAAGAATGCACGGTTTTTAATGAATCTAAATTTAATCAATGAAAGAGGCTATTATACATTTTTTTAATTACATATATATGTTGCTTGTTGCTATAGTTATTTAATTTTATCACTCTAAAAATATTTTCTATGCTTTGCAAGTTGCAAATATCTATTTTAAGTTATAGTCAGCTGACATTTGATTCCATATCAAAGATGAAGTCGTTTCCATGGCAACAAAATCAAACCGACAGTGTTCCATCTGCCTCATTTTTGAGGTTGAAATAATTTAAATCAATTTAAATTTTGCTTTAAATCGTAAAATATGATATTTAAATTTGATTATAAATTCATATAAATATATATGAGAAACTGTAGTTAAAACAAATTAAAAATGACAAAACTAAAGTTATTTAAATTTACTTATATAAACAAATTCAATATAAAAAGTTTTTTCCTATAAAAGCGTATTTTTTTTTCATCGCCAACCGGTGATAAATTGCCAAATAAAGTAAAATTTCGTTATTTTTTTACGGACGCTGTATCGGGGTTCCCAGACCTGCCAACCTTTGAAAATGAGAAATCGTAGCACACAAAGTTTAAATCAATCTGTTGATTGGTTGGTTGGTTTTTCGTGTTTCACAGTCATCTTTTGACATTCGTAAAAGGAATAAGGTTTCCGTCTTTCAACTCAATATAGTAAATTTTTTCCTCTGAAAATTTTTATACGATTTTTAGAGTTTATTTTCGTTTTGCAGCGTTTTTTTTTTTTCTACATTTGTAAAAGGAGCCTGGTTCCAATTTTTTAGCTCAGTGCAGTAAATTTTGACGGAATTCGTGATTTTTTCCCCCGCTATCATTACAGAATATTCACAATTTTCTCCCACAATCGTAATTTACATTTTCCTATCACGATTATTTGTTGAAATCTGCACTTTTTACCATGAACTTTTGATGAAATTCGCATTTTTTACGCGATTCTTTGACGAATTTTGCGTTTTTTTACCACGATCTTTTGACTAAATTAGTGTTTTCTTTCTGCGATCTTTCGGTGAAATTTGCGTTTTCTTACTAATCTTTCGGTGAAATTTGCATTTTCTTACTAATCTTTCGGTGAAATTTGCATTTTCTTACTAATCTTTCGATGAAATTTGCATTTTCTTACTAATCTTTCGGTGAAATTTGCGTTTTCTTACTAATCTTTCGATGAAATTTACATTATCTTACTGATCTTTTGACGAAATTCGCGTTTTCTTTCTGCGATATTTTGACAAAATTCACATTTTTGCCACGATCCTTTAAGGAAATTTATTTTCTTCTGCGACCAATTGACGGAATTGATTTTTTTTTAAACGGTCATTTGTCGAAATTTGCGATAGTTTATCGCAAATCGTGCGATTTTGCACACTATTTCAAATCTTGCTCCTCAAGGAACCCCCTCCAGAATTCTTAAAATGGCCCAGAATTTTTTTATGTCCGAATTTTCGGACTACTGGCCAATTTTTTAAAACTTTCGGTAATGAATACTTGGAAATTTCAGAACAGAATCACTCCTGAAAAATATGCTGTGCTGGATAAAAATCGCAGCTAGAAACAAAAAATGCTTTTGCGTTTTTTGTAAAAAATCGTAGTTTAAGACCGATTTTCGTAGCATCGTAGTTTATAGGTCCAAATCGTAGCAACTACGATTCTTTCGTAGCAGTTGGCAGGTATGGGTTCCGCCAAAAAATTTTTTATAAACATATATATCCATATGAGAAGAACATTCTGTAATTTTTTCAGATGTTTCTGAGTATGCCCGTATGGAAACCTTCCTTGTCAGTCAGTGGCACCATGTCGACGAGGAGGAAAGAAAGAAACATTTCTGTAGATAATTTACAAAATCATATTGTTGAAAGTAAAAATTAATTTTTGTGATTTGAGTTAAACACATTTGCATTTTAAAAGAGAATTTTATAGTGACTGGCAAACAAACTAATATTCGAGATTTTTTTTTTTAAGATGGCTTCTATGAGTAGGTGTATACAGCACGTTTTCATTTTATATTTGTGCACATATGTTGTACTTTTACATTATTGAGTTATTTTTTTAATTTTTTTCAAGCTATAGAATAAAAAACAGGCTCTACTGCCATTTTATGTTTAATTCTAACTTTTACTCGTTTTTCTTGACATTCATCCTATAATCCCAATAACTTCATAAGTTAATCTTTTCAGTTAATTTGTTCAAGCATAATTTTTGAAAATAAAATCAGCTCAGATTAACCGGAATTTTGTATTAGCAGGGTTCTACTGTATTGTAATCCATATGAACAAAATTAAGTGTTATTTACACCCTTATTAGGAATTATTTATTTATACTTCATACACACATATTTTTGAAAAACAACTTGATAAATATTCAATTTTAACAATTATTGTTTAAATTCTATAAAATCTGAAGATCATATTTAATGTAAAATAATGTAACTAACTGAAAGAAGCACCTGAAATTTTTTTTTTGTTTTGAACAATGTTTTTAAAGCTCATCAAAATTTTATTTCTGAAAAAAGGAGTAAAATGAATAATTCTTTTAATATGCATAAACATAATTTATTTGCCAAAAAGAAAATAATACAATTCAGTGTAGAAATATTCTCTACTTATACTTATGTTTGAAAACAGACAACTTATGTTTTAAAAAGTATCAAAAATATGGTTTGTCTTTTTCATAGATATCTTCTAAAACATCATCAACATTCTCATCCTGGATATGGTCTAGCCAGCTCTGAATAAGGCCTTCTGGTGTCGACTCATAATTGATTAGACGAACAGTGCCATCTGGAAAAAAGGAGAGACAATCAAAGAAGTGTTAGACAAGTTTATCATATCAATATGTACTGAAAATAAACATAATTTTAAAAAATTTTGGGGTAATTTAAAATTTAATGTGATATGTGTGATAATTTTTTACATAAATTAGCTGTTTAAAGAGCTAAAAACACTATTTCAATTATATATATATACAAATAATTAGAAGGGGAAGAAATCTAACATTATTCACTGAAGAACATTTGACCAAAATTAACAAAAGAAGAATCAAAATTTTTTTTGGGATAATTAAGTACTTTGGATGCTGAAAAAAAAAAAAAAAAAAAAATAAAAAAACAGCTAGCAAAACTGCTTATGATCAAGATAAGAATGAGAAACGCAAAAGCAAAAATTCAAATTAACTCTAAGGAAACAGTTCCCAAGCTTCATTCTCATGTAACCCAATTAATAAATAGTTATATAGAGCTTTGCTTTCTTTGTTTAATAATCACTCCCAAGGAACAGAAAAATTTTCATACAAGGCAATACACAAGAGAACACTAACAGGTAATCAGGTACTTCCTTTTTAAAGCTTTTGTGCAATAGAGAATATGGCCATATTTAATTTGCTGAGAAAAGCAAAATTTTCAAAAGCCCTTTCTGGGAGCTCTTACTTACATTTTAAAACTTCATCTCATTTTATAACTTTATGAAAAATCTATCAATATATCAAATGCACAAGCAATTTGTTTAATAGTTACATAACACAGCAAGGAAAGATATTTTAGAACCACTGAACTAGTTTACCATGTGAATACCTTTATTCGTTTGCCCGCAGCTCATTTCCAGATGATTTTTTCCAACATATAGTTATATATTATGACCATTTTCTTAGATTCTTTCCCCTTGGAAAAAAGTGAAAACATATTTTCCATTACTGTAACCTTAACAAAGCAAACATACTGCAAAATCCATAAATGAGCAAAAAAAAAAGTAATATAGCTGAAACAAATTTCACAAACTGAAGAAAACAAACTAGGTAGTAGGTAGTAGATAGAAACCCACCACTACCCCCCCCCCCCCCCCCCCCCCTCCAACAAACATTTAACAAATTTGAGTTAATAATTGCTAAATGTAGTCTAAAACAGTATTTTTTATGTACATTTCTAATGTGAAAATTGTTTTTTCATAATAGGGCATTGTAATGCATAACATTCTTTTTTCTTCAAAAGTCTATTATAAATGTTTTAATGAGTTTCAACTTGCTAAAACAGGGTTCATACTCTTTTTGAATTACAAAATTCCCTGACTTTTCCAGGTTTTCCAGGTCATATTTCTTAAAATTCCCTGACCACAATTCACGACATTTTTTTAGAAATATGAATTTCAATTTTACATTTTAATGATTAAATTTGTACAGCATAAGAGGTACATTAATAAGAATAAAATGTAAACTTACCTCTGAAAGTGAAAATAACTTATAATAATTAAAAAAAGAAAGAAAAAAAAAACACTAAAATACAACTCAGAAGGATTCAAAGTAACTTTTTACTTCTATAACAAAATTTACATTATGCATATTAAAAATTCAAAATTTTTTGGACAGTTCTGCAATCATATTGTTTATATGTACTGTTTCAGAAGCAGTTTGCTGTGTCAGTTTAATTTTTTTTTCTTTTAACAGTTTAATTTCTGCTACAGCTTTTCTTTTTTCTGTTTCTTTTCTGCTTGCTTCATGATTTTCTTTTTTTTTATTATTTAAATAGTCATGGTATCTCATTCTAGCCACCTCAACATGGCTCAACATTTCTTTACTAATATCTACTTTTTCAACTCCACCAGCTGCTTTAACAGCATCATAAACAGTCCTAAGGGCCCACACAGATCTTTCTGCTAAGTTCTCTATTAATACATCTTTGTTAATTGAAAAACCGCTTTCCACAGATGCATTCCCATTTGAAAGAACTAAAACAATTTTTAAAACTTTCCATAAATCCTTAAAGCTATCTTCAGGAATAATGTTGCAATAAAATGCATCTAAACTTTCATTTTCATAAGAATACTTTTCAAAATATTCTTTTTTCTCAGCTTTTGCGTCAAAGCAAAGCTTACTAAATTGTTGTTTAGCTCGGTCTGCTTCAGCAGATGTCACATGCTGCTTTGTGTATAAAACTTCTAATAATTTACTCATTTTCAGTTCTGAAGTATTGGAATTGGATAGAATTAGCTTAGGATCTAAACATGAGATATATCTAAGTAAAGAATATGTCAGCGGAGAATGTTCAAATATTTTTGATGTTATTGCTTTAAAAAAAATTTGGCAATCAAGCCAGAATTGTTTTTTTTTTCATTTTCTGTGGCACCACATTTTGCAAGAAGACCTGATGCAGCTACTCCTACACCAAGAGCCTGAAGACTGCATAAATTGTCTTTATCATTGATATCTACTTTCATACACTTCTGGGCAGTGTCTGCTAATCTCATAACATCAGATTTAATGAATCTTTTCATAAGTTGGTAAATTATAAAATGCAAGTCTTGATGCATAAATTGGCAAAGTGGATCACTAGATTGGTATTTTTTAAGAAATGGTTGCAAAAGTGTAGCAATGGATGAATAAAAGTCCATCTGTGGCAAGATCAATTTATTATTGCACGCTTCCTGTAATACTTCAACAGTTTGTGTTTTAGCAAGTGTCGATTGCTGAACATACGTTTTTACAAAATTGAAAACTTCAATAGCTCTTTCAGCAACAGCTGCATTTTCTACCCACCGTACTTCACAAAACTTTTGAGGAAATTTGTTGCTGCCTGTAATTTCAATATAATCTGCTCGTCTTGCAGGTGAATTTTTAAATAATTGATACATAGCTCTGAACACAGTATTTAAAGCCCGATTTGCAGCTTTGTGGCCCGTACAAAATGCACCGTGAACTACATGCAACCCACAAGTCCCTATATCCAGAACTTCACATAAATGTTCAGTGGCAAGTTCATCTGTCAATAGTCTGGCCATTTTGACATTTACATTGGGGCCATCCATTGACAACTGTAATAGTTTGCTAAGGTGAAGGCCTTCAGGTCCTTCATGAAGTTTAGCTATTAAATCTAGTGCTGTGGAATGGCCAAGGAAAACAGAATCCAGATATCGAGTTTTTATTCTTTTAAATGATTCTGACCAATACCTAATTACAATATCCATCTGACCTTTTTGAACTACTTTATTTAAAGCTTCGTCGAAGCAAATAACAAACTTTGAATTCCTTATGTCCCTTCTTAAATGTTCAGAGAAGTACGGTGATAAGCCAAAACAAATCATGTAACACATTTTTGAACTACTACAAGTAACTGCTTGTCCTATTTTACTGTCTGGAAACATTGCTTTGAACAAACTGGAAGCATCATGAAAGGAATTATACGAACTATGGGACATGACAAGTTTCATGGCCCAGAGAATTTCAGCTCTTAAAACAGCTTCTTTTGAAACATGATTCTCTAAAAAAAGTTTATTACTACAATAAGGTTTAACACATGTTGCAGTAGAAGTATCATTCGTTTCTGCTATGATTTTTTCTTCAGATATGGACTTTTTATTTTCATTAATTGTATTTTCTTTCGTAGATTTATCAGTCTGAAATACTTTTTCCAATGGCAAAGAACCCTTAGCAGAATTTGCGTTTCTCTGATGTTTATAACCTTCCTCATGGCTGGTAATGGCTGTTCTACCCATATTACTGAGTTGAAATGATCTTCGACAAATAGAACAATGGGCAGAGAATGGATCACTCTTTACTTCTTTTAACCAAGAGCACCATTCTGGATTTATTTCCTTGTCTGTCCACTCTGGATAAAATAATGTTCTTTTCTTAGACATATTATATATACTTTTTCCTAAAAGAAGAAAATACACAATTATACTGCAATCATTTTTAAAAAACTGATTTTGTATATTTATTACATTCTATCAAAAGTAGCTCCAAAACAATTAATGCAAAAGAGAAAAAAATCTGAATCTATTCTAGTTTTAATTTATAAAATCTTAATTTAGGGTTAGGTGGGGCAAAATAAATTATAATAACAGTACTTTTTTTATTTATACTATGTTGCCAGATTTCTTTTTAATGCTAGATATTAAATTACATATTTCTTTAATTAAATAAATAACTGCACATGAACCTGCTTAAAAATGCTCTTTAGAATGCTGAAAATATTAAACAACAGATTTAAGAGAAGAAATTTTATCATTTCAAAAAAGTGTTGCCAATCAAGAAATTTGAATTAAAAAAAAAAAAAAAGTAACCCACTGGCAACACTACCCCAGACTTGTATAAAACCAAAAACTTTCTGCAGAAATAAATATTTGGTAAAAAACTTTCTGCAAATTAATCTTAAAAAATTACGTATATTATTTTTACGTTATGAATTAAAAACAGTGGTTTAAAATAATTACCATAAAAAATTAAAAACTAATTAATATTAATTAGAGAATAATTATTCTGGTTAAACAAGGAAAAAAAACAAACAAAGGAAATTTTCTGAAAGGAGTAAACTCCCGGCACTAAGTGTTTTTTTTTTCCTGCGCCTCTTTGAAGAAATTAGAGGGGGGTTTTTGCCATCTGTTGACGATTTTTGCCGTTTTTCCGCGATTCTTTGACGAAATTTGCCGTTTTTTCACGATCCTTTTACGAAATTTGCCAATTTTCACATTTTTTTGATGAAATTCGCATTTTCCTGCGCTCCTTTGACAAAATTACCAATTTTTCTTCAAACGATGGACGAAATTGATTTTTTTCGGCGATCATTCGTCAAATTTTGCGATAAATTTTATGCCTGAATTTTAAGATTTATGACCGATTTTTTTAATTTTCAGAAATGATCACCTTAATTTTTCGGAATTTTCAGACCAGAGGCTTGCCGACAGATTTTCGATCGCGGAAAACGTGTTCAAATTCTAAGTGATGTTTCGAATTTTTTTTTCAAAAGGTTAAAAATTAAATTTTTTTACAATGGATTTTAGTGTTTGAAACAGAAAAATACGAAATTTAAAAATATGCAGTTAGTTTTCCCATATTTCTAAAAGTTACGCCAATGAGAAATCATAAAAATGATCCAAAAGAAACTTATGTGCGACGATCGCGTACATTCAATTTTTATCTTTCATAGGAGCGTCATAAGTAGGCGTATTTCGTGCTTTTTAGGTTCTGACTTTTAATGATCTTGGTTAACAAAAAAAAAAAAAAAAAAAAAAAAAAAAAAATGAATATCAGGGTAGGCTTTGGTCTATTCTTATACACATTTTCGGATCTCTACAGGCGGTAGATTTCGATAGCCGCTTTTAATCCCTGTAAAAGTCCTCTCCGATTACTTTACGATTTTTTGCCGTGTTTGGGGGGGGGGGGGAATTAATTGGATATAACGGTACCTTGAGATGTATGAGAAAAAGTTTAAAATATTCAAAATACCGATTTATAAAACATGTTAACTCTTCAATAAAATATGGAAAAAAAACTGCAAATTTTTCTTAAATAAAAGCTTTCACTAAGTTTCGGTTTCGGATCGTTTAGCGTTCCGGATAATATATCCTGTACTATATATTAAAAATACATTTAAATCTAAATTTTTGAAAAATGACACACATACGAGTGAAGAATAATAGATGAGTTCATGCGAAATATTTGCATTACGTTAGCTTTAGAATAGTGCAACCAAATTAAATTTTTCCAGGATTCACCTTTTTTATTTTTTTACTAGCAAAGTTGTATATAATAATGTGATAAAAGGGGATAAAAACATATCTTCAGAATAGATATTTAATAATAACAATCTCGTTTCTGAAAAAATCGTTTAGTTGTTATATATTATTATTAAAAAACTAGGGCTATTAAAGAATACTTTTAATTAAGATTACTTACCTGCAATTAACAGAACTTTCGGTTTCAGAAAAGAATCATGCCGTCACTAAAACGAAATTAAATCACCTTCTCACTCAGCAGCAGTCAGCAGAAGACAAGAAGATCGCGGCTCTCCGTTCGCTTTAACCAGCCCTTCAGCTTCTGCCTATTTCACTCTTCATGGAAAAGGGTTGCATTAAATAACAAACGAAATTATTTGGCGACATTCAACTTTAAAGCTGACAAAAGAAACCGGAAAATAACTCTATTCTATTGCGCGGTTCGCTCTTTTACAGAGTCCCATCATTGGCAAAGATATTGCCCATTTGGCGACAAATTTGTATAGCTAAAACTTCTGCCTGTCAAAATGTGAATTTAGTAAAATATTTAGCGAAAATTCTACTTCCAAGTGAAAAATAAGAACTTTTTTGCGGACGAACCTCGGAATTTGGCAAAATCTTGAGACATGATATCACATAAAAAAATCCCTGACTTTTCCAGGATTTAGAAAAAAATTGCAATTTTCCCTGACTTTTCCATGACTTTTTGAGCACTTGTCATTTTCCCTGACAATTCCCGGTTTTCCCAGTCGCGTACGAACCCTGTAAAATTTCTTTCGTTGGTGGTGACAGTAAGAAAAATTTTGAGGCATGTTAAAAAAGTTTGGTGAGACATCCTTGAGTCCATATACATGACAATAGATAAATAACCAAGCTTGATTGCATTGTCTGGATGTAACTTCAATGTACAAAATTTGAAGTTTTAGACCTCCTCAAACATTTCATCTGGCAAGAGACAGAGTTATTGCAATTCTTTTTAAATACTGGTAATGCAATATTAGTATAATGTAATGGAGGTCTATTAATTTTTAGCTAACTAATGCATACTTTAGCTTAATATGGAAGTTATTTAATTCCTTTGAAATTTTTAAATAAATAATTCTGGACAAACAGAAAATGAAAAAAAAATATACATTGTTCTATCGATAAAAAAGTATCACAATTCAAAAGATTTTTTTATTGTGATCTAAAGAAATGTTAGAATGTAACATAGGATGTATTTTTTTATTGTGATCTCTAGAAAAGTTAGAATGTAACATAGGATGTATTCCACTGAATAAGGGGCAATTGGACTATTTTCATTCTCTTTCTGGTAGCATCTGCAGATGTTTTCACATTGTTCACTTAAAATGGTTTATTTTGTTACTTTATAAGTGATGTAATGCAATTATTATATAACTAAAATAACTTTTAACAATCTAATAGTTTATTAGTTGAAATATTTACATAATATAACAAAAACAAATAGTTTCAGAATTTTATTAGTTTGCTGAACTGCATTTTTCAAAGAGGGAGCTTATCTCAAAAGTTTTGTAAGCGATGGGGCCAGAAATCTTAATCTCTACATAACAAATTAATAACACTAAATAATAATCAATCATAATAATAAAAAAAATACTCAAATATTATACATTTCAAAGAAAGCATTCTTCAAAATGGATTTTTAATTAAAAAAATAGCTAGAAACAGGAAATATTCAAATGGGGTGCCCAAAAAAACCTTCAAATGGCATCATGACACTACACCGGATAGTCCCAACCTAAATGATCGGAAAAAGTATAATATGGCAAACCTGGTATTGAGATGTGCAAGTCTTGTCTGCATGATGAGCAATCACAATTCTCCTTGTTACATAAATTTCCTCCTTTTATCCCCAATTCTTACAGGACAAAAATAAAGTTTTCAAGACAGTAAAAAAGGATATTCACACGTGAAATTTAAAATTTCCTTTAGTTTTCATCTCTACACAATTATCTTTATGCCTTTCTAAAACCCAGGACCTGAGGCTGTTGCCCTGCCTGTTTTCTCTTTTGTTTCATCGCTGCGGTATCCTGTGCAGTGTAGAATTGTGCTGTGTACAAAATGATATGTGTTAGGAAAGCTAATTACATTTGTGGAACCTAGAGCCTGCTTTTATTGAAATTGACCTTCAGGATACAAAATGGCATTTGAAAACCAAACTACAGTTTCACATTTTTCTCTCCTTCAAACTTTTATAAAAAGTATTTAATTAATAATTATTATTTTTTAAAAATTAAATTGGTTCATGGCCTTGCAATCATGTTTTAAATAAGACTAATATTTTGACAAGTTGATCAGTTCAAACATTAAACTACACCGTGTATTGAAAATTTTGAGAAATAAGATATTTTAAAGTTTTATATTTTATGAATACTCAGCACACATATTTTTCCATTTATGTAATTTTACAATCTGAATCATCCAATATACTACTACATGCTTCAGGAATGTAAATAAATTTTCAGACCACAATGTGGAATCTTCCCTTAAATTTACAGATACAAATTTTCGCATTTGTATGAAATTAACAGCTATATCTTGGAAGACAGCATGAAAATTAATGGCTATTAAATCTCCTGGCAGAACAAAATCCTGTCAGAGCTAAAACTAGATAAGGCGAAAAAATTTTAGTAAATTTTCTTTGTTAAATTTTTAACATTTAGTATACATTAATATTTTTCAGGAGTTTGGGTAGTTAAAACTTGGAAAAGTTGACTGTTATGTTCACAGTCAAATAAATAAAATAAAAATATGCAAATAATATTAACAATGAATCAAAGAAAGCTATCATATATGTACTAATTTTATCAAGCTTCAATATTAAAAAAATTGGTATCCTTATTGATCTAATGAAAAAGAAAAATGTAGAATTTGTAACAAAATATAAAGAATTTGGGTGTATTTCAAAAAATTGTACACAAATATTTAAAATAATTGGATAGCTCTTTAGCATTAAGAAATATAAAATTATTTAAACATGCTGAAAATGACAATGCAATGTAAATATTGTAATGCAAAGAGCAAAAATTAGAAAAATCAATCCAATATTCTTTAACTGAACTTTTAACCAGTAATGTAAAATATCATTACACAAACAGTAACATGCCATCTGTGATACAGCTAATTTTTAGAAATTGTTACAAAAAAAAAAAAAAAAAAGAACTTAATTATAAACTGAACATAAATATTTGATCTTTAACAATGACACATTAACAGGGCCAAATTTTCAATGTAACAGCAGTTTCACAGAGGACACATTACCAGTTAAGGTTTAACAGTCTCAAAGACTGACATTTCTGGTTAAGGGTTAAAACACTGTCATTGAAATCAGTATGCAATAAAATTGTCATCTTAAAACTTTTTGTCATAACTTACTTTCAATAACAGTATTAGGTTGCACAAGGACAACTCTTGGTTTCTTTCTTGCTAGAACAATTTCACGATAATCCAAAAATGGATATTTATCTTCAGACGTCACTGCTGAATATTTATCAAATATGGCTTTAGCCCTAGATATATCTGCTGTAGCTCTATATAGCTGGAAATATTTTTTAAACGTTATATCATAACATAATAAATTAGTATATATTCAATGATAGTTTTTAATACAGTGAATAATAATTATCAGATACATACAGTAGCATGAGACCACCCCCCCCCCCCCCCCCTATGCTAGATCGATAACTTAAACATAGGTCACAAATTATCCATGTCACAAACTATGTATTTTTTTTTTTTAATGTTACTTTTATGAATTTCAAAACAAATCAGTACTTTTATGAATTTCAAAACAAATCAGTAATAAAGTAATAATTTCTGAATATATCCTTGACTAACAAATATTGTTAGAGACATTATGAAAATACGAGTCATTTTCAGATAATGGTAAAATTTGGCCTGAAAAAAAAAAAAAAAGTTTTAATTTCTTATTTTTAACTCATATTTACTCTACATGAGTGAAAATTTAGCTAAGAATAGTTAACGAATTTATGAAAATTTTTAAAATTGCCATTACAAAGTCTGTGAAATGTGTCCTATGTCCTGAACTCCTAAATGCTTTTGTAATGACATTTTAATGTTATACCTATTTAAAGACAAATTGAAAATGAAATTCAATTTTCAATTGAAAACTTATAGCATACTTATTCTGAAAACATTTTTATAATTTATTCACAAAAGCTAAATTATTAAATATGTATCTCAGCAATAATGAGCTTGGTAATGATATTAAATGCATCAATTTAAAATTTGGAACAAGAGGAATAAAATGATGTAGCACTTACATAGATAAGAAAAAAAAAACAGCATAAAAAATCACTGTATACTCTGATAATGATAATTACCTTTAAGGATAGAGTTTAAATAAGGATAATTAATAGAAATGTTTCTTATATAAAGTGACATATACATAAAAAATATATAACTGGATCAGATTATTATTATTATTTTTTTTTTCATTTACATGTTTAAATTATTGCACAATACAGTGCTTGAAAATAATGTTGACGATATACTTAAACATTTATAGCAGATTTGCTTAATTCACAGTTTTTTGCCAAAGACATAAAATTTACCATAACCTCAAAATGACCTATGAAGGTCCTGACAAATGTTTAATGATCTAGAATAAACAAAAACAAGAAAGAACCGCATTTTATGTTTTATGGAACAGTATAAATAAATATAAATATGGAAAAATTGTAGTAAACATAATTTTGGCATAAATTGCAAAACACTGCTAATTTTGGAAATACAAAAATGGTCTACTATTTGTACTAAAAAATTCCTCATTTTTTACTAATTAGCAATTAAAAAACTATAATAAGAGACATGTGAAACTTAAATATGTTTATATAAAATAATCAGGTGTGTATCTTGCGACACACGACTTATCATACTTTTTCCAATTTTAAGCAGGTTTGTAAAAGCATGCATGTATATCAAGTAGGGATGCACTGAATATTCGACCAAACCGAATAAAAGATCTTACACAACTTCTATTTTTAAATGTCAATTAATAAAGATATTCAGAATAATTAGAAATAGATCACATTTAAATAAACACTTTTACATTATTTATTTGCTGTTTGAAAATTGTCATATAAGAAAAATAACTATTAATGATGACCTTCAAAGGAATTAATGATATACAAATGCAAATTCCTGAATACTGTCTGGTAAATAATCTGTTTCTTGCTTTTTTGCAAACGCTGCGTTTCTGTACAAAACTGAAAAAAACTTTCAGAGGTGGTAATAGACATCAAGACAGACAATTTTTGTCTAGAAAACCAGGATCTTAATTCACTTATTCAGTCACAAATACAGCGCATCTCACTCCAGGCCAAACTTGGATTGTCGTTTCTTACTTTAGCAATAATGAAGATATTGTAACTATATTTTCAACAGAGTTACTTTGATTTCAGTGAAATATAAGGACATGACAAGAAGAGCTAGAAATTGCCACCATTCATATCTACACAACACTGAGCTAGACATTCCTTTATACAAAATGCAAATGACAGTACTTCAAAAATTCAGTTAATTTCATACAAGCAAAATTAATATGATGCAAATTCCGGTAAAATATTTTCATTATTGCTAAAGTTGCGAGTGAAAATTCAGTTTCAGCTTGTAGTGACACTGTGACGGTAATTAAAGATTGTTTAAGTGGTTTAGGTACAAATTGTGAAGGTCTTTTAATAAATACTATTGATCGTTAAAGAAATGATAAAAAACTGGAAAATTCTTACTTGAATTTTAGACAATGAAGAGGCAATTTGATGAAAACAAATATTCTGTATTTCGGACGTTAGTTGAATAGAAGGTTAGGAAATTCTTGCTTCTGGTCACCATTTTAAAATAAACGAACTGAAAGAACGGAATATCTTAATTAGGATTATTCCTTGGGATTCCTTTAGATGAGTGCAGCACATCGTTAAAAATTAAATCTTGAGAAAGAACATATCCACATAATAAAAATATGACCCATAGTACGGCAAACTTATTCGGCCAAAAAAAAAGCGGCACGGCATTCGAACGGCCGACCGGCCGACGCTCCGCTAAAACTACGTTGAAAAAACTACATCTTTTTCAGACAACATCAAACCAAATTCTGAATTTAAAATTAACGAGTTTTAGTATTTAAATGATGAATACGGGGTTGACAAAGTAATTAAAAGGCAGACTTTAAATTGATTAGCTAAATTAACATTACGGGAAAGTAATGAAAAGTGAATTACAAGCTGCAGACTTTAAAATGTTTTCACTGATTGGAAAGCGAAACTGAACTTATTCTCCTGTCAGGCATCGGCATCAAAAGAGGGTGGCGCATCATTTCAATGACGTCATCATAATGCAAGTTGTCTCCATTGATACGAGAGCTCCAAGAGATGTGCTCCTAAAATAGCGGAGTGCGCATGCGCAAGCTGCCAATTCGCCTGAAGACCGAGAGAAACAGATCGGCGGCGATAACTGAGCTTGCCTTACGGTGAGAGAATAAAAACGTCAAAATCGCGGCGTAAAGATTGAGTTCAAATAGACATCGATGCAAAAAAATAGCTGAAAGAAAATAAAAAATAAACCAAATTTAAATACTGTGAGAAGTATTCTCACAGACACTCCCTGCAATTTTGAAAGAATGTATTGTATTTTTGATAGAATAAGGGAGATTGAGATGTTTCTTGTTCCAAAAAATGTTTGTCTTGACTACCTTGTTTCCCCTAAAAGTTTATTTCCAAGATTTCAGGTACAATCTGTATGTTTACAACCTCTGAAAATGATTGTCCACTCCAGACACTGTTTTTTGGTGTATTTAAACACTTCCTTGCTAAATCAAAAGGAAATCAAATGTTATTCTTGTTGAGTTGCTACCATTTGAATAGATTGTATATTATTTATAATTTTTTACTTTAGTTCCTTCCCGACAAACAGTATATGACAGTAAAATTTTTCTTCCAACTCCCTTAAAATTTCTCAGATTTAAAAAAAAAATTTTTTTTTTTTTTTTTTTTATAATACAAGAAAATTTTATTAATTTGTTTTAATTCATAGAAGAAGCAATGAAATTTAAAATTTTATTAATCAAAAAGTTTTAAAATTATCCTGTTCTTAAATAACTCAATTTTTTTAGTGTAAAATTTACTTACAAAAAGATTTTGCTTATAAAATGGAACTATCTGTGTTAAATACTATGTAAAATTGTTTTCAAATGTGACTTTCTAATACCTTTAAACTCTGAAATATAAAAGTATTGGGCCATCTGAATATTCAATATCTAGTATACATGTGTGCTGAATATTCAGTATTCGGCCAAAATCAATGTTCAGTGTCTAATATGAAGCCAACCTATCTGCTTTCTTTAACATCTTAAAATAGCACAAGTAATGGTTGTGAATGAAATTGTATTTAGAAAAGTGCCACATAGTGCCTAAATTTATGAACTATACTTGTGCTTTAAAATCAAATGATATATAATAAGTGGTATTTAGCTGAAAGGAGATAATTGTAGTGCCATGTAGTAGTAAAAATATGCAACTATTAAAAATGAATTGATCGGACAGAGACAAAACTATTGATACATTATTAAAATTCATACATTATATATATCAATTGATGACATGTTGAAAAATAATTATAGATGGACAATCAGACTAAAACTCAACTCCATGAGTAAGTCATATAAAAATGAAACCTTTTAATGAATTTTATTTCAATAAATGGCTGTAATCAATTATAAGATAAAATATAAGCATCTAGTTCTGTAATCAGATTTGCAGCTAAATGGCTTTATAATACAAATTCAATTTCATTGTTATAACCATCTCCCCTCCCCCCCTTTTATGCTCAGACCTCCCCAAACCACTCCTTGCTGTCTTTAACTTATCAAAAATTCCTTATGATGGGATCTTCTTTGACTGGACTACCATCTTCTCAACATTCTTGAAAAAACAAGGATCCGTAATAGGGTTTACAGCCAAATGATATATTTTACAGAGTTTAGCTTTAAGCAAATTTAATTTCATTGTATTAAACTGTTTATTGTGTGAGGCAAACATTTACACATAAATTTAAATATTTTCATCCTGTTTGCATAATTATCTCAATCATGCTTATATAACTGCTCACATATATTTGAAACTGCAGTATTGACAATTACAGTTTGACCGAATATTCGTACCAAACTTAAACTATTCGTACTCCTAAAAACTCCTTCTTTGGGAATTTTAAGCATTATTAATAGATTTGAGCTGTGCAGGCTCAAATGAGAAGATGTTTATTTATTGCTATGAACTTCACAGTTTATAATAATCAGTTATCACTAACTCTTATAAGCAATGCATATATGTTTAAACTTTGAAAACGCTTTCTACATGCTTGTTAAAACTGCAGACTTAAAACTGATAGAAAATTTTTAGTTTGAATAGAACAGAAGAATTTTGAACATGCTCTAAAAAAGGTGTAGAATAAAAGTATAGAAAAAATCCCCAAAAACAGCTCATAATCATTTACAAAAGTCATAACGAGGTACGTATATCTGAAACAGTTTTTAATTAGATGAAATTCATACAATTAGAAAATCCTTCTGTGTTATTAATGAATTAATTACATTTTATTTCATATGGAAATTAGAAGTATGGAACAAAAGTAGTTTTCATTGCGAAAATCCAAAACTTTTCAAATTAGGAACAATGATACATGTTGAGTACATTTACAAACATTAATAAACACAAGGTAGGAACTATAAGCTTTATACTTCAAAGCAGAGTATTTTTCAAATATTCTATTCTACAACTATTTATCTCTCCAAATCATGACTGTTTTTAACAGAATCATTTGTGTTTTAACTATATCCAGGGCCAGATAATGCCATCTAAGGGCCAAATTTTGCCTTGCTATCCATGATTTTCAAAAACCAATTTTAACATAAAAGGATTTTAATTTAAATTTTACATATCAAGTTCTGTAAGTCATATTAATATATGTGTGCGCGTGTGTGTATTAAATAAAAAAAAAAGATGCAATATATATATGTGTGTGTATATAAACTCATAAAAAAGTGCATTAATTGAATTGTGAACAATTTTGTAGGATATATTTTTAAGTAAGTTTTTTAAATACAACCACAAAATAAATAAATAAAATCCTAATCATATAAAATGCACCAAATATTGCATGGCAGTTTTGGCAGTATTCGGTGTACCATCATCAAAATAAAATTCTGTTCTATTTTTAAAAAATATATAATGAGAGTTCAATTTTTTTTAAAATTACATTTTTTAGTAAAAGAAGTGTTCTGTGGATCTTTCAATTTTAGCCTCCACCTCCTCCTCCCGCTTCACTCTTACAATTAATTATTCATATCACTGACTTGCAAAAGGTTTGATAAGTGTTCTTCATTTTATATAAAACAAAAGAACATGATTTTACATTTTAATTATTAATAAGCAAAAGTTTTAAAAAAATTAATAAAAACTTCCTTAAAACTGACAATAATAAACAAAAAAGGTAAAATATTTTTTAAATGCTATTTCCAATCATGATCTTATAGTAATATCAATAACAGAAACTGAAAATAGAAATACCTGAAGTTTCCTTAGGAAATTGCCTATTGCTTTCTTCCCAACAGTTTTGATTTTGTTGTAGTCTACTGTAAGTAATAAATCAGGATTTCCATCTGCTCCTTTAATGCGCTCAAGATTGACAAAATCTTCTCCTGCTTCTAAGCATACTTGAAGAATAACATAGCGAGAATGAGCATGGGACTAAAATGATATAATTTAAAAAAAATTAATAATGCTCGCCCATTTTTTTAAATGGCACTTAAATCTACTATATATATAATGCAAATGGGAATTTAATTTCTGCCTAAGCACTTTATAACTTAAGTTCTGCTAAACAGATTTTTTATGGGACTTGCATCGTCAGTTAGGTCATGGTTGGGAGAGGGTTTAGTATAAAACACATCTTTCACTTTCCTTAGCTATAGAGCTATGGAAGAATGTTCTATTATTAGATTCACTAGATTAGGAATGGGAATTTCACTCCAAATGGATAACTCTCATTCTACTAAAATGGATTTTTATGGTACTTGCATTGCCAGTTAGGTCATGGGGGGAAATTTTTAGTCTACAAAACATAGTTCTATTTTACTTAGTTATAGTGTTATCTTTGATGACAAATCAGCAAGTATATGATGATGTTGCCAAAATGTTGGTATAAACCAAGACCAGTAGGTCAGATAACCTAATGACCTTACCACTCCAATTATTAGTCAGTTGCTCCCTTGACCACAATTCACTACATGATTTGAGTGGGTGCTGTATTGCACGTGTTAGGTTTCATATTATTACAGATTATAATAAATATAAATATTTCTGATAATAATAATTAAGTAAAATAACATTTCTGAGTACTGGAAAAGATGCTAGATTTTACTAATATTTTTATCATGGGATATTATATCTCCTATATTGTGTTAAAAAGAACTTTTAAAAATTAGCAAGTTTTCTCGAGAAACTTTTTCTGCAGATGTATGTACATCTACTTATTTGTTATATTGCATATAAACTTTAGAGTATCAGATAATATTCATTTATCATACAAAATAACGGTACATATTTGGTATGTAAAAATGGATCAGATGTCTTGAGAGTCAAACTGAAGTAAAAAAAAAAAAATTAAATAGCTAAATTTGTTTTCTAAATTGTACAGGTGAGTTCAACTCACTTTCCAGGCAGGATTGGTTGCTCTCAGTTTAGATTGAGAGGGGATATGATAAGATAAAAAAAATAAAATCTTTTTAAAATTCAAGATTTGAATTTAAAATAAAAGACCCAATTTCACTTTCCTAACTTCTAAATACAATACTTACTAATTTGCCTCTGATAATATCTTTAACATTGATTGATGTTAGTGAAGTTAATTTCCCAAAAATATAAGTTGATTGACATATTTACATTAGATGAACAATCAAAGCTATAAATTGAAATTAACCTGAAAATAAGAAATTGAAGATTACATTTAGTTCACAAATTCTAATTAACTTTCCTCAGTATGCCAGTTGTTAGGTTCAGACATACATTCAATTTAACTAATTATATTTCAGCTATAAATTCAAAATAATGCCAAAATAAGAAATCCAGGATTACATTTAATTTTAATCACCTTTCCTTAGTATAATTATTCGGCTCAGATCATGAATTCAAATTATTTTAGCATAATAATAACATTACAGTCTAATTCTATACAAATCAACAACGGAAAATAAATATTCAATGATCTAATTATTTAACATGGGACAAGTTAATTGCTGCAAATTAAAGAGAAATCAATGAAAGAATAAAAAATAAAAACCTTTTTAAAATTCAAAATTAAATTTGACAGTTTCTTTTTTTCTAAATTTTAAATCTAATGCTTAAAACTAAATTTGCCCCTATTAAGTTTGTTTCTCAGCCCAATATTTATTATTTTCAGACATTGAATTCCAACTTTAAGATAAAAGCTGCTGAAGTAAGCACAATTTTCAGTTTTCTGTAGTTAGGTTCTGTTGGGGGCAATTCTGGGGAGCCTCTGAACAGACTAGCCCAGATATCAATTAAAAGCTATAAAACAAATTATTATTAAGTTTCCTCAAAAACTGACATCTTCATCCCCTACTGGAAAAAAATATTTTCTGGTGCATTTCAAGGGTTAAAAATATCCAGACTCGTTCGGTAAGAAGGGCCAGATTTAAAAAAGAAATACAATGTAACTGAAAAAGAATAAAAGTCAGGTCCTCTACGTGTTTGCATTACTTAACAACAAGCTATAATCACACACACACACACACAAAAAAAAAAAAAAAAAAAAAAAAAAATTCTAAATGATGATAAAGGTCAAGGGTCATATATCACATGAATATAATATGAAATAAAGAACATTCTAAAAAAGATAAAATAATGTAGTTAATACATTTACTACATCCATATCGATTCTCATATAGTTGCTGTAGTTTATCTTAATCACTTCTCTGTCAGTAGGTATAGGGAAACAGTGCTTTTACCCCCAACTTATCTCAGGGCAAACATTGAAGTGGTTAACAGAATACTCAAATTTAAAGAAAAGAAACAACAATTTGTGGTATTAATAATTTTAAAAAAATTGGTTTCAGTACATATTAGCAAAACATATGGAAGTCTAACCTCAAAATATTAGATTCAAGAAACAGGAGAGGAGGGAGAGGCAGAGCTAAAGGTTTAACAAATTCAAATAGAATAAACTAAAATCTAAAATAATGAGAGGAAACATATATAGTATGCTCTGAAATTCAAAAATTGAAATTACAAATTATGAAGATAACAGAAGCAGAAGGCACAAATGACAAAAAACAAAAGAGAATTTTAATCTCTACATTGTCATGGAAAACTAAGCAGCTGGAAATTATGTCTTTTTTTTTCCCATTTATGCTTTAAAAAAAAAAAAAAAAAAAAAGCTTAGCGACTCTTCATACAGAATCTTCATAATACAAACACCTAATTATGACATAATATTTGGCTTCTTCAGTAAATTTTACCTTAGGGTACAAAGGGAAGTCATTCAGTCAAATAGATTAGAAATTATGAAGGTTTAAAGTTTGGAACTCTTAATGTTAAATTAATTTTTAACTGTTGCAAAACAAATTACAGTGTGGATAGTTTTTTAGGCAAAAATCAAAAACTTCTTCGGCAGAATGAGCTGTAATTTTGGATTTCATAATTAAAGCTTTTAGAAATAGATTTTTGTTTAAAAATTCATGAGTTAAGATTCCATATTTTTCTAAGAAAAAAAGAATGTGTATTTCTGAAAGAATTATGAACCTATGAATTTAACAGAAATGGTTATCTAGGAGCTTAAGTATGTGAATACAAAATTACAGCTCATTGTGTGAAGTAGTTCTTAAGTTATGCTTAAATTATCTATATTAAAATCAGTTTTGCAGCAACTTGTTTTTATTATTATTAAAAATTAATTTAATATTAAGAGTTCGAAACTTTAAAACCTCCATAATTCCTAACTACTTGATCAAATGACTTCCCTTTTGGTATTTTAGAGTAAAATGTACTGAAAAAAGCCAAATATGATGTCAAAATTAGGTACTACTATTTAAAATTTCTGAGTTTGTACAATTTCACTATAAAGATGACCTACTAAACTTATTTGCTTAGCATAAATTGAAAGAAGACATAATTTCCAGTTGAATGACTGTTTTGAACTCTTGTCTAGGAAAATTTGGAGATTAAACTTCTTTAAGTTTGTTTCTTCTTTTAATTGGTTGACTGTATATATGTGTGAACCCAACAAACCTGCAACCATGATTCTGTCTTTGGCACATACATCTTGAGAGCTTCAACACCTTTTTGCAACATTTCTAACCAATTGCAACGTAATATTTTTTCTGCCTTTTCTCCTTCATGACCAAATATTCTAGAAAAAATAAAGATGTTTGCATTAACATGCTCATCACATTCAGTCTCACGCACATGTAATAAACAATCTAAAATTTATAATCCTCCAATTTATTAACTAAATTTCAACCTATTCTTTTTTTTTAAATGTAAGTAGTTCAATTTATACTTAAGTTTCTAAAATGCAAGCAATTAAGAATGAATTCTTAAAATTTATGCTTAAATAACGAAGCAATATATTACAGTAGATCTTTATAACACAATTCCAGAGGATGCAATTCTCTTCTATATAATATAATGCACAACTTCACAGGTATAAAAAAATGAATTTTGCAGTAAGAAGTGCCTGGTGAAGTATTGCTATACTTTAGAATACTGAGTTTCAGATATAATTTCATCTTTATCTCCTTAATAAAAAAAAAAAAAAAATAATACTATTATTACATTAAAAAATTTTTGGAAATGAGTAATTAATGATTTTGCCCAGGCATATTTGGAACATGTTAAGGTAAATTTAACAATGCAGAAATTATCTATATTATGCAAAAATTGATAATCTGCATAACTTCTGGTCCCAAGGAATGTATTACAAAGATAGAGTTGCCAGATTTATCTTAGAAAAAAACAGAAGATTTTGATTGACACCTGTTAGTTTTGGTTTTATTGCACTATTTTTTTTTTTTTATAACATACTAAACTATGTAGAATATGCCAGTAATGTTTTGGTAACAAATTTGTTTTAAAAGAGGTTATTAATTAATCGATTTAATCATTATTTTTCAACTGTATTTATATTGCACTGTTCTGTTAATATTGTTTAACTAATTTGTCTATCATATATCCATTATAAATTAAAAATTAATTAAATTGTAAAAACAAAACTAAACCAAAACATCCTACAATTCAATGATGATCATGAAAATTTTAGTAATGGGCACCCTACAAAAATAAACGCTTGTATTTAGGCATAAAGTGATATAATAAATCAAACAAAATATTAAAACTTCAGATAAAGATATACTAAATTAAAAATTTTATAATGTAGATACTTATAGTCTTAACAATGTCAAGTTCAGATAACCTAATACCCAAGAGTATGCAAATGCGCTGTTAATATTACACAATTCTTCCAAGATTTTTGTCATCCTGATCGGAAACAAGTTGTATTTACATTTCATGCACATGTGTGATGTGTATAATTTTTTTTTGGCAAAAGGTGAAGCAAATTGAAAAAAGAAAAAAAAATGTTAAACTATGAAAAGAAAGATGTGGTAGGAAACCGGAAGAAATCATCGCACGGGATAAATTTAAACGCACACCGTATGATAGGCCTAAAAAACTATAAAAAACACACAACTTACAGGAAAAACGTACAATCTGGCAACCCTATATAAAGATCTAATGTATATTGATATGTTCCAGATATGTTTGGCCTTGTTTACAGGGTAAATTTATAGGGATGCACCGGATATTGATTTTGCCGGATATCGGATACCGGATATCCGAAGCTCCTTCGCCTGCCGGATTCGGATATCCGGCAGGATATCCGGCACTAGATATGTTTTTAGTTATATAGTGAATTATTTCTCTATATAATGTCATCTCATAACAATAAATTACAAACATGTTTCACACATCATTAAAACATTTTAAACATATTGAAATATAATTTACAAAAACTATATCTCTTTGAATATCGGGGCTTGCAATTCAAGTTTTCCCAGGAGGGGAGTTTCATACCCAAAATTTATAAATGCAGGGGAGTTGAACTGTTAGAAAGAAAAAAAAATCATTAAACCCCCTTATTTTTTATGTGCTACTTAAAGAATTACATTTATATAGACATGAGAAAATACCATTGAAACAATTTAAATTAACAACTCAAGATAATTATTCAAAATTTTTATTTTATTAAAACAAAAGGAACAGAATCAAGCTTTATATATACCATGTCTATTTTTCAACTTTCACCTAATGTTAGATTTTATTCCATTTTGCGTACTTTAGCCTCTTTCACAAGTTACACTTTTGACAAACAGCACAGAGCGACTTTTATAAGTTTAGAAATTATCGGAAACACATGGTTATGCTCTCTGAAAAAGTTTTAGAAAACTTTGCAAAATCTGATGTGCATTAATTTTTAACTTACATGAATAATGCATACCGGTGATGCTATGTCACTTCTGAGCAAATTTGTTTTATTATATCCTTAATGGAATTATATTCAAAACTGTAATCCCTGGTATTTTCGTTAATTGAACTATGTTCTATGCATCGGAATTTTAAATCCATATCCAAAGTTTGAAAAGGGAATAGTCAATTGATTTCTTCTATTACATGAGAAAAGGTTGATTTCAAAAAGTCATGTCCTAATTTCTGTTAATTGCGAGAAACAACTAATTTGTTGTTTCTAAATATGTTTTCTTACTTTCTTCTATCTTCAATAGAAGAAAGTATTGTAATCGAAATTTTTTTCGACTTCCGGTTTTCGACGGATTTGCATGTTTTAGGGGTCAGAGATTCCAAAAAACATGTTTATAGAAAATGTCTGTCTGTCCGTCCGTCCGTCTGTCTGTCGCCATTGTACCATCAAAAAGTGTATGAAGTTATGTATAGAATTAAACCAAAATTTTATTATAAGTTTCTGGCTATGGCAAGCACGTCCTCCCGGAATTTGGAAAAAATTCGCCGGTAGGGGGCGCTGATATAACAATTTTTGTGCGATTTTGAATATTGTACCATCCAAAAGTGTATGGAGTTATGCATAGAATTGAACCAAATTTTTAGTTTAAGTTTTTGGATATGACAAGCAGGTCCTCCCTGAATTTGGAAAAAATTCGCCGGTAGGGGGCGCTGTAAATGCGTTTTTTGTGCGATTTTGAATATTGTACCATCGAAAGGTGTATGAAGTTACGCATAGAATTGAACCAAATTTTTATTTTAAGTTTTTGTCTATGGCAAGCAGGTCCTCCCTGAATTTGGAAAAAATTCGCCGGTAGGGGGCGCTGTAATAGCGATTTTGAATATTGTACCGTCCAAAAGTGTATGAAGTTATGCATAGAATTAAACCAAATTTTTATTTTAAGTTTTTGGATATGGCAAGCACGTCCTCCATGAATTTGCAAAAAATTCGCCGTTAGGGGGCGCTGTAATAGCGATTTTTGTGCGATTTTGAATATCCACCATCGAAAAGTGTATGAAGTTATGCATAGAATTGAACCAAAAAAAAATTTTAAGTTCTTGGCTATGGCAAGGAGGTCCTCCCTTAATTTGTAAAAAAATCGCTAGTAGAGGGCGCTGTAATAGCGATTTTTGTACAATTTTTCTGCCTTTTGAATATTGTACCGCCGAAAAGTGTATGAAGTTATGCATAGAATTGAACCAAATTTTATGTGTTTATTTTTGGTCATGTCACGAAGGTCCTGCCTGAATTTGGAAAAATTCTGCCGGAAGGGGGCACTATAATTGCGATGTCTGTACCATTTTCATTATTGTACCATCGAAAAGTGTATGAAGTTATCCATATAATTGAACCAAATTTTTTGTGCATGTTTCTGGCTACGGCAAACAAGTCCTCCCTGAACTTGAAAAAATTCCGAAAGAAGGGGGCGCTATAATTCCGATCTCTGTGCCATTTTCATTATTGTACCATCGAACAGCGTATAAAATTATGCCTACAATTGAACCAAAATGTTTGTGCTTGTCTTTGGCTTTGGCCAACAGGTTCTCCTTGAATTTGGAAATATTGCGCGGTAAAGGGGCGATTTTTGTATACTTTTCTTGATTTTTCGTAGTTCTATTGTGCATCGGCGGGAACTTGCTTCCTGCTATGCCAGCTATTCGCAAACAGCTGATAATGACAGAATAAGGAAAAATTAATAATTTTAACAAATATCATGATATAGATTAACTCGTTTTTAGTCCGTTTAATTGACTTGAGCAGAAATTTAAGATGAAAATCAAAGTTGGTACAGTATTGAACTAATAATATTGAAGTATTAACATGTGTAACTAGGTTTTGAAATATTAAGATGTATGAGATAGAAGTACGTTTTGGGATTGGCACATCTAACTAGTTTTTTTTTAAGTTCATCAGTTTTTTTTTTTTTTTTTTTTTTTCATGTGCACCATAAGTGTAATCTCATTTTGTTTAGTGCTGACTATTGTCCAATTTGGTAGAGCTTAGTTTCCGGTGGCTGTTGCTGCTCTTTTAGTTATTTCCTATTTTGAGCATACAGGAAAAACATCGCAAAATACGTAAAACGGTCATAGAAAAAAAAATTGCCAATTTCGTCAATCATGGTGAAAATAAATAAAATAATTTGTCGATTGGTTGTGAAAAAAAAACTGAAGTTCATGAAAAATCGACAGTGGGAAAATATCACGAAATTTGTCAATCGATCATAGAAAAGTATCGTGAAATTTGCCAGTCCGTCACGAGCAAATACCGTGAAATTCCTCGGCCGGTCGCAGACAAAAAATGCAAATTTTTTCAATCGGATGCAGAAAAACAATCGTTACTTTCATCAGCATGTCACAAGAACAAACAATGAAATTTGCCAATCGGTTACAGAATAAAATTTCTAAATTTGTCAATGATTGCGGAAAGAAAATTATGAAATTCACCAATCGGTCTCCAAAAAAATCAAGAAATTCGTCAGTTGATCGTGGAGAAAAATCACAAACTTTTTTGGTCAGATGCAGAAAAACAAACATGAATTTTGTCAATTTGTTGTAAGAAGAAACTGAAATCTACAAATCAATAGTGGAAATTATCGCAAAATTTGCCAGTCGGTTCCAACACCTCATCGTCGTTTTACAAAGAAACATTTTCGGAAAATGATTTTAGGTAGCTTTCATTACAAAAAGCTACCTATTGCAGCCATTCGGAGGAAAGAGATTAAAAAAAAATTTGGTATATTTTCATCGGTCATGACCCCCACACACCGAAACCACCCTCCGTTCAAAATTGATATATATATCTGACCTATGTCACACTGTAACTCTCGTAATTATGAACCGATTTCGATGCAATTCGGTGTGTACATAGTACATACAAATGTCTCGACCGAGTTCGTTGGCCAGCTTCATCTGCCATTTTGTTTCAAAATGGCGGCCATTTAAAAATTTTTAAAAAATTTAAAATTTCAAATGTGGTACCAAAAAATTAAAAATGGAAAAATATTTTTTTCTTATGTATTTGACCTTTATACAAAGATTCCGGAGCAGTTTTTGTTTCGTCTATATCTTAAACTAGTTGGATGTGCCAATCCCAAAACTTTCTTCTATCTTATACATCTTAATATTTCAAAACCTAGTTACACATGTTAATACTTCAATATTATTAGTTCAATACTATACCAACTTTGATTTTCATCTTAAATTTCTACTCAAGTCAATTAAACGGACTAAAAACGAGTTAATCTATATCATGATATTTGTTAAAATTATTAATTTTTCCTTATTCTGTCGTTATCAGCTGTTTGCGAATAGCCGGCATAGCAGGAAGCGAGTTCCCGCCGCTGCATGAGCCGCCGATGCACAATAGAACTACGAAAAATCAAGAAAAGTATACAAAAATCGCTAGCACGGAGCCCCTTTACCGCGCAATATTTCCAAATTCAAGGAGAACCTGTTGGCCAAAGCCAAAAACAAGCACAAACATTTTGGTTCAATTGTATGCATAATTTTATACGCTGTTCGATGGTACAATAATGAAAATGGCACAGAGATCGGAATTATAGCGCCCTCTTCTTTCGGAATTTTTTCAAGTTCAGGGAGGACTTGTTTGCCATAGCCAGAAACATGCACAAAAAATTTGGTTCAATTATATGGATAACTTCATACACTTTTCGATGGTACAATAATGAAAATGGTACAGACATCGCAATTATAGTGCCCCCTTCCGGCAGAATTTTACCAAATTCAGGGAGGACCTTCGTGACATGACCAAAAATAAACACATAAAATTTGGTTCAATTCTATGCATAACTTCATACACTTTTCGGCGGTACAATATTTAAAATGGCACAAAAATTGTACAAAAATCGATATTACAGTGCCCTCTACGAGCGATTTTTTTACAAATTAAGGGAGGACCTCCTTGCCATAGCCAAGAACTTAAAATTTTTTTTTGGTTCAATTCTATGCATAACTTCATATACTTTTCGATGGTGCAATATTCAAAATCGCACAAAAATAGCTATTACAGCGCCCCCTAACGGCGAATTTTTTGCAAATTCATGGAGGACCTGCTTGCCATATCCAAAAACTTAAAATAAAAATTTGGTTTAATTCTATGCATAACTTCATACACTTTTCGATGGTACAATATTCAAAATCGGACAAAAAACGCATTTACAGCGCCCCCTACTGGCGAATTTTTTCCAAATTCAGGGAGGACCTGCTTGTCATATCCAAAAACTTAAACTAAAAATTTGGTTCAATTCCATGCATAACTCCATACACTTTTGGATGGTACAATATTCAAAATCGCACAAAAATTGTTATATCAGCGCCCCCTACCGGCGAATTTTTTCCAAATTCCGGGAGGACCTGCTTGCCATAGCCAAAAACTTATAATAAAATTTTGGTTTAATTCTATACATAACTTCATACACTTTTTGATGGTACAATGGCGACAGACAGACGGACAGACGGACGGACGGACAGACGGACACACAGACAGACAGACATTTTCTATAAACATGTTTTTTGGAATCTCTGACCCCTAAAACATGCAAATCCGTCGAAAACCGGAAGTCGAAAAAAATTTCGATTACAATACTTTCTTCTATTGAAGATAGAAGAAAGTAAAAATGGCTGAGTTGCAGCATTTTGAATTTCTAGCGTGACTGACATTTTGAAACGTCTTGAATTTTGTCACGCGATAAAAGGCGTATTTATGAACCGATTTGGATGTAACTTAGTTTATACATAGTACATACCAATGTCTCGACCGGGTTCGTTGGCCAGCTTCATCCGCCATCTTGTTTAAAAATGGTGGCCATTTAAATTCTTAAGAAAAATTTAAATTTGAAATGTGGTTCCAAAAAATTGAAAATTGAAAAAATATTTTCTTCTTATGTGTTTGACCTTGATAAAAAGATTCCAGAGCAGTTTTTGTTTCATCTATATCTTAAGAAATGGCTGAGTTATAGCATTTTGAATTTCTAGTGTGGCTGACATTTTGAAACGTCCTGATTTTTGTCACGTAATAACAGGCGTATTTATGAACCGATTTGGATGTACCTTGGTGTGTACATAGTACATACAAATATCTCGACCGAGTTCGTTGGCCGCCATCTTGTTTCAAAATGGCGGCCATTTAAAAAAATTAAAAAAATTAAAAAATTAAAATGAGATACCAAAAAATTGGAAAATGAAAGAGATATTTTTCGTATGTGTTTGACCTTAATACAAAGATTCCGGAACAGTTTTTGTTTCATCTATATCTAAAAAAATGGCTGAGAAATAACATTTTGAATTTCTATTGTGGCTGACATTTTAAAACGACCTGATTTTTGTCATGCGATAACAGGCGTATTTATGAACCGATTTGGATGTAACTTGGTCTGTACATAGTACATACTAATGTCTCGACCGAGTTCGTTGGCCAGCTTCATTCGCTATCTTGTTTCAAAAGGGTTGCCATTTAAAAAAAATTAAATTTAACTTTTAAAACGAGGTATTAAGAAATTGGAAAATGAAAAAGATTTTTTTTATGTGTTTGGCTTTGATACAAAGATTCCAGAGCAGTTTTTGTTTCTGAAAATTTGTTATTTTGTCTATATCTTAAAAAATGGTTGAATTATAGCACTTTGAATTTCTAGCATGGCTAACATTTTGAAACGATCTTGTATCTGTCTCGCGATACCACACGTATTCGCCTATTTCGATGGAAGAAGGCATGTGGATAGTATACATCAATACCTCGACCAAGTTCGCTGGCCAGCTTCATCAGCCATCTTGTTTCAAAATGGCGGCCATTAAATTAAAAAAATATATATATATTTAAAGTGAGGTGCACAAAAATTAGAAATGGAAAAAGGTTTCTTTCTTAAGTATTTGACCTTGATATAAGGATTCAGGAGCATTTTTTGTTTGTCTTTACCTTAAAAAATTGCTCAGATATAGCAGTTTCAATTTCTATTGTGGGTGACATTTTGAAAAATCTGATTTTCTGCATGCGACAGCACTCGTATATATCAACCGATTCCGATGTGAGTGAGCATGTGAACAGCAATTGCTAAGGTCTCGACCAAGTTCACTGGTTAGCCTCATCCACCATGTTGTCTTAAAATGGTAGGCACTTTAAGAAATCGCCGAATTTGGCAGCCAAATATGAGTTACTTTAAAGAAAAGCAGCTTGGATAAAGCTGGCTAATTTCGTGAAATTCTCATTCATTATATTGATAAAAATTAGTATTGAATCTCCTATATTCAGTTTCCACTATATTGAGCTTCGTGTGTTTGAATGATATAAGTTGGCTTTTTTAAAATAAGGAATATGAATGCTACCTCTTCTTCCCGGCACTGGCCGGAAGGACTTTTTTGGAAACAGGAGCCCCCCGCCCCCAATATTCTTTAGGGCACGAATCCTGCCATCCCCATCTCGAAATTCAAGACATGTATCTGCCATTTAAGCCATGTAATGTATATTAATAATGTTGTATAAAAAATAAAATTTAAACATTAAAATATTCTGTTTATTTGTACAATGAAATGCTGATAATTGCTACAGGATTTGGGATTGACTATATTGATAATTGCTAATAATTAACTTGTACAATGAAATGCTGATAATTTGTGTAACAAATTTCAACCAATTAATATACCTATAATTGTAGAGTATTTTCACAAAGAAATACCTTCTTTTTATAATTTAAACATAAAATATCTACTAATATACCCAAGATTAAAGAGTTATTTTCTCCAAATATAGGTTTAGTTGATGCCTTTTTTCTGTTTTAATTATTTAATGCTGTTTTGCTTTGAGTCACATTTAGTTTTATTTTAAGTTAAATTATTGTGATATTTATAAGTAAAAAGACAATTACTTTTCATTTTAAATACTTTATTTATAATGAAGTTACAAAAATAACTAATTGGATGTGCCAATCCCAAAACTTTCTTCCATCTCATACATCTTAATATTTCAAAAAGTAGTTCCAAATGTTAATACTTCGATATTATTAGTTCGATATTATACAAACTTTGATTTTGATCTAAAATTTCTTCTCGTCAATTAATCAAAATAAGAATAAGTTAATCTCGATCATGATATTTATTAAAATCAATAATTTTTTTCGTTATTCTGTTGTACACCAGCTGATTGTGAATAGCCAGCTTAGCAGGTGCGAAGTTCCCATGGCTTCACGAGCCACCAATATACAGTACAAAAAACTGCAAAAAATTGAAAAAATTTTACAAAAAACGTTGTCACAGTGCCACCTTCTGGCAGAATATTTCCAAATTCAAGGAAAAACTGCCGGCCTAGCCAAAAATATGCACAAAAGATTGCTTCAATTCTATGCTTAGCTTCATACACTTTTTTATGGTAAAATAATGGAAATAACCCAAAAATCACTATTACCCATATAGCACATTTGCCTCCCCAGGACATCCCCAGGAAGATTTACAATAAAACACCATCATCCCACGGGCATCCCTGAGGATGCAGAAATTTGTCACCAGGAGGTCCTCAGGAACAGAAAATGTCCGCCCTGCAGCATCCTGGAGAGCTCCCCAGGACCTCCTTTAGGATCCTCCCTGGGAGGTTCTGGGGAAGATGTTAGGAAGTGATAGTGGAGGACTTTGGGAAACTTCAAGGTCACTTAATATGCCACAAAAATTTTTGAAGCTATAGATTAAAGTAATTAATGTAAAACAATTTAATTATTTTTTTAACTAATTATCAGACAGTTTCACATGTAACAGACATTACAATTACCAAGCACGTACACGAAATTATATGAAAGACTGTTGGGATCAAATTTCTTACCTTCATTCTACCTTCCGGGTTTGATCTAGGGTACTTACGAACACGAGACGCGCGCTCTATCCATTATGCTACAGGGCCGTTGAATAAGACAAGTTCTAAGGTATTCATGTATTTCCCCCCTCTTTTGAAACTCAAATTTAGAAAATATCCATATTTTATGTGCTTCATATAAGCCGGAATTATCTAACTTTTATTGCAAATTTAAATGCGTATGCTTTTGTATATATTCAATATAAATTTAAATTCATAAGTAAAAAAAAGGGCTTATCAATAATTCTTTAAGATAACATAAAGATCTTTGAATTTTCAAATTCCTACATGAAATTATATTTTTAAATGACAATAATATTGTCTTAGCTTTTCTTATTTAAAATCCATTGAAATCATTCTATACTTAGAAAATTCATTCTGTACTATTTTTCATACAATTAATGATGCTAAACGTTTCTGAGTATCTTGCGATATAATTTAATTTTAGTTATTCCAATTCAAAGAATCCGTTCAAAGCAAATACTTTTTTATTTCTCCCTCTTTTTTTTTTTTTTTTTTTTTTTTTTTTTACAGGTAAAGTTTGCTTTACGCTTGGTAAAAAGCGCAATTATTAAGTAAATTTATGAAAAAAACATTACTTTTTTCTCTTTCTTTTTTAAGATGGGGGGGGGGGGGATTAAACATTATTTAAACCATGTTTTTGGAATTTCTACACTGATTTCTGAATGCATAATCACAAATCAATTAATAAGAAATTATTAACTATTAAGGGCGTATTTTAAAAATTATATTTTAGAATTCATTTTTCTATTTATAATCTTTTTTCTACTTTTTATTCTTTAAAATATTTCATTGCGATTTGGCATATTTTTGTGAGCATTTATTGACGCATCATTAATTTCATTGTTTTTCGAACTCCCATACGATTGTAGGAGTTGCAGATGTTTGGTGATTTACCACCTGTCGCGGGCGAATTGAAAAATGCTTTAAAATCAATTTATTATTTTATAATAACGTTATAAAAATTTTTAAATGCTATATTGTCATCAAAAACACATTTTTTCGTGCAAACTTGTAAAATTGTATCATATCAGGATCTGGGATGAAAATAGATTGCAATATTCCATCATTACAATGAACAAACAGGTTACATAAAAATAGTTACATAAATAGTTACAAAAAATGTTACATAAAAATAGAAACTATTAATGAAATTTATGCCTGTTACAAAACTATTTTATTTTCTTACTGTAATAAAGAAAACTAATTTGCAGTTAAATCTCTATTTAACGACCTTTAAAATCGTGTGAAAGCTTTCTGTGCATAAGACATTCATTATGAACCATTTTTCATTTAATTAACGATGTAAAATATTTTTAGTGATTTCTTGAAATGTAATTTAATTTTAGTTAATAAAAGTTACATTCAGGCTTAAAATGCCCAAAAGTACGAATGCTTTGATTTAAAATATCAGATCTTTATTTTATAAGCAAATTAGTTTGTATAAATCCCAAACTAAATAAATATTTTTTTTCTTTTTTTAGAAACCTTTGAATTAAACAATTTTCACAAATATGGACAAACGCCTTCGCTTAGTTATTTCAGAAATGGGTTTTGTTCAAATTCTTGGAATAACACTTTTTTTTTTCTCCTTTCAAAAACTTTCTTTCACAGGTATTATGTACTTGCAGCAAGCATGCACGCACATTTTCAGCTGACAAAAGTGATTGGGAGCGGATCCGCTCTATTCAGAGTCAACTGATAATCCAATTATAATATTCTCCCTGACCCTTAGCTATGGATTATCTCAGAGAAAAGCTACTTGAAGAGATATGAGAAGTCTGTTGGGCATATGCATCCTAAAAGAATGGAGTTAGTTCCATGGCTAAAAGAGAAAAGAAGTTCTGTCAAAATTAATGTTTCATAGATATCCGAAACTAAAAATTTGCTAAATAGGAAATATGTTTCTTAAATAGAAGTTTTAACTCTCTCTCTATATAACGCAAAATACCTCTCAGTTTAAAATTCTGCAGAAATATTTGTTATTTAGGAAGAACAGGTGAATATTTATCTATATTTTCTGAATCTAATAATGTTATTTATATTTCTGAAGTTCTTTAAATGGGGACTTCACTTTTATTATTGAGGGGAAAAATAACATTATGTATGGTAATTTTAAAAAGATAATAGAAAAATGATTAATTAATATGTCAAACTTATATTTAAAAAATAAATTAAAGATAAAATAAAACAAAATATCATTAAACCTCTAGAGCTGACACTTCTATTTATTTAACATTTTCTCATTCCCAACACCTGTATAAAGTATACCAGATGAGCTTAGCTTAGCAGTACTTCCCAGGCCTGGGATAATAATCTGAATTAAACCTTAATTTTGCATGAATTTATATCTTTTAACCGATTTTGTAAGAATGTATTTTTTATAACATAAAACCTTTGCAAAAAAAAAATCTCGTATCGGGGGGGGGGTTGCGGGTCAATATTTATATATTTTTAAATGAAATGTGCCATTTTAACGTGAATTGTGTTCACTTCAAGTTGGTGTTATATGCTGAAATAAAAATGCCCTTTTCTCATCGCGACAGTTTTGTCTATTTTTTGTTTAAATGCGGCGTTTTATAAGTATGTTAGCTAATTTTCAAAATATGAAAAATCTTAGCCTCAGGTGCAGCAGGACTCGATTTAGACTATTTTCACAAAAAAATTTTAGACGGCTGCTTACAAACAAACACACGGTAAGGACATATTATTTTCTTTGTATAGATATCTTTACCTCTAAATACCGGAAAAATATATGGTCCAGAACTGTCTTTCATTTAGAGGTTTTAGTGTATTGATTTAGAAACTTAATATTTGGTTAATTTAAACAAATTAAATTAATTCCTTAATTAATAAAAAATTAATAATAAAAAAGAAAAATGTGTCATGTTATTTATTGAAAATTAATAAAATAACGATAAATGGACAAAATGTGCTTTAAAAGACATATAGTAATTATTATTTAAAATATGAATTAACTGAAATATTGAATTAAACATTTTAATTTAACTAAAATGATTAAAAACTATTGCAATAATTAAAAATAATTACAATTTATTGACAATTATCTAATTTGTTAAAAAATAATAAATCGAATAATTAACAATATGAAACAAACTCATTAAAAATCGATCCCGATTAAACTGAATTCACTTTATTTTAATAAAAAGCAATTGAGTATTGTACTCCAGAATCACTCATGAGATGGCGCCAGCACTGAAACTTCCTAAATACTTCCCCAGGAATGATTTCCCAGGTACTTCCCCAAGAACGACTGCCTAGGTACCTCCCCAGGCATGGCTTCCCAGGTACTTCCCCAGGAATAGCTTCCCAGGTATCTCCCCAGGACTGACGTCCTTGGACGTTACTCCATAGGACGTCACTGGGAGCTCACTCCTGAGGAGATCTTAAACGTCTATTCCTCAGGACATCCCCATTTTGTCATTTTAGTATCAGGAGGAATTCGGGATGACTTGGAGATCCTGGGGAAGTTTTCGGGAGCTTTCGTGCTATATGGGTATAGCGCCCCCTTTCAGCAGAATATTTTCAAATTGAAGGAGGACCAGTTAGTTGTTAGCCTAAAACATACCCCCAAAAATTGGTTCAATTCTATGCATAACTTCATACACTTTTCGTTGGTACAAGAATGAAAATGGCACAAAAATCACTATTACAGCACACCCTTCTGGCGGAATATTTGCAATTTAAAGGAGAACCTGCTGGATATAGCCAAAAACATACACAAAAAAATTTGTTCAATTATACAGATAACTTATCATTACATATTTAACATACGCTTTTCGATAGTACAATAATGAAAGTGGCACAAAAATCGCAATTACAGCACTCCCTTCCAGCAGAATGCTTCCATATTGAAGAAAGAACTGCTGGCCACAGCCAAAAACATACACAAAAAATTTGGTTCAATTCTATGCATAACTTCATACACTTTTTGATGGTATGATGACAGACAGACATTTTGTATAAACATGTTTTGGGATCTCTGACCTCGAAAACGTCTAAGCCCACCGAAACCAGAAATCGAAAAAATCTGTTACAATACTTTCTTCTATTGAAGATAGAAGAGAGTAAAAATAGGCCTGTTTAATTGTTAAACATAAAAGAGAGAAAGAAACTTCATAAAGTCATACTTTAATAAACAACTTCAGACTTTGTTTCACATTCTGAAAGTAAAGATACAATTTTCTAAAAGATGTAAACAAATTCTTAAATTTATTATAAAGAGTTCAAATATCAATGTTAGGAAAGCTGGCAATTCTTTAAACTTTTGAGAATTACCTTTTACTCATGAATAGTGGACTTATTTCATATTTTGCCTTATAAACAAAAGTTGTTCGGCATTGTTTGGGTCAAACGATTTCTCTTATCCTTATATATTTGCTTTGCTACGCATTGCCGGATATCCGGTGATTGTGATTCGGATATTGAAAAATCAGCCGGATATGCCGGATATCCGTTGCATCCCTAAAATTTAATAATGCGTGAAATGTGATTGATCCATATAATGCAAAATTCTACACTATGCACAACTTCCTATCTCAAGCTGTGTTTAAAGATCTTCTACTGTAATATCATTTGCTACGTTAAAAAGCTCAAACTGGCAAAGAAATTTTGACATACTGTTGAAAAAAAGCCACGATATTTATTTTTTGAAAATGATCTATTACATATAATCCTTATACAGAAATACATTAAATATTCAAATATATTATTATTTTTTGAGATTACTGTTTGGTTTTTTTTTGTAGTATTTCATTTTGCAATCAATGTATAACAAACAATGCTGTGAGTTTGTTATGTTAATGGCAATAAATAATGATAAAACAGAGCCACCAACAGATTATCCCTAATCGTTTGGTTTTCTTTCCCATAAAATTTCTGGGTTTGCATAAATTAAAAAAATAAATAAAAATGAAAGACTTAAAAGACCAAAGCAGAAAAAATTAAGGATCAATAAATTGAATAAACTATCTACTTATATAAAATCCAAGTATAGGAAATTTTAGGTAACCATTCCGGGGCAAACCATGCAATCTATATATTTAAAACACAATACCAAGTACAACAATAACAAGTTAACATACATACTTTAAAATATCTGGTTCAAGACATAAATAGAGTCCTGTACACTCAGCCCTAGTTTCTTCATAGGGTGATGCAAGACAGCCAAACACTGAATCATAACTCTCTCCAAAGTTATAGAAAGTAGTAATCTGGAATTATAAAACACTATCACCCTGATGTAAAAAACAAAACGAAAACAGAAATACAGTAAATTTAATTGCATTCCATATTGAATTTGTAATTTTTTTATGTACTTCAACAAAAAAATAACAAAAATTAAGTACAAAATACTGATAACAAAAGAATTCTAATTTAATAATAATATTAGAGTAAATAATAGTAGAGAGTTAGAGTTAGTTATAACAATAAAAGATAGTATAACAATTAATGCTGTATGCTAAATTGTAGCATAGTTTTAAATATTTAGTATATAGTATATTAGTATATAATAGTATTTAAATATATTTAAAAACTACGGATATTTTTTGTACAGAAATTTAACTATGTTGTATTGTTAGTTTAATGCATAATTAATATGTGGCAATTATAATATTTCATTTTTACAGTAGTATGTCAGTAGCAACCAAGAAAGTATTACCTATGAGCAGAGGTCGGAATTTTTTTTTATTGTGGTGAACTACATCTATCACTACTTTAAGTGAATACAAACTACTTTTCAAAAGTAGTCACTACTTCACTACTTTTGAGATTTTATCAAAGGATTCAATTTACACTTGAAACTGAAAACATAGATTAAATAATATAAAGAGATCTTTCGTTATATCGGGTCTGCCGGGATACAATTAAATTAGTGCGGTATAAACGAAGGAATTACAAAATTAAGAAAGATAACGTACAAGAAAATATTTTGTGTTTGACTTCAAAATGTTATCTATGCATATTACAAATTTCTTAACAAAATTAAGAGGGATATAGGGAACACAATCAACATTTGAAATCTGGAGCGACTCCAATCGACTTTCCGAACACTTTACAGAATACTGTGTATTTAAATAAATGGTAGGGTCAGGTGAGGTGGAATGGGTAATACTGTTTTGTGTCCGAATGAAAATCATACTATGTACAAAAAATATTTGTAAATCATGTATATAATTTATTAACCATTCAACTTCCATTTTAAGCTTAGAAAAAAAATATTGGTAACATTTAGTCCATTTAGAATCAGTTTTGAAAGGCACATGATGAATGCAAATATCACTTAGTGCGGCATTAACTTTATTGTCTTTTTTTATTTTATTGCAGAAATATATATATATATATTTACTGCATAGTTTGTACATAGCTGTGTCCTTTATTGACTGAAACAAACATGTAAGAAAAATTCTTTATTTTTTAAAAGTTACAATTAAAAATGTAAAGTGGGGTGAAATGGGTATATGATTAGGCTTAGGGAAAACTTGAGGAAATAATACTTAGGTAAAAAAATCTAAAAAATATTTTAATGCCCAAGTGATTGAAACATTACACCCTCTTACTTACATTGTAAAATTCCTGCGTAAATCATCATTAGGAAACTTCTATACCTTTCCTAACAAAGATGACAAAGTAGAAATAGACAGTAAACAACTTTCAGAAAGCTTAGCCAACCAACGCTTAATAATCGGGGACATTATGTATTTAATGAGAGAGAAATTGGCCAGTATAATTGTCAATAAATAATATGATGTAATAAAATATACAATACACTGAAATTTGGGTTATTGGCTGCTTTGAATGCCTTTTAAACTTGGTTACCCATTCCACCCCACCCTATGGGATAGAATGGGTATAGAAACAGCCATCAGAAAAACAATTACATTGAAAATGTGATATCTATAAATGCAATTTAAACACTGAATCATTGCTTTTGATAAATTCCTTTCCAATTAGGAATAATTCTATAATCATTTCAAAAACTTGTATTTTTATACCCATTCCACCCTACCTGACCCTAATCTAACAATTAGGGTGTCAATGATTTTAATCAGTTGAATCATTGATTAAAGTCATAAACTTTCTAAATATTACATAAGAAAAAAAGTATTATAATCTAAGAGGAACATAATTTGGAATTCTATAGGTATTTTGTCTCATGAATACTAATAATTAAAAAAAAAAAAGTTTTAAATAATTATTACTAAGCTTAAACTATTCCTTAGACTTGTAAAAAATAAAGTACAGTAAGTTTGTCTGGCATAAAAAGCATTCTATTTGAAAATGATATTTAAATCTAATATAATTTGCAATGTCATAAATTCCTTTAACTAATCAAATTATTCATTCTTTTATATGAAATAAGCATAGTGATGGGGAGAAATTTGCATTTTAAAATAAATTTTATAAATATCTGACCAGCTCTCATTATCCCCTTTTAAGCATCATCTTTTAGTTAGCGATATAAAATTATTATCATATTAGTGATCACTTTTTGCTTCTGGGAATCTTGTATACTGAGATGAACTATCCCTCATAAAAAGATATATCTAAATTAATCTTTTATTTATATCAAATTCCTTTTACCCTCTTAAATATTTTAATTAATAGTTTTCCTTAATGCAAAATCTTAAATATCTTGCGCTGAGTAATTTTGAAAAACCAAGTTCCGTTTGAAGCCACTTACTATGATGCTCATATTTCCTAGTATTAAAATTAAGCAGACACATGAATCCATTAATTTGATACTTACTCTGTTTTACACATAAACATAAAATTTATTTACATAAAGAAACAACAAATAGACAATACAAATACACATATTAATATCTTAGACAACTTTCATTAGAACCTTACAAATTAGATTACATATCAATTGCAATCTTTAAACTATTGATTGCTAGGCAAGGGCATGCTTTTACTAAAATTGTATAGCTCCTTAATTTAGCAGCCAGAAAGGGAAATAATAAAAAAGTACCTTTTACATCAAGGATCATAGTTTTGAAGAAATATTAGAAGTAAATGCAGTTAAATCCATTTTGTATATACACACACATGTTGAGAGTCTTTGGGCGCAGACCCATTTTTGGGTCTCCTTTCACATATAACTAACTAAAACAAACTGGTCGGAAACTGGCAGGGCTCCTTTTTTTTTTACGTGACACTCTTAGAAAAACATCTTTTAGACTGACATCACTTCTTGATCTCATTGTGTAGATCCTTACATTTAAAATTTTTGTAATTTATTCCGTCCATTTACTTTCTCAGATCCTTACTATCCAATAGGATCTAACCTATTCTTTCCTTTTTTTGCCGCTCTTGCAGTTTTAGTGGACCTTTGGAAAATTATGTGCTATCAATCATCTGTGAGTTGTACTATTGGCTCCCTGCCTCCATTTCTGCCCCAACCTCATTATCTTCCAGCCATGTGTCCTGGGGAGGGGGGGGGGAAGCATCTTTTCTCTGTACGGCATCATAAATTCAAGTGTCCGAATGTTGTTATTAAAGTGTCCAGTCGTAAGATTTATTTGTGAGAGTTCTGCTTAATCGCAAAATCTTAAGTGCCGGTCAAAAAATATGTCCAGTCATAAAATTCACTTCTGGCAGGTCCAGTGAAAGTTGGGATTTTCTTTCTTTTTTTTTTTTTTTTTTTTTTAATTCAAATAGTTCTGTCTCATGTTTCAGATGATGTGGATTTTAATCACATCCCATAGCAAGTAAAAGTATAAGTAGCTAGTATGTTATTATCTCATTCTACTTTTGCAATAATAAATTTATACCAAAGTGGAGCTAAAGAAGAATGGAAGAGTGACATAATGCATAAAAGGAAGAGAACTAATTGGTATAAAAATATTAAGCACAGAAAGAGCTTCTTCGGTAGAGGTTGAAATAAATGTTTAACTTTTGAATTTACCAAAAAGGATTAAAAAAGGCAAAAAAGCACGGAATGCTAATAAACAATACTAAGTGGTAATAATGCTGCCATTTAATATTTAGAGAATTTCAGAAACTGGCTATTCTTATATTTACTCTGTATGCATGCATGAATGGGTGAAACTCATTTTCATTTTTTTATATTAATTTTATAATTACTTACTGTTCCCTTTAGGCGATTTTTTAAGGTCGCAGCACCCTGCTTTTTCAAAATTATAGAACTTTCTTTCAAAAACCAGGATATTATTAAATCATGTTATTTGTAACTCATAAAAAATTAATGTCACTGAATGCTAATAATCTGTACTGAGTGATGATAATGCTGCTATTTAATATTTTGAGGATTTCAGAAACTGGCTATTCTTATATTTACTCTGTATGCATGTATGAATGGGTGAAACACATTTTCATTTTTTTTTGGCTATCCACAAATTATACATGCATGTAAGTTACATTTAGGCTATTAATAGTGATTTTTCTAATCACTAATGCAAAATGAGCTGCAAATGATATTTGTTTGTTTTGTTATTTGTGCTACTAACTAATGAAATTATACTTATTTGCAGTTTTTATATTAATTTTATAATTACTTATTGTTCCCTCTAGGCCATTTTTTAAGGTCGCAGCACCCTGCTTTTTAAAAATTATAGAACTTTCTTTCTTTAGAAAAAACAAGATATTAAATCATGTCGTTATTTGTAATTCATAAAATCATTAAAAATTAATGTCACTTTATCATATTAAAAAATTATAAACTTTTTTCATTACTAAACACATTACTAATATATTTCCTCATGAAATAATACCCTTTTTTTTTTACTGAACTAGTGCCTTTTTGGGGAACTAGCACCTTGCCCCCTTTTCTTTCTAGAATGACTACTAAATTACTAATTATTTTAGTAATTAAAGCATAAAGATGTAAGTTAATTGTTTAATAATTATTAATTTCAAGCAGTGTTAATTTAATATTAAATGCAGTTAACAATTTTAATAAATGTAAATATTAGGGATGGGCATTATTTAACGTATTAGGATAAAAAACCCTGTTACTATGCTGGAACCTAATATTGAATTATTATGTTACCGAAAAGTCCCTGTTAAATAATATATTGTTTTAAATGGCAGCGTCTTTATTCATTTGCCTTAATCAAGAATTCAATTTCGTGCCTTTAAAATAGAACAATATTAACAAAAAAACGTCCTCTATCGTTTCTTTTCAGACATGCGCCGTGTGCCCCCAGTTTGGCCCATCTTCACCCTCTAGTTATGGGCAACTCTGTTAGGTGTGTTGTGTTAAAAATTTATTTTGTATTTCACCAAACCCTAACGCATGAATAGTAGTGACTTGCAGCACTAATTAAACACTTTAGGCCTGGTGCCTGGTGCTGGGTCATCAGCATCATCACATACTCTCACCGATTCTGATGGCACAAATTAGAGCATAAACGAAACACTAGCACAAATAGTAAATCAGGAAAACATATGAAAATTTCTAAGAAAAAAGCTCATGCTTGACATGTTTTGTATTCATGAATCGTAGATATTGTCTTCATTTAGCATTTTCATAACAAAAAGTCAATTTTGACTCAAAAGCCCCATGAAAGTTTTGTCTAATCTTTGATCTGAGCAATTTCTTTTCAACTAAAAATATATTTTCGTGCTTTTTTTTTTTTTTTTTTTTTTTTTTTGGGGGGGGGGGGGGGGGGGGCTTGCATCTAATTTTCAACGAGTGATTTTTGTTGAATTTTGCAATATATTTCATTTCTATTATGTAAATGAAAAATGCATTGATTCCTCCCCCCCCCCCTTATTCCCGATTTTGAATAGGAAATCTATTTCCAAAAATAACAAAACATTGTTTATCTACTAAAACTTCAATTGATTTCAACTGAGAGCAGCTGAAACTAACCGCAGATTCCTTAATTCATTCTGAATCATGCCATCAGTAAATGTAGTTCTTGACATATAAAAAGTTCTTTTATCGCTTAATAAGTTTTTGAATAAAGAAAGATATAGAACATCTTTGCAGTTATTTATCTGTTAAAGTTTTCTGCGGTAAATATATCATTTACTTATTTCGAAACATTTGGTACAACAGTCTTTTAAATTAAAAAATACGCTGCAGGATAAATTTATCTAAATAGGTAATTTTTTCGGAGTGAAATGACATTTGACTAAGAGTTTTTATTTACTCTTCATGTGCTAGTAAAGTATGGAGCATTTTGTGTTGGTGGTTTATTTGAATATTTAAAGGGTTTTTACTATGTACCCATTGAGTTTGTTTTTTTAGGGGATAGGGTGGGGGCGAGGGGGATTCCGGCACTATAAATTTTGTTTTTTGGCAAAGTTTTTTTTATTATTTTTGTTTTGTCATTTTCTTAATTTGCTGGAAAAAAAAAAAGAAAATAGCCTCTTATAATTTGTGAGAAAATTTAATTTTAGTACAGTTGTAATTAATTTGAAAAACATACTTGTACAAACGAAATATGTTTGGATGAATTGCATTTGATTAAAAGTATATAAATAATATTTTTGTGTTCTAGTGAAATTAGCTTTGAATATGTGTTGCTAGATATGGCTGAGATGAAGTCGGGAATCAAATTTCTATTTTTTAATACTTTCCAACGTAGTTGAAAAGTGTTTATGAATTCAGATTGTCTGTCCGTCTGTCTGTCTTATTTAACTCGTGTAAATATTAGGCCGACTGCCATGAAATGGATATATTTTATTTGGGTTTAGTATGGCATGTTCGGTATTGTAGAGGAAGTGTGTATAGCATATTTGGTTCATTTACAGGGCCACTCAAAAGAATTCCGTTACATTACGGTACATGGGGGAAAATCGCTTGCTGTGTATTTTAATGATATTACAGTATTTAAAACATATTGAAATTGATATAAATCACTGAGGTGTACTACAAGGTTCTTACTATAGAATAGGGTGTGCATAGAACTTATCGTTTATTTACAGGAACACACAAAAGTATTTGGATATCGAAGAAAATGAACAATAATTGAACTTTTAAAGCCCAGAACGATAATTGCTAGGAAGAGCGTTTTCAATTGTGGTATGCGTTTTTAAATTTAGCTATTTTTTAAATATTGCTTGGTGTGTATCAATTCCAGATCATATACAAGGTCGAACAACAGTTCTTAACAACATTCGTTTATTGGTTGAAATCGCTGAGAGGGAATTTTAAAACGTATTATGCGTTTAACTGAACTAACTTTTTGCATACTATGTAGTATACATACATATCTGAAGATCTTATACAGGGCTGAAAAAAAAAAAAAAAAAAACCACATATATTTTAATGACTCTTCATGGTAATGGCAGAAATCGTGTTTTCAAATACATTATGTGTTTTCCAAATTTTTTATTAAAACGTCATCTTCCACCTTTGTCAATTGTGATGTTTTGTTATGGTATTCTGAATGTGTTGGAAAGTGCTTCATAATCTATGCTGTATGCATGATTTTTTTTTTTTTTGGGGGGGGGGGATTAGAAATTGTGTTGTTAAAACTGTGTTAATTATTATACAGGGTATCTCCAATAACTAATTTCTAAACAGTTAGTTTTAAAGGTATATTTGTTCTGCATCAATTGTTTGCAATTGCAATTTGTTCTGCATCACATAAAAATCGATTCACATTACAATAATTACTTTTCAAATAGATGAGAAATTACAAATGTTATACAATGGCTCTGTCCTATAAGTTTTATTTAGAAAACTTTTTTCCATGTTCTAACAAGTAAAACAGCAAAAATGTATTCTTTTATGGTCAAAACTTACTGAGTTATGATACTTAGAATTTCATGAATTTTCAATGCTTTAATCACCATAAATGGAAAAACACGTTTTTAGTGTCAGAAATCGCTAAAAATGCATGAAATTCAAAGTATCTTGACTAGGTAAGTTTTTGTCTTGCAAAAATTACGTTTTTAATCACAAACTAATTTTGATTCATCTCAATAGAAAACAGCATTTATAATTATGTCAAAAAATTATTCCAAACATTTTGTTTAAAGGCCTTCTTATTAAAACATCCGTTGACCGGATATGCACGATTAGTTATATGTTATAAAAATAACAGGTTGTTGGAACCTGTTACCTGTACAAGTGTGGAACGATGTAACCTGTTAACCAAAAGTAACTATATTTCCCATCTCTAGTAAATATCAGTAGTATTTAACATTGTTTTACATAATTATTACAAATATTAATGTATATGACGTTATTTGTATGCTACTAACTAATGAAAAGGAATGCAGTTTTTATAATTACTGTAATTAACGACTAATAATTATAATTAATTTAAGTTTAAAAACATAGATATCATAAAAATCCAAAAAATTAAAAAAATCTGATTTTAATAAAAAAAATTATGATTTTTTATACAGATAAAAACTTAGATCCTAATTTTATAAAGGTAAGCTTTGGGGACCTGTACAATTTGAGAAAATTTTAATATACAAGCGTCTATACACCATGACATACATAATGGAATCATTGTAACAATAGTTGAAACAGATTTAGGGCACCTCAAAATGTAAAAATATACCAATATAACATTTGCATATAAGGTTTTTATTACGATTACAATACTTTCCTTACACTATGTGTACACAAATAAAAATGCGATTAAACTGCAGTCTTTTTGGGAGACACAAAAACAGAGATATATGCATGAATAAGCAATATAACAAGTGGCTAGTCTTGCCAGGATTGTAATTAAATCCGGAGAAAATTTAAAAAATCCTATCTGGTGGATTTTATTGGTTTTAACCGGAGAAAATTGGAGTTTTTTGGAGATTTCGGATTTTTTATTAATTGCTGCACAAAATTTAATATTTGTTGTTTTTAGATATCAAAATTACTTTAGATTATTTTCAGTGTTCTATGCAGGATATTTTGCTAGGGTCCTATCTCCTATTTAATGTAAAAATATTTATATTGTGTGAATTTTTAAAAAAAGAGAGAAAGAAAAAAATAAGTAAAATAAAATGATAAAATGCAACAAATAATTATTTTTATTTCATCCAATGAATAAAAAAATTTGGAAATCATCTTATACAAATATAAGTAATTTTTTGCCTTGATTAAATGTGTAACTAGTTATTCCCATAAGTCTTGCTAATAGAAATTTATATTTCTTTCAATTAGAAATCAAATATTATCTCTAAGTCTCCATTCCACCCAGTTCTGCATCAATTGAAAGAATCTTTTCCACTTATGGTTTTGTTTGGAGTAAAGTAAGGAATCGTTTAGGAACTGACAAAGCAGAAAAGCTAGTTAAAATTTATCGACACTATAGAGCAGAACCAAAAGATTGGTGACATTTTTTGTATTTCTTTCTTTCATTAAAAACTGTTCATTTATAAGCAATTGTGCAGCAGCAATCAAAAAACAAAAACATTGTTAAGATTGAATTAATTATACATTATTATCTTATACTAAGTATTGAAATTGATTTATGTCAATTTTTAAACATTACACTTTATAATCATTTATTTGTTTAGGGCAACTGTTTCTTTAACTTTATTTTAAAATGAGTTTCTTTTTTCTTATTCAACAAAATTACAAATTCAAATGATTTCATTTTCATAAATAAATTACATCATAAAATTTGCTTGTCTTTGTCTGCTGAATTAATATTGTACTGTATACCATTAATGGTTCATCTTCTTTTCCAGCCTTCTATTTAAAAAAAAGTTAAGATTCATTTTAAATGAACTTTTTTCATCTTATTTATCAGATACTTATATATTTATATTTTCTCCAAAAATCTTCGGCTTTTTTTAAGTGAATTTATCCAAAAAAAAAACCATCCGGATTTTTTTAAAATGGATAAATCCGGCCAACCCTGACTCTTGCACATAACATATGGACAATGTCTCAGTAGGAATTACTGAGATGTAAAAGTAGCAACTACAGTTGAACCTCGTTATCCCGACACTCTAATGACCAAAGTGTCATAAGCGGAGCATCGCGGTAACCGGAGTTTAAAATATGTTTATAAAAACCTGCATTTTTAATTAATTTAAGACAATTTGAACTTCATAACTGTTCTTGCAGTTTTAAGCAACAAAACATTATTATTAAACAAAATAAACACAGAAACAAAAACAAAATTCAAAAGAATAAAAATCAGATTTACAATGACTTGTTTTTTTATTGTTACATGAAATATTGATGAATTAAGAATTGCTTAGCCCTAGATGAGCTTCCTACAATTCTTTTTTCAATATTATACAATGAATCGTAATCAATATTTGTTGTTTCAGATATGGATGTTAGATAATTTCTGATCGTTTCAATGCAATACAATGCTTCGGTTTTAGTCGGATGAAAAACGACGTTTAACAACAAGAAAGTGCTGCCTGACTAGAACAAAAAGACCGCGAGTAGACTGATACGTCTATCTGGAGCTTAAATCTTCATAGTGTGTTGGTTTATTTATTCAGACAAAGGATTGAAGCAAAATTTCTCATTTACCTCAGTGGGTATTTTAGACACCTTTGTGAAAAGTTTGGCTAAGACATTTCTTACTGTTTAATTTCAATGCTTATAAGATGGATTATGAAAAATGGACAATTTTCCTAAACCGTCGGGATATCCGGAGTTGAAAATTATTAAACGACGTAAAATCCGGAGTTTATTTATATTAAAATGATATACAGAAAATCGGGACTTTGAAAAACTGACGTGATAAGCAGAGTGATGTGAAAACTGGATGTTGGGATAACGAGGTCTGACTGTAGTGTGTTTGTTTACAAATTGCATCACTGGATGTGGCATAAATAAGGTAAATGCATGCATAAAATACTCTATATTTTGTATGAATTTCTATTTGATAAATACATTAGCAAATTCATATATACTTATTAAAATTAATAATTTTAGAAATAAAATGAAAAATATGTATGAAAGGGGGTTAAAATATAGAAAAGAATTTTAACCTATGCATGTTTAGGTCTAAAATTCGATACAAAGAAAGTATAAGCCTGCATTTTCTAAACAGGGTGCCTCTTATTTCGTGGTTCTGAATGTTATCCCCAAACAGACAAAACAAAGGAAGAATCTTATCTATTTATGCACAATCATACACTGTATAAAAATTCCAGTAACTATTGCATTAGGATAAAAATTTGCCGTTGATATATATTTACTAATATGTTTGTTTATTTTTCCAATGCACTCTTAATATGTTCATTGTATTGTGTTCTGTTGAGAATTAATTATATTGAGCCATGTAATTTTATAATCTAGAAAATTGCAGAAAAATAACTAAATGCTATCAATCAATAAATAAGTCTGTAAATAAAGAAATTTCTAGAAATTAGAAACTTGGCATTAAACATGAAGACAAATAGGAAAGCAGACAATTAATTCATTTGGCAGGTTAGTACTTGATTTTAACAACTAGTGTCAATGGGAAAAATCTATTTCATGTGATGTGTTGCTATCAGGGTTCATACAGAGTTGAGAAGAAAAAATCTAAGGAGTACCCAAAAAAATCCAAGGAGTCCAAAAAATTTTTAAGATTTGCCTTTTTTTTTTTTTTTTTTTTTTGTCGATGTTTTTATGTGCTGCATCGTTATGTGGCATGCACACTCCAATTTTTAATGCCCAATTTGGAGAGAAAAACATTTCAAAAACAAATTGTACTCTATTAGAATCTAATTGTTAGGGCTGAAATTGCACAGTATTCACAATATATTGATTGCTTATTGATTTCGTAAGTTTAAATACAAAATTGCCAATCTACTTTTTTATGCAGTGACCAATGGTCATGTCATGTCACAGGGGTGATTCCGAGAAAGAAAACAAAAAATCTGAAATTCACAGCAAATCTTATGAAAAGTTACACCAGAGAGGGGAGGGAAGAGGGGTAAATCCACTCCCGACACTAGCTAGGCGTTTTCTCCGTGGCTCTTTTGACGAAATTTGTGGGGGTTTTTCGCGATCTTTTGACAAAATTTGTCGATTTTTCGCGATCTTTCGACAAAATTTGTCGATTTTTCGCGATCTTTCGACAAAATTTGTCGATTTTTCGCGATCTTTCGACAAAATTTGTCGATTTTTTCGCGATCTTTCGACGAAATTTGCCGATTTTTTCGCGATCTTTCGACGAAATTTGCCGTTTTTTCGCGATCTTTCGACGAAATTTGCCGTTTTTTCGCGATCTTTCGACGAAATTTGCCGTTTTTCGCGATCTTTCGACGAAATTTGCCGTTTTTTTTTGCGATCTTTCGACGAAATTTGCCGGGTTTTTGCGATCTTTCGACGAAATTTGTGTGTTTTTTCGAGATCTTTTGATGAAATTTGTGGGGGGGTGGGGGGGTTGCGATTCTTTGACGAAATTTGCGTGTTTTTCGCGATCCTTTCAGGAAATTCAAGTGTTTTTCGCGATCCTTTGAGGAAATTCGCGTGTTTTTCGCGATCTTTAGAGGAAATTCGCGTGTTTTTTTGCGATCTTTTGAGGAAATCTGCTTTTTTTCTCGATCTTTAAGGAAGTTCGCGTTTTTTCTTGATCTTTGAGTAAAATCACGTTTTTTCGCTGTCTTTTTAAAAAATTCGCGTCTGTTTAAGAAATCCGAGTTTTCCCGCGATCTGTTGGAGAAATTCGCGTTTTTTCATGATCCTTTGACAAAACTTGACGGTACTTTTTTGGAACATATTTGCGAAAAACGCGATTTTTCCGAGATTCTTAGCTAAATGCCAAACATCGATAAAATTTAAAATAAAGGTGGCACGGTTTTCGACACGGCTAACAGTGTCGAAAAACGGACTTTACGGACCTAATAATTGAAAAACGGACCTAGTGGGAGACCTGCTAATAAGATTACTCTACCCAATGAATGTTGTGCTTCAGATGAATGACGTGCATAAAGGATTTACCGTGCGTTTTTCAATCACGATTTTTTCCCCCCTCGGCAGCAATATCACTTGCGTCCGAAGCCGCAATAAAATATAAGGAGTTTCTAAGTAGTGGTTTGCTTATCCAAGTAGTTCTAAGTACTACTTGGGAATGTTTTCATTTCTAAGGAGTTTCCAAGGAGTCTAAGGAGGCTGTGCGAACCCTGGTTGCTATACACGAAAGCTGAGATTTGCAGCTTAGATTCACAAATTTTTGCACAAAAGAAACACATGATTTGCAGAATGGCACTTGTTTTCCAAAGTAGTGTTAAAAGTAGCATCAGTTCTCACTACAAACTACTAATTTTTTGTATCGCGCTACACTACAAACTACCGTAGCAAAAGTAACGACTACTGTAGATTTGTTACCCGTAGCATACTATTTCCAACCCCTGACAATGGGAACGATGGATACAACTAATTGAAAATTTGCTTTTGCCTGAAGAAATGGATTTTAAGAAAACCTCTTAGCCATAGTCTATGAAAGGTTCAAGGGAGCGTCTGTTCTTCCCTATAGTATAGCTAGAAGATAGTTTAGGATGTCCAAAGAAAGGAGACAATCAACTTCAAAGGAAAGAGGAATTGGAGCTCCAGTGACTGCATTTCAAATCAGTATTACCACTGTTTCTACTAGAATCATTGAAAATTGTTGAATAACATTACGAGCATGATCAGTAATATTGCATTGGGCACCAACCTCAGGTTACTAAAAGAAAACTAAGCATGAAATGTGTTTGTGTGCATTGGGTTCCGAAACTCTTTATACTCGAACAGGAAGTTCATGTGATGGTTTGTTTGTAGTTGAAGGTGATGTTAGAGGAGGATGAAATTAATTTCTAATATGAAGAAACACCTTTGTGAGTACCATTTTCCATGATCAGAAATACTGGAGAAGAAGAGGTGATTTTGAAGTACCTATCAAAAAATGACTTTGAGAATGTTTTTGATGGAAAAATATGCATTGCATCAAATGGAAATTACTTTGAAAACGACCATCAAAATCCAGATGACGGGTACTTTGTTATAAAAAAAAAATTATGATTATTCTTTACTTGGACAATCCGCATAAAATCTGTGTTTATTCAAACATTAATAAAATTTCATTGCAAACAATGGCAATAGGGATTCTGATAGGATATTATCTATGAACTTAAAATTTTTTTTAACAAAGATATTTGAAATATCTGTGTTAGAAACTAAATATATAAATTATACAAAATTAGAAAAATGATTGCAAAAGCAGAAATAAGAAGACTAAAAATATTTAGAATTATAAAGAGTTATAACCTTTTCACCAGTTTCTAAATGTTTAACTTTGTCGACATCAAAGTTGAAAGTTCCATCTCTACTCTTTTGAAATAATTTTCCACTTCCATGACCTAAAAGCTCATGTAAACCAACATGAAGTTCAAAAGATTCAAAAGAATAATTTTTCAGTAACTCCTGAAAATAATAAAATTAAACAAAAGTAAAATTATTATTACAATTAACATATCACATAGCTGTAAATTTCAAAACTCAAGAATCAGGTGTACATGAATGGGAATATAAGAGCATACTGAAAAAAATTAGAAATAAGATTTATAATATAGATATGTATTTCATTTCCAGATTAGAAATCATCCATTAATTATGTCACATTTGATTTGGCGGGCAGAAGGGAGATTCTACACAATGTGATAGGAGTAAATGTTCTGAATGTGTCACATGGAATTACAGTCCTCTGTTATAAATAGGATAAAGGAACCAGTGGAACCTTGTAATAAATAAGTTCAAGCTCCAGTCATTCTGAATTATGACACTTCTAGAGGAAAATGTATGATCTTTAATTAAAAGCATGAAACTATTAATTATAGTGAGGTGTTTAATTTTATCCTTAAAACTTTACATACAAAAGTATAAGGGAAAAATGCAATGGAAGAAGGAAAAGAAACTACTTACTCTTCATTTATTTATTATTTGCAGATGAGGGGAAAAAAAAAAGAGGTGATCCTATTCTGAACTTTTTTAGAATTAGTTTCATCACATACTTGTACTTTTCGTGTAATTAGGTTTATTGCACACAAAATATCATTTGTTTTTTTTTTACAGAAGCTTTGAACTTTCATGCAGCAATAAAAAGCAACTGCATTTGTCAGAGGAAAGGTTATTGTTTAACTCTCATCTTCATCATTTTCAGCAACAGAATAGTTCCCTCTAAAATGGTATGATTTTTTATGGAGAATGGGAATAAAAAACATGCAAATTAATAAGCCTAAAAAAAAAGTGCAAACTAATAAGCTTAAAAAAAAAAGTCTTGAAAAATACCCTACAAGAGCAAAGAGACACTAAAATGCATAAGTCATCAACATGCAGGCTCTGGTTATAACTAATTTTAAAAGAAATCTGAAAAATTTAATACACAGACATTTTCGAACCGCAATTGAAAAAAATATGCATAATAATTGAAATTTATGAAAAATATAAATTGAATGTATGTTTTGTAGCATATAAGTACACTTTTAACTATGAATTTTGCATGTTTAAATATTTAATGAAAAGTAAAAGAAAAAAAAAAGTAGGCAATTTATATTTCTATAGACCAGAAATTTTTGTTGTTATTTAACATCAATGACATAATAGAGACACTACAAAGCTAACCAACATAAATTAATGCACATATATCTAAGTATAATGCTTACTTGATCACTTTTGTTCAGATAATTTGCATTCTCAAATATATAACTGGAACTGATAACATTTCCTAAAGACACATTTTTAAACCCTTCATTTTGTTTAATTTCTTCATCTAAATTAAGAAATTCAGAAAAAAAAAAATAAATATATACATAACAAACTTGTATATAAGTAACTTTATAACTACAATTAACTCTTTATTATCGGATGACACTCATGGAACCAGAAGTACGTCAGACAACCAGTCATCACATCAGATAACCAAAAGGGCAGACTCTCAGTAACTTTTTTCTAAGTATGCAATAGAAATATTATAATCGCAGAATTTTAATTTGAGCGGCTAATTGAAGCTGATCTCAAGCTGATGAATAATTTATTATTAATTACTTCATGGTATTATTATGGTAATGTGTAATTATTTTATATTCATGCATTATTTGTATACCATGTGTTTTTTCCACCTGTCCTATTAATTTTTTTACAACAGGAAAGTCAGTAGTTTTGAAAGTTACACAACAGTTATCTTTATTCAGGCTTGACATATACCAGGAATATTTTATGGGGCTTTCTGACTGGATTTACAATGATCAAGAGGTCACACTTACCATACCACATCACATAATTTTATAGGAAGTCACAAACAGTTGGGGCAAAGCCTTTTTTTGACTGCATGGATCAGAATCTCAGGGAAGTAATGCTGACACAATATTCCTTATAAGCTAAAGCTCCGATAGAAGGCTAGCTGCATCACCTTTGTAAAGAGGCGTAATTTATCTAACGAGAGTTAGTAAGTACATAAAATGAATTAAACGAAGAATTACTTAATTATATAGACCTAAATGGGTCAAGACAATATTAATTAGATTATGACGGTTGTAATAGTCAGCAATTAGAAACTTGGGATCCTAAATCTTGTAGATTCTCGAGACCACACATTTTTACTTCAGAGTCTCCCAGCTGCTGACAATGATGATCTGAATTATCAGGTATTTTCTTACTATTTAATAAACAAGAAATATGTTTAAAGTTTATCCAAGTATCAGAGCTCGGTCAGTAAATTGGAGGTGTTCATTTTAACAAGATGTATTTAAAAGGTGGTAATAATAAAATTAATATCAAATTCATGCTAAAAGGTAAAAATAATGAATAATTCCTTTTCAAATTATAAATGTAATGTTAATGAATATTTTTGTAATTCAAAGTATGATTTTCTAATAATTAATGTGACACATGTGAGAGTCGGTAGGAAATCTCTTAAGTGTAGTAATATGTTAATTAAATTTAACTAATTTATTTCTTTTACCTGTAAATGTATTTCACATATGTAAAGAATTTTTATGTTATTTTAATTCCTGCATTTTTTTCATTTACCATTCTGTGTTTTAGCTTACTTAATTGTGCCATTGTTGAGTCTTGAAATAATTCCTTAACTTTTAAATATTAAAAGTACCAAAAAGTTTAATATCTGAAAGTACCCTTAAGAATCTTAAAAAGTACACCTTTTCAAAAGCAGTACTCTGCTTATTTTTAAACCTGGGGAAAACTCTGATATTGATATACTAAACACTTATTCATATTAGTATCATATGACATACTTACAATTTGGAATGTTAATTCCAGCAGGAATGCTGCTGCAACCAAATGTCAAAATATCCAACGATGTAAAGTCAGGGCGTAAAAATTTATCTTTTTCATATTCAGCAGGCCAAGGCAGCAAAGGAAGAAATTCAGAAGCAGCATTTACCAAATCTGCAAATTTTACACTCATGGGCTTGTTGACTAAAGCTACAAAGCCTATCGATAAAAAAAAAAAAAAAAAAAAAAAAGAAAGAAAACAATATATATTCCATAGTAAATATCATTTCTACATAACATATTCACTTATACAGACAAATATTATGTGCTTGTCCTAGCAGTTGATCAGACTGTAGGGCCGCGATTCATAATTTCATTAGTACTTCACAGGGTGCATGAGCATTAATAGAAGAAAAAAATTCTTAAACAGCAACAAATTTATTCACCAGAAAGAACAAAGGTTAGTAAAACTGAATGTCAAAGTTTCATATAAAACAAGCAGTCTTGCTATAAAAACAGATGAACAGACATCAACAACGACAAACTCAGCACTAGAAATACCATAATAAAAATGAAGGTTAGCAGGTTTCATGGTTGAAGATGAGATAAAAACTTCTATACCAGATAGCATCAATGATTAATATCACCATCAGAAGCACCTTTTCTTCAGATGTAAGGTTAGTTGGGGTAACTGGGCCATAGGCTATTTTATAAAAAACTGTTGATGTTTTTTAAGTTTTAGCTTTTGTGAACAATGCACCTTAATCTCTACTTCCTAAAACAATGTGTGTCAACTCAATCATAACTCTCACTTTGCTGTGATAGGTTGTCAAAAATTTAGGTTTCTTTTTTTAAAAACAACGTCCATTTGGTTGAACTTCCATGGCTTTTTATTAAAATACGGTAAGTACTTTTATTAAACAATATTTTTTTTAAAGATTAGGCATATAGCTACATTAATATTATTAGGTATCTATACATATTTACTTCAAGTTTCAAATGTAAGCCCGGTGTCCCAGTCACCCGATAAATTTTTCAAGAATGGGGTAACTGGACCATGCTGGATCCAGTTACCACAATAGTTATAAATATTATTTTTGAGTTTCTCTGACTATGAGAAGTAAATTTCTCCATTGTTTTTTGCTCATAATAAAGAAAATTATAGAATACCATATTAAAATTACGTAATAAAAATTTAAAAAAGCATATTGGGTGGTATCAGACCAAATTTCTTGACCCCTTGAGAGGCAGTGATGCGGTGACCTTTATTAAGTACGCGGAAATATACTTTTACTTGTTTTAAAATATATTCTCTTGTAAATACTTCTGTCATTAAATAATTTCAACATTTTACGAATGCAAGTACCTTGCCCCTGAAAGCGAGACAGGCAAACCTTGAAATTGTACGATATACAGGGGTCGTATTCTACAGGGAAACTTTTATTATTCCTACCACTATTTTGAAAATAATATCTTCATCGCACCTTTCTTTAGAATATGTTAAATAAAATTATCATGAAGGTAATTTATTAAGGGTTCTGGTAGGAATAATAAAATTTTCCCTATATAATGCGAGCCCTGGATACAGATAAAGTACTTAAGTACTTTACATAGCCGTTTGTTCATAGATTTATGTTGCTATTTTTTCCTTAAAATACCCATGTGACTTTTATACTTATTACCTATACTAAAGTACATAAGTACTTACTTAAATTTTATGTTTTTGGTATAAGTAAATCTAATCTTTTTACTTTTAGTGCTTTTTTTAAACACATTGACAGCAAAGGTTTCTCTTACAACACTCTTTATTCACATATAATTTACATGATCCCCCTGGTTTAATTTTTTTAAAGTTGTTTACACTTTTTCAAACAGGACCTGATATCCCATATGAAAACAAATAAACACGTGTGGAACATAGACCCTCCTGGTCCACTTACCCCATTTTTATGGGGCAACTGGACCCATGAGGAAAGAAAGAAGAAATATGCATATTTTTATATTTTTAAATATTAAAATGTAATTTTGAGCATTTCTGTCTGATAGAGGGAACCTAACTGAACACATTTACAGAAGTTCAGACTTTAATTCAAATGAACATTAGCTTTTTGAAGCTGAATTGTCAGAAGCTCCAGAGTCACATTGTAAAATCATGGCCCAGTTGCCCCAACTAACCTTATTGCACAAACAAACACAACATCAAAAGCTATTACTTTTACTCATGTTTTGTCATCAGGAAATACAATGGTAGATTTTTTGAACATTGAATAGAACAACATGAAGAAGTTAAAGTTAAAATCAATGAAATTGATAGGCTAGAAATTTTTTTTCTTAAAAGTCTCCTATTTCATAAAATAGTTGCCTATTTGACAGAAATAGTTTCTTTTCAGCCCTTTTTCACCTCAAAAAGTTGCGTTAGTCTCCTGGAGCTGAAAATAGTAGCAAAAAGTAGCATTTTAGTAGCAAATGGCAGCCCTGCTATTAAAGATCGCAATACAAAAATTATTTATGTCATAAATGAGCCCTGGATATTTAAAGACATCACTAAAAATAAAATTTTGTCGAAAGTCCTTTCTAAAACATTGCGTTTTATCACTTAAATTAGAAACCTCATATAACCCCTCAGGTGAACGAGAGGGTTAAATGTTAGATGTTGAGCAGAGACACTGCAAAAACTAACTGGAAAAATATAGGAACAATTTTTGAAAATCATGCACTTAATTTTACATATTTATAAACTTAAATCAACATTGTTCTGTTCTCATTTGGTCCACAATAAATCGACAGATTAATATATTAATACTCTTTTAATTTTCCCCTTTGCATGTGCTATAAGGCCTTCTTTCGTGCCAATTTTCAAGGTTGTAAGTCAAAAAGAAATATTTCTATAAGTTTTACTCTAAAAACCTATAGGGTACATCTAGTTGACCTAGAACGTTGGCATGAAGGAAGGTCTGATAGCACATATAAAGGGGAAAAAAAGAAAAAAAAAAAAAAAAAAAATTCAACTATTTATAAATCTATGTCAACATGACAAACTCATTTATTTTATAATCTGCACTAACAAATTAACACATAATGGAACTTTTTGTAATTGTAATATAACATAACAGTACAGAATCCCCAGACAATCACACTTGTCCCAATTTTTTCTTATATAGCTTTTTTTTTATATATATACCTGAAAGCAACCAGGTTCTAGAGAGGGTTGTCAACTACTTTTGCAGTCACATTATTACTTAAAACATATATTAAAATTATTTCCAATACCTTCAAATTCAGCCCTCATACCAGTTGGGTCTCTGTAAGTCTCTATAAATCCTATATACCTACAGATTTAAAAAAGCAATATATTTTTTAAGATAAAAAGGTAAATAAACAAGAAAAAGAAATATTTTGCTAAAATAGTAACATTTAAAATTTTTAAATTCACTGTGAATGGTTAATACATACACTATATGGCCATTAATGACCGTCAACTTTCAATTTTAGACATTTTGTCGAATATTTAGAAATATACTTGACAGATTCTTCTGGAATTTCAGGATTAAAAAGAACAGGTATGACCTCATATTTAGCAATGTCGATTTGATAAGGGGAGCAATTAGGGGGCGAACAAAAAATCAAAGAAAAAAAAATAATACTTGGGATCACCCTGTAAAATAAAATGCATGAAATGATTTATCGCTACTGAATATAAATAGACATTGTGCAATATGTGTATTCTTTTTTGTAAGAATAGCATGTATATTCATAGAAATATAGAGATTTATTTAAAAAATTAAAAAAATTCTTGCATGTTTTTTGCTTATAATACGCAAGGTTTTCAACCAAATTTAACGCCGGTTTAAGAAAATTTGACAAAATATAGTAGAAACAATATAGTGCAATTGGAATATAAATATATTAAATATTTTAAGAAATATGAGCAGTTGTATGAAATAATTTTTATCTGCGCATGCGCAAACGATAACAAGGATTATTTTACATAATTTAATAGTCAACTCTATGGAGCAACTTATTAAAAAAAATTTAGTCAAATATCGTAAAAATTCAGAAAGATATCGGCGTTAGAGTGAGCAAATTTTTAGTTGTTCTCTAAAAGCAGCTGAATGATAAGGGATTTTCCACAAATTGTCATTTTTAATTTAAATTTTTTTTTTTGATGCTTTAGTTCTTGGATAACCACCAGAACGAGCCTATACCATGATCAAAAGAAGTATCGAAATCGAAGCATTTTTTTCCAAATCTACTCGTTGATAGTCACTAAATACTAACTTTTTTCTGAAAGTCAGTTAATAAAAAAATGACAATTTGTGTAAAATCCCTTATCATTCAGCTGCTTTTAGAGAACAACTAAAAAATTGCTCACTCTAACGCTGATACCTTTCTGAATTTTTACGATATTTGACTAGATTTTTTTTAATAAGTTGCTCGATAGAGTTGACTATTAAATTATGTAAAATGATCCTTGTTATCGTTCGTGCATGCGCATATAAAAATTATTTCATACAACTGCTCATATTTCCTAAAATATTTAATACATTTATATTCCAATGGCACTATATTGTTTCTAATATATTTTGTCAATTTTTATGAAACCGGCGTTAAATTTGGTTGAAAACCCTGCATTTTATAAGCAAAAAACATGCAAGAACTTTTTTATTTTTTTAAATAAATCGCTATATCTCTATGAATATACGTGCTATTCTTACACAAAAGAATACACATATTGCACAGTGTCTGTTTATTTATATTCAGTAGCGATAGATCATTTCGTGCATTTTATTTTACAGGGTGATCCCAAGTATTTTTTTTTATTTTTTGGTGCCCCCCCCCCTAATTGCCCCCCTTATCAAATCGACATTGCCAAATATGAGGTCATACCTGTTCTTTTTAATCCTGAAATTCCAGAAGAATCTGTCAAGTACATTTCTATATATTCAACAAAATGTCTAAAATTGAAAGTCGACGGTCATTAATGGCCATATGGTGTATAGTTATCTATTACAGAAAAACTTAAAGGATGGAAAAACAGACACATGCACCTGTCCTATTTCTTACTTTAAAGATAGTAGATATAATTTTTTACTTTTAAGTTGAACAGTTAATACTTAATTATCAGATGCCCTTCTATAAGAAATAATATTAAGGTACTTTCTAGCAACTGCAGCAGACCAATGAGCATTATGTATGTACACATACTATATGTCCAAGAATCTCAGTGGACAATCCAATTGGACAAATGAGGTATCATCATACCATTCTCACTCCAAATTTCACTGGAGATAAAACACAACAAAAAGATAAAAATAGAGAATGAAAAGTCAGTCAAAATTAGGTCATTTTGTCACAAATGTAGTAACATAATTTAGTTCTGATGAATATTTTTATCATTATTATTATTATTATTTTTAACATTGTCATCACTGGAAGTATAATCAATTAACTCCCTTTAATCTGCAAAACTTTTAATACACAGTATACAATTGGTCACAGCTACCAGAAGCCAATGTTTACTTAGGTTCACTCTATCAAACAAAAATTTTCAAAATTGTATCTTAATGTAAGAAAGAAAAAAAAATATATATTTCCTCTTTCCCTTTCCAAGGGCCCAGTTGCCCCATACAAATGGGTCAAGAGGACCAGGTAGGTCTGTATTCAACACTCATTCATTTTGCTTAAGCTGAGGGTACCAGGGAATGTTTCAAAAAGAGTAAATAGCTTCAAAAAAATTAAGACAGACAGATCATGTAAATTATATATCAACTAAGTAGTGTTGTAAGGGAAACCTTTTCTGTCAAGGTACTTAAAAAAGCACCAAATGCATAATTATGTTTATTTATACAAAAAAAATAATTGAGTAAGTACTTACAGAGGTCTGTCCAGACTTTTCTCACAGGGTCCTGTGTTTGTGAAATTGTGAAGTTTTTCTTATTTTTGTGAAAACTCTAGTCAAAATTTTGTGAATTTTAAATTGTCGATGTCTTCATGTTCTATCCTTCATATATAAAAAGCTAAGTAACATGCTCTTTGGTGAATTCAATTGCTTACTTACAGGCCAGATTTTATTTTTAAATGACTAAATTTGTGAAAAGTTCAATTTGAAGGTGAAAAAATGCTGTAAAAGGTCTATTTAAGAGACAAATAATTTTGTGCAGGGTCCTGTTTTGGGACAAAATGTTTTGTGAAGGGTCCTGTTAGGGGATAAAAAAATTTGAGAAGGGTCCTGTTTTAAGATAAATTATTTTGTGAAGAGTCCTTTAAAGGACCTAAAAATTTCCTAAACATATCCCTGCATGTACCTTAGTATAAGTAATAAGTATAAAAGTTGCATGGGTATTTTAGGAGGAAAAAAATGAACAAGGAAAACCTGTGAACAAATGGGTAAGTATCTCATTCTTGTTTTTATTTAACTCAATGAATGTTCAATAGACTGATAAATCTGTAGAGAATATAACTCATGTTTTTATATCAAACAGAACTATTTTTTATTGATTTTGAAAATTTTCTAATAATGTTACTTTGTCTTACATACGCCTCGCCTCTTCAGCTATATCGTGAAATTTCATGGTTTGGCTATGTTACTTAATAAATTTGATTTGATATCCGGCAATATGCTTTTTTTTAAATTTCATTACCATATTATCCTATTAATCTGCCCCCAAACCATTTTGTAAACAAATTTGAAAACTTCAAAAATTCCCGAGAAAGCAGCTCCTACCCCTCAACAAATTCCACCCCACATGTCAAAATCAATACCAAGAATTTTATCGCCAAGTATTTTTTTCGCTGCATCAGAAAGACCCCGCTTCTTTCAAACTACAGTATCCCCTTCCAGTGATTATCTGTCTTTCGTTAATAACTATTCCAGTATATCCCTATACATTCTTCAGTTTCAACTACAAATTTCACTCTCTGTTTGTTACTGAATAATGAATGCTGTTATCACCCATGTTTTAATTCTGTTGCTGCTATTGGTCTAGACATATCACGGCATATCTAGATATGCCAAGGCATTGATATAATTTAATATCAAACATGAACAAATAAAATATGTGCTGATTATTCTGGACTCCGTAGCATTACTTATTATACCTTAGCAGCTGAAAAGCTCCGCTGGAGAACAATCAATTTTTTTACTGATATACGGGTGTGAAAGGATAAAAATAAATCTCTCATGAGCCAAGAAGTAAGCACCATTATATTTATAACATAAACAAACTGGTTTGTTCATGCTATGCTAGATTATTTAAGAATTAAATTATACACAACAAAGGATTATAATAAATCTAGAATTATATTTAAATCATAAAGTTTAATTAAGTTTCTCCAGAATGACAGTTATTAATTTCAGATTAATAAATCAAAGCAAATGTGTTTAGAATATAAAGTTAAATTAGAGTCAAAATAAAAGCACCAATCAAGAAAGAAAAAAACCTCCCACTTTGATACTTCTGCCCTATGCTTGAAAAAGTTAAAGGTAGCTTATGAAAAGCAGAGTGCAGGTGGAAAAAATAGACAGATTATGATGTGATCCTTGTTTCAATTGCACGAATTAGAGAGCTTTTGCTCCTACCAGCTCCCAAGTCACTGGGCCTGACTACATGTGGGATCATGTAATATTAATGAAAATAAAGTCAGATTTATGACAAAACTGCCTCAGCTTCTTTTAATACCACGATTATAATCACATAATATGAAGTATAAGCAGATTCATTTCATGTATATAATGAAAAATAATGAAATTTAACACATCTTCGTATACTAATATATATTTTTTAAAATAACAAAAAACCTGAAGGCTAATTCCATGCGTAGTTTCATTACATATATAATAAAGAAAATACAATTTTTTTTTTCTTAAATCTCTAACTCAAATATAAAAAATGCTTTAGCATTTTTAAAATAGGAAAGTGATGAAAATATGAATATGGAGAAAAAGACATTTAATTTGAATGGGTAATTGCGCTGGGTGTATTAACAAAATTTACAATATCTTGCAATATAATTGCCATATAGGCAAAAATGAGGTATCAAAATATTCACAATTAAACAAGCTTTCATTTAATGTTTAAAAAAAAGAAAATACACTTTTTGTGCAATTTTGAGGTAAACTGTCCCCCCTCCCCTTAAATACTGATAATCTCTACTGAATTTTTTTTAAATTCTAAAATAAGGTATTTATATAATTTTCTTTATTGCAAACAAAAAACAATGGAGAAATTAATTTTCTATAGTAAGAGCAACTACAAAAATTTTACTTGTAACTGTTGGGGTAACTGCATCATACAGGGACCAGTAACCCCAATCTCAAAAAATTTATGGAGCAACTGGAACAATGGCATTACATGTGAAACGTGAAGTAACTATGCAATAGATACCTAATAATATTAATGTATTTATGCCTAATCTTTAAAAAAAATAAATAAATAAAGAGTTGTTTAATAAAAGTATTTACTGTATTTTGATAAAGAGTCAAGGAAATTCACCCAAATAACCAAATTTTATAGGGGAAAAAAAAAAAAAAAAAAAAAAAAGAAGAAGAAGACTACTAAAGACTAAATACAGACTATAAAGAAATAAAGACTAAAACATAATTAAAGGCAAGACAGTTTATAGCAGCAATTAAAATTAACAGTGAAGTGAATCATATTAAAATGACTCTTAATGACTTTTTGAATGGCCAAAAGTGTAAAATTAATGTTACAATACAAAAAGAAATGGAAATACATATCGAGAATGATGATCAGATACAAAAAACCATAAAAGAACTTAAAGATATTTTTGACAAAAGAATAGAAATATAAATTACGTTTCAATTGCAGGTCCTTTATCTTTGATCCAGTAACGTGATCCTTCTTTATGATAATCAACAGAACCAATATGAAAACTACGAATATAATTTTCAATCATTTTTACTTCATCTTCATTTGCTGCATATTCCTAAAAACGTTTTTAATAAATTAAAGAAAATAGATAAAAAATAAATATATCATTTTACTGAAATGAATACATATCTGGCAACACGTCAATTTTGAAAAGTGCACAATTTTTATGAAATATTTTTAACACACTTCCTCTATGACCATAGTCTTTCCTGACGACTGTCATAGAGGAGACAAACATTGATCATTGTAATTTTTTAATGTTTATTTAGTTTTAATTTATTTTTTATACATCATTCAGTAATTTTGTGATTTTTATTTTCACATTAATATTGCACAATGGTATATTTTGAATAGCCCACATGCAGGGGTTCAGAAAATGTTTCTACTCCCAACATTTCCCCCAATCCACATGAAAATTTTCCCAAAATTTTACGGTATGTTATAGGTAAATGCTGTATTATCGTAGGTATACAAAATTTATTTTTCCAATATTTTTCAACTTATGTGCGAGTATATATATAGCAGGGGTGATTCTGGGTGAAAAAAAAAATTTCTGAAATTCACAAAAAACTTTAGGAAAAGTTACAGCATAGTGGAAGAAGGGGGGGGGGGGGATTCCACTCCCAGGACTAACTATGTTTTTTGACTTTTGACGAAGTTTGAGTTCTGTAGCGATCTTTTGACGAGTTCTGCGGTTATTTCGCCTTCCTCTTGATGAAGTTCGCGGTTGTTTTGCCATCTTTTGATGAAATTCGCAGTAGTTTTGCGATCGTTTGACGAAATTTGCAGTTCTTTCGTGATCTTTTTGACAAAATTTGCAGGGTTTTTTGCGATCTTTTAATGAAATTTGTGTTATTTCACCCTTTTTGACGAAATATGTGGTTGTTTTGCGCTCTTTTGACCAAATTCATGGTTATTTTGCCATGTTTTGAGAAAATCGCGGTCATTTTGCCCCTTTTGACGAAATTTGCAGTTGTTTCACATTCTTTTAACGAAATGCGCAGTTGTTTTGCGATCGTTTGAAGAAATTGCAGTTGTTTCGCAAACTCTTGTCAAAATTTGTGTTTTTTTCGATCTTTTGACAAAATGTGCGTTTATTTCGGGATAATTTGATGAAATTCGCTGTTATTTCGTCATGTTTTGACAAAAACCGTGGTTATTTCGCCCCTTAGACGAAATTTGTGGTTGTCTTGCGATCATTTGACGAAATTCGCGGTTGTTTTGCAATTGTTTGATGAAATTTGCAGTTGTTTCATGATCGTTTGACGAAATTGCAGCTGTTTCACGATCTTTTGTCAAAATTTGCGGTTCTTTGGCGATCTTTTGCCAAAATTTGCTGTTCTTTCACGATCTTTTGACAAAATGTGCGGGTTTTTTTGTGATCATTTGATGAAATGTGTGTTTATTTAGCAATCTTTTGACAAAATTTGCATTTATTGTGCGGTCTGTTGATGAAATTAGCGTTTATTTCGCGATCTTGTGACAAAATTCGCATTTTTCCCACAGTTCTTGGACAAAATTCGCGTTTTTCCCGCAGTTCTTGGACAAAATTCGCGATATTTTTAAGTCCGAATTTTCAGACTGATGAACGATTTTTTTTTAATTTTCGTAAAATGCAGAACAGAATCACCCCTGATATACGGTACATATTACTCTGAGATCGATTTTGTGAAAGTCACCGTACGGATCTTTTTATTTATAGTGAAATTTTTCTATCTCATGGAATTATGGAATTTGTTGTTAAAATCGAAATCAATTGTATATGTTTCTGCAAAATTTTCCTAAGTGGTTAAAATTTCCCCCGATCCTAGATTGCTGGATCGGACATATTCTGCACCCCTGCCTACATGTACCGAAAATAAAAAATATCCATCAAGTAAAGAATATCGGTCTGGATGGCTGGCATTGAATTACATTATCATTGACATGTATTTACTGTTAAATAACTGTATGCAGGAAATTTTTCTTTTGAGAGAAGTTTAATTGCACGTAACGCTAAAGAGACTTTTAGTGATCTTACGTGTTTGTTAGTGCTATCCTTATTTTTTTTTTTTCAAAATGATTTTGTGAATGTCAACAAAAAGAAATTTTGTATGAGAAAAATAAAGAAAAAGGGGGAAAATAAATAATAAAACAGAGGAATAGAAATTGGATGGGCTGGGAGAGCAAATTATTGGGTGGGCTCGAGCCCTATGGGCCCATATAAGTTGGCACCACTGATTTTATATCTTTTGGTGTGAGAAAAAAAAAAAAAAAAAAACCACTGATATTTAATGGTAAAAATAGTTGCTATAACTGCCATGGGAAATGAAGGGGGGGGGGGGCGATATTTCTCACGACTGTGTACTTCTCCCTCCTCCCAATCACTGTATAACAAATATAAAATATATCTCACATGAAAAAAACGATTACTTTATTTTTGCTTTAAAAAATCGATTTCACAGACAGCTGTCAACTATTAGTATGCTCAAATGATTTCAGATAAAATGACATGATAATGTAAAATTTTTAATTAATATATCTTTATTAATTTCAGTCAGAAAGAAAATTAAATATTTGGATTTGTTGTTAATATGCATAGATGTGTTAATTTCAAGTTGATAAATGCAATATTAAAAAAAAATTCTATTGAGCTGGAAAATACTCCACTCTCTTTAGTTATGTGTTGTTTGAAATAATTTTCGGGTCCCACTGGAAGAAGAATTCTCATTGGCTGCGAAAATGCTAGATGTCTGGTCTCCTCTGATTGAGAATGAATTCTGCAGTTTGATAAAAATCTATACTTTAGTTGAATTATGAATACTTTTCCATTCTTTTAAATGGGGTTTTTAATTAATAAATCAACTAATTATTAGAATTTTTAAATTCTGAGTCTCAGGTGCATCAGGAGAGACATTGGGCTACCCTCACAAAAATTTTCAGCCTTGTACATGCCACAGATTTTAACAAGCCACCACACACAAACAGACAGTGAAACTTTCTTTTATTAGTATAGATGCATTATTACATTCATAGAAAATATATACAAAGTATAATCAGTAGGAATTTTATGTTGTTTTTCTGCATTAAATATCTAGAAAGTATTTAGTTATTAATACCCAAAATCAGCTCGCTCTTCAATGCAAACTTTAGAGGGGTTAGAAAGAGAAAGAGTACAACATAAAATAGCAAAAACATGCTTATTGCATAAGGGGCAATAATAGGCATATTTCTCCAAGAGATTGCTGTTATTATTTGAAATTTTATATTCCACTTTGCAGTAAGGCATTTCATGAAGTTTTGAAACAGCAGCATGCTACGATTAATTATATATGCTATTATTTTTTATGTCACATCTAAAACAGTGCTTCTAAATTAATACAATAATGGTACATTTATTAAACACCAAAAACAAAAGTCTGCTGCAGATACGATTTGCTCAATAAATATTTATAATTTTAACTATAAATAACATCAAAAATGACAACAATACAACAAAATATGAAAATTAAAGCATAAATTTACAAATAAAAATTACCTTGGCAGACTGTAAATATTTGTTGCACATCTTCAATAGTTTGCTATAATCCCCCCTGGTAATGATAAATTTATGACCATTGACAGTATGTGCAGATACCACATCTTTTTCTTCTTCATCATCTAACAATAAAAAAAATCATTGCTTTCAATATAATGAGAAAGCAAGTAAAATAAGAAAAATAGCAGTTATAAATTTAGATAACATATTAACCCTCTGGCATAGAATTTACCAGAGCAAACAACTTTAAAAAAAAAATTCATTTAGTAATAAGAATCATAATTTTTAACAATCTATGTCAATTTTTTTCAGAATTTTATTGAAACAGGATCAGATTTTCTGAATTTAAATCAATACATGCATTTAAATTTACGCAAAAGAAACACTAACACACTCTGCAAAGAACATTCAAGGGTTATGTGGTATCTTAATTAGGGCTGGATTATTTATCAATATATCGACAAATATTGATATTTTTTAAATGTTGCAATAACAATATCTAAACCTTGACTCCATTGATATATCAAAATAAAATAACAATGTTTTGAGCTCACTGGAATTTTGAACATGAGCCTCGAAAAAAGAGCGTAGAATATCTCAAAACCAAATAAAATAATGCTTTGCGTACACCGCCACAGCCCCGAAAAGCATAACCCAATATTCCATTACAATGCTTTCTCCCTCTATCCTCTCCAAAACTGAAAATCTACCTCGATTATCTTTCTTTACGTTGATTATCTCTAGACCTATTCCAATTATTCCAATCTTCCCTCGGTGAACTGCCTGTCTGCGTAATACTGAATAACACATATCGTACTTCTCTTCTCTCGCCCTCTCGCCGTTATGACTGATCCACACACATTGATATAACTACAGCTATTGATATGTCATGAATAACCAAACGAGCTCTGATTATTGCTGAGTTCCAGTTGATACAGAATAGCTGGTTATCATTGAGTACTTAGCCGAACAGCTGGGATGATCCGCTTGCGAGCAACCAATTAGAGTCCGCTAATTGTAAACTTTACTTTCTTTCTCTAGTCAAGTTGGGGGAAAAGTCAAGGACAAAGCAGTCGTTCACTGTGATGATTCGTTGCTTTTAAAAAGAACTTCCTAGACTCTAATGTCTACTCTGCTACTGAATACAATGCGTATTCATATTGTGTATTGATATTCTTTCTTTAGTGTCGTTTGTTGTATTTTCATTAGGGCGAAGTTTTCTCTCATGAATTTAACATATCCTGTCTTGCATTTTAGCTTAAAAGGCATATTTATCAAAAAATAAATATAAATTAGTATAAAACTATTCCGAAATTTGATTGGAATATTTATATTTAAAAAAAAAAAAAAAAAAAAAAAAGGTTTCGATGTTGTTTTCTTGTAGTAAATAAGTAAGAAAATATGAATACAGTGAATGTTTTCGATTAAGAATCCATTCATTCCTTAGAGAAAAATTGAAAAGCAACATGTCTGCTGTATTTATCATCCCCTGAAACCTACTTAATTACAAGCATATTAGCATGATATGTGGAATTAAATTAATTTTAGTTTTTTCCCTGCTTTTACTTATTTTAATTATATTAAAATCGTCACTCCCTAAATTTAAGAATATTTTATTTTAATTTTTTTTTTACAATATTCTCAGTTATACGCAGTATAACTCAGTTATAACTTATTAAATAGTTAAAATGTTATTAATAAATAATCCATAAAGTAGGAAGAGAAGAAAACACACTATTTTTAAAGAAAAATATAATGCAACAAATGGTATAAGTGCAAATAAATATCAAACATTGGTTTCTTCCCCTAAAATATTTTTATTTTGCATAGATAAGTATACATATTTTAATGATGCGGTGTGAACATATATAGGTATAAAACATTGATTCGTAGCTTTCTACATCTGTTGGTACTTAAATTGCTGCTACTGTACTATTTTTGTTTTCGAAATTAGCAATATTTCTATTCTTACACAGTTTAAGGTAGTTTAGAGTAACACAGTTTAAGGTAGCACAGGCCGACATTTCCAGGCCCGACTCATAAAAAAAATTTGGCCCAGCCAGACCCGATACAAAAATTAAAAGTTCGGCCCGAGCCCGCCCCGGCCCGGAAAAAAGTTAAAATCTCGGCCCGGCCCGAAAAAAAATTTGTCTCATACGAGGAGTTCTGACCAAAAATATTTATCTTAAGGTTTTTTTCGTGTTTATAATCTTCATTTTTAGAGAAGTACCGCAGGGTGGATATTTATTTTTTAATGAATCTCTATTTCGTGTATGCAAATGTGTTAGATATCATTAATATTGTTAATCCATATTCCATGTATTGAAGTGTTAAAAATCTGAAAAATACTATACAGTAAAATCTTCTAAGACGGAATTGCATAGAAAAAAAATGAGCTATAGACAAGTTCCCTTCTTAGCAAGAGTAAATGTTTTATATATTCTTTTCTTACGTATTAGTATATTAATTTTGCATGGATAAACACGTTTTTCAGTTTAAAACAGGGTTTCGTTATAGGCAGATTCTTTTTCACACGTTTTACTATATTTTAATTCAGCTATATTTTAATAAGCAAAGAAATCTACTATTCTTTAAAAAGAATAAATTTTAATGTTTAAGTGTAAAATAATGGCTATTTAAAAATGTATACATTTTTTGCAAAAAGTTTTGGGCCAGGCCTAATTTTACTGACCTTTAAATAGACCAGACCACGCTGAGACGATGATTTTCATACGGGCCGGGTCAAAACTAGAAATGGAAATTTCGGGCCGTGAAGATTAGGAATGAAACCAGTCCCGGCTCTGTACAGAAAAAAAGTTAGGCCCGGCCCGTCCCGAGCTTTCAGAAATAGATATGGCCCGGGCCCGGCCCTGCCCAAAAAGAGTGGAGGGAGACCAGGCCCGAGCCTTCAGAGAGAAGTATGGCCCGGGCCCGGCCCAAGTGCCATAAACGAAAATAGGCCCGGTCCACGGGCAGTACCGGGCTTCGGGCCACGGGCTGGACCATGCAGATCTCTACAGTAGTTATCGCGATATATCAGTAATATCGATATTAACTCGTTGATATATTGCGATATTAAATTTCTGATATCGTCCAGCCCTAATCTTAATAAGGCTAATGTATTCCTTTAACTTTCATGATAGCAATGTACGTTAACTTTCATGATAGCAATGTACGTTAAGTTCATTTTAATTTATCACAGCTTTTCCACTGCTTTTTACAATGCAATATTCTTTTAATGCAGTTTTGAAAAGATAAAATTTATCATAGCTGATGGATTTATGCTGAAAAAAGAGAAGGCAAAGAAAAGAGGCAAAAAGATTTAAAAAAGAGGCAAAGAAAATTAATCTGTAGAACATTACAAACATAAATCACAAGCTGGGGACCAGTCATGCAATTTTTTGCTGCATACTGGTTGAAAACGACACTGATTAAAAATATATCATGCTTTTGTAGAATTAAGATGAGAACGTTTTCATTCAAATTCGTGGCCTCACGTTTGGCGCCAACTGTCGGCTAGCTCGAATTAAACAAAGACAGATTTCGCATATTATTTAAAAATATGAATTTCCTGGGGCGATAACTTTTTAAATACTTTTATTTCTTCTTAGCAAGATGACACATAACAAATGGAGCGTCACATAACACTTATACACAAAAACAAATGGCGGTAATATAACTTTTTACATGCTTCAGTTAGCATACCTCAAAAACAGAACAGAACAACATTTCTTATTCGGCAAAGCTCACGCAAGCCAGCCACGTGATGTTGGTAAAGCCTATTTTTTGGAACGGGTAGACCGCATTATATCATTTCAAAAAATAATTTAAATATAAGCATTTTTAGAAGAAATGAAAGCATTTCAAATGAATTATCAAAATTGTTGGAACCATTTAAAAGTTATATTAATGAGTTAAATACTATCCTTTTCCTGAAAGTAATAATAAAACAAAAGTGATTAGGTGATATAACGTAGCAAATTATTAATAAGTAACCAAACTGACTAAAGACCCCCCACGAAGGGCACTCCCCCCCTCGGGCCTATATCCCTAGTGTAGATAATCGGCCGTCAAAAAAAAAAAAGTCAACCAAACTGACTAATTTATCCATTAAACAATTAGTTGCATAAAAGAAAATCTTGTATCGCAGATTTTTTTTTTTACATAATAAAGTACCAGAAAAACAAATAGAATATGCCATAAATTACAAAAATAAATCTTTTTGTTTAATACCAATTAATGCATAGAGAAACAAAAAGTAACAAACAGGATTGTCAAACAAAAAGTTTTAAAATGAATTCAAACATACTTAAAAAGGAAAAACAGCAGGGGAATTTAAGGAAACACTCATTGTGCTGTCCTCTAAAAAAAAGACGGAAATGTATTCTAAAGAAAAAAAAAAAACACCCTAGACCTTCATCAATAAAGGCACTGAAGTCGAATTTTCTTTCTGTCCTGTTTCTATATGTCATAATAATAAAATTATTTAAAATTACTTAAGAATTGTTTATTTAGTTTTAAAAAAATATAAGCTAATACAAAATTTTAGCAAAAATAGAGCTTCATTGTCATAGTTTTCCTTGTTATAATACAACATGTTAGAATGATGTACATCAATTTCTAGATATTTTTATCTTAAACTATTAATATGTGAATAAAATGCATCATTTTCCGCTGATTATATTATGTTTGGATCAGTTTGTGACCTTTTGAAAACAGAGGTTAAAAAAAACCCATACAGGAACTAAAAAACCCCCACTTTTTTATGTATAAATGAATTATGGAACATACAATTTTTTTAAAAATATTCATTCTAAAGAGAAAAAAATAAATTATGCCAATTTAATGCATATTTCTATTAAAGTTTGTCATAACGTCACCCCCCCCCCCCCTCCTGCCGTTTTTGCAAAAGTAAAACCCATCCACCTTTCTAAGACACACAGATATTCTTTACTTGTATTTCATATGTTGTTTTAATGTTTACAAGCATATTTTATTTTATTCATTGCTTTGGTTTTTTATGCAAATTTATTACAAGGCAATTCTCATGTTCACTGCTTAACAAGCACAAACCTTTCTGACACATTTACTAACTCATTTTTAAATGCAAGGGCACAAAATTGGCAGGGCTGACTATAAGTGATTTGGAATTGAAATGAGTTTTACTTTTTTCGATAAATCACTTATCAAGTTATAAGTGATTTTGGGTCACATGACAACTGGTTTTTCACATCTCTTTGGCTGTTTTTTCTCCATTTGTCTGGAAATTTTGTTCAAAACAGCAACTCTGATGGTATTTCCTGAAAGAACTTTTACGTTTATCAAATAAATGGAAACATCTTTTGATTACAAAGTTTCTGAGCCGTTAGATGCATTACCACAGAGCTATCTAGTTAGTGCAAAAAAGTTTGAAATTATGATTGAATGTCGTTAAATTAATTCATTTAATTTAAACGAGGTGGAACCCATCGAATTTTGACGAAGGAAAATGTTTACAAAGGAACTGTTACATTAAATTTATAATAAATTTTACAGAATTGTGTTTTTAAAATAATAATGAAAGAAATACTCTTCTGTCTAATATTTTGATTCATGGAAGTGTTTTTACATATGTTTTTTTTTAGGTAAGATGGGTAAGAAAAAGTGGGTTTTTTTCAAATTCTTGTTTAATTGGCTGCCATTTTGTAATATAATGATACATTCAAAAATGCTGTACATTAAAATCTTAGAACAAGCTGTGAAAATGTAGCTACTTCAGATTGTTTTATATTTTTTATTAAACTTTATATAGAGAAAAATTCAAAAAGTGTTTAGGACAGCACAATACATCTCTTATGATATATAAACACTATATAAAACTTTAAGCAGCATTTCCTCCCTTTAATATTTATAGCAACAGACTTTCCATTAAACTAACAAAAAATGACTCTTCATAAAATAGTACTTGTGTGCATTTTTACCTGTCTGTAGCACAGATGCCAGCCTGATTTCATAACAGCAAGCACCAGTTTCATCAACTGTTTTAAACAATCTTGTATTATAAGGTTCAAGAGCCTGAAAAAGAGGAAAATTGAAATGAAATGAAGTATATAAAAGTAACAGTTACATTGTTCAGATTATATTAAAGTGTCTATCAAAGTTGGGATAAAAAATGTGGGTACTTTGGTTTAAATAATTTATATATTACATATATATACACACTGGTGGACAAAACTTAACGACTACTGTTATTTTCAATGATTACAGTTAGAAATAGATCTGCAGCAGCACGTGTAAATTTGCATGAACACAGGATGTACTCTGTTTTGTGAAACTTATGCAAATTTTGAACTTTCGCTTTTGTCGATCACGTGACAGCAGAGAAGAGATTTTAGGGAATCAGCAGGTGCTGCGAGTTGTCATTAGGTGCAAAAATTGTAGGAGATAGAGTAAAGCTTGAACATTGAAATTTTAAACATGTCTTTGAGGCATCATTTAGATGATATTACTCGTGGTAGAATAATCGGAAAGTTGGAAGAAGGACACAAAATGAGAGATGTTGCCTGTGAATTTAACATCGCGCACAGTATTGTTCCTAGGCTATGGGTGGCATTCCAAAAGAATGGAATATGTACTAGGCGCACGGGAAGAGGTCTTCCTAGCAGAACGACGTCCCAAGAAGGTCGCTATATTGTTATTTCAGCAAAAAGGAACTGACGCAGCACTGCTGGTCGATTAGCAAATCAACTCTGTGCTGCCACAGGAACTAAAATATCCCAGAAAACTGTTGCAAGACATTAGAAAAAGGGTGGACTATACACCCGAAGACCTGTTGTGTATCTCACTCTCGAAACGCCAACGTAGCGCCTGTTTACAGTGGTGCCATATGCATCGCAATTGGTCTGATGACGACTGGTCTACCATGCTCTTCTTTGATGAGAGTAGATTCAGTCTATCTATGAAGGAGGAATAGGGCAACTTGCCTCAACAGCTACTGAATCACGTTGTTTTGAGTATGCCACGCCGCATTGAAAGTTGCCTCGCAGTACACGGTGGCCACATCCCTTATTGATATGGCACTGACGATTGTAAATCATGAGTATTTTGCTTTCATTATACAGTCATATTTTTGGACAATATTCATGTTTCAGAAAAAGAACCTCTGGTAATACCCTGTATACATCCTTTCAACAAAATTTTTATATTAAATCCTGTGTAAAAAATAGTGTGTATTAAAATGTATGTTTTTATTATATAATTATTAATAAAAAATAAATTCACGTTTAGTAAAGAAAGTCATGTTTTATTATTATACCAAATTACAAATATTATTGTGATTTTTCACTAAGACTGGACGATGTAGAAATTTCTTAAATCGATTTATCATCCATACTGTTGGAATACAACGTCCATTTATCTTACCCTTTTCTTTCAGCGCATGCACATACAGTGACGTTTCTCCAAATCCGCTCTGCGAGCGAGATTATTCAGTTCTGTTAAAAACATGTCAGTGCTTAGTCGCACTTAAGCTATGTATATATTTAGTCTTCGTGTTAGTGTTAATAAATGTTTATGTCGAGCTATTCTGCTAACTGTGTGCCCCTAAAACCAACAAAGGTTATAGGCCCAGAGACGCTACTCACTGCGCTATAAATAGCAGAAATATTTTTTAATTCGAACTTTCGAATCGTAAAGTCTTAAGCCTGAACCGAAACTAAGAACTCTTCTACGTTCTGTCATTAACTGTTTTGATTTGTGGCTGCGAGATATTTTATTTAATCATGTCTCATGTTACGACAATTGAAAAGCTCGGTAAAGACAACTTTGATAGCTGGAAACTTCAAATTGAAGCAGTATTAAAAAATGATCATTGGGATTATGTAACCGGCAAAGAAGAGAAACTGGCCGAAGGTAGCGCTGATGAAAAGAAATGTCTCCAGGCTGATCAAAAAGCTTGTGCTGATATAATTCTGGCCATAAATCTTAGCGAATTGTGTCACATTAAACATTGTGCGACTTCAAATTCTGTATGGAATAAATTGAAAGACGTTTATGAATCAAGAGGCCCCGCAAAGAAGGCAACTCTGTTAAAACAGCTTCTGTTTCGAAAGATGAGTTTCAATGAAACGATGTCTGAACATTTAAATATCTTTTTTGAGATTGTTGATAAATTAAAAGAAATGGAAATAGAAATTGCGGATGATTTGTTATCAATTCTTCTACTCTACAGCGTTCCTGAGAATTTCGAAAATTTTAGATGCGCTATAGAATCGAGAGATGAGTTACCTAAACCCGATTCTTTGAAAATTAAGATGCTAGAAAAGGAAAAACGGCTCATGATTCACAAAATATTATATAGAAAATATATACGCCTATATATAGCCTATTATATAGAAAACAAGAGAAATAATCAAGAACAGAAGAAAAATGAAAAATGGAAAACTAATACGAATAAAAATTTTCCTGCGGAAATTTATCGTAATTTCATGTGCAATTATTGCTCCAAAATCAGGCATAAAGCTAACGAATGTAGAAAGAAAATAGCTGACAGAAAGCTCACATATTTAAATAAAGGAAATCAAGGTTCAATGATTAGTTATGAAGAACCGGTTAGTATGGCATTTAATGACGCATATCATCAGCGGTTGTACATCTCATATGTGCAAAGATAAAAATTTATTTACAGAATTTCATCCTCGTGATAATTCTACAATACAGCTTGCGGTTGATAAAACAGCAAAAATCACAGGAATAGGAACAGTTCTGATTACAATGCCTAACGGTAGTGGGATACTAATCTCACACTTAAGAACGTTCTGTGTGTACCTGAGTTAAAATGTAATTTGATTTCAACGTCAAAAGCTAATAATCGTTTTGTGCTTTTTAAAGAACGATATGCTAAAATAATTGAGCCTAATGGTTCTATACTAGTACAAGCTGTTCGTCAAGGTGATTTATATTATGTACATCCAATCACCGAAAGAGCTGCAATAGCACAGGTAAGTGATTTTGTAAAATGGCATTTAAAGTTAGGACATTTAAATGAGTCTGATTTAAAGAAACTTAAATCTAATAATATGGTTAGAAATTTAAATTTCAATGATGATGAGTCTCTTAACGACTGCAAAGTTTGTATTATAAACCCACCACGAGATGAGACTTGGGAAACACCCTCTTTTAGATGAGTCTATTTTACGGAAGGTGTGCAAGGCGATACTGGAGGGGGAAAATGACCCCGCTGTTTCAGTTTGACCATTCCCCACTAAGAGCTAGGGGTTGCAATGAAATAATTTTCGCGCCAATAACTTGCTCATTCCTTGACATAAACCTGTTTTCCCTCTTTCGATTAGCTGTGTTTTACTGTCTCTCTGTCATTTAGTTTATTTTGCCATTTTTAAACTGTTTTTTTTTTTTCAAAACAATTTTTTTTAAAATATTAAACAAGTCCTCAAAAGGGAAAACAATTCATTCTAAAGAAAGAATGATTGTACATAAAGTACAGCACAAAATTAAAGAAAAGAAGTTCTGCCATTCTGAAACAGCAAGTCGCTTATAATTTTACAGCAGGAGCTCCCCCCCCCCTTTTTTTAAAGTGCATTTCTTAATTTAACTTATTTCATATATATATTCTTCATTTTAAAAAATACGGTCTGGGCTACGGATTTTAGATGCATCTATTTTTTAATATTTCCCTTCGTAGATTCATTTTTCTGTCCATAGAGCAAAAAACAAATGTAGAAAAGATCAAAATGGGCGTTTTGAACAGAATTTTCGGACGTGACAGCACAGAAATAAAGAAAAAAAAAATACTGCCATTCTGAAACAGCAAGTCGCTTATAATTTTACATCAGGACACCCCCCCCCCCCCTCCTTTTGTCAAGTGCATTCATTAATTTAACTTATTTCATATATATATTCTTCATTTTTAAAAATGCGGTCTGGGCTACGGATTTTAGATGCATCTATTTTTTAATATTTCCCTTCGTAGATTTTTTTTCTGTCCATAGAGCAAAAAATAAACGTAGAAAACATCAAAACAGGCGTTTTGAATAGAATTTTCGGACGTGACAGCACAGAAATAAAGAAAAAAAAATACTGCCATTCTGAAACAGCAAGTCGCTTATAATTTTACACCAGGAGCTTCCACCCCCCCCCCCCTCCTTTTTTAAAGTGCATTTCTTAATTTAACTTATTTCATATATATATTCTTCATTTTAAAAAATGCGGTCTGGGCTACGGATTTTAGATGCATCTATTTTTTAATATTTCCCTTCGTAGATTTTTTTTTCTGTCCATAGAGCAAAAAATAAACGTAGAAAAGATCAAAACAGGCGTTTTGAACAGAATTTTCGGACGTGACAGCACAAAAATAAAGAAAAAAAAAATACTGCCATTCTGAAACAGCAAGTCGCTTATAATTTTACATCAGGACCACCCCCCCCCCCTCCTTTTGTCAAGTGCATTTCTTAATTTAACTTATTTCATATAGATATTCTTCATTTTTTAAAACGGACTACAGATGCATCTATTTTTTAGCTCGTAGATTTTTTTTTCTGTCCATCGAGCTAAAAATAAATTAAGAAAAATGTCATAGTTGGATCATTAATTTGCCTTAAAAATTTTTAGTAATTATATTATAAATTAAGCTGGTAAATTAAAAATAAAATCTTTAATTATTACTTTATTTTATTTTTTAAATTTTTCATTGACTATTGTGTTAAATTATATCTTTATTGGTTATTAAAAGTATATAAAAATACATTAAGTTTTAAGATAATATAAGTTAAAAGTCCAAAATATGATATTATTACCTTTACTATTAGTACCTATACAAATATACACAATTCAGTTGATTATTCTTAAAATGAAAGATGTGCTTAAATAAAGTAAATTAGTATTTCTTAAGTATTTCGCTATTACAAAAAGTCGAGATGTAATTCATTCATTAAAAAAGAAAAAATACTATTTTTTAACAAAATTTTTAATAAATTATACTTAAACAAAAATAATTAATTCTCTGTATTATCGTAATAATTAAAAAGTAACATAGTTTATATAAATTTTTAACACTTTTATGTAATTCCCCTTTAAAGTCAATATTATATATATAAATAGCGCCAAAACCTCGCATATTTGGGAAATATGGCAACCTTTCCTTTTTCCTCTACGGCGCGGCGTAGAGAAGACAAATCCCCGCTCCGATTTGGAAGAAATGGGTTCGTCTTAGACTACGTCACGTATGATTGACAGGTCTCTTCTCGTCGTGGGTCTATAATATTCAAGGTAAACAAACTGTTCGCCCTTTTCCTAAACAATCAAATTTTCAAAGTAATGATTTATTGTTTCAGATTCATTCAGACCTGTGTGGGCCCATGAGGGTCCCTTGCCATGGAGGATCGCGATATTTTGTTACTTTTATTGATGATAAATCACGTTATATTGAAGTTAATTTTCTTAAAACCAAGGATGAGGTTAAGAATGCATTTGTTAAATACAAAGCAGCAGTCGAAAACTGACTAGGAAAGAAAATAAAATGTCATCGTACAGATAATGGCTTAGAATATTGTGGCGAAGAATTTGATAAATGTATCAAAAAATGCAGTATAAAACGAGAATATTCTTCTCCTTTAACCCCTCAGCAGAATGGCATGCCTGAAAGATCGAATAGAACGTTAACTGAAATGGCAAGGTGTTTACTATTACAAAGTAATCTTCCACAATCTTTTTGGGCCGAAGCTATAAATTGTGCTGCTTACATACGCAATCGCTGCCCGACACGACGTTTAAGCGAAAATAAAACTCCAATGAAGCATTCTTTGGCATCAAGCCAACTTTATCATACTTCAAAATATTCGGGCAAAAATGTTTCGTACTTAATAAAAGGCAAAATAAGGGACAATTTGATCCTAGATCAGAAGAACATATTTTTGTAGGTTATTCTAATGAATCAAAAGCATATAAGGCTTTGGAACAAGAAATCTAGAAAAATTGTTATAAGCCATGATGTTCGATTTATTAACGAATTTGAAAATGATCCCTCCTGTAACACCGAAATAAAATTAATTTTTCCTTTCTCTCAAAATAATGAAAATACGAGCACAAACACAATTACGCAACAGTCAGAAATATTTCCAGTCATGAGAAAGGAACCAGACAGCCCTGATGGCGACAGTGAAATTGATTCGCAATCTGATGAAATTTCCGACTAAAATGATGAAATTTCCGACTATAATGAAATTTCCGACTATAATGAAATTTCCGACTATAATGAAATTTCCGACTATAATGAAATTTCCGACTATAATGAAATTTCCGACTATAATGAAATTTCCGACTATAATGAAATTTCCGACTATAATGAAATTTCCGACTATAATGAAATTTCCGACTATAATGAAATTTCCGACTCTGTGTGCCCCTAAAACCAACACATACATCACGATTTAGTGCGAAATCACGATTTAACACAAATTTTACTATTTAGAATATTGAAGGCTGTTTTTTAATTTTTAGTAACAAAATACGGTCTTTATGCAGCCCCCTTCATCTGTATTATATAGTATACTTAGTTTTTAATTTTTCAAATACCTTTGAAAAGAGGTATATTTTACACATAAAAAAAGTAAGAAATAATGTAAAAGAAAAGAACTTTTTTTTTCTTTGACTTGTTATGGACGCTACAATCTAAATTCCTTAAGGCCTTAAGGAATTCCCCCCTAGCCCAACCAAATAGCACCTCATTGTTAACAACATACACACTTTTTTAACAAAAAAAAAAAGGGAAGGTATGAGAAATACGATGCAATTTTGTTTCTTTTTAACTTTTAGAATATAATAAAATTTGTTTAAGGTAAATGATGGCATTCATGTAGCGGATGAAGAAGGATTGAAAGTGTGAGCCTCGGAGCACATTACTGAAATTGCTGATTTTTTTTACGGCCGTTGGTACCCTGTAAGATTAGTCATAAAAAATAATCTCAAAATATGTCCCTTTTTAATGATCACAAAATGTCAAAAAAGCAGAAAATCGCAGATCTGCAGAAAAATCTAATGAATGCCTTCTCCATCCTTCTCCCATTCTGCTCTAAAAATCAAGTTACTTGATTCATTACAGAACTCTATTAAAGTATCTTTAATTAATTACAAAATAATAAATTAAAACTAAAATATTTCAATATCACTCAAAAATATGAAAATTAATTTTTCATCAAAATAATGCATAAAAATATAAAAAAAAATCGATGAATTTGGATTTTAAACTTAAGACTTTTTTTTTTCAGACATAAATAGCGAATTAATTTAAGGAAGGTATAAACAAATCCACGTGATCGGCGTTGAAATTGGGTGTCAAACCTGATGCATGACTACTTTACCCAAACATGTGAAAAATGAATTTTCATTAAAAGCATAAAAAAAAAAAACTGAAATTCAGTGAATTTAGATTTTAAATATGAAACTTATTATTTTTTTTTCAACCATAAATACTCGATGAATTAAAAAAAAAATAAAAATATTTCATGTGGATTATGGCCAAATCGGAATACATGAAGCAATGCAGGACTATAGTTTAAAATATTTTCATTAATTACCAGGGGTCGATGCAGGTTTTTATTCGCCCATTTTGTGAAAAGTAAAAGTTATTTTTGTGAAAAATAACGTTTTGTAATGAAAGTTGAAACCCAGTTACTCAAATTCAAACTAAGAATTTATTAATAAAAACTTATGTAAATTCCCTTGCTAAAGTTTCTGTTTTTCATGACCAGGTTTTATTTACAAATTACACATTTTAAAACAGTTTTTATGAAACAGAATGTTACGAAAGGAACTTATTTTATTCAAAGCCTGTTTTATTAAGTTTATTTTTGTGAAGAGGCCCATTTTATTAAATTTATTTTTGTGAAGGGGTCTATTTTATTAAAAAGATTTTTGTGAAAGGGCCCTAAATAGGCCCCAAATTTTGCCTGGATCGACCCCTGATTACAAAATAATAGAAAATAAAAAATGTTAAAATATTACTAAAACATGTAAAAAGTGAATTTTCCATCATAAGAATGCATAAAAATATAAACTGAAAGTTGATGGATTTGGATTTTAAATATTAAACTTTATTATTTTTTTAATCATATAAATACTGAATCAATTTCAGGAAAACAATCTTGAAACAATGCAGGATTCTACTTTAAAATATTTTAATTAGTTACAGAATAATAGAAAATAAAAATAGATATTAACATATTATTCAAATATGCATAGACGCCAACATTGTAGACTGTATCAGGAGTAAACCAGTTAAATTTCAGGAGTTTTGGACACTCTTCAGGAGTAAAATGTTCACGTTTCAGGAGTCATTTCGGGAGTTGCACAAAGTTTTTTACGAGCTATACTTTTTACAAATATTCTCAGTCCTCTTGCAGCTTTTGCATTTATCAACACAAACATAATTTAAATAAAGGTTACTTAATTTACTTTTAATGTATTAATAATTTTTTATAATAAATTTATAAAAATGGAATTTTTTTCTTTATCTCTACGGAGCAAAAAATCTGTGATTGATGTGAGTGTGAAATCCCGCGACTAATTAACAAAATTCGCGATTTTCCGCCGAGATTGACTGACGAAAATCGCGAATTTTTCGCCGCGACTGACGAACGAAAATCGCGATGTTTTGCAGCGACTAGCAGACGAAAATCGCAATGTTTTGTCGCGACTTGCAGACGAAAATCGCGTTGTTTTACCGCGACTTGCAGACGAAAATCGCGTTGTTTTACCGCGACTTGCAGACGAAAATCGCGTTGTTTTACCGCGACTTGCAGACGAAAATCGCAATATTTTGCCGCGACTTGAGGACGAAAATCGCGATGTTTTGCCGCGATTGACGGACGAAAATCGCGATGTTTTGCCGCGATTGACGGACGAAAATCGCGATGTTTTGCCGCGATTGACGGACGAAAATCGCGATGTTTTGCCGCGATTGACGGACGAAAATCGCGATGTTTTGCCGCGATTGACGGACGAAAATCGCGATGTTTTGCCGCGACCGACGAACGAAAATCGTGATGTTTTGCCGCGACCGACGAACGAAAATCACGATGTTTTTGCCGATAACTCACTGACGGAAATCGCGATTTTAAGCCGCGACTTACCGACGAAAACAGCGAATTTTTGCCGCGACTGATTGACGAAAACAGCGAATTCTTGCCGCGACTGATTGACGAAAACAGCGAATTTTTGCCGCGACTCATTGACGAAAACAGCGAATTTTTGCCGCGACTCATTGACGAAAACAGCGATTTTTTTACCGCGAATGACTAACGGAATTCGAGATTTTTTTTTTTTTTTTTGCAGTGCAGCGAGTGATTGACAAAATTCGCGATTTTTATCATTGGCCGATTACCGGATTTCAGGATATTTCCCCCCCAACTGATTAACGCAATTCGCGATATTTTGCAGCAGCTGCGATTTTTATTTTAAATTTGCGATTTTTATCAACGACCTATTGATGAATTTCACGATTATTTGCAGCGACTGATTGACAAAAATTGCAACTTTTTCAATGATCGGTTGGCGAAATTTGCGCTTTTCTGCCGCGAGCGATTGTAGAAATTGGCGGTTTTATCGATTAATAGACGATTTTCACGATATACTTCAACGACCAATTGACGAAATTCGTGATTTTTTGCCGCGATCAGTCGAAGAAATTCGCGATTTTTTTGCCTCAAATTTCCGTATTTTCTACCTTATTACCGTACTTCCGTATTTTATCCTACATTTCCGGAGAAACTCCGGAATTTCCGGAGATATTGGCATCTATGAATATGTGAAAACTTAATTTTCCATCAAAAGATTGCATTAGCATATAAACCGAAATTCGATGAATTTGGATTTTAAGAATTAAACTTTACTTTTTCTTTTTAACTTTCAACCATGTAAGTTCTTAATTTCTAAAAAATACACATTCCAATCTTAAATTCTGAATCTCATTTACAAAATAAATATAAATTCTTATTTAAATCGTCGTTTTCATAAATCGCTTTTTTCTTAAATTGGAGAGCATTGAGGCTCGCTGTTTGCTTAAATCAGATGCTGCTAAATTGATTTAACACCAGCTTGCCATGTTTTTCTTAAATCAGAAAGCACTGAGACACGCAATGTTTGCTTAAATCAGATCCTGCTAAGTCGATTTAACACCAGCTTGCCATGCAAGCGGTAGATACATCAAAGTAGATAAATCAGTTTTCTGATGTTAGCTCTGAATCGGTATTTTGTTTTAAATTGATTTAAAGCCAATGGCTAAATTGTGATTTAAGACATTAGTTAAATCGCAAATTCCAATGTTCGCTTAAATTGATTTGAGAGCAATAGTTAAATTGGATTTCCGATGTAAGCTTTAAATTGATTCAAGGCACAGGCTTACTATTCCCATTACAAATACCTATTTTTGTATACAAGATTTCCGCAAAAGTTTGTGTTTTTTCTAAGATAGGTATACAACAAACTCTATATACCTATATATTAAGCGAACTGCAAAAAACTTTTAAACTCTACGGTGAACAATTTATTGTAAATACCTCTTTAATTTTATTCTGTAATCTAGCAATTCACATATCTCTTTTCTTTTCTGCCGATAGATGGCCAATATGTTTCCATGGAAATAGGTTTTGTTGATATATATATTCTAAGATGTTCTTCAATGTTGATTGTCGTTATGTAAAAGTGATGTATGCTGTTAATATATGTTTTGTCTTCTTAGATGTATAAATATTCCTGTCAAATCATTAATATAAATATTACGTAAAATGTGAAGCTGGCCCATTTTTTTAGTAGTCAAGTTTTTAACTACTACAAGCTAACTTGTGCTGCCGAGAAATGTAAGAAAGATCTTTGTTTATTTAAACAAGTAGAACACAAGGTAAGCCTAACCTATTTTGTTACAGTTTATAATGAGTGAAAGATTGTCGCAATTGGATTTTCATGTGTTTTTTGCGACCTTTTGAGTTTTGATGAAATTTGTGGGGTTTTTCGCGATATTTTAACGAAAGAAGCGTTTTTTCACAATCTTTTGACCGTGTTTTGTTCGTCTTTTGATGAAGTTTCTATCCTTAGGCAAAAATTACGTTTTTTTCCCTGATCAATTGACGAAATTCGCGTGTTTTTCGAGATCTTTTGATGAAATTTGCGGGTTTTTTCGCGATATGTTAACGAAAGTAGCGTTTTTTCACGATCTTTTGACCCTGTTTTGTTCGTTTTTTGACGAAATTAGCGATTTTTTGACAAAATTCACTTTTTTCGCGATCCTTTGACGAAAATCTCATGTTTTTTCGATTTTTTGTCGAAATTTGAGACTTTTTGATGAAATTTCTGGTTTTTTCTCTATTTTTAAAATAAATTAGCATTTTTTTCACAATCTTTTGACCGTGTTTTGATGAAATTAGCGATCTTTAGACAAAATTCGCGTTTTTCTCGCGATCCTTTGACGAAATTCACGTGTTTTTCGCAATCTTTTGACAAAATTCGCATATTTTTCCCGATCTTTCGACAAAATTTGTGTGTTTTTGCGATCTTCAGACGAAATTTGCGTTTCATTCGCGATCTTTTAACGAAATCACGTTTTTTCGCGATCTTCTGATAGCGTTTTGTTCATTTTTTGACGAAATTCGCGTATTTTTCGCGATATTTTGACGAAATTCGCATGTTTTTCACAATCTTTTGGCGAAATTCGGGTGGAAAATGATAGATTTGGTTCAAGAATTATTATTGAATTGGCGCAGTTGGGCGCAATTTTGTTGGAAAATGATCGTTTTGGCTGAAAAATGCGCAGCATTATCGATTTGGCGCAGCTGTTCCATCACTGTGTATATGATCTATAAGATTTCTATACATACTGCATAGCATGCTAAAATTTAATTCAATTAAGAAATGCATGGCACAGTTAAAACTTCCTCTTCAGCAGTTTTCATCAGTAAGCAGAAATGTACTTGAGATCTTTTGTTTAGCCCCAGTAAATGATTTATAGAGCTTATATACACCAAATAATATATAAAAAATAATGTGACACAATAAAAATACATACCACAAATGAAAACGCACTTCCAGCAATTTTTGTACATAGACAGTACAGTAACCGAATTCTTCTGTTTGTGCTTCTAAATTAAAGGTTAATGTAGCGCACCTCAGTGATAACCAATTTTAATGTGTTTCAAATAGTGTAACACCATTAAAATCCACAACAAACTATTTTTCCCACAGACCTTAATATAACGGAATTCCTTTGAGCATCCCTGTAAATGAAGGATGAATGCTACGCACACAATATTACAGTAAGCATGCTGTAGTGCACCTCAGTGATATATATCAATTCCAATGTGTTTGAAATAGTGTAACATTATTAAAATCCACTGCAAATCATTTTTCCCCATAGACCTTAATGTAAATGAATTATTTTGAGTGTCCCTAAACTATACGTGATACACACTTCATTTTTCAATACTGAACATGCCGTAGTAAAATTCAATAACAGATATCAATTTCTGCGTAATACGAGTATATTTAAGTGAGTTAGAGCAAGGACAGACAGACAAACTGAATTCATAAATACTTTCTAAATATGTTGGAAAGCATTAAAAAGAAAAGAAAAAACTTACCTGTTTCTTAAAAAACTCTTTAACTATTGCATCATCTTCTTTCGTGAAATTTTTTGAAACATATGTTGTTTTGCCCTACAAAATATAAATATTAAATAGAATTAATTTAGAGCTTACATAGCATCAGAATGAAGAACCAAGTAACAATTCATTAATTTACTACTGATATAAAATGGAAATGCAAATTTCGTTCTGGCCGCTTATAACTTGAGTTCTGCTGAATGGATTTTGATGAGACTTATACTGTTAATTAGATAATTTTTCAGGGAAGGTTTTAGTATATAAAATACAATTCTATGACGCTTTGTTATAGAATTATGGGGAAAAGTTCTATGATCAGATGAACCTGATTATGAAAGCTTAGGTTTTATAAAAGATTCTATTGGGCAGATTTTGATGAGACTTGAATTGTTATAGTTATATAATTTTAGGGCAGTTTTAAGTATACTGCATATCATTCTATCATTTTTTACTAAATACCATTGCAGATGATAAACTAAAAGAGTCTGTCTTTAGCAGTCCAAATTTTGTCTGACACATAAGAAAACATAATAGTGCAATGGCGCTCGTATCATTTTAACAATATGGAAGAACATTCCAGGTAAAGCTTCATATTGCTTTAAAACACAAGATCAAATATCCCAATACATATATTGTTTAAATCAAGGTTCTTTTGGAGAAATCAACCAGTGTAGCGAGCTAGTCATTTTTAAAAATGTATAAATAAAGATTCCCAGAAAAGGTTTTGAAATTTTTGTTTAATTCAATCTGACTGTTTTAGTTATGTGATATAGTAAAATTTATTTCAAATAAGTTCGATTGAAAATACCTTGTGAATTAACTTTAAGGTTAATGTCAGATGAACATCTATTTGCACGCTTTTTGTTTCAACATGAAAAAGAAACACCTTAGTAGCAAGTGTTTCTTTTTCATGTTGAAACAAAAAGCTTGCAAATAGTCATTCATCTGACATTAGCCTAAGGCCGTAAAGGGCAACATAACATTGTGATTTTACCAGAAGCAACTTACCCAAAAGCGGTTATTAACTGCTTTTCTTTTTGGTCGTTTATTAATAAAGAGAAGAGAGAAATTAGAATATTAAAACATGCATCTTACTTTAGGATTTTAAAGCACAAAAATAGACAGGAATAAAAACTAGCATGCTTGAGTAAGTATCTTGTTCATTATAAATTCACAGGAAGGAAGGAATTTATTACACTGCTGGTCACTATCTTAAGAAAAAATTTTAACTTGAGAATCATATTGTAGATTCTTCAGGAAACTTAGAATCTACAATATGATTTTCAAGTTTCAAGCTATTGAAAATTATGAAAACAGTAATATATGATATTAGTAATTCATTTAATTCCTTTTTCAGTGTAAATAATAAGTCTTTAAGAAGTTTCTGTTGAAAGAAATAACAATAACAACAAAATAAATTTTGCTTTCTAGCTGGTATGATCCTTTCAATCGATTTTATGATTGGGTTTACGATCAATCCTTTTCAATAGCATTGGTTGGCAAAAATATTCAGTAAATATCTTGAGAATATTCAAAAACTTTAGAAAATAATTAGGGCAAGCATTCCATAATTTAGCAAGTTAAAAATTACGGCATCAGATCACTGCAAGACAATGGAATCTTTAACAAAACCATCTTTAATCAGCAACGATATATTAAAGTAAGCTCAAGCTGGAAACTTGCGACTGAAACACCAAAACAAATACGATTTACTCAATGATTAAAAAAAAAATCTAAAGAAATTTTGAGCAACATTAGTATAAATACCAATGTACGAGGAAGCTTAAAGTGCGAACATGATAATTTTGAACTGATTAGTAAACATTGACAAAAGTTTAAGAAAACAACATTGAAAAATGTCATTAAAAAGTAGTTTTTGATATGCGAAACCGAAAGAAAAACGCATCTTCTTAAAAGACAAATGTTGTTAGGAAGCTCTCCAATACGAAAAACACTTCAATGGGTAAATGCACACATTAATAGGAGAAGCGAATTTGCTAATAATGGTCACTGGCACAAATCTACATAGCTTGAGACAAAAAATTGTGCAGATTATGGAATTTTGCAGATTACAGGTCATTACTTTGTTTACATTTTTTTTCTTTTGTAATTTTACAGTAAATTAATTATTAATGCATACATTAATTGGCAAAAAAGAAAGATACTTTAAGATATTGAGTTATTTACTAAGAAAATAAAATTGTTATATTTTGAGAATTTTAATTTATCACTAAACTTATAAGGTGAGTTTTTCCCATGTAAGGTAATATCATTCAAATATTATGGATAGGAAAAATAAACATGAGCAAACATCTGAAACAAATGTTTTAAAAATTTTACCTGAAACGGCTCATTCAGCTGAAGGCAACAAACTTGATTCTGAATTAACAGGCTCCTATAAAATTTCATGGCAAGAAATTTTTCAGGAAACTAACACAGTGTTCAGATTCTATACCTACAGTTTATTAAATCCCTATATAATCCGGTTATTTCAATATACATTTTGATGACTTTTAGGCAAAAAGTTTAAGAGAATACATTCATATCAGCTAGAAAACGCAATTTATTTTGTTATTATTTTTTTCAACAGAAACTTCTTAAAGACTTATTGATTTCAACTGAAAAGGGAATTAAATGAATGCAATACTTGTGAATAATTTTTTTGAAGGGAAGCATATATAAAACAAAATAGTGTTGAATTGTTTATGATTTAAAAGGAAAAAATAATATTTTTAGAGGCAGATTGAGAATTAAGATTAAAGGAATGGAAAATAATCAATAGATGATAACTAATATCATACATTACTGTTTTAATAATTTTCAAACATGGTCTATTAACTGCCACTTTTGACTTTAGGTGTCTATGTCTAGTCATTATTTCTTGTTGCAAAACAAAACGGTTTCTGAAAAAAATCCAGATATTTATAACCCATAGCCAAACACAGCTTAAAGTATGAGAATTAGGTTATTTTAAACATTATGATAATTACAGTTGGGTTAATTAATCTATCTTATTACTCAAATGACAATCAAACATATAATATATTGGAATTTTTTATGCATCTGTACAAAAAAATAAATATAGTGCAGTAACAAGAAAATATTTTTTTTGATAATGGTGGCTATTTCCAAAAAGGAAAACATTGTTTGCTGCCAAAATAAAACATTCAAGTTTTATGGTAGCTGAGAATTTTCATACTAATTAAAAATTTGGACTTTTCATTAATTTTTTGTTTATTTCAATAACTGTGTATAAACATTTTTACAAGAAAAAGAAATCGGCCTATTTAAAATTCCTCGTATATATGACATTTTTACAGTGATCATAGATTTAGTAAGAGCTGTTTAGATGAACCACTACTTCACAGAATCATTGAAATCAGCAATCAGCTACTTAACTGAATTAAGTCATTGTTCAAAAAATGGGATATAAAACAGCTACTCTATATTTCTAGAGTAACTTTTGACAATTTATCACATTTACCATAATATAATTTTTTTTTTAGAAGCAAATTGTTTAAAACAATCAATGCAAAAATGCTATAGACAGAAATATAAATTTTCAATTCATTTTATAAATATTACATTTCAATTTATGAAGACAATATTAAAAAATAACAACACACTTACGATGTGAGGTAAACCAAGTTGCTTTTCTTTGTCTTCAAGAGAAAACATGGGATCAATACATCGAGTCAATAAACTCTTGATTTTTTCAGGTTCCAACTCTGCAGCCTTACTTGCTATCACAAGGTTTTGGAATTTCTCCTAGATGTCAAAATAAAGGGTATTTTTCATCATTATTTATTATATCATATACTCATTTTATATAACAGTCAAAAGGATCTCAAAATGATTTTAGAGAAATAGGCAGGTAGTACTTATGGAAGTAGGAAAAAAAAAAAGATTTACCTTTGGTAAATTTGGAATGAATTTTGTGTCACCAGTACCTTTGTAATTTCCCATGTTGCTAAATAACCCTACAGCATACATTAGAAATGCCTGTAAAATAGAAAAAGGTTTTCCAAGATATGCAAGTTTAAATGAATATGTCTCGTTATACTTAAAATATAAAAAATAAATCGGTACTTCTTTGTTATAACAGCCCCCACAATCATGATACGATTTTGCCAAGGTCATCGCTAAGCTTATACATATACATGCACAATATGGCCCAAAATTGTAATATTTGCATCTTATACATTATATACGTCTTATGCACACATGCACAGCTGGTATGACTGTAACTTGTAGATATACATCATGAAATGTCACACACGTCTTATAATTTGGTGATATTTTCAAGGGCTGCTATAACAAAGAAACATCATAAATTCATATATTTCCCCAAAAAGTTTTTCATAAAACAAATCTACAATCTTTTAGTTCTATAAGGATGTTTCATAAATATTTACCAATCTACAGTCAAACCCAGTTAAGACGCACTTCAAGGGAGTGGACAAAAGCCGCGTATTAAGCAGGATCGCATGTTAAATGTGATTTGCTGGATGTTGTACGAACTGGCCTTATTAACACATCTAATCGTCTAAATGAACTTTAGAGCTTTCATTTATATATTTATGATCGGAAATTGAGTCTTTTACATATATTTAGGTTAAAATTTAATTGTATCCAACTTTAACTCATTGTTTCTTTTTATAGGACCGACTGGAACAATAACAGAAAATAAATATGGATTCATACATGACTTTATACTCGATTAATACAACTAAAAATAAAACAAAAAAATTCCTGTTAGACTAATTTTTTTAGAATAAAGAAAAAAATATTAATTTTTTGAAGCAAAGTCTAGTTGTTAATATCATATTTAGTACTTGTGATAATAAGTGCTACTATAATCTGTCCTCCATTTTAATATAAGAAAAAACTATCCTCATTATCTTTGTGTAAAAAATATTGTTAGCATAGCAAAAAGTAAAGAAAATGAACAAGAATTATACAACCACAGTCGTATTTGTTTAATACTTACGAGCTTCATCTTTTTGTTTATAATGTGTATTAAAAAACAAGTAGTGATATAAGGTACATTTAAAATCTCACTGACAACTGGTAATAATCATCTCTAATCATAATTTTTATAAAATATCTGAGAATCCTGAATTCGTCTATCTCTCTCTCTCTCTCTACTACAGTAAAAAAAAAAAAAAAAAAAAACACTAAGCGAAAGACAAAATAATGTTAGGACACGGGATCAAAGAAGAATTCCAGTGTTGCTAATTTTGCGCAGTTTTTTTAAATTCAAATATCTACCACTAGTTCCGATTAGTATTTTTCATCTTAGTTAATCTGTTATTAAATTTATAATTCGGAAATTATTTTTATCTGAATAAAAAAATCGGCTAAATCGGCAACACTGGAGGAGAGAGAAGGAATTCTCATCTTGATCAATTAATTTGCATCTTAAGCTGGAATTTTTTGCCTAAAAAGACAGAAAATCTATTGCGTATTAAATGGGATTGCATAATAACCATTCGAGTATTACACGTAATATTTTTGCATTAGCCTTATGGGCGATGTTCGAGGGATTGGAAAAAATCTGTATATTAACCGTGAGCTTCTTTAACCAGGTTTGATTGTATTTCAAATAAAATGCTAAACATCATAAGAGTAAATTCACATATGGAAAATGTTGGTTTCATCTAGTACTATGACTAGCTGGGTACCTGCACTTCGCTACGGTAAACTCACTCTCTTTCATAACTTTCTATTTTAGTCGGCTGTCTTTTCTATTTTCTCTTTATCTGTAATTCGAATTTTAGTTTTTATTTAACTCAACCTGGTTTTATATGTAAAGATGGAATTTTACAATCATTAATAGATTTTTAACCCACTTCCCGCTATGTTAGAATTATAAACATTATGTTCACAGGTGTGTTTCTAATGACACTGCAACACTTTAATATTTTTAGAAATTAATTATAAACTAATACATTGATTTTAAGGCATTTTACTGTTAGCCTGCCTTAATTTTAAGGCATTTTACTGTCAGCCCGCCTCAGGTGATAACTCACCAAATATTCTCTGCTGCATGTACAAGTACTCTGCAACATGTACAAGTATTGTATACAAGTTAAAATAACAATAGATCTAATTATGTGCCAATAAACATTTGCTAAAATATGCCAAATGACTGCAAATGCAACAAACACTGCAGTCAAAAATATTGAAAAAAACTAGTTTGATGTGCCAATCCCAAAACTTTCTTCTATCTCATATGTTTTAATATTTTAAAATGTTGTTACAAATGTCAATATTTCATTTTTATTAGTTCACTACAATATCAAATTTGACTTTCATCTTAAATTTTTGCTTCAGTCAATTAATCAGTGTAAAAACGAGTTAATCTCGATCATGATATTTATTAAAATCAATAGTTTTCCATTATTCTGTTATACATTGGCTGTTCGCGAATAGCGACTTATCAGGATGGGAAATTCCCGTCACTTCAGCATCCCCTGATGTACAATAAAACTACGAAAAATCAAGAAAATTACAAAATAATCGCTATTATAGTGACCCCTTTCGGCAGAATACTTCCAAATTCAGGGAGGACCTTCTTACCATGGCCAAAAGTATGCATAAAAAATTTGGTTCAATTCTATGCATAACTTCATACACTTTTCAATGGTACAATATTGAAAATTGCACAAAAATCGCTATTACAGCACCCCTTTTGGCGGATTATTGCACAAAAATCGCTATTACAGCGCCCCTTTTCGGCGGATTTTTTCCCTAATTAATGAAGGACCTGCTTGCCATGGCCAAAAAACTAAAAAAAAAAAACCTTTTGGTTCAATTCTACGCATAACTTCATACACTTTCTGATGGTACAATATTGAAAATTGCACAAAAAATCACTATTACAGCGCCTCCTTCTGACGATCACTATTGGAGCGCCCCCTACCGGCAGAATTTTTCCAAATTCAGGGAGGATCTTCTTGCCATGACCAAAAACCTACACAAAAATTTTATTCAATTCCATGCATAACTTCATACACTTTCTGATGATACAATATTCAAAATGGCACAAAAATTTCTATTACAGCACCCCCTTCTGGCAGAATTTTTCCAAATTCTGGCAAGACCTTTTTGCTAAAACCAAAAACCTACACAAAAAATTTTATTTAATTCTATGCATAACTTCATACACTTTCCAATGGTACAATATTCAAAATGGCACAAAAATCGTTATTACAGCACCCCCTTTCGGCAGATTTTTTCCAAATCAATGAAGGATCTGCTTGCCATAGCCAAAAACTTCAGACAGGCGGACACACGGACAGACAGACATTTTCTATAAACATGTTTTTTGGAATCTCTGACCCCTAAGATGTGTAAATCTGTCAAAAACTGGAAGTCGAAAAAAATTTCGATTATAATACTTTCTTCTATTAAAGATAGAAGAAAGTAAAAATGAAGAGTGGAGGACTAGGAGTAGTGAAACACAATGATAATCCTACCAGTCCCAGTGGCAGAAACATGGCGGCATTGTCGCAGATAGGGAACAGTCCTTTGCAGAAAAGTTACATCCCCGAGCTGTTAAAAGTAGCTGATATAAATATATTTTTTTTTAGGATTGCATTTTCATTTAAGGTAAAAAGTATTAAAGTTAGTAAAGTTCCATTAGATGTTTCTAGAAGGTTCAATTTTTTATGCAACTAAATAATTTCTTATTTAATTATGTTTTGAAAACATGATAACATATGTTTTTAGAAATGTAATGGGGAAATTTACTTATTATAAACTGCTGTAAATGTGTTAAATAATTCCTCTAATGTTGATTCATTAAATTTAAGATTTTGGCTTTTTTTTACGTACAGTTTAAAAACAGATAAGACCATTACATACAAAAAACAATAATACATAGTTTATGAAATATTAGGTCTTTAGTATCTTTTTTCTGATTTTGTTATGTATGAATTTGTCATTCATTTCTACTGTTAGCAAATTTTACGTTGCAGAAAAATTTTGATGTTTATGAGACTTGTCGCAGAAAGCCTTAAAAAAATTTCTGCCACAGGGCTACCAGTCAACCACTAAAATCAGATTTGCAGGTGTTTTCCACCAAGATATGACTTGGCAGACCAGTAGCATTTTAATATGCAAATCTAGTTTTAACTAATCCTGGAATTTCAGCCACCAACTCGATGAGGTGACTGTTTATGCAGTCGCCTCCCAATCTATATACTACACCCCTGAAGAGCACAGGTATATTACATTTATTGAAACACTTGTTGTTATGTTGTAAAAGCATTACATAACATTCCCCCTTCTTAAATTTACATAAATTTAATTTTGTATATTTTGTTAATTTTAATAAACTACTTCCATTTACCATCTTTCAACTTTGACAGCAAATTTTACTAAGTTTTAAATATTAAATCTTTATTCTTAATTATTCCTTTTAAAATTACATTTATTGTATTCTATTATCTTTTTCCATTTCTCTGATAAACTTTCATAACAATTACTGAAATCGTTTGCCAGAGAAATGAAATTCTAACTCCTAGACTTTTCTTTATTTTTAATTGCCTTGCATTTACTTGGTACCCCAAAAGTAGCAACTTTTAAGAAGGTTTGGACTCTTATCTCAAAACAGGCAGGAAATTCCTTTTGACGTCACAAGAACTCCCACGATGCAAACATTCCTTCTTTTCCCGCTTGTGAGAGTGTTGCCATTCCACGGTAATTATTCCGCCACTAAAACATTTTCTCCCTGTTCACGTTCGATAGATCGTTCTCTTGGATTCAATGCATCGTCTTTTGGAATATTCTGATTGGCTGACGTTGCCGAGATCGTTTCCAGATTTCGACAGGCATTTCAAAAAGAGTTCAGTTGAATTTTTCTTTCGGACGAGACATCATCTATTTGTAGCTACAGAGTTCCCTTTTTTCGCCATTAGGCCAAGCGGCCTAACGGGCGTTTCTCATCCATATGAATGCTTATCTTAAATGTTTCTTGATATGTAAATAATACTTGAACTGAATGTACTTCATGAATATTTTGGAGCTTTTACACTTTGATCTACATCGCTGAATCTGCAAGAATCATGTCAGATGGTGATAAAATACATTTAAACCGCAACCACTTGAGAAATTCACGAAGTCTGTCCCCGACCTTCGATCCTACTGTTCTCTTCTAAAGAAATTTGGTAATATTACCCATGATACAACGATCCGTTAATGATTCTTTACTACTCCTCCAAATTCATAATGATAACGCGCAACATTGTGTTTTTTAGGTTTGCATTATAAAGATCTACTGTATATACAAGGGGAAAGTCTGTCGTTGAACCTTCAATATGGATTCCCATAAAGAAATATGATCATTAACTTTTAATCGATATTTTAATTTTTTTTACATTACGTGATCAATATTCATCCATCCATTCTTCAGACTGTTACATTTGTCACATCTATCATTAAAACATCCCTTTTATTGTGAGAATACTTCTCACAGTGTTTAAATTTGGTTTATTTTTATTTCCTTTCAGCTATTTTTTTGCATCGATGTCCATTTGAACCCAATCTTTACGCCGCGATGTTGACGCTTTTATCTCTCACTGTAAAGCAAGTTCATTTTTCACCGCCGATATTGATATCTGCTTTGGGAGCGGATCGGCAGCTTGTGCATGCGCACTCCGCTATTTTAGGAGCATATCTTGGAGCTCTCGTTTCGTCGGAGTTGATTTGCCTTATGATGACGTCATTGAAATTATGCGCCGCCCTCTTTTGACGCCGATCGCTGACAGGAGAATCGTTTGGTTTCGTTTTCCAATCAGTGAAACATTTTGAATTCTGCAGCTTGTAATTCGATTTTCATTAATTTCCCGTAAATGTTAATTTAGCTAATCAATTTAAAATCTGCCTTTTAATTACTTTGTCAACCCCGTATTCATCATTTAAATACTAAAACTCGTTAATTTTAAATTCAGAATTTGGTTTGATGTTGTCTGCAAAAGATGTAGTCCTTTAACGTAGTTTTAGCGGAGCGCCAGCCCGCTGGCCGGCCGTTCGAATGCCGTGCCGCTCTTTTTGACCGAAAAAGTTTGCCGTACTATGGGTCATATTTTTGTTATGTGGATATGTTCTTTCTCAAAGTTTAATCCTTTAAAGTTGTGCTGCTCTCATTAAAAGGAATCCCATGGATTTATTCCACGTTGGCCGTTATTTTTCTCTTCTTAAAAGATTCAGTCCTTTTATTTAAAATGGTGACCAGAAGCAAGAATTTCATAACCTTCTATTCAACTAACGTATGGAATAAAGAATATTATTTGTTTTCATCAAATTGCCTCTTCATTGTCTACATTTCAAGTAAGACGTTTCCAGTTTTATTATTTCTTTAACGATCAATAGTAATTTTATTAAAAGAACTTCGCAATTTGTACTAAAACCACTTAAACGATCATTTTTATTATCGCCACATTTGGCGGCGTAGTACCTTTCGAATTGCAACGAGGTTGCTTCGGGATTATTGCAATTTTGAAAATAATGATTCTTGAAGATAATTTTTTTTAGAACTTTTTGTTCTTTTTTTAAAGAATTATGAGAGTTTTGGTTGAAATATTTTAATAGAAGCTACATTTTCATGAAACTTGTTCTAATTTTTGAAGAAAATTAAGATCGTTATTCAAGAAAGTCAAGTAAAATTTTTTTGAGGAATTGTTCTCATTAGTTCAAAAGAAAATGGTTAATTTAATTCAAGACTTATTGGATATAATTTATGAAAATATTTTAAAATATTTGATGTTCTCATTCTGAAAAATTCTTGAGTTATGCCATTTTTATGTTAAATAGTTGTATTTTTTTTTCTTACAATATTCTAAAGAATTCATATTTAAATTTTACCTTATTTTGAAGAATATATTATTATTCTAATCAAGAAATGAATTTATATAATTACAATATTGTTGCATCATAAAAAATATAATGCATCATTTCCCATTCAAATTAATTTAAATAATATAATTTATTTCAATTTTACAACTTAAATTAACATTTTCAGACACCTAATTTCTAATCACAAGTTTTAAACTCATAATGTAAATTTTAATGATAAATAATTCAATATTTCCTTATTTTTCAATGTAAACATTATCTCTTATTAAGATTATTTAAGTGCAATTAGTATTTTATTATATTTCAGTAATTTAACTTTCAAATTTCTTTGAACATACATCGCGAATGTGTCAACACATCGGAATTTTCTAAGTCTAAAATATAAAAAATAGAAATCTTTTATTTATCAATATTTCCCTTTTAAATTATATTATGTGGATAGAAATATTTATTTCTAGCCGATTGCAAAATTTTCAGTGACTTGTGATAAATACTTTGGCAGAAATACGCAAAAATGTATTTTCTATCTTTTCTCATTTTTAATTTCGGCGCGCGACGCCATGAGATCATTCTTTCCGACATTTTGAAAGTTCCAACAAGAAGGGTATTCCCCTTTGCCAAACAGACGCTTAGTTCAAAACCGGACGTCTGCTAAATCGTTTAACATTCCTTTGGGAACACGCACGTTGTGTGTGACGTCAGGCGCGGGGAGGATAGGCGTTTTTAATTGGCTGGCGCGCTCTGTAATGGCTTTTCATGTTAGAAACTCTGGGTTCTGGAATAGTCATCATTCTTCACCAGGGAGCCGTTAAAGCAAGTAACTTGTGGGGGCTGCGACGCCGTGCTTTTTTTTTAGCCGGCTGTTGCGGCAGAAGAGTTCGGCTAGCCAGTGAGAAGAGATCGACGTTTTGTTAGGCCTTGGCGGCCGTATATCATCTAAAGGAAATATAATTTTTTTCTTCAAGAAGCATTTCTAAGTAAATTTCATAGAACATTAATTGGAAGCCTTGAATTGTTCTGCTCATCGACATTTTATTATTCTTCGATCAACCATACTTCTTTGCTATAAAAACATGAATTGATTATCTGTTTTTTTTGTCGATGCAATAAATAGTAAATTGCCTTTGTAACGAACTGAAATCGTCAAAATCTGCATTTCTGAAGGAAGTTCTCAAATATCCTATTTCCAATTTTCCAAATCCGTAACTTCTCATTCGGTTCCGATTCGCATTGAATAAAAAGAAATAGAATCTACATTCCTGAAGGAAGATTGTCTACAGCATCTTTCCAGTTCTCCAAATACAAGGGTCCTTCTACGATACGAGTTTGGCTTTAGATTCCTGAACTTTATTCCCTAGTTTAACTTTATGATCCTGAACTTTATTCATTTTGGAGGCCTTAAAACTAAAAGAAATATTTCTTAAAATATCAGACTATAACATCACGATATCCGAACTTCACATTCTATCATGTTAACTTAAATAATTTTCATATTTTAACAATTTAATTCTGCTTTTTCTCAGATGACAATATATCTTCAATTATCTAAAATTATATTAAATTTTACATTCATTTTGGATAATCTTTTCATAATTCATAATGTAAGAATGCATTCAAATTAGCAAATTTTATATATGTTTAAATAAACGTCATTTGTGAATTATCTTTCTGTGTTCAAGTACTTGGGTGAGTGTTTTCTTTTCTTTATTTTTTTTTCAGCTACGATAACTAGTAAATATAATTTTATTTGATCTTAAATAATTTAAAATAATTCTTAAAAAACACATTTAGCAATGTCTACCACTTACGTCATCGGCTGTAGTGTAATTTTGAGCTTATGAATCGGAATTAATTTTGTTCAATTCAAACTTTGGATTGAATTCCACTCTCCGATTCATTAAGCCCAGCATTACAGTACATTTATGGTGCCGTTAACTTAGTGATTTCATTCTTGGAGTTATTGTTTTAAGCCTTTTTAATATTATTTTTTTCTTTTCACTCATAGGCATTAATTGATGCCATAACTTTAAAGATCGGAGATCGGGTTTCATTACTTTTTCATGATAATAGATAAAGCATATTTATTAATTAACTTATTAATTATTTAATCATTTATTTTAAAAATAATACTCACTAAACTTATATAATTTTTTTTTCTCTCTATTTCATGTGCGGACCCCATATTGGTGCAATATATTTTTAAAATATACATGATTTATATTTTTATTTATTTTCCTTTTAAGATTTGATTCTATAAATATATGTAAAGAAAAGAAATTTGATTTTTCAAAGATTTATTTGCTAATATTTTTTCATAAATTGAAAAAACGAAAACTTTATATATTACGCTTTGAATTTATAATGATTTATTGTTGCATGTTTTGATATTTGTAGTTATTGTGTTCCTTTTTTTCTATTTTGGGGGATTTGTACATTTTTGCATATATTTATTTAGTTTAACTGTATTGCACATTAATATGCATTTTTAGAAAAATTTTTTTAAAAAAGTAATCTTCCATTTTTTTTATAATTTTTTTTCTTTCCTTCATCATTTTAACAAATTTTTCCATTATTATTTTTTTATTTGCTTTACTTTAAGATAATTTATTTGTCATACATCAGTGTTTTAGTATACCTTTTGATTTTTCACGTGTATACAAATTATTACGATATGGCAAATGATTTGCAATTAAACGCGCTTATGGCAGCGATTCCCACTTTCCATGGAAAAGAAGGGGAAAATGTACATTTTTTCATTAAAAACATTAGTGATGTCTGTAACATACAGAATTGGAACGACGAGAATCGTATTCTACTCTTCCGCCTGTATTGTAGAGACAAGGCGCAGGAATATGTTGCGAGCGATCCAGAAATTAACAATATTGATAATTTTGAAAATTTTGTGCGTTTATTTAGAGCAAAATTTAGCAGAGAAGAGAATTTCCAGGAAACCTCTTATCAGTTCTCAAATACAAGACAAAAACCTAAACAGACAGTGAAGGAGTTGGCTGAGGTAGTAAAAAAATTAGTCAATCGATTGGTTCCGAACGCTGAGGATATTCCTCAAATGGTTATTCTAAAGCAAAAATTGATGTTTAATAAATTGCTCGAAGCTCTTAGACCGGATATTAAAACAGAGGTACTTAAACTTGGAAAGGAAAATTTCGATGATCTGGTTTCTAGTGCTATGGATTGCGAAAAAGCTTTGGAACAGCAATGCTCTTTCTCAGTCAACACCATCAACGCAACGCAGGTTTCGAACAACAGCAGTCAGGACTCGTTGATTACAATTTTGTTGAAACAACAAGAAAATTCAAATAAATTATTGCAGAGTATGGCGGAGCAGTTAAAAGAATTAAAAGATGAGCGGACTGTTTGCCATATCTGTAACAAACAGCATAATACGCGCGATTGCTGGTTTTTTCCGTCTTTGCAAAATAGGGGATTTTTTTCGCCGCAGCAAAATTTTTCTGGTCAGGGTAACAGTGCTGCTAATCAAGCAAGTAATTTTTTAAGTCCTAACAGTAATTCTCCAAGTAATGATAGATCTTTTGAGAATCAGGGCAGAAACTTTGCTGGAGATTTTAGAAGAGGTAGCGATAACAATGTGCAGAGATTCAATAGGGGCAGAGGTAGAAATAATTATCGACCATATCGTGGCAGAGGCAGAAGAAATAATTTAAACTTCTAGAGGGTTCTGATGATATTTTGCACAATTTTTCCCCTCAATCTCACAGAGCCCTAGATGATAAATTTTTGCACGAGGGTATGAATTATTCTGATACTGCTGTTAACATTCCCAAATCACTTATGTCATGTTTTTCTGATGATTCTCCACTTCCTTTAATTAAATTAACATTTGGAAAACATAACTTTATTGGTCTTCTGGATTCTGGGGCAAATCTTTCTCTTATGCAACCTAAAACTATTAACTTACTTAAACAAAACAATAAACTTAACTTTTTATCTAGATCTGTAAACATCAAGACCATCAATAATTCCAGTGTTCCTTATTTTTCTGCTGTACAATTAAACTTTAAAATTCGTAATAAATGGTTCAGCAATGTGTTTTTCGTTACCCATGATAATTGGCACTCTAACTACCAAATTATTCTCGGTTATGATTTTTTAAACCGAAATAAAGTTTTGTTAGACTCTGCCAACTCTCAACTTATCATGGGAAACCTCACATTTCCTTTCGAAAATAAAAATCCTGATTCTACTCAAACTTCTAATTTTAACAATGAAAATCTAAGTTCCAATGACAATAATACTATTCATGATATTTCAAATTCCAATGCTGAATCATATGAAAACATTAATTCTCTCTCTAACGATATTAATCATGAAGATTCCAAAAACTTTGTCACACCAGCTAACCGTGTCATTATTCGGCCAAATCATGGCAGGATTATAAGACTTAAAGCATTACATAAAATTAACAATTCATTTAACTATTTATTTGTTCCATTAACTACCAAATTGCCACTAAACTTAGATCTTAGTCTTCATGAAGCAAATGTTAACAATTCTATTCTTCTGTATGTATTCAACAACAATAGTCAAAAAATTGTCCTCAACAAAAATACTAAATTAGGTTACTTAAAACAAATTTCTAAAGATCAAATTTCTACGCATGACAACAGTAAAACATACCAGGTAAATTCGCTAATTTGTGATGATATTTTAGAACTTCGTAAAAATGAACTAAAAGCTAATAATTTTCAAGTTGATCACTTACCTGAATCAGATAGGAAGAGAGTTCTCAAACTTCTTATGAATAATTCAGCTGTTTTTTCTTCTTCATACAGTACACTGGGATGTACAGATAAAGTTGTTCCTCAGTTTAACTTACTGCATGATTTTGCTTTACAAACAAAACCATATCCCATTCCTAGAATTGCCAAGGAGTTTGCTAGAAATGAAATCGCTGATCTTCTGAAGGCTGGCATTATAGAAAATTCAACCTCAAACTACTGTTTTCCAGTCATTTTTGTTAAAAAGAAGACGTTACCTACTGATGACCCTAACAAACTTAAATTTCGTATGGTTATCGACTATCGATTACTTAATGCAATAACTGAACCTTATAAAATTTGTTTACCAAAAATCAACGACATTATGCAAAATATATCGGGCAAAAAATTCTATACTGTTTTGGATTTAAAAGCCGCATTTTTTCAAATTCTTCTTCAACAGAAGGATAGGGCCAAACTGGCATTTGCAACGGAGTATGGGAATTATCAACCTAAACGCCTGCCATTTGGATGTGTGAACTCAACTTCTTATTTTCATACTTTAATAAATAACTGCCTTAGCTCATTAAGAGGTAAAAATGTTCAATATTTTCTAGATGACATAATTGTTGCTGCTGATTCGTTGGAGGAAATGTTAATATGGTTGCAGAAAGTTTTTGACAAATTGAGAGAATTTAACCTCACTTTAGACCCTAAAAAGCTTCAAATATGTAAAGAACAAATAACACACCTAGGCTTTAAATTACACAAAAACGGTCACTCTCCTTCTACTGATAATGTAAACAAAATCAATAGATTTCCCATTCCTACAAACCTGAAACAAGTTCAAAGTTATCTGGGTATGATAAATTATTTCCGTCATTTAATTTTCGATTTTGCAAAAATAGTACAACCTATTGTAAATTTAACGAGAAAAAAGGTAAAATTCTTCTGGAGCAAGGACTGTCAAAATACTTTTCTCAAGATTCAGGAAATTTTGCTTACTAATCCAACAGTTAAAAATTTTGATGATAGTAAGGATGTTTATTTGGTTACTGATGCATCTATGGTTGCAATTTGCGGAATTCTTATGCAAAAACACAATGACAAATTCTACCCCATTGAATTTTATTCCAAGCAATTAAATCAGGCAGAATCTAAATACCCTTCAATCAAACGTGAATTTTATGCTATCTATTCCTCTGTTAAACATTTTTCTGAATTCTTGTACGGTAGACAATTCAAAATTCTAACAGATGCTAAAGCTTTAACTTACCATTTAAACCTAGAAAAACAGGCTGAAATTATAACTAGATGGCTTTTATATTTGCAGAGTTTTAATTTTAAGGTTGAGCACATTCCTGGGCTTGTTAATCCAGCCGATTTTCTTTCTCGTGTCGTGGACCTTCCTAATAACCCTAATTTATATGTAAATGCATTAAATATTTTTATACCTACTAACGACTCACTAACTACCGAAAATATACTAAAAGAGCAGCAAAATGATGAAAAACTTAAAGAAATCCGAGAAAAAATAATTGCCAAAACATGTTCTAACACTAATTACTCAATCAATCCTAATAACGATCTTTTAATGTTTGCTAAAAAGAAATCTGGTAATGTCAATAGAGTAAAGAAAATCGTTATTCCTAAAACATTAATCAATAGTTGCATTGCCCTTGCTCACCAAGCTCATTTTGGAATGATAAAAACGGTTGAGACAATTTCCAGGAATTATTTCTGGCACGGAATGGTTCAGGATGTTCAAAATTTTGTAAATAACTGTGAAAAATGTCTTCCCTACAAAAGTAAACAAACCAACACAAAACCTTCCTTCATTTCCAAGTGTGAATTAGCTCCCGGAGAGATGCTTGCAATAGATATTGTGGGTAAACTCCCCAGGTCACATGACGGTAAATTTTTTATTCTCACCATCGTTGACCACTATTCACGCTTTCTGGAAGCTATTCCGCTTAGAGATGCTACTTCTCCATCTATAATTAAAGCTTTAAACGACTACTTTTCGAGGTTTGGTATACCAAAAATTATATTATCTGATAACGCCAAAAACTTTACCTCTGATGTCTTTCTAACCTTTCTTAAATCTCTCAATATCAAACGTAGAAATTCGTCCATTTACTTCCCGAGGTCGAACGGTGTTATCGAACGTATTCATCGATCCCTGAAAGAATCAGTTGCTTCACTATCTGATCAAATAATTGAATGGTCTGATAGATTGAAATTTTTTGTGCTTCACTACAATAATTCTAAACATTCTGTAACTAATTTTAGTCCTGCAAACTTATTTTTTGGCAGAGATTTAAACTTACCTATTGATACTTTCTTACCACCTAAAGATGCTGAAGAACCTTCCCAATACTTTAAACAACAACAAGAACATATCAAAACAACCAGAGAATTAGTTAAACTTAATGAACAAAAATATTTTAAAATGAATGCAAAATTTCTTAAAGGTCGTTCTCCTCCAAAGTTGAAAATTGGCGACAAAGTTTATTTAAAGAATTTCAATCATACTAATACTTTCCATGCAAAAAATTCAGGTCCTTTTAAAATTATCCAGATATGCAATAACGATAACTATCAAATTCAACATATGACTGATCCAACAATCAGAATTATGACGGTGAATGTATCAAAACTCATCTCAACAGGATGCTAGTTTTTTTTTTGTTTTCTACTCACTTAATTTTCTTTTGTTATGGACATTTTAATTTTTTTTTGGGGCACTACAATCTTCCTACAAATGTAAATCCCATTTTTTCTAATTTCCATTTTAGTGTCTTCATATGTATATATATCTCTCTGAATTACAATTTTTTTTTTAAACAATACAGTGGTAACATCTGTATCAATTCTATGAGTTTTCAATATTTTGCTGGCGAAATACTAGTGGTCACGGAATGTAAGCGCTTACGTACTGTCCATTACTGTTCACTCATACAATTGATTAAGCATACTGATTTATTGATTTCATTATTTTACAATTCTATATTTTATAATAGGTACTATCCTTCATCTAATTTTTTTTTTCTACCTTAATTTAAATGATGGGAATGCAATATTATGTTGCCACAGATTTTTTTTTGTATGTTCATCTTTGTTAATTTTTGAACAATATATATCCATATCATATTGAAATTGAAGGGTGATCTCAACATATAAACTTTTACTGCTTATCCATGTGATGTTTTATTTTAAATTTAATTATAGGATCCTATATAACTATTATTAAAAATTATGAGAAAATATATATAAAAAAATTAATATATTTTTGAGACAACTTTAATAAATTACAAATAAAAAATACAAATGAAAATTTATATATGTTCCAGAAATTATATGAAAAATTATCAATGCTCAAATCTCCTAGCTGCAGCTCTTTGAATACTAGTGGAGATATTTTATGAGAATACGATGGAGCAACTGCTCTAAGTTATTTCTCTTTTTCTTTCAGTTCCCAACAAATTTATAGCGAGCACACACAGAAGGTAAATTCGGCATAGCTTGGGGCAAAAAATAATCACAAAATTAGTACCCTTCCGATAAATCCTTCAAGGTGCAACTATTCATAATTTAAAGGGAATAACATTTTATATTAGAAATTTCACTGTCCAAGATCACATATGATCTATTTTTAAATTCACAGCTTAATGTCTTAAATTTTTTTAATTTAATGGGCACAACTATCATTCTGAACAATGTACATTTGTTTTTTGTTCAAGAAATTGATGGTATTTTACAATGTAAACAAAATAAATACTACAAATAATGATATACAGTTGTCTCAGCTACATCACAATTGCAGTATTATCCTGTTTTAATTTTATTGGTTTGATTTTGCAATACTTGAAAACTTTATGCAGCATTTTGTTTTTTTCTTAAAATATGATTAAACATATAGTTTTATTTTTTATCATAGTTGCAATATGTCTACTGTTAGGGGTTTGCACATGAAAAGATTACATTTTTATAGGCCAATTGGAACCTCACCCATGCAGTGTTTTGTTTATATATAAATTTTAGTGGTTTGTTTCTACCTGTACCATGTTTGTTATTGTTTGATATTGTGTTACAATTCTATTTCTACTTGTACTGTGTATTCTTGTTTGGTATTGTGTTTATATATTTGTTTTGTTGTATTGTGTTTATTGTTGTTTAATATTGTGTAGTTTACCTTTAAATTTGCATAGAATTATCTGCAGATGGTTCATCTTTTCGAACCTGTCAGCTAAAAATTTTTTTTTATCCTTTTTTTTTCTGCTACCGGGAGATAAAATGTTGCATCATAAAAAATATAATGCATCATTTCCCATTCAAATTAATTTAAATAATATAATTTATTTCAATTTTACAACTTAAATTAACATTTTCAGACACCTAATTTCTAATCACAAGTTTTAAACTCATAATGTAAATTTTAATGATAAATAATTCAATATTTCCTTATTTTTCAATGTAAACATTATCTCTTATTAAGATTATTTAAGTGCAATTAGTATTTTATTATATTTCAGTAATTTAACTTTCAAATTTCTTTGAACATACATCGCGAATGTGTCAACACATCGGAATTTTCTAAGTCTAAAATATAAAAAATAGAAATCTTTTATTTATCAATATTTCCCTTTTAAATTATATTATGTGGATAGAAATATTTATTTCTAGCCGATTGCAAAATTTTCAGTGACTTGTGATAAATACTTTGGCAGAAATACGCAAAAATGTATTTTCTATCTTTTCTCATTTTTAATTTCGGCGCGCGACGCCATGAGATCATTCTTTCCGACATTTTGAAAGTTCCAACAAGAAGGGTATTCCCCTTTGCCAAACAGACGCTTAGTTCAAAACCGGACGTCTGCTAAATCGTTTAACATTCCTTTGGGAACACGCACGTTGTGTGTGACGTCAGGCGCGGGGAGGATAGGCGTTTTTAATTGGCTGGCGCGCTCTGTAATGGCTTTTCATGTTAGAAACTCTGGGTTCTGGAATAGTCATCATTCTTCACCAGGGAGCCGTTAAAGCAAGTAACTTGTGGGGGCTGCGACGCCGTGCTTTTTTTTTAGCCGGCTGTTGCGGCAGAAGAGTTCGGCTAGCCAGTGAGAAGAGATCGACGTTTTGTTAGGCCTTGGCGGCCGTATATCATCTAAAGGAAATATAATTTTTTTTCTTCAAGAAGCATTTCTAAGTAAATTTCATAGAACATTAATTGGAAGCCTTGAATTGTTCTGCTCATCGACATTTTATTATTCTTCGATCAACCATACTTCTTTGCTATAAAAACATGAATTGATTATCTGTTTTTTTTGTCGATGCAATAAATAGTAAATTGCCTTTGTAACGAACTGAAATCGTCAAAATCTGCATTTCTGAAGGAAGTTCTCAAATATCCTATTTCCAATTTTCCAAATCCGTAACTTCTCATTCGGTTCCGATTCGCATTGAATAAAAAGAAATAGAATCTACATTCCTGAAGGAAGATTGTCTACAGCATCTTTCCAGTTCTCCAAATACAAGGGTCCTTCTACGATACGAGTTTGGCTTTAGATTCCTGAACTTTATTCCCTAGTTTAACTTTATGATCCTGAACTTTATTCATTTTGGAGGCCTTAAAACTAAAAGAAATATTTCTTAAAATATCAGACTATAACATCACGATATCCGAACTTCACATTCTATCATGTTAACTTAAATAATTTTCATATTTTAACAATTTAATTCTGCTTTTTCTCAGATGACAATATATCTTCAATTATCTAAAATTATATTAAATTTTACATTCATTTTGGATAATCTTTTCATAATTCATAATGTAAGAATGCATTCAAATTAGCAAATTTTATATATGTTTAAATAAACGTCATTTGTGAATTATCTTTCTGTGTTCAAGTACTTGGGTGAGTGTTTTCTTTTCTTTATTTTTTTTCAGCTACGATAACTAGTAAATATAATTTTATTTGATCTTAAATAATTTAAAATAATTCTTAAAAAACACATTTAGCAATGTCTACCACTTACGTCATCGGCTGTAGTGTAATTTTGAGCTTATGAATCGGAATTAATTTTGTTCAATTCAAACTTTGGATTGAATTCCACTCTCCGATTCATTAAGCCCAGCATTACAGTACAAATATTGAAAATGAATTTTATGTTGGTGCAAATAATAGCAATATTCTATTTTTAAGAATAGAATTCTGAGGCAGTTACATATTTTTTTAATTGATTGAAAATTTTGGAATTAAAAATAATTTTGAAGAATAATTGTTGAAATTGAAATATTTTTACAAATGAATTTATGTTCTCAAATAATTTCAATGAATTTGAAGTTTGGCAAAAATTGTTCTCAAGAACATGATATGATATTTTAGGAGGCATGGCTTTTGGGTTATTTTTTTTTTAATTTTCTACTTAGTAATGGCACTTTAAATGAATTATAAATTTGAATTTCAATATATATATTTAAAAAAAAAAAGATTGAAATTTTATTGAAGTATTATTTTTAATTCTTGTTGCTGAGAAATTTTGTTCTTCACCTAAAGTTATTCTCATCTCATCAATTATGCCTATTTTCTCCAACTGAAGTTTGGTATTCTTCAAGTAATTTATAGTAGTAATTATCCTGTATGATTATTTTGAGGTATTGCCTGCTTCTCTTAATAACAAAAATATAATATGAAAATTTATAAACAGTTATCGCCTTTGAAAAGTTCTTTAGACTTGCTCCTTAGATGATTTGTGAAATATGCTGTATGTATAGTTAGCATGTTGTCTTGTGGACTAGTCTGGTTTCATCTCTAATATTTAAAGAACTGTTCCTGTTTTTAAATTTACCTGTTGATGTTGTTATAGAACTCTCAGCTAACAAATTGAAAATGTTCAAAATTTTCATTGCTTCAATTCTCTTTGGCAAATTCAATTCTTTCACAAATTTATAAGTCTATGCATGACATATCCACATCGACATCATCATACCTTATTCTCATGTTGCTTTATAAAAATAAAAAGAGCAACATTATTTTTTTTTCTCATTTAAAATGAAATGGGGCTTCTTCAATCCTGTAACAGTTCTACTTAAAAATTCCATTCACCATAAGAAAAATATTTTTTCCTTGCCAATAGTGAAGATTACTTTTATATATTTATTAACTATCAATAGCTCTTAAGTTATGTGCTTTTTGCCATATTTGATGATGACTGTTCCTGTATATGCTGCTAGAAATTTTTTTTTTTAATTACCTGTAATGACATTCTTCAGACTTTTCTTCCATTCATCTGTTGCTTACCTGATGAAGGTGGTCAGTGGTTTTGTGTGATATCCATTTCTTCTGGTCTCTTCTCTGTTGTTGCACATGTTATCATGGAAGCTAAAAATTATAAAATTACCTACCTACTTCTTCAAAAGTTTCCTACCTCTACAATAGTTTAATTTTTTGTGTGTATGCTTCATATTCAGCCATAAGATGCCTGGTGAAGATGTTGTTCATTTATAGGCAAATATCCATTTATGAAACCACTTCATTAGAGTTCTTCGGTTTGTGAAGCTACAAATAGTGTTTACTACTTTGTTCTCTTAAAAATAAATAAATAAATAATTTTCATTACTGATTATGATAGTGTGTCAGTTAACGTTTCTCATGTGAGAGTAAATATCCTCATCAAGTGAAATTGTTGACTTGTATGCTGCTAGAACTCAGTTACTCACACCATATCATTATTCTAAGTCTTCTCAAAATAAGGAAGTTTAAATTTATATTACCTGAAAATTACTGATGCATTTTACCTTCGACAACTTTATTTTATTATGCTGCATTTTCTCCAAATATTCTAGCAAGTGCAATTAAAAGTATTCAGAGTTAATTTTTGCTTGTGTGTAGCAATTCATCCTCACATTGCAAAATTTTTGCTCATTGATAATCAAGTGTAAATTCTCAATTAACATAAGAAGTTTGTGAATATTTGTTACAGTGTTTATGCAAGATCATGTTATTTTGAAAAGTTCCCATATTTATTTATTTATTATGTGCATAGTGCCTTTTACTTTAATCTTATTTCATACCCAAAGCCTCTAAGTTTTTATTTTGCCATTTGCCTCATTGAGTTAAAAGAAAAAAAAGATTCGTTCATTTTGAAGATTTTTTATTTTATGAAGAATTGAATAGTAAAAATGATCTTCATTTTTGAAGTTTTCAATGAAGAAAGTGAAATTTATTAATGTCTTCTTTTCATACCTACAAATAATACAAGAAGATTACAGAAAAGCACAAGTCTAGATGAAAATTTTTTTACCAGCGCATTTATATATATATATAGAATTTTTTTCTATAAATCATCTAGTGAAATTTTTTTTTTAAAGTGCTTCTTGACCTCAAATCCTGATTATGTCCTATCATACTACATTTCATCATAAGTGCACCACCGACTTCTCGTCCTTGTTAATCTCTGCAAAAGTGATTCATGTATGTGTCGCAGAAGTATGATTGCTCTGCAGTAATGAGTACGATGTCGTAAGTTAAGTGCTTCAAAGAGAATGCAATGCATTCTCACTTTCTACAAAGTCTCTCGTCATGTTAAAATGTTCTAATGTCATCATGCAAAAATCATCTAATTTTGATGATTAAGTGAATGTTCCAGTTTTTTTCGACAGCATCTGTTTTAGTGTATGCAATTATCTATTTTAGTGCTTGTGTACAACCTTACGATACAATATACCAGTGTACCACCTCATATTGTGTTACTAAACTTTCAGTGACATCACAATTAATCTTTAATAACCTTGTTCCATATGGCTCTGGACTCAATGAACATTGGTTTGAATCCAAAAACATTGCCTTTACCCACCTGCAATTGCACAGTGTTATTATATTCTTATTTATAATTAAAATTTTCTTTTACTTAAGATGTTAGGAGCCTTGTTAGGAGATCCAAGCCACCTAAAATTTTACGTAGGAGTTCTTATATGTGTTTATGTTTGTTCATAGACATGCTGGTGGCTAGGGCATGATACTCATCGACATGGTTGTGGACTTTGATATTTACATATATATATCTATTTTTTTTTTGTTTGTTTACAGTGTTGCTGATGATTTCATCTTCGTCATTATCATCATTGTGAGCTTAACATTGAATTGTAATAATTTTATTTCTATATTATATTTTAAATGATTATTTTAAAATTATATTCCTGGTACATGGTATTTTAGTTTTATAAACTCATGATTTTGTCAATTTTTTTCTTTCATTCTATATGGAAGTACTTAAATTTTTTTTGGTGATCACCAGTCTATCATATTTTGAAGAAAAACCATGGTATATGTATATTTATCTAATCTTTTGAGTCTCATACATATATATTAAGAATTCTTATGACTAATACATTGAAATTTTTATTTAGTAAAGTATAAAGTTCAAAGAAATTGTGTCTATGATGGGTATTTATGACACTTAATTATGACATGTCTTTTGATTGAAATAGCAACTTGTTTTTATGGGATACCTTGTTTGGGTGATTAAGTAGTGCACGACTCAGTTACACAATTGGTATCGCATACAATTGGTTGTCTGTTTTAATTTAAATGAAATAAAGTTTGATACACTAAAATGATATCATTATGTTTTATGAAAGTTTATTTATATATGGCCATTTCATTTCCTTTCGTGTTAAGAGTAATAAAGAAAACTCTTTATTTTTTAGATATAATTCTAAAATTAAAAAGTCCTAGGCATGTTGTAAAAGTCAAACTACAAAATGTTTCTGATTTTTTTGTTGCTTTTGTATTTGCAACTTTTATCAGAAGTTAATTCTGTTTTTATTTGGTACCAAGATAGCAAAATTTGTTTTGACTAGTCAATGATCTCAATTTTGTTTGTTAACTTAAAATATGTTAACACTTTTACCATGATAATTTTATGAGATCAAATAGAAGGTTTTGCCAATGTTACTGTATTTTTGGCATTTTTATTGTATACTTGATGTATACTTGACTCTATTGTATACTTTTTGGATTATGAATGTACTTTATGCAATGTATATTCTTTTTCTCTCTCTTACTTTTGGTCACCAGTATTTTTTTCTAGCACCAATTTTTTTTTCAACTGTTAAATCACCATTTTTTTTCCAGCACCTTAACTTTAAATTTTATTGTTCGACTTTAATGATTTTTTTTTTTCGCTTTGGCAGTTCAAAATTTTATCATCCCATTTTCTGTAAAAGGTTTTTGATCAATTTTGCCTTTTACATCTCCTGGTCTTACAAAATTTTCTCGGTGAAGGGAGGTAATGTGAGAATACTTCTCACAGTGTTTAAATTTGGTTTATTTTTATTTCCTTTCAGCTATTTTTTTTGCATCGATGTCATTTGAACCCAATCTTTACGCCGCGATGTTGACGCTTTTATCTCTCACTGTAAAGCAAGTTCATTTTTCACCGCCGATATTGATATCTGCTTTGGGAGCGGATCGGCAGCTTGTGCATGCGCACTCCGCTATTTTAGAAGCATATCTTGGAGCTCTCGTTTCGTTGGAGTTGATTTGCCTTATGATGACGTCATTGAAATTATGTGCCGCCCTCTTTTGATGCCGATCGCTGACAGGAGAATCGTTTGGTTTCGTTTTCCAATCAGTGAAACATTTTGAATTCTGCAGCTTGTAATTCGATTTTCATTAATTTCCCGTAAATGTTAATTTAGCTAATCAATTTAAAATCTGCCTTTTAATTACTTTGTCAACCCCGTATTCATCATTTAAATACTAAAACTCGTTAATTTTAAATTCAGAATTTGGTTTGATGTTGTCTGCAAAAGATGTAGTCCTTTAACGTAGTTTTAGCGGAGCGCCAGCCCGCTGGCCGGCCGTTCGAATGCCGTGCCGCTCTTTTTGACCGAAAAAGTTTGCCGTACTATGGGTCATATTTTTGTTATGTGGATATGTTCTTTCTCAAAGTTTAATCCTTTAAAGTTGTGCTGCTCTCATTAAAAGGAATCCCATGGATTTATTCCACGTTGGCCGTTATTTTTCTCTTCTTAAAAGATTCAGTCCTTTTATTTAAAATGGTGACCAGAAGCAAGAATTTCATAACCTTCTATTCAACTAACGTATGGAATAAAGAATATTATTTGTTTTCATCAAATTGCCTCTTCATTGTCTACATTTCAAGTAAGACGTTTCCAGTTTTATTATTTCTTTAACGATCAATAGTAATTTTATTAAAAGAACTTCGCAATTTGTACTAAAACCACTTAAACGATCATTTTTATTATCGCCACATTTATGTTTCATGATTATTTTAGAAACTCTACTTGGAAATAACAACTTTTCACGTTTATATAAAAATAATACCAAGATGTTCAAACATCGATTAAAGCATAATTGAAGAAAATAAAGTGATTCATTTCTCTATAAATATATATATTTAGATGGTTCAAAATAATATTTAAAAATATTCCTAATTTTATTATGTCATACCGGATCCGGAAATAAAATGCTCAATAATGTTTAATAAATAATATTATGTTTAAATTGCTTTTATTATTTAGTGTTGTGTGCTATTTCTCTTGATGTGCATCTAAAGGGGTGAGTAATTATTTTGTTTTTCCTTTTCAGATTTATTTAAATTTATTTACATCGCGTTCTTTTCACCACTATACATGACGGCCGTAGTGTGGTTCTGGGAGATGTGAATTGGATTTATTTTGGTTCAATCTGAATTTTTCAATTGAATGTTTACTCCAATTTACATATCCCAGAGTCACATTACACTTGTGAAAACGAAACCTGTCAAAAAAAGAGAATTATTTCGCAAACGGATAAAAACTAGGTTTTAATGAAAAAAACACCACATAATTATAATTGCTAAGACTGTCTAAAATGGGGCTTTTTTCTTTGCAGCTTTTACCGCATGGATAGGGAGCTATTTGAAGAGTTTCTTGGTGGGAGGAGAAGGGACAAAGTTTTCTTTGAAGGGAAGGATTGAAATCCAATTGAAATAGCGTGTGGGATTTTTCCCCTCTTAACTTCTTTCACAAACATGAGGTTCTTCCAGGAACATTTTTTAAATTTTTGATAGAAGACCACGGTGTTTTATTTATTTATTATTATTATTTTTTTATAAATACGCAAAATCAATTCACGAATTTTGGATCGAATATCGGTGATATTGAAATATATCTGTGAACTTTACCCTGTGTTTTAAAGCAATATGGACATTTACCTGCAATGTCCTTCCGCATTCCTGAAAACAATTTGAATGCCATTGCACTATTATATTTCCTAATGTGTCAGAGAAAATTTGCCTGTTAAAGGTCAAATTTTTTAGTTGATCATTTATAGTAGGATTTGGTAAAGAAGATAGGTCAATATGCAATATACAAAAATCATTGCTAAAAAAAAAAATCTAATAATGCAAGTTGTCATCAAAATCCGTTAAGCAGAATTTTTTTTTTAAAGGTTAATCTTTTATAACTGTGCTCTCCTATTTATTGAACTTTCCTCTATAATTATACAACTAAACAACGTAGAACAAATTGTTATATACTAAAATGTTTACTGAAAAAGTATCCAACTAATAATGAGAGTTATCTGCATTTGTCTAGTAGAACTTTTGAAAAAGACATCTTTCACAATTAGGTCCACCTCAAGGTTTTATATAGAACTTTCCTCCTTAATTACATAAATAAGCAACATAAAAAGTTATGTTACATGCTAAAACCTTCTCTGAAAAATTTTGTAACAGACAATGAAAGTTCCATTGAAATCTATTCAGCAGAATCTTTTTTAAAGGTTAATCATTCATAATTGGGTTTATCTGATTATAGAACTTTCCAACATAATTCTATAACTGAACAACATTATAATGATATATACTAAAACCTTCTCTACAAAATTGTGTAACTAACAATGCAAGTTGCATTGAAATCTATTCAGCAGAATCTTTCTTAAAAGGCTAATTATTCATAATGGAGTTTATCTGATTATAGAACTTTCCACCATAATTCTATAACTAAGCAACATTAGAATGATATATTATATACTAAAACATTCCCTGATAAATTATCTAACAGTAAAAACTTTCAGTCAAAAGTTCCGTAAAAATCCATTCAGCAAAACTCAAGTTATAAGCTGCTGGAAAGAAATTCTCATTTGCATTTTATATAAGTAGATGGATTAATTTTCTTTCATTTTGGGCCAATGAAGCTTTTTTGTCGGTTTTCAGGATGATTGGAAATTAGAAATCTGCATGGAGTCGGATACCTCGATTTTACCCGAACAACGGTCAAGTGTCAGATTTATGCTATTTTTTTCGCTGGGTGTAAGGTTAACTTTTAAGCATTTAGAGTTATGAATTGTCTCTTTTTGCTCTGGTTCGGGATGAACCAATTTTTTAGTAGAAAGTCCTGAATATTTTCCAAATGAAAAAGCTATATATCTGAATATTAATGGGTGCCTGTGTTTAAATTTTTTTTTGCAAAAGCAATAAAATTGTAGACTACTTTTCCATAAATGTAAAAAAATGTGGATTCATTTTCTTTCTCTTTGGGTTCGGCTCTGAATATTTCGGGTTTGGGTTGCAGTTTATCAGGCTAGAGTTGGGTTTCAGGTTAACGACGTTTGTCGGGTTCGGGTGGGGCACAACCTGATCCATACAGAACTCTAGTATCAAGCTGGGGAGATTATTATGAATGTACTATATATAATATGATTTAATAAAGTAAATGATTTGATGGTGTTGCAATGATTGCAGTAAATATAATATGACACAAATAATGCAAAATAAAAATTCAAGTAATTAAGAACTTGAACTAGCACACCTTCTTAAAAAAAAAAGAAAAATCCCATCTAAATTTCGGGCTAAAGAGAGAAATTCACCTCAAAAATTCAAGCCCCTGAGTGGGACAAGTTTTCATTTGATCATTATGTACACTGAGCCACAATTAATAGAATTTTTTCTTACATACCTTCTAAAAATTAACCAAAATACTGAGTAATGATAAATTTCTCACCTTGAGAATGTTGGAATAGCAAAGTCTTTAGAAAATATTTTTAATAATTATTAGTTTCTGCGCCTAAAGTGTTTATTTATTGCATGTGTTTTTATTGTAATAAAATTTGACAAGTTATTTTAGCTTTTGAGTAATTTTCAAAAGAAAAAAAATTTGAATCTGACCTGTGATGACAGATAATTTTTCTGAAATATCAAATTCCTTGGGGGGAGGGGAATGGCCTCCCAGCCCCTTCAAATGGCACCCCTGCAAATGCTCCCCCCCCCCCCTCTTATCACCTGCACAACATGAAGGGCAAAGTCCAAAGGGAAAACCACAAACATGCAATTTCACAAAAATCTGCATTGTTAACCCTTTGATGGGCGGAATATATAAGTTTTCACCTGAAACTTTAAATTTTTCTATTATAACTTTGGTGGAAAAAAGTTGAAAAATTGCTTTTCCTTATTTTGAAATAAAAACTTTTGAAAATTCTGGTATTAACTCAACATTACAGAAACACAATTACTTGCTCTTGAAAGGGTTAAACATAGCATTCCCCATGGCTAAAACAGCACCTTCCAGCCCTAAAAGAAACTTGACCTACTAAAGAAATCACCCAAAATCGATCTAACACAAAAATACATCACATAACACTGACCTGAATAAAACGCAAAAGCTAAAAGAAGCATAACAATGAGCTCTGTGGTATTCCATAGAAAACAACACCTATATATGCACTAATTACAATCATTATATCAAAAAATAAAATAATATAAATCATGCAAACATATGACACTAAACAAATAACAAATATAAAAAAAACAAAAACAATCCAGCTCCTAATTAATATATATTTCCACTTCTTCACAACATTTTTGATATTGCATGCACTAAATTCCTGACACCAAATCTCATTTAAAAATTTTGATAGATATATTATGAGACCCAAGTTATGAAAAAAATCATGATTTTTTTAAAAAAAATCAAAAAAATCGGATTAATTTGATTTGAATTGGATTTTTTTTTTTAAAATCAGATTTTTTTTTAATTAAAATTAACTAACGTCGTTATTTCAAGCTTTAAAGGCTATAGCATGCCATTTTTAATAGTTTTACAACTGCAATTAAGATAGACGCTTGAAAGCAGTATTTAATATTTTTTTAAATGGATATAAAGTTTAATTAAGTAAAGTTGTGTAATGATACATTCCCTACTTTACGAACTCTCAATAACATATCGTGTTAGCACCTTTAAAGTTTAAAGGTACCATCAGGTGCTGCCTTACTGCACCAACTTACCAAAACAACCCCATATGTTATTTTAAAAATGTTATTAGTACTGCAATATATAAAAAAATAATTCACCAGTAAACAAATGCAAGACTATATCCAGTATAAGCATACAGAAAAGTACTACTGAATCCTTCGTTCAGTGTAACTAATATATTTTTTTTTGTAAATCTAGATCAAAATAACAATAAAAATACTAATTTTATACCTGGCCATATTATAAATCTAAGATCTTTTAAACTCTTTTATAATAGAAATTCCTTACGCTGCTATTTTCAGAGAAAAAAATGAACAAAATATCAAGGTAACCAATTATTTATTTACTTTAAATTGGGAAATGTAATAAAATTTTTAGCTAAGGCAAATTTAATGCTTTGCAGAGACAAACTAATTTTTCTGCTTTACCAGAAACTGTTGTAATTTCTGCAAAATTGAGCCACATGGGATGCTTTTTCCTACCTGCCATCTTTGTATTCATTTTTTTTTTTTTTTAATTTGTCCTGTAGTACACCAAAAATTGTTATCTAATCTGCAGTCCAGTGTGAAATAGTAACTTGTGTTGTTGGTTCAAGCACTTTGCTTCAAGTAAGCTTGAAAAACAGGTCTGTAACTAATACCTATTGATCAGAGGTCAAAAGAAGGAACTTCTTCTTTGTTATGTATTTATTCAGGGTGACCACTGTTATCCCATTCAATAAATTCCCTCATCTTTCTAATAGTGAGTATCTACAAAGAAAAGCAAGCAGAGTATTGCTGCTAAAAATGAAAGAACATTCTCAGAGTGTATTGAGAACATGCACCTTTATTTTTTCTTTTCGTTGATTTAAATAAAATGTACTCTTTTCAAAATTATTTTGATTTAGACCTTAGATTTAGATTTTATTTTAGATTTCATTAAATGATATTTTGTGGTCCCAGCTGCTTTAAGTAAAAAAATCTCTATTTAAAGACGAAATTGTTTCTATTTAATGACGATTTTCACGTAGTGTTTTTTTTTCTGATCTCTTTAAACATGCTAAACGAGGGAATTTCCTCTGATAGAAAAACAAGTTTTCTTGCAATTCAGATGAGAACAAATGAAGGAGAAGTGTGTAATGAACTTCACCCATGTGACGAAGACGTTTTAACAACAGACTGCAAAAATTTAAATCAAATTTATGAAGACATCACAAATGAAAATGCAACTTTAGATGCCAAATATGGTGATGAAGCTAATGATACAGAAAGCGAGACAAAACCTCCTTCTTACTCAGATGCGAATTCTGCACTGGATATTCTTCATCAGTACATTGATCATCAAATATGGAAGATGACTCATTCGACCTTCTTGAAAAGCTTGAAGCAAGGGTACTTAAAAACTAGACCACCATTGAAACAATCTACTCTTTTTGATTTTTTAAAACTTCATTTGCTTAATTAAATGTATTATAAATATTTTTATTTTACTTTAAGTAACATTGTACACTGTAATGTTGTTTTTGTATGCAATATAATTAATGCAATTTGTATTTTTGTATGAAAGAAAACATAAAATAAATTTAAATAAATAAATAAAACATTTCTAAACACGCCAGCATATAGAGAAATGTATTGACAGTCTTATACCTATAAAGTGCGAAGGGAAGTGTTTTTCAAATATTATTTTTCCACAAATTCTATTTAAGGACGATCTCTATTTAAGGACGATTTTTCGAGGTTTTTTGAAAGTCGTTAAACAGAGAGCCAACTGTATATATATAGTGTGATTTTAATCAATGATTTAAAAAAAATAAAAATCAAGTGATTTAAATCAGCGTACCCTGGTGAGACCCTTAATTTGTTACATATACCCACAAAAAAAAAATATGTATTCTGCCATTACAAAAAAAACCTTTAAACTTTCTTAAAACTTCTTTCTAAAAATACTTAAGTCAGGCAACGTTGACACTACAGCTCGAATTCTACAGACGCTAACTATTGAAAAAATCCACCATGGCATTTTTATATGATGTCTTGTCATGCAGCTTAACACCAACTATATGACATATGTAATCCAGAACAATTTTCAGTTACAGGGCAGTCTGAGTACATTTACGAGCAGGGACCCGGAGCTGGAGCCCGGAGCCCTCTGGAGCTGTGTTTTTCCTGGAGCTGGAGCTCTGAATTTTCCCCAGCTCCAGGGCTCCTTTAGTTTTTAATATTCTTTTAAATCTTTTTTTTTTTTCAGTCTTTTAAATTTCTAGGCTTAAAATATTTTAATTACATCATTATTCAGTATTTTAATTATATCATTTTTTAGGTTTTTATTATTATTATTATTATTATTATTATTATTAGGGAAGGAAAACTTCTCAAAAAATGGCAACACTACTTTACTTCTACTTTCTACTTGAACTAAGTGACAACACTATTTGAAAACAAATATGGCCGCCTATTGTTTACATGTGTAGTCATACAATTTTGGCTGTTCGAAAAGTGTAGAAGAAATTTAAAACTTTTGTGTTTAAAATTCTACCAAACTTTCTATTTTAAAAGCAAAAGCTAAAAGATGTCATTTTCTGAACAAGCATTTCAAGTTTGATGAGAAGAAAAATGCATTTTGTCAGATCTTTAATGAAGATAGAAAGTATTTGTGAGCAAAAAATTAAACATGTAAATTAAAATCTGCAACTTAAAAGCGCGAAGTCGGAGCCGAGTTGGAGCCGGAGCCACGGTATTTTCTCTAGGAGCGGAGCTGGAGCATCAAAAATTGTTCGGCTCCGGGTCACTGTTTACGAGAGTTAGTTATAACATTACGATTAAGCTAAATCCACATTTTTGCATGTACTATTTTGAGAGGTGCCTGAAATTTGACAAACTGTGCCGGAAGAAAAATCAAAAGGCGGTTATTATTTATGAGGATGGGGGAAATAAATTTACTCATACTCACTCTCTATCTCTTTTATGTCTAGACACTTTTGAAAGATTTTGCGCTTTTATGAGGATGGGGGAAATAAATTTACTCACACTCATTCTCTATATCTCTTATGTCTAGACACCCTTGAAAGATTTTGCACTTTTATGTAGGTTTTTACAGCTGTATGCAGAGCTAAGTGCTATAATTCCATGTTAAAGTAAAAAAAAGATGAATCTTCTTTTGCCTCTCCTGTGAAATTTACTTTTTTTGAGTTGTCACTTTTTTGGTCAGTGAGCACCAGAAGTAGCATTAAAAGTAACGTCGGTTTTGCTAAAAACTAGTTTCTTTGTATTGTGCTACTTGCTACACTACATTGTTAAAAATATAACACGCTACACTAAAAACTACTGTAAAAAGTAGCGACTACTATAGTTTAAAGATTATTTGCCAATTTATCAACTGCAGCCAGCTAACAGAAAAATGCCTTAAAATTAATTTATAGTTAAGTTTTAAAAATATTAAAATTTTATATTGTCATCGGAAACACATCAGTTTATATAATTTTACCATATCAGAAAGTGAGTGAAAAACAAAACATAAATTTCCATCTTTATATAGAAAAATCAAGATAAGTTAAATAACAGAGTGTAATAAGGCTTAAAATATAGTATACTAGCAGACAACATTGCTACATTTTTCCAATCAAATGAAATATATCTGTGAGTATGACCTTATACTCAGACCTGCCAACTTTTGAAAATGAGAAATCGTATCACTCAAAATTAAAATTAATCTGGAGGTTGGTTGGTTGGTTGTTTTTGTGTTTTGCAGCCATTTTTTGACATTCGTAAAAGGAATAAGGTTTCAGTCTTTCAACTCAATATAGTAAATTTTTTCCTCTGAAAAATTTTATACGATTTTTTGAGCTCCTTCTCATTTTGCAGCCTTTTTTTTTACATTTATAAAAGGAGCCCAGTTCCAACTTTTTAACTCAGTCCAGTAAATTTTGACGAAATTCGCATTTTTTTTTTTTCCCATGATCATTTCACGATATTCACAATTCTTTTTTCCACAATCATGATTCAAGTTTTTCGATTGCGATTCTTTGTTGAAATCCACACTTTTTACCCCGAACTTTTGACGAAATTCGCATTTTTTATCTTAATCTTTTGATGAATTTTGCGTTTTTTTACATGATCCTTTGGCGAAATTAGTGTTTTCTTTCCGCGATCTTTCGGTGAAATTTGCGTTTTCTTACTGACCTATCGATGAAATTTGTGTTTTCTTACTGACCTATCGATGAAATTTGTGTTTTCTTACTGATCTTTCGATGAAATTTGCGCTTTATTTCTGTGATCTTTTGACGAAATTCGAATTTTCTTTCTGCGATATTTTGACTAAATTCACATTCTTACTGCAATCCTTAGACGAAATTGATTTTTTAAGCGGTCACTTGTCAAAATTCGCAATAGTTTATAACGTCAGAGTGGCATTTCGCAACAGTTTTGTGCAACCGATCAGCAAAATTCGCAACAGTTTTTTGTGACTAATTGGTAAAATTTTTTATATCTTTTCGCAACCAATTAACAAAATTCACTACTTGTTTCCGCGACTTTTTGAAGAAATTTGTAATATTTTCCCTCAATAGTTTATCAAAAATTTGCAATTTTTTGACGAAATTTTCAATTTTTTCTGAACTCTTAACAAAATTAGATTTTATTCAGCGAACAATTGAAGAAAATCACTATTTGTTTCTGAGATCTTTGACGAAATATCAGATATTTTCCCATGATCGTTTGACGAAATTCAAAATGTGCTGCATAGACTAAAAATCTCATCTGGAAAAAAAAATGCGTTTTTTTTTTTCAATCGTAGTTTGAGATTGATTTTAGTAGCACTGTAGTTTAAAGATCCAAATCGTAGCAACTACGATTTTTTCATAGCAGTTGGCAGGTCTGTATACTTTAAAGAATTTCAAACCATACCTGGAATGTCTTTCCCCGCATTGCTGGAAAAAAATATGAATGCTACACTATTACATTTTCTAATATATTGGATAAAATTTGAGACATTAAGGATCTTTTAGTTGATCATTTACAGTAGGACTTAGTTGGAAAATGAGACCGTTATGACAACAGGAATCAAAATGTCCTGTATGTTGGTATTCTACTGAAATACAAGATTTTCCAGTTTGACTAACTTGTTAGATATTAATGACAAATGTGAGCATAAAAAGTATGGGTTCTTAATGTGGGCATAGCAGGCAATTAATAAGTTTCAAAAGTATAATAAAAAATACAGGGTGTTTATAAGATGCCAGACCCATTTTGATGTTTAACAACTCATAAAATAATAAAGATAGATTAAAATTAATAACATAAATGGTTAGATAGGCTCAAAAAGTTTCATGACCCTTGTCAATGAACTGCCATATGTGCCCCCTTCGTCGCACGGGGAATATCAAGTCGATAGTCAATTTCATACCAGGTAGCGGCAAGCATTTCGGCATCCACAGTGACTATTGCGGTTGTAATTCTGGCTTTTAAGTCATTAATGTTAGACACTCTCCTCCAGTAAACATTGTCCTTTACAAATCCCCAAAGGAAAAAGTCCAGCGGCGTTATATCAGGTGATCTGGGAGGCCAAGGAATCGGACCTCCTATCCCAATCCATCTTCCTGGAAAATGGTCATTCAAAGAAGTACGAATGATGGTACCCCAATGAGGTGGTGCACCATCTTGTTGCAAAATGACATGTGGCTGAAGCTCTGTTAAGCAGTAAGGTATTCCCCAAAGATTAATGTGTGGTGTAGACTAATGCACGACCGAGTCATTGAACCTTTCTTTTTTACAGAAGAGATGGTCTCATCAGTCGTATACTTAGACATGTTGGAAAACTTCGTATTTCCACAAAGGTCCAATTCCTTGGCCACCCAGATCACCTGATGTAACGCCGCTGGACTTTTTCCTTTGGGGATTTGTAAAGGACAATGTTTACAGGAGGAGAGTGTCGAACATTAGTGACTTAAAAGCCAGAATTACAACCACAATAGCCTCTGTGGATGCCGACATGCTTGCCGCTACCTGGCGGAGGAGAGTGTCGAACATTAGTGACTTAAAAGTCAGAATTACAACCACAATAGCCTCTGTGGATGCCGACATGCTTGCCGCTACCTGGCGTGAAATTGACTATCGACTTGATATTCTCCGTGCAACGAAGGGGGCACACATGGAAGTTCATTGATAACGGTCATGAAACTTTTTGAGTCTATCTAACCATTTATGTTATTAATTTTAATCTATCTTTATTATTTTATGAGTTATTAAACATCAAAATGGGTCCAGGATTTTACAAACACCCTGTATATTTTTTGCACAAAAGTTTATACAAATCAACTAAAATCAGTTACAATTTCAGGCTCTATTATTACTGACCACATTTTTAACAGATTTTTTTTTAGAGTCAAGAGAGGCATACAAAGATTAATAAATCAAAATGAATTAGTAGGACAAAGTAAAAGCACAGATCAAGAAAAACATTTTTGCTGTGAAAACCAGGTCTGAACCTTAAATAAGTTTGCAAAAGGTGCATGCGTACTTAGAGATACATTCAAAAATGTACAGAAAATTTACTTACAGTAAATTCATCTTCGCTGTAGTCGCACTTTTCAAGAGCAATTTTTTTTAACTCCTTAAGTGATTGAGCTTTGAAAAGTTTGTGAAGAACAACGAAAATTAGTGAACTTTCTAATGATGTCTGAAAGAGGAAAAAAAAAATCAAGTAAAAGTTATTAAAAAGCTGAAAACATTATTCTACGGAATTTAAAACATTTAGTCACATTATGTCTTCAAAAAACAGACACCATACAAATAAATAAAAGTAAAAACAGAAAATTGACAAATTTTTTTAACTAAAATCTTCTTAAATTTCATTCTTATTGGAAAATTATTAAAGAACAAAAATGGGATTATTACTTAAAGTTTAGTGTACAGTTGTGGAAAAAAAAAAGTAAACACCCCTTACTAATTCAGCAAAAAAATTACCATAGAAGAAAGTTACTGGTACCATGCTATTAGTAATAAAGTCTTCTTTAAATGATGTGTATAAAATTTGCTTAGGGGACCATCCACATATTAAAACGAACCCAAATTTTGTTTTTTTTCATTAGCAGTACACAATTCTAACAGCATAAATGAACTCTACACCCTTCAATTAGCTTAAAAACAAATTTTTATGCAATTCGTACGATAAATTTCAGAGAAATTAATTATTTTAAAACGAGCATATTTTAGGGGCTGTATCCAAATTGAAGTTTGGTATTTGATTGTTGACCAAGAGAAATTCTTGATCAAGGCATCTTAAGTGCCATTCAATATGGATTTCCATAAAGCAGGACTTAATAAATCTAAATCCATCAAAAAAATTGTAGGTTGCAATTCATATATTTTTTTAAATATTAATTTCATAATTCATATCATAAAATTACAAAAATTACAAATTCCAACGTATTTATGTTTGGTTATTTTAGTATTATTGCTACACAAAAAATTAGCCCATTGGGAGTATAATTTCAGGAGATATTAATAAAAATGTAATTTAACATTAGAATCATTAAATTTTGAATGTTTATAATTCAAAAACTTATCATTCAAATGACTTGAAATTTGGTGACTAGGCTTGCACCCTTCAGCTCAGCACCCTTCAATTTTGATGTAATCACTACAGACAAATACAGAGTCTGAAATGGATATCTGTAAGTTGTCAAGGGTCAGAAATACACAGTTGGCACTACGAGGGTGCTTCAGTAAAGTTCACTATTTCACTGTCGCAGGAAAACCATGTTTCATATACACATTTCAAAGCAAACACATTCAAGCACTTTTAACGTTTGAACCGAAGATTTGAAATATCTTGTTAAAATTGGGTATTGCCATTTAAAAAAATGAAGTTTGGGTTCATTTTAATATGTAGATGCCCCCCCTCCCAAGCAAATTTTATATACATCATTTAAAAGTAGACTTTATTTCCAATCGTTCAGTACCAGTAACTTTCTTCTATGATAATTTGTTGAGGAGTTAATAGGGGGTGTTCAGTGAACATACATTTTATCAATTTAGATTTATGAGAACCCATTTACTTCAACTAAAATCACTTTAGAGTGATTTATTGTTATAACTTTTATTTATTTAAGAAAACCCTTATTGATATTATCTCTTTAGCAATTAACCATGAATCATCTGAAATGGTGTTATATCCAATTTTGTTTATCATATCAAGATACTTTCATCTCCTCAGTTGTTTAAAAATAATTATTGTGAGTTATGGTTGTTGATCAAGGAATCAAGGACACTTCCTGGTTTGAGTGATTGTACATTTTGAAGAGGCACTTGAACTCGAGCATTCACACTGTACGCAACAGCTCATCTTTCTAGCTGTGATTTCGCAATTTTCGCAGCGGGTAACAAAATCCCCGGTCCTTGTAAACTGCAAGCTCTCTTTCCTGTGCACATGCAAGAAATTGTAACATGTCAATTCTTAATATAGTTTTATTTACATCTCGTGTTAATCTACTAATTCTATAAACACACACACAAACAGAGGGTGTTTCCTTTTTTTTTCCATGTCTGTACATTGAGACCATGAATATCAATTAGTGGTCATATAGAAAATAATTTCTTTCTAAAAAAAAATTATGAGGAGATGATAACAAATTCTCATTACTGGGTCATTCCAAATCAGCTGGTACAGCAACTTCTGCTCAGCACCCTTCAATTTTGATGTAATCACTACAGACACATACAGAGTCTGAAATGGACATCTGTAAGTTGCCAAGGGTCAGAAGCACACAGTTGGCACTACGAGGGTGCTTCAGTAAAGTCCACTATTTCACTGTCGCAGGAAAATCATGTTTCATATACACATTTCAAAGCAAACAAATTCAAGCACTTTTAAAAGATTTTCAAGGATTTACATAAATACTTTCAAGATGTTTAGATGTATGCAAATTACATGCATTACCCTATTACCTGTGTCGAACAAACCCAGTACAGGCTATAGTTTGCATTTCAAATGAGTAATATTTGCAATTAATCAAATATAATTTGATTTGGGAATTATTTGATTATTTTATGGGAAGGCCATGTTTTTATTTAACCTTTGAATAAACATTTTCATACATATAATTCGCTATTGTCATGTTGTTCTTAATATGCTTGGAAGGGACAGCTGCAAGGGAATTTTACTATTAAAGGGGTTAAAAAGGCTCTAAAAGAAATATAACACATAAGGGAAAGAATTTCTACATTGCCTATTTCAAAAAATTCTTATCAGATCTTTAAAAAAAAATTATACTAGATATTTTCAAGACGCTACAGTAGATTATATTTTCAAGACAACATATTATTAGAGAATGTTTAAAGAATAAAGTATTTTAAGTTAGTAAGATAATATCTATACCATGGAAAGAAATTTCAAACATCATAAAAAGAGAAAACGCATCTTGATCTTTTTGTGATATCACTACAAGAGCAGAAGTAAATGCTCAACTGAAGTTTCTTTTCATAATATTTTATTTTTTATCAGTATTTAAAGACTTGCTTGTAAAGAAAATTACTTAAAAATTAAAAGTAAAGATTTTTCTTTATTAAATTAAACAACACTGTTATTTACTTGAAAATGAACTTTTTTTTTTTTCTTCCCCAAATACTTTTGTAGTTTTTTCAAAATGAACAAACCATGAAAAGGATCAAAATCACCTAGTTTGTCATCTTATTGCTCATGATACAGGAAAAATTACTTACTGCAAACATGTGATCTAGTACAATTTTTTGTACTGAAAAACATAATTGCAGTATTAAAGATAAAAAATCAATACATTGATCATTACTTGGCCTCAAAACTAGGCCATACAGCCTACCGCAATGAATCTGACCCTTACTTTAACAAGCTGTACCTAGAGAGCAAATTACTTCAAAAGCTTATCATTTTACCAATTAAATATCTATGAAAATGTCATTTAGCTACTGCAGTCGTTTCTATTTTGCTTAAAGGTTTATTCATCTTTAAAATCCTTTCAAAAATAAATTTATAAATTCAACCCATTGTAGAACCTCAAGACTGTTCTCAATATTCCATATAAAAAGCCCTCAGAGTGAAACAGAATCTCTGGATAGGAAAATCAATGTATTTCCAAAAAAGACTCAAGTTTTCATCTAAGTTCTAACTTCAGACGGAAACATAAAAGGGAAACGCTCAATCATAATTCATCATAGAAAGTGACATATTCGAGACAGCGAGTATAAAAGCATGGACCACCTGGAGTCCCTTTCATACGCCGATAGTAAAACTAAATCAGAGCTTTCCCATGGTGAAATCGATCTGCGGAGTGTTGGGTACAAACATGTAGGGCGGGCTTGCGCCGACCTATAGGAACACAACCAGCTGATGTTTTGACAGGAAGACATGGCGAGTGGCTAAAGAACTCTCTATTGTTTTTCGGGAGAGTGATGAGTGAATATAGGAAATTGCAGAAAAGAATTAGAGTTCAGTTTGAGACTCGAAGGAGTAAAGGTGAACAGGTCTTTACCTGTGGATGAGAGAAACATCGCTCAAGGTTATTTCATGTAATATTTCTCAGAGGTAAAGTTCCGAGGGGAAAGAGTCCTTTTTCTGGCGGCTGGAGATTAGCCGGGTAGTTAAACATAGAGACAATGCTGTCTACAGAGTAAGAGTTCTTGAACTCTTTACTAGAGAACATTTTCCCAAGAGTAGAGAATTGAATTTTCTTAGAGACTCTTTAATTAGCGGAACTCTAACATTTCACTGCAGATCATGAACCTTGACCATAGGCTATCACCTCACTGAACAATTATTATCATCAGAAGATGCTTCAACGATTTTTATTGCTGTGTATATATAAGCTGATATTTAATCCGGAAATCTATTGTGTTTATTGCAAATAAATCTTCAATTTTCTTCAATATTAAATATTAGTCTTTATGCCTTTGGAGAGAACCTTAAACGTTACCGCCCTCATCTGAGGCCCCCCACACCATGTTTTAGATACCCATATCTCAAAAGGGATATTCGATTACCATTAGTACCACTAGAAATAAAATACCTTAACTTAAAAGAAAATTTGTTTCATTTTGGGCCTCTTCGGAAGGTAAATAAAAGCAAGATTTAAAACACCTACTTAGAGATTCACAACTATATCCGGGTACAAAGTAATGTCAAATTATGCTCAAATATCTCTTGAACGGATAAAACTAGAATTTTGAAACAAGTGCCCACCTATAGTGAAATGACTATACGCTTTCATGAGAGTGAGTGGCTGTAGCACCCTTTGCAGAGAAATTTAGAAATTGTCGACAATCTTAAAAAATATGAGAGATAGCAAAAAAATTTCAATTACAAAAGTGTAGAGCATAAGCATCTACTATTTAGTATGAAATAATGTCTTGTATGTAAAAATAACTTTATTAGAAACTCTGAAAAGTTAATTTTTTAATAATCAATCACAGGCAATATGTCACATCGCTTTTAGAAGTATGGCATTATAATGATGCAGATGTATTTTATAGAAAAAGTAACAAATGTAAATGTAAGCAAAGTATACAATTTATTTTAATAAAAAATTCAAGTTAAATATGCTCAATGTGCCCACCATTGACAGCAATATGCATGCACTGCCATGTACTTGCTATCTAACCTTTACAACACAATTCATTTTTTAAAAATTAAGAAATCTTGTTTAACCGTTTCAGAGACAAGTAATTGTATTTCTGTAATGTTGAATTTACATTAGAATATTAAAATAATATTATTTTAAACCCAACAAAGTTATGAAAAGAAAATGCTATTGAAAATGTTTGGAACAAATATTGATTAACCATAACAGCCACGAGTAGTCATTTTGACTGGCACCAAATGAATATATTTCAATTCAAACCAAAAATCATTTATTAAAACTTTTAATTTTGAAGCCTTTTAAGAGATTAGGATTTCTTGATCAGTAACAAAAGTTTGTTTTTCTATAAAACTATATTAATCCTCAAGAGCTAACCCTTCTTTGAAAGCAACTTTATCTTTTCTAGTATCAGATTCTGTTTCTGAATTTAACATAGAAGATATTATTTCTGCATCAGTGACTTTTTCTGACTCCAAAATTTCATTCTGAGAAGCCATACAGGAACTAAACCTTCTGATGCAGAACTGAGAAGAGAAGGTGATGCCTTTTTCACAAACTTTAGAAATTCACCTGCTTTTTCTCATGCAGTAAATAATATAAATCCAGCGAATTCAGAATCATCATTTTGGCTGTCACTAAACAGCACAGCTGACCATACATTTTTCCAGCCATTAATTCAACGTGGACACAATAATGTTAATCAAAGTGAATAGTTCTGAAGGTGCCCCGTGAATGAGATTGCATTCACAAGAAGCATTTTACATCCTTTTCCATAGAGATATCAATAATAATATCAATAAGAATGGAGTAAGTTTAGTCTCTTCACTGCAGTCACAGCTCCAATCGCCTGCAATTTCATGATTCAGTAGGTGTGTTGACTATATCCACACATCCACATATTTTAACTCCTGTGGTTATAGCATGAAAATGAAGTGATTTGACTGGATGGCACACTACTCAGAAGTTCGTTATTTACAGCCATACAAGGCAATAAATGCATTCTCAATAAAGCAGTCTAATAGTCATTTACAAGATAGACAAGACATTTCCTTCTAATGAATACAGAAATACCTTAAAAATTTCTTAAATTCATTTGATCAGCCAATTTTTATTATGGTGAAAGTCTACATTATCTTGCTTGAAAAAAGACAATTGTTTGTTTACATCTGAAATATATTGCAGATAAGAGGGAGTGGACTGTATATGGTATCAATGAACTGCATGTTTCGTAAAATATAGAACTCTGTTTTCAGTTGTTTTGTAGCACAATTTTTCATTCTGACTACTTGCTTATTTTCGAAGAAAACCAAGAAAAGCAGAAATTTTTTTGTATTTTGGCTAAAATTTTGTAGAGTATGAGATCAGACATTAAAGCCGAGTCAGTATCTGAATGTGGTAGTTGTAAAAGTATTTTTCTTTCACAAGTAAAATATTGACAAGTTTCATAATGCAAGCTACAACAGTTCTGAAAAGCTTTTTGATTCTGAACATTTGCAGTGTGCATAAATCTCTACTTTCTTTTAAAGATACCTTGTGGAACACCAGTATTATTTATTTGAAATTCTAGATGTAATACAAAATTTAAACAAATAAGAACGTATCATGGTGTTATGCTTAGAATACACTGTTGAACAGATAAAAAAATTAAGCTGATTAAGACATTTAAATTTGATTTCCATATTACAAATTCCATTTAACAATCAATTCACTGAACTCAACAAAAAATTAGATAATGGTTCGACCGAACTGGTGTAAACCCACTGAATTCCATCAGTGGGTATATGTGGAGCTATGTAATATAGAACTTTTAAACAACTTTGAGTCTTAATTTAATGCATTCTACTTAAGTATTTTTCTTTTAGACATATTGGTTTCATAGCTGGCTTAATTAAGACATGACAAAGACTAATAATAAGAGATACTAAAGAATAAAGACATTTATTTGGTAATATTTAACAAAATGAAAAAAAAAAATATATTAAAAAACTTTTATGAGTGCATTTAAAAAATTAATATAAAGTGAATTAACTGTAACCCACATTTTTAAAGATAAAAACCAGCCTTTTTTTTGGCCTTGTGCCAATCGCATAATTTTCTGTGTTAAGCTGCAGCAAATTGGAGTTTACTTGAAACCCAACAATGCTGAACCAAGCTACTATCACAATAACTTACAGTAATTCATAAAATTACATAGGATACACTTACAAAGAAAATGTAACAAACAATAACTTTTGAAGCAAAGTACATTTTAAAATGTTTTTAAGCATAGAATTTATATTTAAGCTGGTAGTTTAATCTGCAAGATCAAAAAATAATCTGCAGTGCTGCACAGTTTCTGCTACTGGAGGCCTGGCTAAAATCTGGCAACCCTGCCCATCTCCTCCACAAAGTTATTATAAATTAAAGGTATAAAGAAGGATAAAACATTACCTGGGGAAGAATAATTAGGGCTCCATAAAAGCAGGCTTTAGATAAGTAATGTGCATAATGTTTTTCTTTGCTTGTCAAAGCACTGAAAGCTTTAGCACAGGTAATTTGTTTTATAGGCGTGTCATTAGTATAAATGAACTCTGACATTTTCTGCAATAACAACATTAACTATCAGTATGCAAATAAATTAATTAAAAAAAAAAAAATCAGAACATGTATATTTTTTTTTCAATTAAAAAAAATATAAATGACACCAAGCCAAGCTCGTAAAACATAACAAAATTAAGATAAAAAATGCTCTAGCTTGTTTAAAGAAAATTGCAAAACTGCTACTACTTAAAGTTATAAGACTGATTTATTTGCAATTTTGTATTTCAACAGCAATTCCATATATGAGCTGTAATGCATCAGCTATGCACAAGAGAAGATATGATTCATAAAAAAAATTACAGATCATTTAGGATGCATAATTTTTTTTTCCTAAGAAAATAAATATTTTAATAACTAATTCTAAAGGAGACAATCTGTATTAAACTGATCAAATTATTTTATATTAAATAGAGGACACACTTTTCTTGAAAAGGTTTTTCAAAGTTTTAGAGATTCAATTTAAAATCTTCATTAATACTTTAGTGACGAAATGACTGCTGGTGGTGAAATGTAATACAGTACAAAGTCTAAAGTTCGGAATCCTCGGGACTTTACTAAGTCCGAACTTTGGATTTTTCCAAATTTTGGGTCATAAAAAATATTGCTATTCCAATAAAATGAAAATTAAATTTCACTACTTAAAAATGCAAAATATGACGTTCGTATTTAAAAAATATCATATAGCAGCTATTAACACTAAATTAAACAACCTGTTTCATTAAATAAATCATAACAAAATAAAAAGTAAAACAAAAACATTTATTCAGGGGAACATACATTTTAAGAACAAATTGTAACTTACTTAACTATTAAACACTTCAGTTAATGTGCGCTGCTTCATTGACTTATGTTTCTCATTAAGGAGTTTTCTTTTATTCTGTACAGAGAAATGAGTTCTAATTCGGCAATAAAGCTTCTTTTGCTCCAGACCTTTAATAGCATTATCCAGGGAGTTTGTGATTTCATCGATTGGTACATTTTCCTCATTGTCACAATCACTTTCTTCTGCTTGTCGGTTTAAAACCATCTCACAAAATTCACCGTTACTTAATGTGTTAATAACAGGCACATCCTTATCAACATCCATAACTTCAAGGACATCACTTTCATCTAAAGGCATTGCTGAGATTTAGCATACATTAGAAGTTTTGTAATGTACCTTTTCTTTCTCCGCAAACGAGAACCCTACCTGTCTGGTTCCCGATCGTCAATGCCGGAAAAAATTGATGAAGGTCGTAAGTTATGCCAAGTATTTTTCAAACTGTCTTCAGAAAGATTGCCCCATGCACGATCAATACTCCACAAAGCGTCCTTTGCATTCATTAAATTGTTTCAAAAAGTAATGTATATTCTCTACTCTGTTACTGAAGTTTAGCATACGCCTCAGGAAATCATTTTTATAATGGCATTTTAAAGCGATCAAAATACCCATATCCATAGGCTGTATTAGCGATGTGCAGTTTGGAGGCAAAAATAAAACTATCACATTTTCTTCAACAAGAATTTCTGCCTCCAGATGAGCTGAACAATTAGCTAAAATCAAAATATTACTTGCCTCATTTGGAAAACTGACAGTTTTGTAGTGAGCTTTAGCTTCGGGTGCAAAATTCTTATGGATCATTCTGTCGTTATTTTCCTTGTTATCCATGCTTTTTTAATTGCTGTATAGTGTACTGGAGGGGGGGGGGGTAGTTTTGACTCCTTTAAGGGCACGAGGTTTAGTACTTTTACCAATAACTGGAAGTTTGAACTTATAAGTGCCTGCATCATTTGCTCATGGTAAAATGCTGATCTTTTCTTTCACATCCTTAATGCCTGTGTGTGTGGTTCGCCAGTGTTTTCCGTGGTAGATAGTGCCATAACAAATCGGTTTCGTCAGCGTTATATATCTGGTTTGGAGTTAACAATTCCTCAAATATTAATTTGTTAAATTCATCTACATAGTGCTCTGCTGCTTCATGATCTGCTGAAGATTTATCACTGAATATTTTCAATTGTCTTATTCTGTGCCGTCTTTTGAACTTGGTAAGAAAGCTAGTGGAATATCCAAAAGTGAAGGATAAATTCATATCCTTGTGAAACATTCTGACTTGTTCCATAATCATTGGTCCTGTTAAGGGAACATATTCAGACTTTTGTTGCCGGACCCATTCGATCATTACTTTATCTATGTCTTCATTATCAGCGAAATGCACAGTTTTTCATTCTTGCATTGCTAAGGGTACATCACTATCTGCAAAAAATGCCACAATTTGTTTACATCTGAAATCTTTCAACCAATTCCTTAGAAAGTAATAATAAGAAAGAGAGAGAGAAAAGAACAAATGGTGCATCGGCGACTTAGCAGAAAATTCCGAATATCGGCGACTTAGCGGAAAATGAGATTTCTTCCCCGATCCCCACGTTTCTATTTTTAGACTGCAGATTGATGGATGAATTAAGCTCCAGATAGACGTATCATTCTACACTCGAACTATCTTTGTTCTGGTCACGTGGTGCTTTGGCGTGGTCATGCAGTGGTTTTCATATTTAATGGCTTTAAAAGGAAACTGCCAGGTATCATCCAAAGGGATGATCTTTCCTTCAAGTCGAGATCTAATTGTCTTATCTCCTAGCATTGTTGTAACTCCCCATCCTATTGTGAATAAACCGCAGAATGGTGGAAAAGAATAGGTTTCCTGGAAAAGTGTTGAATGATGGCAAAACAAGCTTTTAAACGGAGCCTTAGTGTAGTGAATACAGGTTTTCATTGCAGGGTTGTTCGATTTTTTAAAAATCGTTGATTTAAATCAGTTTTTTTTTAAACATTGATATTTACAGGTTAAATAAGAATCAAATTCATCATTTATAAGAAAAGTAATCATTCATTTCAGATTAAAAATTACCTTGTAATAACATTAAATAAAACTTTTATAAGTTCAAAATGCTATTATTTTATGAAAGTAAATGCAATTGTATTAAAAAATATTATCAATCCATAGTGTATTCCTCAAAAATATTGATAAATGCTCTCTCATTTTTAAATTGTTTTCTTTTTTAAATGATCAGTTCATTTTTGCAAGTTAAATACTTAGGCTATAGTTAGTACCTTATTCATGCGTCATATATATATATATATATGAGTATGTAATAGGTACTTTGTTGACTTCAACTGTTTTGTGACATGCTAAATTTCATTTTAAAATAATTAATTCGTGAAAGTCTGGCGACAGAAAAGTTTAGGGAAAAGTCTATTTCGAAGACAAAGAATTTTGTGGAGGGCTCTGTTTTAAGAGGAAAATGTGTGTGAAGTGTCCTGTCTAAATATTTTTAAAAATGTGAAAGGCCCTTTAAAGGACTCAAATTTTTCCTAAACAAATCCCTGTTACAGTAGAAGATCTATATAACGCAATTCTCCATATAACGCACAACTTCTCAGATGTAAACAATGAATTTTGCAGTTAAAAAGCACCTGCATTTCCATATTGTAAAAATATTGCTACTCTCTAGAAGACTAAATTTGGTACATTAGTTCAACTTTATCTCCTAATTTAAGACCTTTTTGATGAAAAAAATGCTATTGTAACAATAAACATTTTTGAAAATGTCTAATATAAGGGACGACTTGGTCAGTTACATTTGGATCATGCTTATAAAATAAATTTAACAATGCCTGACTTATATTATGCAAAAATTTATAATTTGGATAACTCTTGGTAACAAGAAATGCAGTATAAAGATATTCTAATGTATCTTGATATGTTTCAGACATATTTGGCCATATTTACAAGGTAAATTTAATAATGTGATCCATATAACGCAAAATTCTATATAATGCACAACCTTGCGTTTTTAGGTTTGCATTATAAAGATCTTCTACTGTATTTGTAAGCTAAGCAGAGATTCCTACTGTCAGTAAGCATGATTGATTATTGAAATTGTCAATGGCTGAGGAGATAACACTGAGAATTGATAGTTTTAGGCTTTCAGTTATGTGATTTTTTTCATCTGGTAACTATTTTGTCAATTATTAGAATAGTATAGTATTGTGTGAATCAAAAGTTGAAACAATAATGTCATTTACCAATATTAGGTACGGTTACAGAGAGCTTTTGGATTTTTTGATACATAAGAAAAATGGTTCGCAGAAAAAAAGATCCAACGTGGATTTATATTACAGAAAAAAATACTATTTTTGGAAAAGGTGTAATAGTAATATGCAAATAGTGTAGTGATAAAATGATGGGGATTATGGCAAGAATGTAAAACACAAATAAACTTGCAGTCTATGTGATAACATTCATGAATTTGAATCTGCAATGGAATACACATATACATTTAAAATTCTTTGTTACATTTATCTGTTTATATATTATATATATTATTGGAGTAATACATTAATGAAAAATAAGTAACTTTAAATTAACTAGCAATTTATACACAGGACATGCATAGATTTATGTATAACAATTTAAATTTAATAGTAGAATAATAAAAGATAAAAGTTTAAGGTTTAAGTGAATCTTTTAAATTTGTTTGCAACAATTTTTAATTTTTATTTAAAATATCTGGAATTCTTATCTAGGAAATGTAATGAAATTAATAGAAATGTGTAAATCTATGCAGAAAAAATAAATAAATACATGCACTTACATAAATAAGTAGACAGATAATATTAATAAAAAAATCTGACTTTTTTAAATTAAAAAAAAAAAAATCGTGATTTTTAACAACCCTGCTTTATTGCGTCATCTCTCTTCAACTTAAGTAGCGAGGGAGGCGAATGAAAAGGAGAAACTTAATGCTTGATATAAGTGCGGGGAGAAGTATCGATACCTGCGGAAAAAAATAAAACAGAAAGCAATATCAAATGTAATGTTCCATTTTTTTTTTTAATTTTTTTCCTTCCATTTTTGGATATTGTCGCTGGAAAGTTCGGACTTCTTACATGAAATAATTTGAGTTTTGAATTTTAAGGGGATTATTCCCCCTTTTGTCTGAATTTTAGGGATAATTTTTTAATGGCAATTCTTTCTTCCCTTTTTTTTTTTGGTGGTGGTGGTGATGATTGTGAGATTTTTTTATAATTAAGGTTCTTTATCCTAAAATTTGTTTTACATTACTATGAGTCAGGGCTTGAAAAATTTTACATGCCCAACAGGGCATGTAATAAAAAAAAAAAATAGGCACCCAAATAAAAAATTTACATGCCTGACTTTTTGCACTTCTAAACTTCATGGCTGTAATTTTAAAGCTGGTAAATATAACATAACCTATAGAGCAATAAAAGATAGACAGAATATTTTTTATTCAGGAGAATACGAAACTTGTATGATTCAATTTTTTTAAAATAAACGATTCTCATTTAAAAAAAAAAAAAAAAAAATACACCATGAAAATAATTAACTATTGTTTTATTATATTATAAGTTACATTCTCTACATTCAATTCCTAATGTAGAGAATGTCCGCTAATGTGTCGTGTACTTTTGGCAATTGATTGTGAGTGTTCAATAGCCAGTGAGGGGTCAAAGGTACAAGTGTCAGGTCAGCCATCAATGCTTATTCATCATAAATCATTCATAGTTTATGTCAAGAAGCCCCTTTCACATGCAGATGTACTAGGCGTAAAACAAAACATTATTTAAACTTTAAGCCAATATGTAAAAGTATAGTATTGGAGATATCTTGCTTGAATTCTAGCTGCAGATAGCTTATATTAGATGTCTTTTCTAACTTTCACAGATAGCATCTCAAATCCTCACTATTGCATTTCAAATTTCATCATAAGAAATTCAAATTTCATCAAATTTCATTTCATTTCAGCATGCCTGTTCAGGCATGCTGATAAGAATGATACATGGCCAATTGGAAATTTTACATGCCCGTATGTCAGGCAATAGATTTTTCGAGCCCTGCTATGAGTCATACATCATGTTTACAGTAAAGGCTATTAAACACAAATTATAATGCTTAGTATAGTGTCTGATTTTTATCATTAAATCTTTTTACAACTTGTGCGAATGAAAGCCTTATAAAGTTTACAATGCATATTAAATAAGACAAATTATTTACATCCAGCTTCTTTTTATTTTATATATATTGAGTTTTAATATAAATTTTATTTTGATGATTCTTTAAAAATTTTAAGCATTTTTAAAAAACAGTTTTATATTTGAAAAATAGTCGTCACAAGTATAAATAGCTAATTTTGACAATTAGTATTTCCCTTTTAAAACAAAGTCCCAGATATAATCTACTAAAAAAATTAACACACTGAAATTATGAAAGATCTGTCAGCTCAAATAAGAAATTAAGAATTTAAAGGTAGAAAATCCCATAGCATTTTCCAGTGTATGGGGTTTTCATGTTTTGAACACAATTCCCACACACTACCCTAAATACAATAACTGCACGCCTTAAAAACTAGGCAATGTAAACGACAGCTGCCAAAAGTCAGTCGGCAATGAAAGAAAGATTTGAAAGGACTATCAGCTGCACAATTACAGCCGTGGAGAAAAAAAAAAGTAAACACCCCTTACTAACTCTGCAAAAAAATATCATAGAAGAAAGTTACTGGTACCACACGATTGATAATAAAGAATACTTTTAAATGATATACAGTAGAAGATCTTTATAATGCAATTCTCCATATAACGCACAACTTCTCAGATGTAAACAATGAAATTTGAAGTTAAGAAGCACATGAATTCCCACATTGTAAAAAATTGATACTCTCTAGAAAACTAAATTTGATACATTAGTTCAACTTTATCTCCTTAATTCAGAACTTTTTAATGAAAAAATTGCTATTATTAGAATAAACATTTTTGAAAATGAGTTATATAATGAATGATTTGGTCTAGGTATAGTTGGACCATGTATATATAAAGTAATTTTAACATTGTGGAATGATCTATATAATGCAAAAATTTATAATCTGGATATTCTTGGTGACAAGGAATGCAGTATAAAGATACTCTAATGTATTTTTATATGTTTCAGACATATTTGGCCTTGTTTATAAGGTAAATTTAATTATGTGTGAAATATGATCCATATAACGCAAAACATTGTGTTTTTAGGTTTGTGTTATAAAGATCTTCTGGTACTTTTCGGTTAGCCGGGCGCCAGTGTTATATATACATATGTATGTACGTCTATATATATATATATATATATATATGTATATTTATACATATATAGAAGCTATATGTATACATATATATATGTGTGTATGTACATATACAATATACCGGGTGTCCCAAAAAGGACTGACTGATTTTAAAATTCAATAGCTTGTAAACGGTGACAGATATTTAAAAAATTCTTGCAGGAGGGTTATGCATAAGGTCAAAAGTTTTTTTTACAGTGATTTTCAATTTTAGTTCGAATTACAAACAATAGATGGCGCTGTAAGCAATAGTCGCTAAATACAGGCTCGATTTTTGGTCCTTTATCTTGTTCTATGCGGAAAAAGGAGATGGAAATGTATTATGCGGGCCACGAAGTACCAAAAATCGAGCCTGAATTTAGCGTCTATCGATCGTAGCGCCATCTATTGTTTGTAATTCGAACTAAAATTGAAAATCACTGTAAAAAAACTTTTGACCTTATGCATAACCCTCCTGCAAGAATTTTTTAAATATCTGTCACCGTTTACACGTTATTGAATTTTAAAATCAGTCAGTCCTTTTTGGGACACCCGGTATATAAATGTATATGTATATATACATATATATATAACACTGGCGCCCGGCTAACCGAAAAGTACCGATCTTCTACTGTATATAAAATTTGCTAAAGGGGCCATTTACCACTGCTATATATGTGTGTGTGTGTGGCCGTGGATCGCCTTAGTGGTTGTCTGAAAATTAAAATGAATTGGCAACCAATGAAAATATTAAGAATCAAAGTTAAATATTCAAAATAATTAATTTAGAAAATGTTGCCATAAAAATATTCGAAGCGGAGGCTGAAAAATAAAAATAAAAAAGACTCACCCATTTTGAAGGAAACAGTCAAAGATGAACAAACAACATTTTATTGTAGCACACAAACTAAATATCTTATTTTATACCTGGCCAGGAAACAATATCTAAAGGTGTTATGAAAAATTATTAAAATAAACTTTCAATGAAATGGATATTGACACATTATCTATTTGATTAGTAAAAACTTATGATCACTTCTTCAAATTGAAAAAAATTAAAGATAGTTGATGTAGCACTCAGAGTCATTTGAGTCCAATATTTTATAGGTTCTGTGTTATTTATGCTGCTTATAGATATTCTTTCTATTTAAAGTTCTTTTCAGTCTATTAAGGGAAGTTAAAGTTTCATTTGGGTGCAAAGACTGGACTCTGTGAAATACTGAAGCACTCAGACCGTTGATGACATTAGAAATTATTAAGTACGGACTCCAAGTCGTACTTTCTCTTGATATTCAACCACTATTGAAGATTTACGAAAGTATATGGGAATAGGTAAATAATGGCACGTAGTCGGTGAAGCTCGGTATAGCTTATATTGTGAGCGGGAGAAGGACGTTTCCAGGAACGACGTCAGGCTGCTGATATATCCGCTAGAAGCTCCAAAGTTTTCATTCTAGAGAAATCCTTGTTGAACTCTAGTACATTGCTAATTAAATTATCTTTCACTCAAAACTGAAGACGGGGCACTTGCAGATATCGTCAGGACGTTGAAAACTCTTCTCAGGAAAAAGGAAATCTGGCTTCTTAAAGAAGAGGGTACATCTTCCTCATGAAAAATTTTTCCGTCTGAGGCCTCAGCCTCAAACGTACGTGCGAACACAATGCTACATTTTGACAAACTGAGAGAGATAAAATCCAGATGGCTCAAAAAGAACGTTGAAACTGACGCTCAACTTAAATTCGCCAATCAGCAACCGGAACGTGCACCTCTGAGTCATCACGATAGCGATTTTTATCACAATTGAAATATCGATAACGATTTGTATCGTAATCGAAGTAGCATTCCCCCTGCATTCCTGAGTACCAGCGATGTCACGCCGTGATACCAAAATAAGATGGAGGATAGAGTGACGTCACGACGTTCTTTTCTGCGAGGAAGAAAGATAAAAAATGTCTAACTGCGTCGGGAAAAAAAAATGGATCGCGCGTCTTTTAAAACTGACAGAAGTGCTTAAATTTTGTAATGCGGATATCTCGCTAAATTACGGTTTAAAATTAATGAAATTTTGGCAATCGCTTAGAAATAAATAGTAGCATCCAATAAAAATAGTTTTGGAATAAAATAATTAATATTAAATAACTTTTTAAATTTATATTTTCGGAAGTTAGCGCTTGTAAGAAAAGCATTGTGAGTTACTTTAACGAACGATATGCCGTAATGTTTATATTTTAAAAGATCTGTACACTATTAGAATTATATATAATTGCATATTATAATATTTATTACTTTGAATAATTATTAATTATAGGAATATTAACGGAATATAAATTATTTAGAATGCTTTTTATTTATTTACTTAATACGTTTTTAAAGTTGTTTTTGAACTTAAATATTTAAATTTAAATAGAGAAATAATGCAGACGATAAATTAATAATCTGAAATATTGAAAATGTAACATTTACCTGCAGCCCATAGAAAAAAAAATTATGAAAAAAAAAGTTCGAGATACTGGGATCTCAATAATGCATAACTGAATGCACAAAGAAACTAAACGTTCAAGTGACGCACTCAAACGATTGGAAAATCTTCAGAGATGCACTTCTCTGTAAGTAATCCAATAAAAAAAAACAATTACAGTATACTAAACAAATGCAAAACAAAATGAATATAGAAATAATACTGAATACTAAACACTAAATATGTTGAAACAGATACACAACAATACATAGAATATACAAGCACTAGAAACAGATACACAACAATACATAGAATATACAAACACTTCTCTGAATGAGTGAAAGATTAATAAAATCCTACTACTTAATTAAAACGTAAATATCCATGTGAACACCATTACAATTCTTATTGCAATATAAACAAACGAATGATAGAGATATACTATATACATAACTGAGTTGAAATTGCACATTGTAAAAAAAAATATGAGTTATTGCACATGATTAAAATTGCTATACTTTATGTAAAATGGAACTGAGCAAGAGTCAGTGACATATAGCAGGACACTACTGAAGTAATGATGTGATTGTGAGACAAACATACATTTTAAAAATATAACAATATAAGTGTGTAAATATAATGCAATTGAAATTTAAGAGAAGACATCACTTAAGAATTGCACAAGTGTCGAAAAGAAAAGGAATAATTCCAACCTGTTGACAACCATACATGGAAGTCATCGACACAATTTCACACAAATTTTCAAAATTCTCCAAATTATACCATAGACCATACCGTGAGGGAATGTCGGAAGGGCAGAATTTGTGCTAAATTTTACACCCCAAACTAAGCCGAGTTGACCCTCTGTGTGTAATGGTCCAGAATTTAAAGAAAATCGAAAATTTTTTTTTAGAAAAGCTTAGAGCAGAAACTCGATCTTTTACATAGAATTTAAATCTCTTCTAGAACCATAAGGCATGCGCATTGTAGAGATTATCAAAATAACATTTATGAAATCAATTTAATTTCTTTCTATTTTTTTTTTTTTTTTTGTCTCAATATTTAATCAAACTTAATAGATTGATATTCTTTAAAGAAAATTAATAATTAGGATCCTAAATTAAAATTATAAAATAATGTCACATCAAGTTACAAACAGCAGTAAAGTGTATAGGTTAAAAGCCAAAATAAAGTTCAATCCTTTATAAAAGAATACTGAAAGGTCAAATATGACTTGTGACAACTAAGTAAGATTTATATTGAAATAGGTAGTTATTGAAAAAGGTTAAATTAAAGAATTATACTATAAATGAATTAAGTCGTAAAGAATATTAAAAGATACTTCTCAAAACATAACGAGTTAGCTAGACACATATGCATTGAGTAATTCAAAAGAAGCTACCTCATGAACCATTTAGTATCAAATGGGTGAAACCGGATAAGTTGTCACACTTGAGTTTAAAATTAAATTTAAAAATGAATAAATGAAAATTGAAATGAAGTTAGGATAATATACTATGATTTGGAATAATAATAAAAGTTAAAATTGTACATAAAGGATGAAACAATATTAGAAATGGCAGCAAAACCTTACTTTGTTTGTCCAGTCAGAATCAATTTGCTAACATGTAATTTAGCACAATTTAGTGGTTCATTAACATGCTCAATTAGGTAATTATGACCCCTAAAGACTCCTGTAATTTTAAAAGGTCCTGTATTTTTTGGCATGAAAGTAGGAGTATGAATTAAATTCTTTAAATACACAACATCACCAAGCTTTAATACTGGAGGCGGACGACCTTTTAAATATTTTTCATTTTGAGCGAAATATTTTTCCTCATTCTGTTTAACCAATTCTCTAGTTTTTGAAATATGATCTTGTAATTTTTTGAAATATATACTTGGTTCTTCAACCTCTTTGGCCGGTTGAAAGGTATCGATTGGCAAATTTAAATCCCTACCTAAGAATAAATTGGCTGGCGTAAAATTTGTTACAGCATGTTTAGAGTTATTATAATGGAGAACGAAAAATTTAAGTCTGTCTGACCATTCAATGACTTGATCAGACAGAGAGGCAACTGACTCTTTAAGTGAACGATTAATTCGTTCAACAAGACCGTTAGATTTCGGGTAATAGATGGATGAATTTCTATGATTAATTTTTAATGATTTTAAGAATTGTTTAATTTCATTAGAGGTGAAATATTTAGCGTTATCAGATAACAAAACTTTTGGTATCCCATACCTCGAAAAATAATCATTAAGAGATTTAATAACAGAATGAGATGTCACATTAGCAAGTGGAATGGCCTCTAAAAATCGTGAATAATGATCAACTATAGTTAAAATAAAAAATTTTCCATCATGTGATCTAGGAAGTTTTCCCACAACATCAATAGCAATCATTTCTCCCGGTGCTAAATCAGATTTGGAAATAAAACTAGGTTTTGTATTTGTTTGTTTACTTTTGTGAGGTAAGCACTGTTCACAAGTATTTACAAAATTCTGTATATCTTTAACCATACCATCCCAAAAATAAAGTTTTGAAATTGTATCTACAGTTTTATTTATCCCAAAATGCACTTGATGTCCCAGAGCAATACAGCTGTTAATTAAAGTTTTAGGAATATATATTTTCTTAGATTTATTAACTCTATTATGCTTTTTCCTGGCAATCATAATTAAATTGTTATCTGGATTTATAGAATAAGAACAATTAGGCATTTTATTAGCAATTAATTTATCTCTTATATCTTTAAGTTTAGCATCTTTAAGTTGTTCTTTTAGGATATTCTCGGTCGTTAGGGAGTCATTAGTGGGAATAAAAATATTTAATGCGTTTACAATTAAGTTAGGGTTGTCAGGGGGGTCAACAACACGAGAAAGGAAATCTGCGGGTTTTACAAGACCTGGGATATGATCAATTTTGTAATTAAAGCCCTGTAGATACATTATCCATCTAATTATTATTTCAGATTGTTTTTCTAATTTCATATGATAGGTGAGTGCTTTGGCATCAGTTAAAATTTTAAATTGCCTACCATATAAGTATTCGTGAAAATGTTTAATGGAGGAATAAATTGCATAAAATTCTCTTTTAATGGATGGATAATTAGATTCGCCCTTGTTAAGTTTTTTGGAATAAAATTCTATGGGATAAAATTGATTGTCATGACGCTGTAACAAAATTCCACAGATAGCATTTTTTGACGCATCTGTTACCAAACATACCTCTTTATTTTCATCAAAGTTCTTAACTGTAGGATTATTGAGGAGAATATTTTGAATTTTCAGGAAGGTATCTTGACATTCTTTACTCCAAAAAAATTTAGCATTCTTTTTTGTTAAATTAACTATTGGTTGGACAATATCAGCAAAATTGAAAATTAAATGTCTAAAATAGTTGATCATTCCTAGAAAACTTTGTACTTCTTTTACATTAGTGGGTCTTGGAAATTTATTTATTTTATTTACATTATCTGGTGATGGGGAATGACCATTTTGATGCAAATTAAAACCAAGGTAAGTTATCTCTTGTTGACAAATTTGTAATTTTGCTGGGTCTAAAGTTAAATTAAATTCCTTAAGTCTGTCAAATACTTTTTGGAGCCATGACAACATTTCCTCTAGAGAATCAGCAGCCACAATAATATCGTCAAGAAAATATTGAACATTTTTGCCCCTTAATGGGTCCAAACAATCGTTAATTAATGTGTGAAAATAAGAAGTACTATTAACGAGGCCAAAGGCTAATCTGGTAGGTTCAAAATTTCCATACTCAGTTGAAAACGCTAATTTTGCCCTGTCTTTTTCCTGCAGAAGAATTTGAAAAAATGCTGATTTTAAGTCTAATACCGTATACAGTTTTTTACCTGAAATGTTTTGAATTACTTCATTAATTCTAGGAAGACAGATTTTATAGGGTTCAGTAATTGCATTTAAAAGACGGTAATCAATAACCATACGGAATTTTAATTTACTTGGATCATCAGTAGGAAGAGATTTTTTATGTACAAAAAGAACTGGAAAGCAATAGTTAGAGGAAGAGTTTTGAATAATTCCTGCCTTTAAGAGATCAGAAATTTCTTTACGAGCAAAATCTTTGGCTATTTTAGGAATGGGATAGGGTTTTGTTTGCAGTGCAAAGTCATGGAGCAATTTAAATTCAGGAACTACTTTATCAGTGCAGCCAAGAGTGTCATAAGACGAAGAAAATACAGCGGAGTTATCCATTAATAGACTAAGAACACGTTTTTTCTCAGCATCAGGTAAGTGGGCAATATTAAATTTATCAGACGTAAGTTCTTTTTCTCTAAGTTCTAGCATTTCCTGAGTAATTAAAGAATTAACTTGATATGTTTGAGTATTGTCATGAGTTGAAATTTGGTCTTCTGAAATGGGCTTTATAAATCCTAATTTAGTTTTCTTTCTAATTATTATGTTTTTATCAGTATTGTTGTGTACATATAAAAGAATGGCATTGTTTGCATCAGGTTGATGCAGACTGAAATTTAATTTTAAAGATAATTTATTTGATGTTGGACAAAATAAATAGTTTAAGGAATTACTAATTTTATGAAGAGGTTTAAGTTTAATAATTTTGCCTTGATTGGGTCTTAGAGTTACTTGATTGGCTGGTTTAACAAAATTTTTTGACATTTCAGAATTATTTTGAGAAGAAATTAAATCATTAGAAAATACTGGATTATTTAGAGAAGAATTTAAGTCATTTGAAAGTACTGGGTTATTATGAACATTAGCATTAAACTCTGAAGGGGAAGGATTATTAACAGAATTAGAATTATCAAAATTATCATCAGGTGAAATGTTACTATTGTCATTATCATTTACAGGTTGCAAAGAATCAGGGTTTTTATTGGCAAAAGGAAAAGTAAGGTGACCCATAATAAGTTGCTGATTCGCTGAGTCCAAAAGAACTTTATTTCTATTGAGGAAATCGTAGCCCAAAATAATTTGATAATTGGAGTGCCAATTGTCATGAGTAATGAAAAATGTGTTAGTGAACCAAGTGTTCTGAATTCGAAATTTAAGCTGTACCGTTGAAAAAAAAGGAATAGAAGAATTGTTGATAGTTTTTATATTTACAGAGCGTGATAAGAAATTTAATTTATTTTGTTTTTTAAGAAGATTAATTGCATGTGGTTGTATTAGTGACAAATTCGCTCCACTGTCTAAAAGTCCATCAAAAGAGAGTTTTCCAAATTTAAGTTTAATTATTGGTAATTCTGAGTTATCTATATTGCAGCTCATCAAAATTTTATCAGTATTTACATTAGGACTTAATTTAATACCCTCATCATTATAAAAAAAAGAATCTAGGGCCCTGCAATCATGAGGGGGGGAATTATTTACATCAATTTCAGAACCCTTTACCCGTTTAAATGTCTTCTTGAACGGTTGTATGGTCTGTAATTGTTACGACCTCTTCCACGGTTATATCTTACACCATTTTCCTGAAAACCCCTTTGATTGTTATTATACCAATTGCTATTTTCATTAACAAAATAATTCGCCTCACTGTTATTCATGCCCCCTCTTGAAAAGTTTGTACCGTTTCTACCATTCGAGTTTTGAAACTCTAGGTAGTACCAGCAATCTTTGGCACTGTGTGCCTTGCGGCAAATCTGACATAACAGCTTTTCGTCTTTCATCTTCTGCACCGTTTCTGTCAGCTGAGCAATTTGTTTATTCTGATCTTCCTGGCATTTCAAAAGTTTTTCCAGCAAACTGTCTGGATTACTGGTGGATGGTGCAACTTGTAAAGTGTTAAGATCAAAAGTATTATGTTCCAGCGCTTTTTCAATATCTACGGCCTTAGCCACAATTTCATCAAAATTTTTTTTTCCGAATTTAAGAACTTCAACTTTAATGTCAGTTCGTAAGGCCTCTAAAAATTTGGAAGACATTAAATTAGCCTTAAATGAGTCTAATGCTGCATTATCCTCAGAACCTGGAGCCATATTGTTAACTGTAGCCCTCACTTCCTCCGCTAAATCAAGCACAGACTGTTTCGGCTGTTGAGTTATGCGCCCATACTGATACGACGCTTCCTGGAAATTTTGTTTGTATTCAAATTTTAATTTCATCAAATTTGCTACATTTCCAAAACTTTTTTCTTCGCTTACACGTTTGTCAGTTGACAAAAATTCTGAAGCCTTTTCCCTACACAGGAGTCTCAACAGAGTAATGCGGTTTACGTCTGTGATATTTTGAATGTTGCATACATCTTCTAAATTTTGTAAAAAGATGTTAACATTTTCATTAGGGTGGCCATGAAAAGGCGGAATCGCCGACATCATCGACCGAAAAAGTGCGCGATTGTTTGCCATGATTTAGCAAAATAAAATAAAAATTTTAATAAGCAAAATATGAAAATACAACTAAAAAAGTAATATTTCTTTTTTTAAAAGACTGAGAAAATTATATCTGCATAAATTAAATTTATCAATCAACAAATATAGGTAAATAATAATAAAATCTTTTCAAAATCTATTGTATAAAATATAAGAAATGAAACAAATAAAATATAAGAATATATATATAAAATATAAGAATATATATAAAATACACTTTATATCAAAATATTATTTTTTTTGGTGCTCACAAGGACGCTTATCTTAGGAATTTCTTATTATAATTAATCATTTGAATCAAGTTAAAATTTATCAGCAATAACAGAAAATATTAATGAAGTTAAAATAAAATAACCGTTAAAAAAATCGTTAAACGATCTTTGAAATATAATATTGCACATTATAATTACCAAAAGTTAAACATTTAAAGTTAAGATTTTCAGACATTGACCAGGTTCGAACACCTAAAAATTGGTCAAAGGCGCCAAATGCTATATATGTGTGTGTGTGTGGCCGTGGATCGCCTTAGTGGTTGTCTGAAAATTAAAATGAATTGGCAACCAATGAAAATATTAAGAATCAAAGTTAAATATTCAAAATAATTAATTTAGAAAATGTTGCCATAAAAATATTCGAAGCGGAGGCTGAAAAATAAAAATGACTCACCCATTTTGAAGGAAACAGTCAAAGATGAACAAACAACATTTTATTGTAGCACACAAACTAAATATCTTATTTTATACCTGGCCAGGAAACAATATCTAAAGGTGTTATGAAAAATTATTAAAATAAACTTTCAATGAAATGGATATTGACACATTATCTATTTGATTAGTAAAAACTTATGATCACTTCTTCAAATTGAAAAAAATTAAAGATAGTTGATGTAGCACTCAGAGTCATTTGAGTCCAATATTTTATAGGTTCTGTGTTATTTATGCTGCTTATAGGTATTCTTTCTATTTAAAGTTCTTTTCAGTCTATTAAGGGAAGTTAAAGTTTCATTTGGGTGCAAAGACTGGACTCTGTGAAATACTGAAGCACTCAGACCGTTGATGACATTAGAAATTATTAAGTACGGACTCCAAGTCGTACTTTCTCTTGATATTCAACCACTATTGAAGATTTACGAAAGTATATGGGAATAGGTAAATAATGGCACGTAGTCGGTGAAGCTCGGTATAGCTTATATTGTGAGCGGGAGAAGGACGTTTCCAGGAACGACGTCAGGCTGCTGATATATCCGCTAGAAGCTCCAAAGTTTTCATTCTAGAGAAATCCTTGTTGAACTCTAGTACATTGCTAATTAAATTATCTTTCACTCAAAACTGAAGACGGGGCACTTGCAGATATCGTCAGGACGTTGAAAACTCTTCTCAGGAAAAAGGAAATCTGGCTTCTTAAAGAAGAGGGTACATCTTCCTCATGAAAAATTTTTCCGTCTGAGGCCTCAGCCTCAAACGTACGTGCGAACACAATGCTACATTTTGACAAACTGAGAGAGATAAAATCCAGATGGCTCAAAAAGAACGTTGAAACTGACGCTCAACTTAAATTTGCCAATCAGCAACCGGAACGTGCACCTCTGAGTCATCACGATAGCGATTTTTATCGCAATTGAAATATCGATAACGATTTGTATCGTAATCGAAGTAGCATTCCCCCTGCATTCCTGAGTACCAGCGATGTCACGCCGTGATACCAAAATAAGATGGAGGATAGAGTGACGTCACGACGTTCTTTTCTGCGAGGAAGAAAGATAAAAAATGTCTAACTGCATCGGGAAAAAAAAATGGATCGCGCGTCTTTTAAAACTGACAGAAGTGCTTAAATTTTGTAATGCGGATATCTCGCTAAATTACGGTTTAAAATTAATGAAATTTTGGCAATCGCTTAGAAATAAATAGTAGCATCCAATAAAAATAGTTTTGGAATAAAATAATTAATATTAAATAACTTTTTAAATTTATATTTTCGGAAGTTAGCGCTTGTAAGAAAAGCATTGTGAGTTACTTTAACGAACGATATGCCGTAATGTTTATATTTTAAAAGATCTGTACACTATTAGAATTATATATAATTGCATATTATAATATTTATTACTTTGAATAATTATTAATTATAGGAATATTAACGGAATATAAATTATTTAGAATGCTTTTTATTTATTTACTTAATACGTTTTTAAAGTTGTTTTTGAACTTAAATATTTAAATTTAAATAGAGAAATAATGCAGACGATAAATTAATAATCTGAAATATTGAAAATGTAACAACCACAAACCATAACTTTGTCTTTTTTAATAGCAGTACACAATTCTGACAGCTTAAATGAACTGTACACCCTTCAATTAGCCTAAAAACAAATTTTTGTGCAATTTGTAGGATAAATTTTCGAGAAATCAATTATTTTAAAACGAGCATATTTTACGGGCTGTATCCAAATTGAAGTTCAGTACTCGATCGTTGACTGAGAGAGCCCCTTCTTGATCAAGGCATCTTAAGCGACACTCAAGCAATCTTTGAAAACTGCTAGATTACAGGATAGCAGACTTAGATAAAATGTAAAACTGTCTGCAAACTCAAATAATTTCTTACAAATTTTCTGCAGAAAACGCCACACCCCTCCTAAGTCCTATATCGCCGCTAACAGCAAAAGTGAAAAAGTCCTCTTTCCAATCTCTCACATTACGTTATATGCTCTCAACCCCCCCCCCCCCCTCCAGTTTCCTGAATTAGACTTTATTGAAAAGAGGATAATGTTTACTAAGATATTAAAACTGAATTCCCCTTTCGAATGTAAAAAAGTCACTGCAAATCAGAGAGAAATGCTAAAAACAAGCGCATAAACATTCGCTAAAATTTCCAACCAAATAAACTTTATTTAAAAGAGATCAACATTTAACATTTACTTTTCAACACAAAATTTATTTTTAATCTGTTAAATTAATCTGCAAAGTCTAAAATAATCTGCAGCACCTGCTTCGGTGCTGCAGTGTTTCTGCTACCAGCCCTGGCAAAAAAAAAAAAAAAAAAAAAAAAAAAGCATTGTACCTGCTGTTCTGGCATAAGACCCGCACTTCCAGTATTTTTAACTTTTAAAAATATATATGCCACAGCGCTTCTTCCATGGTACATGGCAAATAATTTATAGATAGCTTTTTTTATCTGCAGACCTTCTCACAAGTCTGCGACGGGCCTCACACAGATTCTCCGCCTGGGGTCTTAATGATTTTTATGAAAAATTTGTAAAAAAAAAAAAAAAACCCATCAGAACTGTCTGCAAGCCTTGAAAATTTTCTGCGAACGGAGTTCGCGTGTTCGTCTATATTATCTGACTCTGCAGGATAGCACAAGACATTTCAAAATATCTAGTCACTTCTATAATAGACGGCCCCTTAAACCACCATTTTGCCCTTTTTTAAGCATAATTTGAAAACTAGTTGGAAAAAAAATGTGAAATTTTGGATTTCCATAAAGCAGGACTTAATAAATCTAAATCCATCAAAAAAATTGTTGGTTGCAATTCATATTTTTTTCGAATATTAATTTCATAATTCATATAATAAAATTATAAAAATTGCAAATTCAACGTATTTATGTTTAGGTATTTTTGTATTATTGCTACACAAAAAATTACCACATTAGGAGTATAATTTCAGGAGATATTAATAAAAATATAAAAACGTAATTTAACATTAGAAGCACTAAATTTTGAATGTTTATAATTCAAAAACTTGTCATTCAAATGACTTGAAATTTGGTGTCTAATAATAGTTTGAACCAAAGATTTGAAATACGTTGTTAAAATTGGGTATTGCCATCGAAAAAAAAAAGTTTGGGTTCGTTTTAATATGTAGATGACATACCTAAGCAAATTTTATATAAATCATTTAAAAGTAGACTTTATTTCCAATAGTTCGGTAACCAGTAACTTTCTTCTATGATAATTTGTTGAGGAGTTAGTACTTTTTTTTTTTCCACGACTGTACATAACAGCAAAACGTTCATGTGACAGCCAGTAACCAGAGTATACCAAATAAAATTTCTCATATACACACAAAATGGTTTTTTCTTTCAAATACACAATTGATTTCAATTACAGCAAATGAGGATTGACAAATGTTCATAGAATGGACAGACGTAATAAAAGGCAAAATTAGCCACAGTCACCAGCCCACTAAATGAAGAAAAAAAAAAGTGGCTTTTAAAAAAATTATCTGCCAGAAACCACCTTTCCTATTCGAAAATTTACCAAAAATACATTCCATGTATACCAAAGCACATTTTTCTATTAAGGGTGGAAAATCCTGCATATTACAGTGTGTGGGAATTTTCATATTTTGTGTGCAATTCCTGCACACTACTTTAAACACTATAACTGCAGGTTTTTTAATAACTGAGCAATATAAATGGTAGCTGGCAGTCAGTCAGCTATGATGGAAAGATTTGAAAGGACTACAGCAGTACAAGTATATACAATATGAAACCATTTATCTGGAAACCAGTTATCCGGAATGATATTTCTGATAGACTGATTTCAGAATCTTTGCAGAAAAAGGTGTCATACACTGCCAGTTTGACATAGGCTTTGCTTGAAACAACTGTATAATTTGATGACAACATCTAGTATTTGAAAAGAAAAGATATTTAGTTGCATTTTAGATGTTTTTATTTTTATGCAGAGGAAACAGAAGAATTTTTGTTCCTAAGGGATTCCCATAAATTACCTTTTTTCAAACTCTGGTTAACTTTTGATCTTTCTTGCATTGATTTTTAATCAAAGTAATCTAATAATTTAAAATCAGAAATAATGCCACAACCACACATATTCCACAAAACTTATCAAATGGATGCTGCTTTAATGCACAACCAGTCAATGGGAAAAACCAGTTATCCAGAATACATCTGACCCCAAGCATTCCAGATAAATGGTTCTGTACTGTAATGGCAAAATAGTTCATATGACTGCTAGACAGTTTTGGCAGTTACCGAAGTGCACCAAATGACAATTTCTCATATACAGGGTGTCCCAAAAAGGACCACCTATTTTTAAAAATGAATAATTAACAAACGAATAGAGTTATTAAAAAAATTCTTGCAGGAAACGAATATGTGAAGTCTGGAATTTTGTTTAGAACTCTTTATTATAATAGTTCAAAATCTGACCGACAGATGGCGCTACAGCACATTTTGATGGCTATATGAACAAAAGGAGCATGTGTGAAGACCAGACAGAAGTAGACATGGTGAATGAAAGTTCAGTAGTAACCATTTCAAGGGAAACAGTAGTTGTTGCGTAAATTCTTCAAAATGGTGTATTCATTGGCCATATAGCCGCCAAAATGTGCTATAGCGCCATCTGTCGGTCATATTTTGAACTATTATAATAAAAAGTTCTAAACAAAATTCCAGACTTCACACAGCCGTTTCCTGCAAGAATTTTTTTTAATAACTCTATTCGTTTGTTAATTATTCATTTTTAAAAATAGGTGGTCCTTTTTGGGACACCTTGTATGAACAAAACAAAATGATTTTGTTTTCAAATATACAATGATTTTAATTCCAGCAAATGAGGATTGAAAAAAGTTCACTGAACAGACACATGCAACAAAGAACAAAATTAGTGGTGGCCATGAGCTCACTAAATGAGAAAAAGTGGCTGTTAACCCTATGAGCGCCTGGGGATTTTTCTGTATTTCCCTAACAATGCTTGTTGGTGGCCATGAGCTCACTGAAAGAGAAAAAGTGGCTGTTAACCCTATCAGCATCTAAGTATTTTTCTGTATTTCCCTAACAATGCTTGTAAATCCCAGGATATATATTTTAGAGCCATACTTGGTACTCAGCTAAATTTTGGCCAAGTACTCACACCCAATACAGAGTAGCTGTAAGAATTTCATTTTTTTAAGAATTATTGTCAATTTATAACAGATCTGTAAAAGTTATTTGAATATAGATGTATAATATATGCAATTATTCATAAAAACTATTTACTTGATATATAAAAATAGGTCTACAAAATATAGAAAAGTTAAGACCAGTGAAGATCTAAGCTTAGTTTTACTATAAAAATAGGTCATTATTAAAATTAAGAAAAGACTATGATTTTGGATACACAAACAGCTTGTAAAAACAGAAAATACAACAAATGAAATAAAAAATATTTTAATATTTAAATCTGTACTATGATAAATTACAGTACAAAGACTGCAATTTGTTCATTTTCAGGAGATAGGGTGTTTCTTTTATTATTGCAAATTTGGCCTGTCTCAGCAAAAGTGCATTCACTGTAAACACTGCTTAAAGGTGCAAATAAGAATTTTCTAGCAATAGCACCATACGAAGAGAAAACTGCACCCGGGACAAAGTTTCAATTTGCCCTGGTTTCCAAAGTTTCAATTGTTTTCTGGGAGCAGAAAAACACATGCCAGCCAATTATAGGATTAAAAAAACTATCTGCCAGTGGCCATCTTTCCTAACTGAAAATTTCATAAAAATGCACCTCATGTACTCCAAAATGCAATATTTCTATTTCTCTTCATATGACTTCTCAGAAGATTTTCAAACAATTCACCATTTTTCCTTGTGAATACCCAAAAGGCAGAACTATGATCTTTGATGAACTTAAAAAATCTTGATACTGTTTATTAGGAGAGAGTAAATTTTTGCTGAATGCAATCAATGATCCTACTCTTGCTGGTTGTAATGTTAATATTAACATATTTATTTGGACTATTTAATTTTAGATTAAAATACTAATAGAAAATTTAACAAAAGTTTATTGTTTAGGGCTTTTAAATAAAAAATGGCTACCAGTTTTTAAAAAGTACTTCTAGTGGAAATTGCCACTACTGACCAAAGGCCAGAAATGAAATTTCCTAGTTAGTCATTTAACAGGCAATTGTCTACTGATATTTCACACAACAGAATCTTTTTACAAATTTTATGACAAAGATTGTGTCCTATATCTGCATGCATATTGTAAGAAAAAGAAAGTCAAATCACAGATACAATTAAGCAATCATCACTCATCAAAATATATTTAGCAGTCATTAAACATTGGTTAAAAGGAGGAATTACAAAAATAAAAGTATTCAACCAAGAATTTTTTTTACCTTACTTTTCTCAGAAAAGTTATTAAAAACAGCAGGATGAAAATGAAACTGTCTTGAAAAAACCCTTGGAACAGATATTTTAATATTATAAGAAATATTCACACTAAGTGGCTGGCTCCTCAAATATTTGAAATGTTTAATATGCAAGGAAGAACAATGCTTCAAAATCCTCATGGAAGTCTGAAAATTTAATGAAATTATTTTTAGGATGAGCGAAGCAAATCCTCTACTAGGCTACACAAATTACATTTTGCCGTACACTTTACAAAAAAACTATTCCATATTTTGACTTGAAATTAAACATAAAAATACATTGCGATCTCTACCTAGATTTGCACAATATTATTTTTTTTACAGAATAACATAAAAAAAAAATATTTTAATTAATTTATTTTACATGTTTTTCCATTACGGATGCATTTTTGCAAATAAAAAATGAAACACGTATATTTTCAGAAGAAAAAATAAATCCTGGAGTTAGTATTATAGATAGAATCATGATTAATTAAATAAATAAAATATATTTTCATTATTCCCTCAAAATATCTCAAAAACTGTTTTTTAAATTTAATTAAGGAAACAAATATTTTTGGACATGATCGAAATAAAATATGATCTGTAGATTCTAACAATATTTTTTCTTATCAAATGATTTGACAAAAAACATTTTTTATTATTTTGTTAAATATATTTTTCCATTATACGGATTTATTTTTGTAAACGATAATGAAACCTGCATATTTCAAGCAGTAAATAAAAATCAATGAGTCAGTAAAAATAAATAAAGTCAAGAATGATTAAGTACGTGAAATATTGCTGTTGCATCAAAATTTGTCATTTTTAACAAAAATTATTTAAATAAGGAAAGGAACCTACATATCTGCATTTTGCAAAGACGAAATATTTTAAATATTGAAAATAACTGCAGAATTTATACTTCAAACCATAAAAGAACATTAAACTTTCTTATATTAAAAATGCATGTTATTTGAGAGGAAAATACACATTTTAATAGAATACTTTATTAAGATTGGTTGGAAATGGCACATATTTTGATGCTCATTAATTTTAATCATATGATAGTTTCACGATTTCTTTTATGAAATTTTTAAAATAACTTTTTTTATGAAAATTCAATTATTTACATTCAATTATAAAAGTATTTTCAGTGTTAAGAATTCAAATACACAGTTTATTCTTATGTGAAATCCTTTATGTAGACAATACTTACGTATTTTAAAAGAATTATATTATGATTTTTTTTTTGTAAAGTGGCAACAAAAGAATTGTAAACAAATAAAATTTGTCATTATTAATAAAATGTAAAAACATCTTTCAAAGAGCTTTTAGTAACTTTCTTATGCATTTTAAAAGAATTATATTATGATTTTTGGTACTTTTCGGTTAGCCAGGCACCAGTGTTACATATACATATTTATACACAAATATTTACATATGTGTATATATATATATATAACACTGGCGCCTGGCTAACCAAAAAGTACCAGATTTTTTTTTGTAAAGTGGCAACAAAAGAATTGTAAACAAATAAAATTAATTGTTGTAATTAATAAAATGTAAAAACATCTTTAAAAGAGCTTTTAGTTGAAAAATTAAAAATATTTTGTAAAATTTTGCTTCGAAAATATTTTTATTTATACCAGTCTCATATCAAATATAAAAATTTCAAGGAAATTCTTAGTTATTTGGCTGAATTTACATTTCTAAAATTAAAAATTCTAAAATTAAATCTAAATTGCGCCAAAACATAAAATAACGTTTTTGCTTAATAAAGATGCAAAAATAATATAAAAAAATATTGTTACTTTCAAATATTTATCTTATTAAATAATGCTTTGTGAATCCAAACAAAGCATGGCTTTAGTTTATTTTTACTGCCATAAAAAAATCTCTATTTTAACATATTGATATTTGCTTTAGGTTTTCAGTCTAAACCCCTTAATCGCCGTTGCCTGATACATTCACGGGTTGTCATTTGTGAACAAACCTTGTTGAAACAGTGACCCTCACAAGCTGAACCTGAACTCTTTATAACTTTAGCTAATATATAGTTTCTTCTTTGATTTTGTCGCTTCCGGAATTATTTTAAATGCTTGAGTGCTCAACAAAGGGTAGCACTGAATTGACAAACTTGATTTTAAGATCGGAATGCTTAATTTTAAGAATTTGTAGGAGTTGGAAGATGTGTTTGGATAAAAAAATATATATATAGACTAGGGATGCACCGAATAGTGATTTTGGCCGAATACCGAATATTTGGCCAACATGCGAACCGAATACCGAATATTCGGCTTGCCGAATAGTAACTACAAGGACGAATACTGAATATTCAGCTTGTCGAATACTTTTATATTTCAAAGTTTAAAGGCATTAAAATGTTAAATTTTAAAACAATTTTACATAATATTTAAAACAAACTTTTATTCTAATAAACAAGAGCTTTTTTCAAGAAAACTTTATGCTGAAAAAAATCTGCTTTGAGTTATTTAAGAAGAGGATAGTTATACAAATTTTTAATTAATAAAATTTTTAATTTCATAACTTCTTCTGAGAATTAAAACAAATGAATAACATTTTCTTAAATTCTAAAACAAACATTTTAACATCAAAGAGAAATTGTGAAAAAATTGTACAGGATCATACATTGTTTGTTTGTCAGGAAGAGACTAAAGTAAAAGTAAATACAGTACAGAACCATTTATCCAGAATGCTTGGGGTCAGATGTATTCCAGATAACTGGTTTTTCCGGAGTTGTGAATTAAAGCAGCATCCATTTGATAAGTTTTGTGGAATATGTGTGGTTGTGGCATTATTTCTGATTTTAAATTATTAGATTACTTGGATTAAAAATCAATGCAAGAAAGATCAAAAGTTAACCAGAGTTTAAAATCAGGTAATTAATGGGAATCCCTTAGGAACAAAAATTCTTCTGTTTCCAGTATAAAAATTAAAACATCTAAAATGCAACTAAATATGTTTTCATTTCAAATACTAGATGTTGTCATCAAATTATACAATTGTTTCAAGCAAAGCCTATGTCAAACTGGCAGTGTATGACACCTTTTTCTGCAAAGATTCTGAAATCAGTCTATCAGATATATCATTCTGGATAACTGGTTTCCATATAACTGGTTCCATACTGTAAATAATACAATCGATTCAAATTTTATATGATGGCAACTTTGTAAAAATAACTGTTCTACTCCCTTTGATTAAGCAAGGAAGTTTTTAAATGCATCCTAGTTCAGTGTCTAGAGTGGGCAATAATTTTCAGAGATTGTAAATGTTGTTCTTAAAATCTTAGCAAGAATCAGATTATTTACTGGACAATGTTCAGGAACTTGCATTTGTACATAATTAATTCCTGTGAAAATCCTCGTGATTAGTTAATTTTCTTAAATAATACTTAACAAACAGTAAATAAATAATGTAAAAACATTCTCTTATTTAAATATGATTATGTTTCTAATTATTCTAAATATCTTTATAAGTTGACTTCTAAATGTAGAAGTTGTAAAGGTTTTAAAAAATATGTTTTAAAAGTTTTTTTAAGTATTCGGTTTGGCCGAATATTTCGATATTTGGCCAAACCGAATATTCGGAATGCGAATAGTTTGCTATTCGGCAAACCGAATAGTTTGATATTCGGCAACATGACCGAATATTCGGTGCATCCCTAATATAAACGATTTTTCTGAAAATTAAGGGGTTTCAAAAAACAGTTAAATAAGTGATAATATTTCAAAGGATTAAAAACACTATACAAATTATGAAAAATAGCTTAAAAGTAGTAAAGTTACAAATGACCATGAACACTTTAGCAAATGTAATCGTATACAAGGAAAAAAAAACATTTTAGAATATCACAGTAATGGGCGATTCTCAAAAGGTGGGCACTGGACACACGTCATAACTTTAAGCCTTTCAAACATAACTTTAATTATCATTGACTTTATTATTTTTTTTTTACACTGAGTTTTTAATTCTATTCAGAGACAGAAATGACAATTTATTGTAAAAGCTTTGTATAAATATCTTAAAATTTCATTATTTTATGCTAAAGAGGCCAATTTCGGACATTCATAACGTTAACTGTTCCAACGTACCACCAAGAAAAAGAGTTTTTACTTTTTTCCAGGTGGTTCTAATGGTAAACAATGAATGCATAAAGGAAACGGAAGATTTTTTGATAACCTCGTTAAGAGATGGCAGGCTGATTTATTACTTTTTTGAAGATGGGACTTTTCTATAAAAAAATTTTCTGTATTTTGTTGTGTCTGAAAGTAACGTACGTAACAAAGCATTTGATTTTATTATTATTATTACTGGATAACAAAAAGTTAATTATACATATATACCGGGTGTCCCAAAAAGGACTGACTGATTTTAAAATTCAATAACTTCCAAACGGTGACAGATATTAAAAAAATTCTTGCAGGAGGGTTATGCATAAAGTCAAAAGTTTTTTTACAGTGATTTTCGATTTTAGTTCGAATTACAAACAATAGATGGCACTGCGATCAATAGAGGCTAAATTCAGGCTCGATTTTTGGTACTTCGTGGCCCGGATAATACATTTCCATCTCCTTTTTCTGCATGGAACAACAGAAAGGACCAAAAATCAACTATTGCTTACAGCGCCATCTATTGTTTGTAATTCAAACTAAAATCGAAAATCACTGTGATAAAACTTTTGACTTTATGCATAACCCTCCTGCAAGATTTTTTTTAATATCTGTCATCGTTTGGAAGTTATTGAATTTTAAAATCAGTCAGTCCTTTTTGGGACACCCGGTATATGTATACAGACACATTTACTACATTCTTAATCTTAAGAATTTTTTAAATACTAAGAGCAACGTCCAAAATCTGTAACGTAGGTCAGAAAAAATGTCCAAAATTTGTAACGTACACAACTGCTAATTAAATGCTTTAATTATAAATTTTCCAGAATAGTTGCTGTCTTTTAATGTTTATGTGTAATTTTGTAGACATACTATTAAAAATATTTATATATTATATTTATAGACAAAATACTATACTATTAAAAAAAATTGGTCTTAAATTTGAAAAATTACATATTGTTAACGTTTAATGATCCCACCTTTTGAGAATCTCCCTAATACACAAAGGCACCAACTTAAAAAACAGACGAGTTTTGATTAAATGATTTTATGATACATCATAACCATAGTACTCACTCTAAAAAAAATGTGCCACTGGGAAGAAATTAAAAATAAGGGCACTCTTGTACCTTGTAAAAAATATTTTGAACTAGTTTGCTTATATGCCCGTTTTCCTCGTAATGTGGAAAGTTAAAAACCATTAAAAATTTGGAACGTTTTCTTTTAAACATCTTATGACGTAAGTAGATAAGCAAAGTAAAAGATTGCAAAGAAATATTCGTGTCAACCAATCCATCCTTTTTTTCTACTATTATCCTACTAGTATTTTTTCTTAAAGTTGTAATCATCATTTTTTGCGATACCCTGCATATATACAGATCAGTGGCGTGGCGTGAAAATTTTCGGTGGTCATCGCAATTATTTAAGTTTGTGGTGAAAAATTATTAACTCTAAAATTCAATGGTTGAATGTTCAAAAAAGAAACTTTAAATCTTACCTTCACTTATACATGAACTCCAAATGTTCTGCTAAAACTGGATCGTAGAGTTTTAAAAGCTTATTAAGAGTTTTAAAATATTGCTTGGTCATCGCCGCATCCAGCGATGACCGGACGCCACGCCACTGATACAGATGTGAGCACTACCGAGTACGAAATTTATGCATACATACATCTTTATCAGTAGAATTTTTCTTTTTTTTTTTTTTTGCGACTGAATGAATTTTATGATCCTCCCCCCCCCTCCATGATTGATTAGTGAATTTTGCACTATTTTTCATGTGACCAATCGATGATTTTCACATATTTTTTCTGGAACCCACTGAAGAATTTTGTGATATTTTTCTCATGATTGACTGACGAATTTCATAATTTTTCCCATGACCGATTGATGAATTTCGCAATATTTTAAAGTGGCCAAGTGATGAATTTCTTGATTCCCCCCCCCCCCCTAACCCAAACAACGACTGGTGAATTTAGTGAATTTTTTCTGCTGACTGAATGACGATTTTCACAACTTTTTTTCCCATAACCGATTGAGAAATTTTGCTATACAGTAGAGCCTCAAAAATCTGCACAGCTTGTGTCCAGAGCGTGTGCAGATTTTAGAGTTTTGCAGATTCTGGTTTAATAAATGATTTATTTTTTCAACTTACCTGTATCCATTTACAAGAAGGGGATTTAATAATTCAATTTAAGCAAATTAAACCTGAATCTCTTTTATTTACCTGTACATTATCATTTTAATAGCCCAAATTATTTTTATTACTTTTAAACATTTCTTGTACAGTCCTTTGTTTGAGAACTTTCATTTTATCTTGATAAAGTTTCTTTTGAATTTTGCATACAGCCATTATTTCCTTTTGATTTATACAACTCTGCTGCTCCAAGAACTTAAATTTTACCAAAAACCAAACCTTCTTCAAACTTTTTTTTTTCTTGCAGTCACTGTCTGACTCAGTTCCACTGTCTTCGGATGGGTTCATTATTGAAGAAATAATTTCTTCACCTGCAATTTGATTTATTAAAATTTCATCTTTATTGTTCACTCAATCATCAATTTCTTCTTCTTTGAAAAGCTCTTGTGGATCTGTTTTGAAATTTTTTGCATAATTCAACAGTTCAGATGCTTTAGTAATGGACATTCTTAAGGAATTTCTTTTAAAATTATTTTTTTTATTAATAATTACATTCCAGTTTTTTCAATATTATATTAATCTATAAGAATATCTCATTTCCCAATATGAATCAAAATTTAATTTTAAATAATAGAAATATATCAAAACACCCAAAAGTCCAGTAATGGACACCCCACAAAAAGGAATAAATATCAAACAGCTATCAAATTATTGAGAAAGTGAGAGGTTTAGAGAAACTATAAAAAATAGTTTGGGAATATTAATGCATAGATTCATATATTTGCCACTACGTTGTATTTTTTAGCAGTGAACACCCCCCCCCCCCCAAAAAAAAAAAAACTACTCGATATACTACTTGTATTAATTACCATACTTTATGGAAGAAATGCCGCACTCCTCAAATTGGCCTGAATAAGCTTAAAAATATCGTAATCGCCATACCCGTTGTAAATGCCGCATCCATCGGAACGCTACTTTTGTCGACAGTGTCACATTGACTTAACTTTAATCAAAGTTTCTGAGCAATGTAGGATACCTTGTTTTTGATATCTTAAGATGTCTGAACTTTTATTTTAAATATTTAAATCTGATTTTAAATATTTTTAAATTAAGGAAACTCAGTTGGTATTTAAAAAAATCGTAAACGCCGCACTTGGAAAAAAATGAACTTTTAAACTCGTAAATGCCGCGGCGTTTCTTCCATAAAATACGGTAGTACAGTATAGGATCTATTATCCGGCGTCCCGATATCCGGAACGCTCTAAAAACCGGAACGGTAAACGATCCAAAACCGAAACTTAGTGAAAACTTTCATTTCATAAAAATTTGCAGTTTTTTTTTCATATTTTATTGAAGAGTTAACATGCTTTATAAATCGATATTTTAAACTTTTTCTCATACACCTCAAGGTACCGTAATATCCCCTTAATTTCCTCCCTCCCCCCTCCAAACGCGGCAAAAAATCGTAAAGTAATCGGCCTACGGATTAAAAGTGGCTATCGAAATCTACCGCCTGTTGAAATCCGAAAATGTTTATAAGAATAGTCCAAAGCCTGCCCTGATATTCAGGTTTTTCTTTTTTTGTTAACCGAGATAATTAAAAAACAGAACTTAAAAAGCGCGAACTTAAAAGCGTGCTCTCTCCCTACGATCCCACTTATGACGCTCCCGTGAAAGATAAGAATTGAATGTACGCAATCATCGGACATATAAGTTCTCTTTTTGATCATTTTTATGACTTCGCATCGGCGTAACCTTTAAAAATATGGGAAAACTAACTACATATTCTTAAATTTCGTATTTTTCTGCTTCAAACGCTAAAATCCATTATAAAAAATTTTAATTTTAACCTTTTGAAAAAAAATATTTTCGGAACATCACTTAGAATTTGAATGCGTTTTCCGCGATCGAAAACTGTTGGCAAGCTCCGACCTTTGACGTCATCTAAAGGCGCACCTACAATTCGACCAATTAGGAGAATGAGAGAAACGTTCGTTTTACCGTTTTCAGCTGCGTCCATCGAACAGTAGAAAAGCAGATATTCGGAATCGGATAAGACAGAAAGGTGGTACGGCGCTTCGCGCGATATTTTTTTTTTTTTTTTTTTTTGGAAAGGGGGGGTGGGGGCTTTCGTGGGATTTTTTTTAAATATCAAATTTGTTTACAAAATAGGGGAGGGTGGGTTAATGGAATATTACAGTAATTATGCATTTCTTTATCTCCGCGAATTTGCGGAAATCTGCATTTTAAGTGTTGATAATTTTGCCTCTTATATTTTTCTGTCCGCTTTACATGCGATAAATTTGTAAACAAAACAAAAATAAATAAAAAGTCAACTTTCAATATATTCCCCTCCCTCCCTCCCCAATTATTGGATGGAGATGCAGTTCAAGTTTGTTTCAATATAGATAATAATGCTCCACTTAGTCATCAGATGACATACAGTGAAATTTGTGAAATGATGACTAAAGATGCATCTGATGATCGTAGTGATGATGATGACAAGAAGGAGGAGGTAGAAAAAATATCTAATGAACAAATGATATTTTACACTCAACAATTAATTCATGGCACGGAACAAAATAAGTTATTTCCATGAACAACAAATAATGTCCTTATATAAAATTCAAGACCAGATTGTAAAAGAGAAACGTTACAAGCAGCCAACTTTAAAAGGATTTTTCCAAAAAACTAATTCCCAAGCATCTGCATCAGAACCCCAAAACTAAATTTTATTTTTGATCTTGTTCATTTGTAAGTTTTATTATAATTTAAAATTATTACTTAACTTTTTTTTTTTTTTTTGTAAATAAAAATTAATTAAACTTTTCCTTAATTGTGTTTTATTGAATTAATTCAACAAATATGTAATACAGTATTTTTAATATTATTTATGCTAACCAGTATTTCATATTTATGTACATTAGAAAATATTTGTGGTAGTGTTCCGAATTACGGAAAAACCCCTTATCCGGAATGCCTCAGGTCCCAAGGATTCCGGATAACGGATCCTATACTGTATTACAAATATGAAAGAAATTATACCGTGGGTTGAATATTTAAAATAATTTCAAAATAAAACTGCAGAACTGACATTTGAGGCCACTGATCTGCAGATTTACTAGTATCAGTAACATATCCAAAGGGTGGGCTGATGGGGCTATAGTCCCCTCCAAAATTTATAGAAAATGTAAAGTTTAATTACGAAAGTTTAGCAAAGGTCAGGTTTTAATATTAGAAAGTGTTGTTTCTCAGAAACCATGAAATTTTTCATTTCAGCCATGTTTCTGTTATACAGAGGTTTACTTTAGTTTTATTTACTGTTTAATGAGATATATTTAGCAAATAATTTTCAGTAGTCCATTTTTAAAAATGCAGTATAACCAGTAAATTATACTTGTTAAGACAAAAACCTGCTGAAAACAAAATTTCGTCCAGTCCTGTATGATTCTATCTTAACAAGTTTGATTGCATAATAGATATGTTACCCACTACTATAAAAAACTGTTTAAAGATGAATTTTTTCAATTTCTTGTGTTCCATCTTAGAAATTTTTACTGTATCTCGGCCCTCTCCAAAATGATGTCTACATAGTATCAGACTAGTAGGGTCAGGTGGGGTGGAATGGGTATAAAAATACAACTTTTTGAAATGATTATGGAATCATTCTTAATTGGAAAGGAATTTATAGAAAGCAATGATTCAGTGTTTACATTGCATTTATAGACATCACATTTTCATTGTAATTGTTTTTCAAAAGATTAATTATTAATGTTAAAAAAAAAAGTTTTTCTGATGACTGTTTTTATACCCATTCCACCCCATAAGGTGGGGTGGAATGGATAACCAAGCTTGAAAGGCATTCAAAGTAACCAATAACCCAAATTTCAGCTCATTATATATTTTATTACATCAAATTATTTATTGACAATTATATTGGCCATTTTTTTTTTTTTTACTAAATATGTAATGTCTCTGATTATTAAGTGTTGGTTGGTTAAGCTTTCTGAAAGTTGTTTACTGTCGATTTCTACCTTGTCATCTTTGTTAAGAAAGGTATAGAAGTTCCCTATTGATGATTTATGCAGCAATTTTACAATGTAAGTAAGAGGATCTGATGTTTCAATCACTTGGGCATTAAAATATTTTTAGATTTTTTTTCTTAAGTATTTTTTCCCTAAGCCATATCATACCCATTTCACCCCACTTTACATTTTTAATTATAAATTTTAAAAAATAAAGAATTTTTCTTACATGTTTATTTCAGTCAATAAAGGACACTGCTATGTACAAACTATGCAGTAAAAAAAATTATTTCTGCAATAAAATAAAAAAAACACAATAAAGTTAATGTAGCACTAAGTGACGTTGACATTCACCATGTGCCTTTCAAAACTGATTCTAAATGGGCTAAATGTTGCCAATATTTTCTTTTTCCAAACTTAAAATGGAAATTGAATGGTTAATAAATTATATACATGATTTACAAATATTTTTTGTACATAGTATGATTTTAATTCAGACACAAAACAGTACAGTACAGGACCCATTATCCGGAATTCCAAAATCCGGAAAAAAAAATTGAAAATTTTCTAAACTTGTAAATTTTTACCAAAATTTTGGAATTTCTAAAAATTTTCGAACTTCCCAGTTTTCTAATTTGTTTTTCAGTCCGTTGTGTTTCAGTGTGTAACCACTAAAATATGTTATGCGGGGGAACACGGAGCCCCCCCCCCCCCCAAATTAGGAAAAAAATAATTTTTCTCTCAAATGTTAGTATAAAATTAAATTTTTGATTCGTTAAAAAAAAAAAAAAAGTCAATTGTTCACGGTAAAAATCACTAATTTTGCCAAAGGATTTCAGAAAAAACGCTAATTTCGTCAAAAGATCGCAGAAAAAACGCTAATTTCGTCAAAAGATCGCAGAAAAAACGCTAATTTCGTCAAAAGATCGCAGAAAAAACGCTGATTTCGTCAAAAGATCGTGAAAAAAATGCTATTTTTGTCGAAGGATCATGAAAAAAACCCTGCCAATTTTGTCAATGAATTCCAGAAAAAAAAACGCAAATTTTGTCAAATAATCGCGAAAAAACGCCACTTTCTTCAAAGAATTGCGAAAAAAAATGCGAATTTTTTTCGAAAAAACGCAAATTTCATCAAAGGATCGTGAAAAACGAAAATTTCTTCAAAGGATTGCGAAAAGACGCAAATTTTGTCAAAGGATCATGAAAAATAAATGCCAATTTCGTCAAAGAATTGCAGAAAAAAACGTTAATTTCGTCAAAGAATCGCGAAAAAAATGCGAATTTATTTCAAAGAATTGCGAAAAAAATGCGAATTTCGTCAAAGGATCGAAAAAACGCAAAATTCTTGAAAGGATTGCAAAAAAGCGCAAATGTTTTCAAAGAATCGCGGAAAAAAACACGAATTTCGTCAAATGATCGCGAAAAAAAACGTTAATTTCGTCAAAGGATCTGAAAAATAAACTAATTTCTTCAAAGGATCGCGGAAAAAACACGAAATTCGGGAGGACCCGAAATCCGGAAAATTCCAAAATCTGGAAAGCCTTCGGTCCCGAGGATTCCGGATAATAGGTCCTGTACTGTATTACCCATTCCATCCCACCTGATCCTATCATTTTTACTATAAATTTAACTAATATTACAATACTTTTTCCTGGTGAGAGATGAATAAGCAAACATTTAAGGAAGAAAATAAGATTTTTTAAAAACTTAAATGTTTTTATTTAAATGGGGAGGGATTGAGTCCTACGAGAACCACTTTTCCCTATGCCCTTAAAGAATATTTTCTGGTTCCTGATTTGTTTTATTGATTGCCAGATTCTAAAACATGCAAGGCAGAGCAATAAAAAAAAATAATTTGATTAAAATATTGAAAATTTCATTAACCATGCAAAATTAATTAAAAGCAGCTATTTATGAAAATTTTGGTGTTATTACATTCTGGTAAATGCAATTTAAAAATTAAAATTTGATTACATAGGTAAGTAAAAAATTTAATACACTATGAACGTTACTGAAATTGCACTTTTAGCAATGTCTATATGGGATGTCCATTGCTGGAAATTGACTAATTAAGCATTCCAATAATGAACATGTGTGCTAAAACTTTAAAAATAAATGAAATTTTGTAAATGGCCATTAGTAGTGCATAAAAGTCAAAGTTTTCTATTACTACTCAAACAAAAACATTCAAATTTGGAAAGAAAATAAAGAATATATAAATTTAATAAACAAAGCCAGCTTTTAGCATCTTCATTAAGACTTTCACTAAAAAACAGCAGAACTTTGAAACGTTATTTTCTGTTTCCTGATTGTGTCAATAATAAACCAGATTATAAAACATGCATGGGCGAGTTATGAAAAAAATAAAGGTAAATTTTTATTGGATAGCATAAAAAATTCTTGTGTTTGTTTGAACTACTCTCCTCCAGGTCTTATTCTTTTAGGATACTGCATTCCAAAATTTACTGTATAACATAACATTTACTATAGTGAGCTAAAAGATTAAAACCAGATTCTTTTGATTGATGTGGAAAAATCAAGAAAAATCCAAAAACCATAGAGGACAAAATTTACAATATAGTGAGCTAAAACATTGTCACCAGAATTGCTTCAAGGACGTAAAAAAAAAAAAAAAAAAAATCGACATACAACATGAAACAATGTTAAAAATCACGGAGGGCGAAATTTAGTTTTTGGGGGCTAAAAATTTGCCCGGTAGCAGAAAGTTCGAAACGGGAGTTGCAGATTTTCTTTTCTCTTTAGCAGATTTTTTTTCATCGAACCTTTATTTTGCTTCATATTAGCTCTTTATTACTTAATACAAAAAGTTAAGATCATTATTAATAAATATTTATAAAATCCCTAAAAACGCTACAGGTAAGTGGTTGCTTGATTAATTAACGTTTCAATTGTAAAAATATTTTACCAGCAGATTATTTTCTGATCCTGAAGTATCTGTAGCAGACTTTTAGAGAAATTTCTGCTATTGGGAAAATTTGAATCCGAATTCTTTTTACGAAAGTCAAAACGCATTAAAGTCACAAGGACAATGTTTCACACAGTCAGGGTTAAAATAAATGGGATAAAAGCACACATTTTAGCATGGTGCTCATTTAACAGACTATATTGGTTATTATTTTTAAGCAAATTAATGACGAACAAACTTAATCGGTGCCTCTGACAGAGGATATTGTTAATCGAGTAATAACATGTGATCTAATTAGCTATTAATAATAAAGAAAGTGGATACTTTTTGAAATGAAAACGATAATCTTGCAGTACTTCAAATTTCTTATGGATAAAGATGGATTATAAACAAATCGTGTTCGTGGTTATTCTGTTTTTCAACCAGTACAACAAACCGGACCGGCCATTTAAAAAGCAAAACACGACAGAGTTGTTTGTTTAAAAAGTAGCATGTTGTAACCCGTTACAGTCACAGTTATCAACTCAGAAGAGACCTGCGGGCATGAACATAGAAATGCCACAGACTTCTAATATAAGTAGACTCCCAATTCCATTGTTCTTTCGGGAAAGTTTTGACTCCAATATCTTTTGCTTTCATCGCTAAAAGGGTGCCGTATTTTGGCGGTAATCCCTTTATTGGCAAAGCAAAAGTGCGGTCAACTAAAGACAGACAAACGCTGACAGACGATGTTTCGGCGGGAATCGAGAGAGATTCCGAGGAGAAAAACCGGTTTGGCGCGCTAAATCTGCCTTCCATCACGTGATGGAGGGCAGAGATGTAGGAAACAAGAAAAGGTTGCCGATTTGGAGTCTACTTGTATTAGAAGTCTGTGGTTCATGCCTGCGGGTATCTGGTAAACACCAATAGGAGTGAAGAACTTTTTTAGGCAGCTTCCTCTTTGTCCAATAAACAGTCTCTTTCAGAGGATACATACCCGCGAAGGCGTGACTCTTGCCACTTGTGGTACAGTGTCTTCTAGACGCTGTACTTGTGGGTTCAACCGAGCAGTTGCGATTGGTGGATGAAAAGGTCATCAGCTATTTGCCACTTTCGCTACTTCAGCGGCTTCTGTCGCGATATTTATCTTCAGACTTTTTTTCATCTATGCCGTGTTTCAAACTTTCCGGATAGTTTTTATCCCTCTTGGTTATTTTTACACTTTTTTTAATTTTCCTTTAAATAAAATCTGTACTTTTATTAACAAAAAATAAAATTCAATCATAATAAAGTCGTCATATTGTAATGAATTTCAATGAAAATTGTAGCAATGGGAAGATTCATGGGCGCAAGCATTAAAAATCATAATCAAGAAAAACCACGTTAAAAAAAAAAAAATATTGCTACTCTAGCGCCATCTATGATTAAAGTTGTATTTAACATCTTTTCTCTTTCCCTTTTTCTTCCTCTCCTCTCTCTCTCTACACTGGTTTGGTTTGGTTAAACATGGCTGCTCATGTATGTCATCATTTAAATCTGTGTAATCTTTAATGAAAATATTAATATATTGCCATAACAATATTTTTTTATACTACATAAATGATTCTTAATCCCTAATTTTTTATTATTTCAGACTTTGTACGCTCTTCCAGACAGCTTTCGCACTCAAAAAATCTTGATTGCTGCTCAGTACAGTGGCTCATCTGTTAAGTTATCTGAAGATTTTGAGTTTGGAGTAACTAATAAAAGCAAAGAATTTCTAAAAAAATTTCCTAATGGAAAGGTATTTCCCATTATTTTTCTAATTCTATTAATGTATAATTCGTGGGAAGTAGATGACGTGTGGCTTGACCGGTGTTTTTGTAATATGTAACAATCTTAATTAAAAAAAAAAGTTATTTAAGTTTTAAAGGCTGTTTATAGTGTTTTTTCTTTGCAGTTGACATAATACAGTGTTTACAAACTTTTTTTTTCAACCCCCTGTCTTTTTTCAGGTTATTAATGTTACGCGAGTGTTGATATGCAAGTGGTGTTACAAATTTTATATTCGGATTTCGTTTTAACATCATTCTATCAATTTACGACCGTAATATCAAAATCTCAGACTGGGTTTAAAGTGAATATTGTTTATAAAGGTTAAAACAGTTGGATGACTAATAGTAAAAGGCAGCATCCACTGAATAAGGGACTGTGCATATATAACGTTATCATTTTAGGGGGGGAGGGGGAGTCTGCCAAATGATATCTCTAGGGGGAGGGGGGGGGGGGGGTTCGTCTTTTTATAAAGTTATCATTTTTGATCCAACCAAAATTTTCTCTTTTTATTTATAACTTAGCCTGTACATCAAAATAGAATGTTATCTTTGTTTAGTCTGCTGTCTGTTTTTATAAAAGTACAAAGTTATTATTAAAATCCTTAAATGATTATGAAATTATTTAATTCCAAATTTCCTATTTCTTCTGTCATATGTGTATGCATATATATAATTCGCTGTTCGAGAAACCATATGCAAAGCATGTTTTCAAATGATCTGGTGTCATTCATTCATTTTAGCTGTGGTATTGTCTTGCCCCTGAAAGTGTTAGATTTATCTCTTCACTGAATTTCATATGAAATCACTTCAATAAATTCACAAGTAACCACAATTTTGCAGTGTGCATGACTATAAATAACGATATTATGAACAAGTTGCGGGGGTCTGTCCAGACTTTTCATCACAGGGTCCTGTTTTTGTGAAATTGTGAAGTTTTTCTTATTTTTGTGAAAATTCTAGTCATAATTTTGTGAATTTTAAATTATCGATATCTGCATGTTCTATCCTTCATATATAAAAAGCTAAGTAATATGCTCTTTGGTGAGTTCAACTGCTTACATACAGGCCAGATTTTATTTTTAAATTATTAAATTTGTGAAAAGTTCAATTTGAAGGTGAAAAAATCCTGTGAAAGGTCTATTTAAGAGACAAATAATTTTGTGAAGGGTCCTGTTTTAAGATAAATTATTTTGTGAAGGGTCCTTTAAAGGACCTAAAATTTTTCTAAACATATCCCTGAGTTGTAGAGCATAGAACCCTGAAAATAATCAAATTTTTTTCAAATCAAATAATCAAAATTTTTTCTTGGAAAATTACCTCATAAGAAAGCCTAAAATTACAGGCTGTCAACTACTACACATTAGCAGAGGTGTAGTGGAGGTTATACGGAGTTATATGCCGTATACCCTCTGTATACTTTTAAGAAGCTTGGTATACCCTCTGTTTATCAAATAAAACTAGCGTATACTCTAGCCATGAACAGTCATGACCTTAACGTATAACCTCTGGCTTTTTTTACGACTGCAACACGCACATTAGGTATAGAAATTGCACATTGTTCTGCTACGTGCTACACATTGCTTGTTAGAAACTATACTTTTTAAGGTTTTTTTTAATGTGAGATACTCTTGTCTTTGTTTATTTTTCAACATTTAAAAATTATCCGTTGATTTACATGTCTTGTTCAAAGCTTTGTTTTCTGTGTGAAACATTTTAAGTAAAAATATGCAATTGTGTTTTGGCTATCCCTTTTTATTTTGTGATGTTAACTAAAAATGCAGTCTTTATTCAACTTGCAATATGATTTTAAATTAGAGAAAAATTCAAAATATGCATATTTGTATAAAGCATATACAGCAATGAAAATGTGTATTTTTACACATTTCTGAAAGATCTTTTGCCTCTTCCAAAAAAAATTAAAACTCCATTTGATTACACAGTTTCTGAATAAGAATACCTGCCAATTTCATACATTTCTGAACAAAAATGTGTCGGAAAGTAACTCTTTTTTTTATTTGAGAACAGTCTTAAATGGATTCTGTCTCCATCTAGTTAAGAGCTTTGGCGACAATTATCGTATATTATTGGTAATTCACAGCTTTATCATAGTTTTTAAACTTTCATAACTTTAACTTTTCATTAATCCGAACTTCATCACTTTACACCAGATTAGAAATGATGTAATGTATTATTTGAAAGCTAGATGGTGTTAGTGCATTTCGATGACACACATCAGTTTGCTTTGTCAAAACAATGCTTCCTTTTTCTGGAAGGTGGGAAAGGGAGTTTGCCGCGCATGTGTACCCTATCTACTTATATGTAGGGTGTATATTTTGTTAACAGCTTTTGAAATGATCCTTTTGCTACTATAAATCATGAAAGGGAAAGCTTTGCTTTTTCTAAGTAATATATTTTTTTGACTCTGAATCTGTGATAAATTTGAAAAGGTTTTTGTATGTAATATTTTATTAACTAAACCAGTGCAATATTTAATGAAATTCTGTCTTTCAAAATGCTATATATTTTCAGGAGTCTATATTTTTAATCTCTTCTAAAGATGCTTGTTTGATTTTATTTGATTTTAACTTTTAATTGCTGGATTTATCTTAACATTTTCTCATCACTTTAGACATTGCATTAGTTTGAAATAACTTTTAAATGTATGAGGTATTTCTTATACTAATAAATGCATTTTATAAAGGAAGCAAAATACTACAATCTTTAAGCTTTAGGGATGGACATTTCAGTATTGGCTTACATTAGTGTTATTTGGCCATAGTCAAATGTTCTACTTTGGTAATTAAAAATGTTTTGGATTAAATTTTGTAATCGTAGTTCAGATGATTCCCACTTTAAGAGTCTACACTAGTCACAGGAAGAAACACTCAAGCTATAGGAGAGTTGCTTAAAAATTTCTCTCTCTCATTTTAATATTTATTTTTTTGCATAGGGTACCTGGATTGATAGCTTTTATTGTAGTTTTCTATATTCATTTTTCGAACCGGTTCAAAAAATGAAACTATCCTCATATTAAAACTAATCAAAAATACAAATGCACAACGAGATATCGAGCTCGGGTATCCTATGAGGGGGAAAAAAAATAACTTAAAATATTAAAATATGAGTGAGAAATCTGTAAACATGATATGAACACCAGGTAAACCCATTGGATTGACATTAGCATTCATTTCTCAGCGTGAGTAGTGTGGGCTCTTAACACCAAATATCTGTAATATGCTGCTGGAGAATAGCAGAATGCTATGGCTGTGAATTAAAATGCCAATATTTAAAAAAAAGTGAGAAGCCGCACAGTAAGGTAGGTTTGCTTGCAATATATAAAATTATAACCTCTATTCAAAGGCATGTTCTTGTCTCAGTGAAGAATGTGCAATATCTAGAGGGAAAGCAAATTTAGTATACAAAGGCATGATATTGACATTTTGTTATGTCATGTAAAAATCACTAATATATTCTCTTAAACTTGCAGAATGTTTATCATACTTAATATCCGGTTTTTATTTTCAAATTGACAGTGCTTATTTTTCTGACTTTTTAAAATAATTCCTATTTTAACATGTGAAATTTTCAGGCAATTTCATTAAAGTTTCCAATAAATCAGGGTTCATATTCATCAGGGGATAAATTTTAGGTTGTAAAAATCAGGTGATAATACAAAAAATTCCCCAATCCTGGGAAAACCTGCCAAAATGACTGGCTACTCTGAGAAATTGAGGGCAATTGCTTCTGTTCCCATGCTTTATATCACATCTGTCGACATCCATTCAGTCACTAGACACATCTTCTAACATCATTAGGTTTGACAAGAGGAGTTTGTTCAAGTGGAACTTAAGAAAAATAATGGACATTTTAAAATTTATATTGGCATGTGTAGCCTTCATATTATTCATAATGCTTTTCAAAGAGGTTAAAACAAAACAGCTAAAACAAAAAAGTGGAAATAAAATTCTTGCAGCAAGTTACCATGTTTTTAAGGACAGTCCCAGAAAGCATAGACTTCTGTCTTACTCATTGTTTTTCCTTTAAAGTTCTGTTATCATATTGGTTATCATATGTAGGTGATGTGTAAACTTTATTTTTAAGATTACCTTGTTTTTATTTTGAGGAGATGAGTGTCATGATACTGGTTTAAAAAGTGTCGTTAGTTGTTGACATGGAAAAATTGTATATCCCTTAAATTATATCTGGATTCTCAGGAGGATTTTTTCATGAAAAATGAGTATGAACCCTGTTAATAAGTTACATCATTTTATTGGTATTTATTGAACATCTTTTCATGATTTTATTGGTATTTATTGAAAATCTTTTCATGATTTTCCAGGTTTACTTGCAATATATAAAATTGTAACCTCTATTCAAAGGCATGTTCTTGTCTCAATGAAGAATGTGCAATATCTAGAGGGAAAGCAATTTTAGTATACAAAGGCATGATATTGACATTTTTGTTATGTCATGTAAAAATCACTAGTATATTCTTTTAAACTTGTTGAATGTTTATTGTACTTTACTATACTGTTTTTATTTTCGTCTTGACAGTGCTTATCTTTTTGACACTTTAAAAAATAATTCGTATTTTAACATCTGAAATTTTCCAGCAATAAGTTTCCAATAAATTAGCTACATCTTTAATTATATTTGATTAGTATTTATTGAACATCTTTTCACGATTTTCCTGTCTTTATTTAAATGATTGCCAGATTTGTATTTTCTTTAATTTTATTGTAAAAGGAAAAATGTAACTCTTGAACATGAGTAATAAAAGTTTGGTACTTTTCCGTTATACAGACACCATGTCAAAATGTATGCTAATGTATATAATGTGTATTATGTGTGTACATACATTAGCATATAAATGTATGTAATGTATTACGCTTGACGATAGTGGTGTCCATATAACGGAAAAGTACCAAAATACTCCAAAAATCTCATTAATGACCTTTATTCAACGCCTGGAAACTTCTCGTTTAATTTTGTACTTTTCTTTCCGAAGGCATTGAATAATGGTCATTAACGAGATTTTTGGTGTTTTTAAAGATGTAAAAAGTTTGTGGAAGTCCAAATAAGAAGTGGAAATAGAAGAAATAATACTAGCTTTAGGAAAGTCAAAACAATGATTGGGACGCAATGGAAGGGGGGGGGGGGTACACACAGTGCCTTCTACATATGCATGTGTGCATTTGCAATTTGCAGACACACTATCCTATATAAAATAGATTTAATGATGTATTTCCTACCTCCCCACAAAATTTAAAGAATGTTTTGAATCACCTTGTATACACACACACACACATATATATATATAATATATATATATATATATATATATATAATCGTTGCAGAATTTTGCAGCTGTGTATAGTTAACACGAATTGCAACATATTGGTATTATATTTAAAGTTGTAAACTTCTATTCAAAGGCATGTTCTTATTTTAGTGAGAAATGTGCAATAACTAGAGGGGGAATATAGTATACAAGGGCATGGCATTATTACTTTGTAAAAATCACTAGTACATTGGTTTCAAAATGTTTATTTTTTGTGCTAAACGTATGGGAAAGATTTCATAATTGGGTTATGGCTAATTGGTGTATGTCAGTGAGTGTGGTATTTACAAACTTCAGTCCCCGTGGCAGAATGTGCGCGACGCTGCGACGGGCGTCGCAGACTTTTCAGGGCACCTGCAGACTAAAAAAAAAGTATCTCGAATTTCGACAAATGATCGCCGAAAAAAAAAAATCTTCTTTAATCGTTTGCAGAAAAAAAGTCAATTTCGCGAAAGGATCGCGGAAAAAATGCAAATATTGTCAAAGAATCGGGAAAAAACGCAAATTTTGTTAAAGGATCGCAAAAAAAACACTAATTTCGCCAAAATATCGCTAAAAAACGCGAATTTTGTCAAAGGGTCGCACAAAACACAAATTTTGCGAAGAATCGTGGAAAAGCGCAAATTTCGTTAAAGAATCGCGGATAGAACTTGAATTTATTCAAAGAATTCCGGAAAAAACGCGGATTTCTTTAAAGGATCGCGGGAAAAAACGAATTTCTTCAAAGGATCGCGAAGAATGGTTGGTTAAATCAGTTTTGTGAAATATCTGGAAAAAAATGCGAATTTTGTCAAAGGATCGCGAAAAAACGTGATTTTCGTAGAGGGATAGCGACAAAAACGCGATTTTCATAAAAGGATCGGGGAAGATCCGCAAATTTCGTCAAACGATAGCAAACAAACGTGCATTTCGTCAAAGGATCGCAGTAGAAAAAGGGGAAATTTGTTAAAGGATAGCAGAAAAAACACAAAATTCGTAAAGGATCGTGGTAAAAAAGCGAATTTCTTCAAAGGATCGCGGGAAAAATAAATTAATTAGGTTATATTATAATTAAAATGTAGGTATATTTTTATAATGTTAATCCGTAAGAATCCTATTTATTTTAACGCTTATAATGTTCTTGTTCATAATAAGGAAATTGAAACATGCTACTCCCGCAGACAATTTTCATTTCACTAAATTGCTGTCGCGGACATAACCATAATTTTCTGCCACTGGGACTTCAGTGTTTTAATTCTCCATAAACTTAAAAAACACTCTATTGTTATTGCTTATGTTTGACAACTTTTTCTTTGGATCCAATTACGGAACTTTATCCACAAGTGCTACTTAAACTTGGTACTTCTGAATTTATTTTATCTAGTTTATATGTAACATCCTGTAATAAAGCTAAATAGTGCAACAAAATTTAGCAAAAAATGTCTGAAAGATACAAGGTACTTAATGTAATTTATTAATATTGTAAATAATTTTTGCCTGACATTTACTGACAACTATTGTTTATCAAAACTATAAACATTGATTTAAATTTGGCTTTTTATTTTAAAAACAGGTGCCAGCTTTAGAAACATCAAGCAAGACATACATATCAGAATGTTATGCCATAGCCTATTATGGTAAGGTTATATTGACTAATTTCATTCTTTGTATTTTGCATTGTTTTTATGTGTTTAAATATAAAATTGAAACTTTTTATTACAAAAGTAGCCCTATCATATATGTTTGTAAAATTGGATGATTTTTTATAGAGAGATGTAACAGTGATTTGGCTGAATACCAAATATTAAGCCAAATTTTATTAAGTATATTGTTTATAATTTTTTTTCCACATGCTTTAAATTTTTAACAAGGGCACTTTTCGTTTGTTCCACAATTTTTAATATAGAAGACTCTAACATTGGGTATGTTTTGGAAAGATTATTTAACTAGCTAACTCACCTGGCGTTGCCCGGACCTGTGATAATATTCTTAAATAAACCTTAATTTGTATGATTTTATATCTTTAACTTGATTTTGTCTGAAATGCGTGCGGGGGTAAAAAAAAACTGTTGTTCTTGTCCAAACTTTTTGAAATTTTTAGGGATTAAAACTTAGAGGTCTGAGCTATTTCAACTCGATATCTCCTTCTGGACTTGAGGGTATTTGATACTTTCATGATTTTTTTTTTTTTTAAATTATTAACTTCAAACTGTTCTTATTCATTATCAAGGATTTAAATGTATTAAAAATGATTATTTAATGAAAAAAGCATGTTTATATATAATATATATATATATATATATATATATTTATATTTTTAAACATAGACTTCAATAAAAACTTACCCAAATGTTGTACAAATATATGAAAATAGGTTTTATTTGTATATAAACATTATTTAGTAAAATTAGCTTTTGTGTTGTGCATTTCAAAGCACAAAGAACACCATCACAGGGTTCACAATAAGTTCGAATTAAGCTCTGATTCTAGATATTTTCATATACTTGCTTCTGTTTAGTGCTGCTGTCACTTATATATATATTTAAAGATTTGTAGATAATATCTGAAAAGACTGCGAGCATAGATAGTAGGTACTTTTATAGCTTAGATGGTTAAGTTGTCCCGAGAGACTCTCTGGCTTAGTTCGCTTCAGCGAAAACGCCAACCCTAGTGACACTCGGGCTTAGAGTTCAAAGTATTAAAGCAATTTAACTTTCTGATGCTTGAATTTTGGGCTTAACAACACACATCAAAAATGAAATTAATAATGTTGAATTTAAAAAAAAAATACATTTATTACAAAATTATTACTAAAATAAAGGTAAACCTCGCATGAAGTTTACAAGCGATAAAATTTAATTATTAACCCGTTAAGCACCACGTCAGTCACCGGTGACTAACACTGAACTTTCCGCTTAGAACGTCTCATTCACATATATAACTATTAAATAAACATTACCGACCACCAACAAAAACTGAAATTTTACATGTATTTAAAATTTACTTACCTTTTATTTATTACAGGATTATACTTTCTTAAAAATTACATAAAACTTTGTAAATTTTTCAGTGTCAGTCAACGTGTTAATAGCTTAGCTTTGTGTGATAATTTGAACTTTGCAAAAATTAACACAAAGTGGATTTGATTTTCATTGATCTTCATTTTTTAGATATGTCAAATAAATGAGACTATTGTATTGCATAAATGTTCTCTTGTTACGGCTTGCTATCCATTTGTTGGACTGCGAGTAACCATGAGAGATATAGAGATGTAAAAAGAGAGATTGTTTCCTTAAATGAAATTAAAGGAAATGTTTTTTCTTTTCAACATTTCATTAAATTTATTCTAAAAAAGTTTTGATATTTTATTTTTCTTTAATACATATGTCTTAGTCAAGTGTGTTTTAGAACTTTTGAGAAATGTCTAGCCTCTTATTCAAAACAAAAAAAAGGGTTTTGTATTACTGCAGTGTTTGAAATCATCTTGTCTCCCATCATGATTAAAAATTCAGAATTAACAACTGAAATTTCAGACTATTTTTCTACTAACTTAAAGGTAAATCTTTACCTTTTTTTAAAGGAACAATTTATTACATTATAGTAGCAATGGCAGGAAAAGAAAGTGGCTTGATAACAAAAAATCTTAAATGCTTAAATAAAGAATGTTCATGTTAGATGTGTGTCAATCAGACTCTGGGTAGACTACAAAAGACTAATGCAATAAGATGTCATTTTCTCAAAACATTACAATTATGTCTATTAATACATATTAAATTATTGTTACAATTTTAATTAAGTTCTAGAATATGTTTACTTTTAGATTTAAATTATAATTACAAATATCGATTGTAGGTATTTTGTATCTTGCACATGACAAATTTCTCTTTGCAATCATTGTTTGTAAAGTTCACATTTTAGAATTTCACATTCCGGACCATAAAAACTTTCAAAGTTTGAAAGTTCACATAGCTGCCAACTTGTGTTGTTTGGCCCTACAATGTATTAAATTGTTTTGCACAAAATTTAGTAATGAATCGTAAAATATTTCATCCATCGCTTAAAAGATAAAGCTTCAATGCATGCATTATTTTTGTTATTTATATTTTACAGAAAAGCATAATTAAAAATGTGAAAGTATTCAAACTACACCCAGCTGCTAGTTCCAACGTATGAAGCAAGCAGCAGCAATTTTTTTCATATTTTTTGTTTATTATGAAATGGTAAAAGCAAAAATAAAGTTTTCATAAAATCATACAAGAAAAAATTTTACGTATGTCGTGAATGAGAACACATTTTTCATTGCACAGTGTGCAACACAGATGTTAAAATTTTTCACATGGGGTAGGAATGATGTAAAAGAATGCCTTGGTATACTATGAAACATTCAGATAACTTTTGCATAAGAAACCATAATGCATATGTTTATGTATTTTTAAACACACTATAAAAATTGTATGCAGTGCTGATTTCAGACATTTTTCTGTGTGAGGGAATTTTTCAACTGCAGTATTTATTAATGCTGGAATGCAACGACCTCTACTTGAATCTAAAAAAAAAAAAAAAAAAATACAGGAAATTCATATGAAGTCCTGGTCACTAAACAACTATCAGTAACTTTCAACAATAAAATTTTACATTAATGAAAAAATAATCTTGGATAATTCTTTTTCTTAGTTATTTCTATCGGCTGGTAGATAACATTTGTGGCATCAGTAGAAACTAATTATTGTATGTAACTATGCATTATATTTTTTCAGTGCTTTTCTCTTTTTATATCATGACATTACCAGGGGTCGATCCAGGCAAAATTTGGGGCCTATTTAGGGCCCCTTCACAAAAATAAATTTAATAAAACAGGCCGCTTCACAAAAATAAATTTAATAAAATAGGCTCCTTCACAAAATTCTTTTTAATAAAATAGGCCCCTTCACAAAATTCTTTTTAATAAAATAGGCCCCTTCACAAAATTCTTTTTAATAAAATAGGCCCCTTCACAAAATTCTTTTTAATAAAATAGGTCCCTTCACAAAATTACTTTCCATAAAAACTTACTAGTACTATTTATTTTTCAATTCCTACTATTAGTTCACACTCTTCCTGTATATATACATATATTTATTTATTTATTTATCTTGTTCAAATTTTCAATTGTTAATAAAATACTTATTATTCATCCTATCAAGCTGAAATAATTTTTTTAAACTTGTACTGGATAACAATTGATGTTAATACAGTTTTTTCAAATACGAATTCATTAAATTTTAGTTTTACATGGGAGACAAAATGGCAGCCATTGGTTATTGAAGCATTTAATGCATCTTCATATCTATAAGGGGGGTTACCATAGGGGGACCCTGTTCTGTCACCAAATACTGCCAAGTTTGTGGCCAACTTGGCGATATATTGCCAAATTTAGCGACCAAATGAGTTGCCAAAAGTGACGCCAACTTGGCGATTTCTCTAATATTTCGTAAAAATCCCATCCATAGACTTCCATTGTAAACATACTTGCTTATAGAAAATTAACAAATTTGAGATATTTTAATGCAACAAAAACTAATATTAGCTTAAGGGATTATGTTAAATTTTTCTTTAACCTAAGTAGGAATTGACTTTAAAAACAAAATTTTTGTATTGCATGTTAATTTGTTAGGTTTTAAAATGTGTGATTTGTAAATAAAAACAGTTCACCAGGAACAAAAACTTTAGCAAAAGAGTTTAAAGAAGTTTTTGTTAATAAATGCTTACTTCAAATATGAGTAACTAAATTCCAATCTTCATTAAAAAATGTTATTTTTCACAAAAAATAAAATAAAATTCACAAAAATAAAATAATTCACAAAAATATAATAAAATTCGTAAAAATAACTTTTACTTTTCACAAAATGGGGCCCCAAGAAAAAAAAAAACCTGCATCGACCCCTGCATTACAGTTTACTGACATACTTAGCAAGAAGTAGTAAATAAAAACTAATGCATAGTAAAAAAGTAAAACATCATTTAAAATTCATATAAACTAGGGATGCACTGAATAGTGTATTTGGCCGAATACCGAATATATGGCTGGTTGAATACTTTTATATTTCAAAACTTAAGGCATTAAAATGTTAAATTTTAAAAACAATTTTACTTAATATTTAATACAGAAACTTGCATTTTGATGAACAAGAGTTTTTTACAAGTAAACTTTATACTGAAAAACATCTGCTTTGATTTATTTAAGAAGATAGTTATAAAACTTTAATAAAAATTTTAAATTTCATGTCTTCTGTGAATTAAAACAAATGAATAAAATGTTGTTAAATTCTAAAACAAACATTTTAAAAGCAAAGAGAGATTGTGAAACTATTGGAGGAAAAACTTTACAGGATCATATATACTATTTGTCAGGAAGAGGCTAAAGTAAAAAATAACACAATCTATTCAAATTTCAAATGGTGGCAACTCAGCAAGAATAACTTTTCTACTCCCTTTGATTTAGCAAGGAAGCTTTTAAATGCATCCTACATTAGTGTCTCGTCTGGAGTAAGCGATCATTTTTAGAGATTGTAAGCATACAGGTTGTTCCTAAAATCTTGCAACAAACTTTCAACGAAGATAATATGGTCAAGTAAAACATTTTTTGAACAAGAAACATTTCAATCCATTTATTCCATTAAAATTTTCATTCACAACTTTATCAATAATGAAGATATTTTAGCGAAATTTTTTTCATATTAATTTGGATTGTATTGAATGTGATATTAAAAATGACTAAATTTTCGCCAGTGACACAGTGTACTAGCAACTGCATTCTGAAAGAGGAATGTCTAGCTCATAGTTGTTTAGATATGAATGGTGGCAATTTCCTGTACTTCCCATAATGACATCCTATTTCACAGAAATCAAAGCAAATCTGTTTAAAATAGTTTTCATTAATTTAACAAACAAAAATCCAAGTTTGACCTTGAGTGAGATACACTGTATTTATGACTGAATAAGTGGATTGCGATTATGGTTTCCTGGACAAAAATTGTCTGACTTGATTTCTATTAACAACCCAGAACAATTTTTTATTTTGCTTAGAAACACCCTTTTTGTGAAAAAGCAAGAAACAGATTATAACTTGGCAATGTTCAAGAACTTGCATTTGTACGTCATCAATTCCTATGAAAATCCTCATTAATGGTTAATTTTCTTAAGTGACACTTAACAAACAGCAAATAAATAACATAAAACATTCTCTTTTATATAAATGCGATTCTATTTCTAATTATTCTGAATGTCTTTATAAGTTGACAGTTAAAAGTAGAAGTTGCGTAAGGTTTTAAAAAGGTTTTTTAGGTATTCGGTTCAACCAAATATTTAGATATTCTGCAAAACTGAATATTCGATAGGCTGAATAGTTTTATATTCAGCATACCGAATAGTTTGACATTTGGCTAAACCGAATATTCGGAAACATAGCCAAATAGGCTGAATACCAAATAGATACCGAGTATTCGGTGCATTCCTACTATAAACTTGTAATTAAAAATCTTTGTGTAACAAACACATTACGAATGTGATGTCATGATCATGCATTTTTGACAAATCCTATAGAATTTTTTTTTTTTATGGGAACTTTGGCAGGATAATGGAGATGTACCAAATTATTTTTACACTAATTATATTGTAAGTAATTTTTGTAAATGTTGTAAATACAAATTTATTTTCATTTCAATTTAAATAGTTGGTAATGATCAACTTAGAGGTGCTAGTCTTGAAGATAGAGCACAAGTTTTGCAGTGGCTAAGCTTTGGTGACAGTGAAATCTTGCCTCCTGCTTGCACATGGATTTTCCCTCTGTTAGGAATAACTCAATACAACAAACAAGTTTGTATGCTTATATTTATAGAGCATTTCTAAAATGAGATCTTGTATATTCTTTATCTGCTAGACACCAGTGTTTGGTGTTCAATGGATATCCATTATGATATAGATCAGATGTTATCAAAATATCACTAACCATTCTGATATTTTCATGTAAATGAAGTTTCAACTGTATTTGATTGTGTCATTTTGTAGGCTGTCTCTGACAATAGCTTTTAGTATGCAAACACACACAGCGTTTAGTAGAAAGTGCAAGCAATCAGGGCAAAAATTATATATTTTTTTAAACAATTTAATTTAGCAACGCGGAAGAAAAAATGAAATAGAACTGAGGATTTTTGGGGATATATATATATTTAAAATAATAATAATAATAATAATGCAGCCTAATGCTAAAACACGAAAAAACAATGTTTATGCATTACTAATACTTGCAATGTATACAGTATAACTAATAAATACTAATTTGTTACTTAAAAAGTGGGGAAGGATTGTACTTTGTGCTGATATATTAAGAAAAAGAACAACGTATAAAGGCACAAATAAAATATGTTTAAAAGCATACAGCTGTTTCAAAACCTCTAAGGTTTCCTCATCAGTGCATAAAATAAAAGTAAAACTAAAACATTGTGTAAAAAAGAAGGGGGGGGGGGATGGACGGAGAGTCAGAAAGGTGTACCTTTCAGCTCTACTGCCAACAGTGAAATGCGACACACGGCTGACAAACAGCTACAGAGTCGGTCTCACGCGCATATTCGGGGAGACCAATCAAAATCACCCAATTGCTCCGTAACAGTTTAAACTTAGAAGGAGAAAAAGGGGGGGGGGGGTGAAGAGAATTATAGAAAATTAAACCATATCTTTGAAAAATTGGGTGTGCTGGATAAATCGTTAACTAAACTGTTTGAATTTTTCCATATGTGATAAGCTTCCCAGAAGTCAAGATCGTAGATTGAAGTACATTTCTGTATTATGGAGGCTTCGGAAAATTTAAAATTATAGTTGTTGGACCAGCAGTGGTTGGCAATAGCGGAACGTTTAATATCACAATTTTTAACACAAGTTTTATGCCCCCCCAAACAGATCTTAAAGGCTCGCTTCGTTTGACCAATGTACATTTTGTTGCATTCGCAAGATATCCTGTATATACCCCAATTTGAAAAACTATCAATTGGGTGTTTCAGGTTTGTGAATTGAATTTTATTAAAAGGAGTATAAACTACTTTAAAGTCAAGTTTTGACAAGATTTTAGAAATTTGATGGCTTATTTTCGGAAAATATGGGAGTATAATTATATTTTCATTACCGACAGTATTAGCCCTGGATTGATTCAAGGTGCTTTAAATTGTCTTAAATTACGCCTACAAGAATTTCATTATTCATATTACGAAATTGATGAGCTTATACATCTTACTAGCATTTGTTTATTGCAAAACACATTAATTTTCAATGGTAATTTTTATTGCATGACTGATGGTTTGTCCATGGGCTCCCCCCTCAGCTCCATCCTCAGTGATATTTACATACACTATTACGAATCCAACCTTTTCAAGAAATTATCCTTTCCGTTTTACATCTGCTATGTCGATGACTGCTTTGCATTATTGAACGCTGATGATCTTAATCTTACTAATATTCTCGATATTATGAATTCTATAGATGAACATATTCAGTTAACTTTTGAACTCGAAAATAAGTCGTTTGCCCTTCCTTGATGTTATGGTTTTCCACGAAAATAACTTGTTTCACACTACTGTTTACCGTAAACCATTCGCAGTATCCTTAGCCCCACATCACCTTTCATCCCATCCACCTAATCAAAAGTTGGCTGCCTTTAACAGTTATGTTTACAGGGCTTTAAATATTTGTTCTTCCGACAGTTTACTAAAAACAGAATTAGACTACATTAAATCCATTGCCATTGATCGAGGTTTTACAGCTGAAATCGTCGATTCCATTCACAACAAACTAAGTAAACGTACTCAATCCAGGGCTAATACTGTCGGTAATGAAAATATAATTATACTCCCATATTTTCCGAAAATAAGCCATCAAATTTCTAAAATCTTGACAAAATTTGACTTTAAAGTAGTTTATACTCCTTTTAATAAAATTCAATTCACAAACCTGAAACACCCAATTGATAGTTTTTCAAATTGAGGTATTTACAGGATATCTTGCAAATGCAACAAAATGTGCATTGGTCAAATGAAGCGAGCCTTTAAGATCCGTTTGGGGGAGCATAAAACTTGTGTTAAAAATTGTGATATTAAACGTTCTGCTATTGCCAACCACTGCTGGTCCAGCAACTATAATTTTAAATTTTCCGAAGCCTCCATAATACAGAAATGTACTTCAATCTACGATCTTGACTTCTGGGAAGCTTATCACATATGGAAAAATTCAAACAGTTTAGTTAACGATTTATCCAGCACGCCCAATTTTTCAAAGATATGGTTTAATTTTCTATAATTCTCTTCACTCCCTTTCCCCCCCCCCCCTTTTTTTTTTTCTCCTTCTAAGTTTAAACTGTTACGGAGCAATTGGGTGATTTTGATTGGTCTCTCCGAATATGCGCATGAGATCGACTCCGTAGCTGTTTGTCAGCCGTGTGTCGCATTTCACTGTTGGCAGTAGAGCTGAAAGGTACGCCTTTCTGACTCTCCGTCCATTCCCCCCCCACCCCCCCTCTTCTTTTTTACACAATGTTTTAGTTTTACTTTTATTTTATGCACTGGTGAGGAAACCTTAGAGGTTTTGAAACAGCTGTATGATTTTAAACATATTTTATTAGTGCCTTTTTATACGTTGTTCTTTTTCTTAATAATTTGTTACTTACCAAACTGTAAAAGAAATAAATCCAAGTTGTAAATTGACATTTATTTAAAAGAAATCAATCAGTAATATGTTGGGTTTTTCATTCATTTTTTAAATTAAACAACAAATTTTCAACATGTACAACATTTTGCTGGTCATTTTCTGTAATTTCGTATGCATATATAAAAGTTTGTACAATTTCAAATGCCATAATTGCATCAGACAGACTTGGCACTGGCGTGGGCGCAGCTTCATCGGCATGAACATTATCCTCTGCTTCTTAGCCATTATGTTCATTTTTTGCATCATCACGCGTTTCTTCTATGCTTAGGACACCACGTGTCGCAACATCTTGATCAATGGAAATATAATCATTAAATTTTATACTAGATATGTCCTCTGCTGCACGCAAACGACTCTTCGTCTGCATTATCGTCACCATCATCATTATTTTCTTTCGCTTTTGTTGAGCATTCTTCATGAATTTTTTGCACAAAACCGCATTTCACAAAACAATTCTTTATAGCTGAAGAGGTTACTTCATGCCATTCTGGTCTATTTTTTGGAGTAGGTTCTTTTGCTTGTTCTATGAAACAAAGATCTTTTTTCTAGCTATCGCCTGTAAAATTGCTTCAAACAGTTGATTATCCTGGCATCAAGAGGTACGACAGATGTACAATTAGCTGGGGGTGGAAAAACTAACTTATATTTTTCAAAGACTACTGGCGGTTTCTTTACATTCTTGAAGCACTGAGGTCCAGCAGATTTAACCAATAATGAAGGGTACTCGTTTATCAGAACCGTCCTTATTTCTGCATAGTAGCACTGTAAGGCTTTCTTTAGAATGTGTACCACCATGGCATGACTCTCCTTTGAACGTTGGCATTCTCTCTCTCTAGCAGGCATTTTATAAAACAGGCCTGTTTCATCTGCATTATAGATGTTGCAATCCTTGCATCTTTCTTGTAACTTCCGAAGTTTTTTAAACCACATTCCTATGGCATCAGTATTTATTATTGTTGCACCTCTGCTGCATTTCTGGACATCAATCCATGGAGATTTTTAAAATGTGAAATCCAGCCATTTGACACAGAAAATGTATCCATGCCATATGAGGCAGCTATTTTAAGTGCCTTATCGAAGAATATTCCCATCCACAGGAATATTTGACACACGAGCCTGCTCGTACCAAGCGAAGAGAAGTTTTTCTAACTCACTGTAAGTAGGCCTTTTGCTAGTTTTTCTCTTTTGCTGAAGTTCCATTATAGGTGAAAACTGGAAAATTGAGTTAGTAGCCAGTGGCCGGTAGACTCAGTTTGATTAGTGGCCACTTTTTAAAGTTAGTGGCCACTATAATGTTTCAAATTTTCTTGACATCTACATAAACTATAATTGTTGTATATATACATATTTTGTTACAAGTCGGTTTTATACCAGCCAACTATTCATGATAAGAATAGGGAAGCAGTCAAAATTCAAGAAAATTACTTTAAAACCACAAAATCTGTTATTATATGGATTTTTTTAGATTATTTATATATGCTCATAAACATTATTATGAATCAAATTACTATTACTTTCTTTATATAAAAAATAACTAAATCAAAATTAGGTGTATACAATAAAAAAAAATAATCTAATAAAACCCAATAAAATGTTATTTGGATTTTATTTAATAAGTAAATATGTTATTAACATACTACACACATTACATGCAGCTGAAATCTAAGTTGGTGAGCATGTGGCAGGAGTCGAAATATTGAAAATACTGCAATGTTCTTAAAACACGTTTGGATCTGATGGGGGGGGGGGGGGGAAGGAATAAATTATTTGAAATGCATGTAGAATCAAAGCTGATGAATATATTTTGCAGAATAAAACTATTTCTTGAAAAAATAATACAACTGAAGAGCAATGGCGAAAAGCCAAAATATTGAAAATACAGCTAAATCAATGTAATCTGCTTGCATCCGGTAGGAAAAAGAATTAAGCAGTTTGCTAATTAGATGTAATCAATGTAGAGAAGCATATTTCTATGAAAAAAGCTATATTTCACTTGGCGATCGATAACTGATTTTTTATCGCCACTTGGCGAGTGGCGACTAGGCTGGCGATAGATGGCCGATTTTTTAATCGCCACTTTTACAACTTTAATCGCCACATGGCGAGTGGCGACTGCCAATTTTCACCTATAAGTTCCATACTTATACGCCTGCTCTCTAATTTCTTTCTTTTTTCGAAATTGTCGAATTCAGAGTTAAAGCCGGTATACCTAAACGTTTAGCGATGTTAATTTCTTTCTCAAAAAAGGTTATTTTCCACCTGAACTATGATGTGAAACCTTTCTTCTAAGGTCTAGATTTGTTTTGCCATTCTTAAAATTTAGCGCAGAATGCATTAAATTGAAAGTTCGCACTCTTGAAATTAAACAGTGCACTGCACACAAAAAATCAGCCAGGAGTGTGAAAGAATGTGGCAATTGGCCGAAGTGGATGCATCCATTCTACCTTTTACTCAGAATAGAATACATTCTCTAAACAAGAACACCTGTTCTGCATTCAGTTATTTACATGTACATACATGTCACAATATCGGTGCTAATTGCTATCCCCCCCTCCCTTAAAACAGCACAAATGAGTTATTTTAGGATAAAAGAAGTAATTGCAGTTTTTATGTCATATGGATCCATTTGACCTTCAAATAGGAGAAAATTTCACAGCGGTGAATGGAGGAAAATGACTTTTTGAAGAATGGTGCATGCAGATTTCGTTAACCTTATTTAAATATAATTTGTGCAGGGACCATAGAAATAAAATAATCAATGTGGGAAGATAGATCAGGCTTTCACTGTATTTATAATTTATTTTCTACTTTTTAGGCTTTAAAATGTTTCGTTGTTGCAGTTTAGCCATTTGGCATATTTTGCCGAGCGCTTATTGGCATAATTAAATCCATTGAAGTTCTACAAATATTAAAATATTGTATTGTCATCAGAAACATGCCTTTGAAATTTTTTATAATTCTAACATATTGGGAAGCGAGTTAAAAGTTGATTACAAAATTTCATATTTACATACAAAAAGCAATTTGAGTGTAAAAGTATAATTTTACTCATAGCTAATCTTTTTTTCTTTACTTGGGGATTTTAAAAATATTGATACAAACAGGCCTGTTCAAGATCAAACTTGTAACACTGTTCCTCTTGTTATTAGATTTTATTAAAAATCCTAACATAAAATTTCAGAAATGTTGAAACAGCAATCTTGATGCATAAAGAATATATTTTAAGTACATTTTATAAGAAATACCTTACCTATTGCAGTCGTTACCATGGTGGGACTTTTGAAAAATTCCTTCATAACACATATATGCATGTATGTATTAGATTTTGTTAGTGCGATAAAAGTCGCAATTATGCATGGATTGTTTCAAACTCGCCAAAAAATTTAGATGGCTAGTATCTCAGCGGGGATTGCAAATGGGCAAAATCGACTTAAGCGGGTGTAAATAAAGAGGGGTCTTGTGAAAACTGAAACCCCATGAATTCTTAATTGTAATACATATTAAATCAGTTTAAAGCTATTATTCTAGGAAAAAAGCCAAAAATTTATGTACCGCAGATTTATGATAAAATTAAAAATGGGCTGAAGGAGCGGAGAGGGGGAGTTTTATTGAAAAATATTCATAACTTTGTTAATTCTCAAGATATCAAATTCACTTAGTATTAAGAAGACTTAATAAATTTATCTACAACTTTACATTGACAAGTGTTTGATAGAGCCAACTCTTGTCGCCAAAAAAAAAGAGCGGGAGGGGGGAAGGTGGTGGTTGAAGAAGAAAAATATTCATAACTTTGTTAATTCTCAAGATATCAAATTCACTTAGTATTAAGAAGACTTAATAAATTTATCTACAACTTTACATTGACAAGTGTTTGATAGAGCCAACTCTTGTCGCCAAAAAAAAAAAGAGCGGGAGGGGGGAAGGTGGTGGTTGAAGAAGAAAAAATTCATAACTTCGTCAATTCACAAGGTAATCAAATCTGCTTAAATTTATTATAAATCTTAATATTATCTACAACTTTTATATTGACAAGTTCTTGATAGAACCAACTCTTACAGCAAAACAATTTTAAAAAAAAAATAAGGGTTGACGAAAAAATTTATCGTTTTAACATGATTCTGATAAAATTCATCAAAAGCAGCCAGATAAAATTGTTAAACTGGATTTATCTCTAATCTTAAATTAGTTTTTGTTAGAGATATTGGTATTTAACTTCGAAATCTACCTCCGCCTGTAGGCCGAGCCAGCTGGGATTTTTTTCTTTTTTAAAATTTAATTTCAGTATATGTATTTGCATATTGTATTTTAAATTGTATATTTTTTGAAAGCGTCATTAGATGCAAAACCTTAATTTTAATTTTTCCTTTTAATGTAGAACACTGAAAAGGCTAAAGAGGATGTGAAAAGAGCCCTTAAAGTTCTGGATGATCATCTTCTTACCAGAACTTACTTAGTTGGTGAACGAATTACTCTAGCTGATATCTCATTATGCTGTAACCTGTTATCTCTATATCAATTGGTAAGATTAATTGATAAATATATACAGTGAAACCTCCTACAACGGTCACTCAGAACAACGGCAACCTCCAAATACTAGTCATGTTTGTGTTCCCGACTCTCTTCCATAGAAATAGCATTACATTATTTTTATTATTTACATTTATTTTTTTTTTTAAACTACAACTAAGATTTCAAAGATTGTGGATTTTCTTATTTGACATCCTTACAAATTTTCTACTAATCTCTAGCGGTTGCTTAAGGCTTTCTGGTCTCAACTTAAGGTCTCAACTGCTTTCGCCAACTAGCGCAAACAGTTTTTACACATTCACTAACTCATTTATAAATGTAAAGGTACAAAATTGGCAGTGCTGACTAGGAAAGTGATTTGGAATCAAACTGTTTTTTCCATTTTTTGATCAATAGATTACCTATCGAGTTATAAGTGAAATGGGTCACGTGAGCGAGTCATTTTTTCTCCCTTCCTGACTCTTTTTCTTCTCTCGTTTAGAAATTCTGTTCAAAACGCAAAGTTTGAAAGCATTTTTTAAAAGATCTATTACGTTTACAATAAAACGGAAAGAACAGTTCGATGACACAGTTTCTGAATAACAACACCTGCCACTTTTATGCGTTTCCAAACAAAAATCAATTTAAACTTGCGTCAGAAAGTTGCCCCTTTGGATTTGAGAACAGCCTTAACAAAACCCCATTCGTAAATAGGTGTGGCGGGGATAAAATTTAAGTGTGATCAATCAGTAGTCATTTGTACTCTTTCTGAATCGTGTGATTTTTCTTGTCTACGTGTAGCACGTATTTTTCACTAAAAGAATGAGTTCAAAGTGAAAAATTTTAACTTTAAGTGATAAGTTGAAAGTTATTCAGGACAGCAAAAAAAGTGTAAGTGCATGAAAATTAGCTGAAATGTACAGTTGCGGAAGGACACAAAAGGGCATTCTGAAAAAAAAGTTACTTTTATTTAGAAAGACGTTTCAAGATTTAAATTTGGAATCTTAAACTAAGCGTCGAAGAACTGGTTATGATGAGATTGATAACTTGCTTTTGGAATGACTTTCTAATTGTCGAGAGAAAAATCTCCCAGTTTCTGGGCCAATGTAAGTGGCCATTGAAAGTGCTCCAGAAATTGCAGAGAAACTGGGAAATAAAAAATTTTGCGGTCACTCAAAATAACAAATTGTACAACAAATCTGCGGAAATGATTATGCATTTAGAGAAAGAGAGATGCTTAAAAAAACTGCGAATAACTGATTTCTTTAGTGTTTAATAACAGTATGTATAATAAAATGTATTTTTTAACTATAAAAATAAAATAATTTTGGTCAGTTATTTTGAGTTTAAGTAATTTTGAGCTTTTAAAAATGTGAAACCTCTGAATAACTGTAACCTTCGAAGTACGGTCACTTTATCGTGCTTCCAGCGGTGGCCGGTATTCAGAGGTTTTACTGTATATGTATATATATAATCTCAAAATATTCCTTACTGTTTTTAAATGTTATTTATATTCTCATTTTTTATATTATAATATTTTTGTCTATTAGTTAATTTAATCAATTACCCTTCTATTTATTTTTATATAATTCTTTTATTTTTTATTAATTTATTCCTATTCTTTATATTACTGTTGTATTTACTCTGTAATTATCAAGTTTATTGCTATTTTTTCATTCTACTTCAACTAAATGTTAATCTAAGTCATTTCTTTATTTTTTCAATCAATTTCATTCTTTTTTTGGGGGTAAAGATGGCAGCACCAAACATTATTGTTAATCATCCAGTTCCAATTTACATTTTTTCCTTTCTCACACCAAATGGCACCAAAGTTATGGGTTTCAGTCAGATAATCAACTGTAGGCCCACATGTTAAAATAGTCCTAACTCTGTTTTACCCTCCAGTCATGCTGCAGTTATGCTTCCTAGTATGTAATTTAGGTATTTTGCTCTATTAATTTTTAATATCCTGTGTGAGGTGTATCTTTTTTAGATCTCTTGGATTTTTTATTATGTTTTCTGTTATTTTTGCGTTATAAGGAGCTAAATTTTGTCATTTTAGGCTTAATGCCGACAAAATTGGATAAAATAATGCATCTTCTATGAATGAACTCACAAGCTCCTCTGAAGATTCTGTGAGTTATTCATAGTTCCTTATTTTACATACTGGTTTCCTATGTTCATTTCTAATTCATCTTTAGAACTTTACCATTTTATTCATATATTTGTGATTTCAATTTTATTATTATATATATGTACTTAATGCCATTCACGTTTGAGTAAATTTATAATTATAAGGTAAGAGCTCCAGTTGCAGGGTTCGATTCAAGAATTAAAGAACTTCACAAAGTTCCATTTAACAAAAAAGGATCCTTTTCATTACTTCCATACTCTTGTTAAAATTTCAAATGCGTAATTTTCAAACAAAATAAGCTCACAGAAATATTAGCAGGGAAAATGTGAAGAAAATATGAGCAGAACGAAGTTTTTTTATTTGCAATTGTTTGACATTTGTGATTTTTTTTTTTTTCTTCAATACACACTATCAATTGAAGAAATTTGCCCTCCCCCCCCCCCCCTTTTTTTTTTTTTTTTTTTTTTTTTTTTTTTTTTGACCGATTGATGACATTTTTTCAAAATTATGCAATATTTTTTGCAACCAATTTTCTGAAATGTTTATTCGTACCAAATGCTTGAAGTTAAAATATTTCTTTTGAATGAAATGTTTCTTTATGTCTATAAGATGGTAAATAAGAAATTCTTTTGGGGCACTTGTAACAGGTGTGATTCTGTTCAGAATTTTCCAAATAATTAAGTCATTTCTGAAAATGGAAAAAAAAAAAAAAAAAAATCAGTCATATCCGAAAATTAGGACATAAAATATATCTTGAATTTCAACAAAGGATCGCAAAAAAATGCAAATTTCATCTAGGGATCATGGGGGGGGGGGGGGGGGACTTTCGTCAAAGAATTGTGTGGGGAAAATGCATACTTCATCAAAGGATTGCAAACAACTGGCAAATTTCGTCAAAAGATAGCAAAAAAAAAATAAATAAATAAATAAATAAAATACACACACAGACACATAGTTAGTGCCAGGAATGAATCTCCCCCCTCCCCTGTTGTAACCTTTCAGAAAATTTGCTGTGAATTTCAGAATTTTTTTTTTTGCTCAGAATTACCATTGACTTGTAAAAAAAAAAAAATCCTGGAGTTTCTTGCTAATAACCAATCTGGCCAAATTAATTTTTAACTCTAGAGCATCTCTACTACGCATGTGGAACTTTCCATCTCCGATTACTTTTACTCTGCATTGCATTGGTGAAAACCCTTTTAATCCCAGAAGTGATTTCAGTCTTAAAAGAAATTCTTGAGACTGAAAAATTAAATTTTAGTCCTGTCTCAGAAAATCAAATTCAAAAATGGAAAGTTACCTTTTTTTTTTAGTTCTTACCTTAAGTTTTTGCTGAATCCATTCTATACATGTCATTTCTTTCTTTTCTCTCTTGTTCTGTGGCTTGCTGCATGTTATAAAGAGAGGTTGACCTCCATTTACAGGAAGTGTGAATTTATTTATTCTGTGTTTTGAATAACTTGACCAAAAGTTAGCTACTGTTACTATCCCCCCTCCTTTTTTTTGTATGTGTTATAAGGTGTGTGATTTATAAATGCACACACCTCACTATACAAACTATACAGGTATGTGTCTGTAATTTGTATATTTATGTTGATAGTAAATTAAATAGGTTTTCTTTAAGTAATTTCATAAGCAGAAACTTTAATTTTTTTTTTTTTTTTTTTTTTTTTTTTAAGATGAATGCCAGGATGACGTCACCCTGGGGGAAACGTCTTCGCCTATAAAAAAATTAACTGAACTTTGATATGTAAGATCAAACCTCTTCATCACAAATGCAATCATCAGAAAATTAAATTTGACAAAATCGTGTAGCATAATTGGTGAGGTACCCATTCCAACTTTTCCATTCACAACAAGGCAGTGCAAAGTAACTGATGTCATAATGATAAAACAGCTCGTGGGACTGTTCTTAAAAGCATTAATCGTTTGGATTTGATTAATTCTATTGTCTTTTGTTACTTTTTTTTCCCCCCACAAAATAGGTATTTAAAGCATCAATCTCTCAGTAACCCTGCAGCAACTCAACGTAAATGTTTGTGTGGCTTTATAAAAATATCCATGATTTTTTCTAATAACGTATGAAAAGGGGCTAACACATTTGAAAAATTATAATACTTTATTTAGAATAAAAAAATAAGCTATTTATAAAGCATTTTTTCATTGTGGCTGACTTCTAGGGAAAGTGACTTAATATATAAGCCAGAGTTGGTTTTCTTCCAGAACAGTGGAAGAAACTGAAAAAACTGCAAGAAACTGACAGAAAACAAAATGTACGTTCAAAATTAAAATAAATTAACTATATAAAATAAACTCAAAGCATAATTATATGAAAGTTAAAATGGAAAACTTAATTATTATTTAAAATATTTTGAAAAATTATTTTTAAATAAACTTCAGGTTAGGCAGGTGGTGGGTTTTACAACTTTAGAGTAGGAGAATGTTTATTCATTGTTTATATTTCTGTAAAAAAAAAAAAAAAACTACCAATCCTTTATTTTTTTTTTCTTTAAAAATGCTTTATTTTTTAAAGAGTAGTGTGCAACACATTAAATAAATTTGTCTGAATCTCTCATTCCTGTTCTTATTTAAACTAACATATCTCACTCAATGCTGAATTTGAAAAACTAATGCTCTAAAACTTTTTGCATGTGTACTATCTCAACTCATTTATTATACTATCTCATATTATCACCTTTTATTTGCACCTTATCTTGCATAGCTGCAATGTGCTACTCTCCTCATTGTAGTTCTTTAAGGAAATGAATATAAATTTTAAACTCTTTTGTTTAAATCTGTAAAATGAGTTTCATCCTACAATAGGTAAATGATTCATATACTTACTACCAGTTAAAAAAGTTTTTACTAATAAAAATATGCTAGCTAAATTGAAATAGATGGATTTGCTTTAATGGATTTTGTATATTTTGGATAAAATTATTTTTCTTCATATATCCAACGATTGAAAAGCTTTACTCATGTATGTGATCTTGCTTTAAAAAAAAAATGATGTAATACTAATTTAGCATATAATTAAGAAAAATCCATTTATTGTATCTTATAAAGTTGCAATTTATATTCTAAATTCGGTAAAAAATGCTTCTCTTGTTTGGAAGAAACCTATTTCTTCTGCTCGGTTTTTACCACTCCGGAAGAAACTTGCCAATAAATATATCCTTATAATATTATAAATGTCAATGTGTGTCCGAAAGTTTGAATGAACTCAACATCTAAACGGATGAATTAATGTTTTTGTATCTTTGCATATAGGTGTATTATAAAACGGAAATGAACATAGGCTATAGTTTATTTAATTTATTCAAATAATTTTCTTAATAATTCAAAATTTCATTCTTTTTCATACAGAATCAATTGACATTTTCCTGATAAATTTAACCATCTTTCTTTCTTGTTTCCATGAAAATCTAAATCTGGAATAATAATTTCTCCTCTACAATTAATTAAAAATTAAAATAAAAAGAATTCAAAAGAAAATAAATATGACGTCATACTTGAAACGAAAAATGAGGTATTTTTTATTATACTTGAAGGATGAATATCGGTTACGTTAACAAGGGATTTTCTGCCAAAAATGGAGTCATAATTAGAAGGAAAAAGAATGAAAAAGAATCATATTATTAATAAAGTTATTCGCTTGGAAAAATATGATGACAAATTTGAAATAAAACAGGTATTTCCAAGTATTCGTTAAAAATACAAGGGCATGAATATCAGTAACTAATGCTGAAAATAGATAAAGATTGACGTCATATTAAAACGAATAACAGAAATATTTTTTACAAAAGGACCCTATTCTTGCTTTCAGTTCGAGGAAATAAAAACCGCCATTTTACCAAATCTGACGTCACAGGAATACTGTCCATACTGATTAAAAAGTTTAAATATAAGTTACATATAAATAAGAGTTTTCTTTTCAAAATTCACGTTATGATTATCAGGAGAAAATATTTTTGGTGTAAAAAAGGGGAATTAAAACGGATTAATATATTTTTTGATGCTGTTTCCTCATTAAAATTAAAAAGAATTGAATTTCAATTAGTATAAATGGTGCAAAAACATGATTAAAGTAAATTTTCCAAAATTGAAACCATATTTACACACATCGAACCTTCGTGAATGAATTTATTCCACAGAAGCGAAAATAGTCTGTCGACATATTGACACAAACAAGGATGTAAATATAACTTCTGTACATTTAAGTGTATAGTTATTGCCCACTATTCATACGAATTAAAATTTAAAAAAATCATGTACTATTTTAATTAATTAATTTTAAAAGATGGCAGTTAAAATGTCACAAACAGTTTTTAGTAAAAGCTTTTATCCGTTAAAAATGATGTAATATTTTTTCATGGAAAGCATTCATTTTAATGCGAAAACATTAACATATATTTATTTTAATTTCGTCAAAGCGATGTCGTTTTCATTACACCATCTTCGAAAGTTAAAACGAAATCTTAAAATAACAATATACTTTTCAGAAATAAAATTTTGCATCAAAAGTCGCATTCTTTCAAAATGAAATTTTAGCTTACATTTTAAATATATTTTCTTACTTGAAATTTAGTATATTTAATAAAAATGTTTCAATATTTTTCTAAATGTACAATAATATTGGATTTCATTAATCGGTTTCATGTTTTAAATAAATTAAAATGCATAGTTTTAAATGATTCATGAAGTGAAAGAATATATATATATATATATATATATATATATATATATATATATATATTTCGACAAGTATCATTCCGTAGGAAAAAGTAACCTAGTGAAAGCGTCGTCATATTTTAAATAATTAGCTGCTTTTCTTTCAGAAAATATTTGCATTTTATAGCAGTTATACAAAATGGGTTGATTTGCACAGAATTTAACGATCGCAAATATATATGTTTAACATCCTTTTACCGTACAATCTCCCAGAACACTGGTTTCAATAAAATTTAATAAATGGCACAGGAAGTCGACTTAAAAGAGTTTAGCAAGTAATTTCAATTTGAGATTAGGCTTTACATGTGACATCATTTACGTGTAAACAAGAGTCAAAACCACTAATTAAGCAATAAATTTGCCTTTCACCTCACATCCCTCTAACTTTTAAAAACACTGTGTTTATCGAAAAGCGCAAGAGAAGAAAAATTTTCTTTCGATTTTAAATTATCGAAATCTATAGTTAAAAATCTCTCTGAAACACAATCTTTGTTCCCCATTGGAGCATATTCCTGCAAATTTCAAAGATTTCATAAGCCAAAATTACAGCACAACAATAGATATGAAAATGTTATTCATAATTGGGGTGCTTTTCCATAAATAGATTTATTCCGCGAAAGCAATAAGTAACTCTTCCTATTTATTTTTGAACTTTGATGCTTCACCACGTTTGATTATTATTTTTTTTATACCATTTCTTTTTTTTTTTCTTCCAAAATGTGATTTTTTGGAATATAATCATAATGTTGCATATTGATTTTTCGATTATTCTAATCTTATCAAAGTCACGTCTGAAGTGATCTCTAATAACCACTTTCCTTTTAAAATATTTATTAATATATCTCTTTAAATAATATTCTTTGTCTCGAAAACATAAATTAAATCAATAACGGAATAAATATAAATAATAAAATATAATAACAGGGATGTAAATTTTTTCCTCATTTAATCTTAAAAAAGATGTATGAAATTTCATGCTCAGGAAAGAAATTTAAATGATCCTATATTTATAAACAAAAATAAGCAAATTGGGATCATCAGAAGCGTTTCTACTATAAAATGTGATAAAAGGTTAATTATATATGCTTTTTAATTATCGAAAATTTTTCTTAATTGATTAATTTCTTCTTCAAATGTTACGTGAACACAGTCACGGGTAACAGCTAGTAATATATATATTCAGTGATGTCGCTGACCTTGGAAAAACCTGGGTCCCCAGGACCCAGGATTTCCAAAAGTCTGGGTCCCTTTTTTACAAAATTGGGTCCCCCATTAAAAATAACTCATATTTTAAAGGAATAAATGAAACTTGGTTATTTGGAAAATATAAAATAAATGCATTATTGTTTTAATAATAATTAAATAATGAATTAAAACCAGTATTATTTGCACTCAAATAAGATATTTAAAAAAAATCATTTAAAAAAAAATTATTTTAAAAAATATTTAAAAAGAGAAATTCCCTTTACTTTTTTAAAAGTAAAAATGCAAAATACAATTTTAATTGTAAAATAATGCTTAAAGTACACTGAAATCATGCTGTATTTTTAAGAATGTCATAAAAAAAATTAAATCCTATTTTATGAATTTTCTACCTGTAAGTTTAGTTTGCTCATCTTTTTTGGTACTTTGACTAAATTCACATTTTTCCGTGATCCTTTTGTCGCAATTCGCTATTTTTCGTGTTTTTTTCTGCGATACACTGACAAAATTCAGCTTTATTCTGCGATTTTTTGACGAAATATGCTATTTTGTCGCAGCACTTTTACGAAAATCGTGTTTTTTCCGCGATATTTTGATGAAATTTGTGCTTTTTTTCGCGCGCCTTTGACGAAAATCTGCTTTTTTTTTTCGCGATTTTTTTGACGACATTCACTATTTTTTTTTGACGAAATTCGCTATTTTTTCGCGATGTTTTGACGAAATACGCTAATTTGACGCGGCTCTTTTACGAAAATCGTGATATTTTGATGAAATGTGCACTTATTTCCGTGATATTTTGATGAAATTTGCGCTTTTTTTTTTGACGAAATTAGTTTTTTTTTTTCGTGATTCTTTGACGAAATACGCTATTTTTTCGCGGCCTTTTTATGAAAATCGTATTTTTTGCACGATATTTTGATGAGATTTGCTCTTTTTTTGCGATCCTTTGACGAAAATCTGCTTTTTTTTCTGCGATTTTTTGACGAAAGTACGTGTTCCATGGGACAGGTAAGAGCTATTTTTTGCGTCCCGTGTCTGATTTTTTGCATAATTTACGCACTGTAGCGCGTCCGCAGCACCCCTGATATTGTTTTTAATGAAAATTTAATTATTCTATTGAAGTAGATTCCAGTTATTTAGTACATCATTTAATTTGGATGAAATGTCAAAAACAAATTAGAAAACTATATAATTAAGTTTACTTTTGATAATTGGGACAGCAGCTTTATTAGGACAGATTGTCCGGAACTGTTGTCCCAATTAACTGAAATCTACCATATTTGTTCTATGAACAAGTTATTAATTAAAATATCACTAAAGCATCAGCTCTTTTCCCCATTATATTTTAGGAATGGAAACATTTTAAAGAACTTTTTACAACTTAAGTGTGAAAAGAATTTAATGTTCATTTTTTGTATTTCCAAAAAGTAGTTATTTTTTAATATTTAAAGGTAAACATTAACGTGAGCTTTTACGTTAAGCTAATTTAAGCCTTAGGCTCTGAAATTGCTGATATTCACGTAGCACATTTCAGATCCTTTTTGTGTGTGAATAAAATTTACTTCATTTTAAATTGTCTGCATATGTATTTTTTTATTAATAGATAAAAATTTTGTGGTATTTAATACATTATACTATATTTTCTTAATGTGTTTTAGGTTTTGGAGCCATCCTTCCGTTCACCTTTCCGTAATGTCAATAGGTGGTTTACAACTCTTTTTAATCAACCAGAATTTAAAGCTGTTCTTGGTGATATTAAGCTCTGTGAGAAAATGACTCAGTTTGATGGTATGTGATTATTTAATAAATATATATAAAATACCTTTTGAATAAATATTTGTGACAAGTTCATGTAACAATATTTGCTAAATTTTAAAATTTGGCAAGAACATCAAAGGACAACCATGAGTTGCTGAAAAATCCATTATTTCATATAACAGGTAGCTAAATAAGCAAAATATAGCTGATTACTTTTCATATAATAGATGAACAAAAAAGAGAAAATAAATAAATGATTTAGAATAGCGAGAAAACTGTACTCTCATCTTTTCATAACATATTTACATCATCCAACATAACAGAATGAATAACATCCAATAGAGGTACAGTTAAAGATAAGAGGCATTTAATACAACTAAATCACAAATGGAGTGTGTTATACAAATCCCCGCCCTCCCCTCCCTTCTGGGAGTAATATAAAAATATGACATCTCTTTCCTTCTATAGATAATGTAGTACATGCAATGTAATTGTAGGTAGAATGTGGCTTAACTACAAAGAACAACAGATTGGTCAATTCCGTGAAACAGTTGTGCAAATTCAACATGAATGTGCCAAAACTAAAAAGTGATTGTTTATTATCGGGCACATTATCTATTGGTAGATATTTTAATCCAGTTTTTAGCATTCCTTCAAGACATCTTTCGCATGGCATCAATAGACTTCGATAATGACATTTTAATGATATATTCTTGAGTATCTGTATAAAAAAAAAAAAAAAAGAAAAAAAAAAAAATCAATGAACTAGCTTATTTTTATGCTAGTAATCTTTTTTGTTTTTGTAACTTGGTGAATTTGCCTGAGAAACAGCAGTGGTATTTAGCTATATTGGTCCTGTCTTCTGTATGCACACATTACATAAAATTTGGGAAAAGAAAAAAAAAACTATGGGTAAAGCTTTTATTTTTAATGTTAGTAAATCACTCAGTATTAAAAGTTTTGATTCCTAATTGTTATATATAAAGTTTATGTATGACAACAATTAAAGTAAAATAATTTTGATCAGTGTGTTCAAGCAAGTTCTGTTATAACAAAAATTTTGCTATAGTTATTTAAATTCGCATTTAAAAGCTGGGAATTGGTTAAATGCACATTACTTCCTACTTAAGGATTATATATATTATAATCCATACATTTCTTGTTTCTTAACTGTCTTTTGCTGGTGATTGCTAAAAATATAATGGGTTTTTAATTCTATTACATTTCGATCCAACAAAATTAGTTTGCCACATAAATATTTAATTAAAATACAAAGTCTGAAGCTAAAGTTTAAGAGGAAATATTTGCAGTATTTTCCTTTAAGAATGCTTTATTTATTTGTGATGGATTTTATTTTTAACAAAATGAGTTCTTTATAAAAAAAACTTTTTTTTTTTTTTTTTTTTCTAGCATTTAGCTTTATTAACTTCATTTCTGTTGAAAAAAGAAAAAAAAAAAAATTCCAAGAATTTTTAAAAACTAATTTTCACCATGTGATAACTATCACAGTTTTTATATTTTCATCACTAGCTTTATGCTTCCTTCTCATTGAATATAATCTGATTATTTACAACAGCATCCATTAATTACATTCATATATTAAATAGATTTTATAAATTATTTGCTATATATAATTTTTTTTAATTAAAGGTTTATTTTGCATGTTTCCATATTTATGTATTGAAAGTAAGCCACTTACTCTCCTAGCTAAGAAATTTGCTGAGATGCAGCAAAAGCAAAGTAAAGATAAACCTGCCAAACAAACCAAAGAAAAGAAAGAGGAAAAGAAAAAGGAGCCTAAACAAAAGGAAGTTAAGAAAGAAAAAGAAGAATCTGAAGAACCTGATGAAACTGAATTAGCCTTAGCCCAAGAGCCTAAATCAAAAGATCCGTTTGAAGCTTTCCCAAAAGGGTTAGTTTTTAGTTTCATGTGTCTTAAATTACTTCCAATCTTCCAATAGATTCAAAAGCCTTCGGGCATGCAATCTAGTAACTTTTCTCAATTTTTTAGTCACACTTTTTTTTTCCCTCCCAGAAATTGTACTTTTTATAATTTTGATTTATAAGTGCAAACTACTAGACTTCTTGCCAATTCCTTTAGAAATTTGATTAAAAACTTAAAAACAAAATGGAAACCTATTATCTTAAACCTTTAGGAAATGCTTTGGTAACAGCCACAAAATCAGTGATACACTGTGTTGATACTAATTCTGCTAAAAATATAATCAATGTAACATATATTTGTTGCCAATGCAGTTAACTAGACATTTTTAATAGTTTATTGATCACTACAGCTATGATGTCATGTGCCTATGGGATGAGCAACAAATGAATCAACGATAGCCATGTTCTTTCTTTTAGAATTGCTCCCAGCCCCTGGTTCCAGTCATTCTTTAGACAATCCTTAGCACCTGTCTTGTTCATTCAAACTATTTTGTGGCCACAAACGATGTCACAATATTGGAATTCATCACTTTTCCTAAGAATGTTTCGTCCAAAAATTATTACTAAAGGCAAAGATAATTTTCAGCAAAGGTGAAAATTAAAATAGTTAGATCATGACAATAAGACATGCGATTGCATAGTATCTAATATCTTTGCTATGTTGTATGTAATGTTTTGACATCAGTATTTTTATGTTTTTGTTCATATTTTGCTTGATTGCGCTGGAGAAAATAGATTTCAAATTTGGAATTTGTCTTGCATATAAGTCTTCCCTATTTTGTACATTGATATGTTATCCTAAATTTATTGAATTAATGTAATTATATAATGTGTACAGATTTATCAGTAATGTAACTACTACTTAATACTGCAGAATAAAGCGGTTGACATCAAGTATTCCTTTGTAAGCTAATTTATTAAATGTTGCCTTTTTTTTTTTTTTTTTCCCCCGGGCAATGGTTATGTAAAGACAGTTTTCTAAGTAAGGTGCTAACAGGAGTGCAATACTAAATCCTTTTTAATTCGAATTTAAAATTTGCTCATTTGCTTATCTAGTAGAAAGTTTGGGACTACTTGCGAATATGCTCAGAGTCCGCCATCTTGAATTTGGCGCCTTTTTAGGCGATTTGGTGCTGGTGATGCTTTACTCCCGATGTTCTTTCGACGATTGTAGTGTTCTGGTAACCCTAAATTTTTTTACGTCATTTCCGCGATTATTCTCGAAGCATCACTTGATTTTTGGAGGTTGTCCCGTCCAGACGTGCGTTTGTTGTTCCGAGATTCTCAGCTACACGTGGTCAAGGTTGTATTGTTTCATATTGTTTTTTTTTTTATTTGATGAAGAAACTTATATTTAATCTAATTTTATCACATATTTCTTTAATCAAGAAAAAAAATTACATTTGTATCTCATTTTATTGCATATTTATTTAATCGAGACAAGAGAAAAATTACATTTGTATCTCATTTAATCGAGAAAAAAAAATCATCTTTTTTTGTGTATGTTACAATATGGCTATTATAAATATATATTGCATTTTTTTTGGGGGGGGGGGGGATAAATGTTCGTATTTTGCATTTGGGCTAATCGCCGATTTTGAGTAATTGCACGGAGATGGCCCCCTATTCTTCTTATTATTAATAACAATTCAAGTGCTGTTTTCTGTTCAATTTGCATTGTTTTTTATTTAAAATTGAAGGATAAATGTTAATATTTTGCGTCTGGGCTAATCTCCGATTTTGAGTAATCGCCCGGAGATGGCCCCTATTTTTATTATTATTAATAACGATTCGAGTGCTTTTTCTGTTCAATTTGCATTGTATTTTATTAACCTTTTTTGGATAAATGTTAATTTTACGTTTTTGGCTAATCGCAGATTTTGAGTAATTGCCCGGAGATGGTCCCCTATCTTTATTATTATAAATAACGAATCAAGTGCTGTTTTCTGTTCATCTGCTGTTTTCTGCATTGTTTTTTATTTAAAATTGAATATTTGGTTTAATCTACTGTTTTAAAAGGGTTATTTATAGCGATTTTAGGCTTGAAAAACTGAAAATTCAGAGATTAAACACTTAAAGAAAAGCAAGAAAAAAAAGAAATATTTATGAAACATGCCTGTTTGTGTTCCGGGGAATCCCCGGAATTCCGGGGATTTGATAAAACGTAACCCGGAAATTCCGGAGTTACATATTCATGAGATTCTTCCGCGATTTTCCGATTTTTTACCGTTTCTCGCATTGAGGATTTGTTCCAAAATTTAAAAAAAAATCGGTCGTCAGCCCGAAAATTCGGATGTAAAATATCACAAATTTCGGCAAGTGATTGCCGAAAAAACAATTCCGTCAATCGTTCGCAGAAAAAAATAGCCAATTTCGCAAAATATCGCGGAAAAAACGCAATTTTGTCAAAGAATCGCGGAAAACCCCCGCAAATTTTGTCATAGAATCGCAAAAAAACCCGCTGATTTCGTCAAAGTGTTGCGGAAAAAATGACAACTTTCGTCAAAGGATCGCGGAAAAAACACAATTTTCGTCGAAATATCGCGAAAAATGCGGATTTAGTCTCTAAGGATCACGAAAAAACTCGGAATTTTGTCAAAAGATCGCGAAAAAGAAACTAATTTCGACAAAGAATCGAAACACGCGAATTCTGTCAAAGGATCGCGGAAAAAACCAATTTCGATAAAAAAATCGAATAAAAAAAGTGAATTTTATGTCAAAGAATCACGTAAAAAACACATTCTGTCGAAAGACCGCAAAAAAAAAACACTAATTTCGTAAAAGAAGTCGGAATAAACGCTTATTCTAAAAAAAGATCGCAGAAACAACGGGAATTTTGTCAAAAGATCGTGAAAGAAACTGGAATTTCGTTAAAAGATCGCGAAAGAAACCCGATTTGCATCAAAAGATCGCAGAAAAAAATGTGCATTTCGTCAAAAAATCGCAGAAAATACGGGAATTCCGTTAAATCGCGGGAAAAAACGCAAATTTTGTCAAAGGATCGCAGAAAAAAACTACAGTTTGTCAAACGATCGCGGAACAAACGCAAATTTTGTAAAAAAGATCGCGGAAAAATCGCGAATTTTGTAAAAAGATCGCAGAAAAAACGGGAATTTTGTAAAAAGATCGCGGAAAAAACGGGAATTTTGTCAAAAGATTGCCGAAAAACGGGAATTTCGTCAAAAGATCGCCGAAAAAACAGGAATTTCGTTAAAAGATCGCCGGAAAAATTGTAATTTCGTCAAAGATCGCCGAAAAAACGGGATTTTCGTCAAAAGATCGCCGAAAAAAAGCGAATTTCGTCAAAAGATTGCCGAAAAAACGCAAATTTCGTCTAAAGATCGCCGAAAAAACGGGAATACATGATCTAAAGATTGCGGAAAAAATGGAAAGTTCGTCAAAAGGTCGTGGAAGAAACTGGAATTTCGTCAAAAGGTAACGGTTGCGTGACTCCGTGAAAGTTCAGCCTTTTTTTTCAGGGGATTTTATCAAGTGTTACAAACAGCCATGAATTACTGATTTTTGTTAAAAATTTATTTTTGCTTTTCTTTAATTGTTTAATCTCTGAATTTTTCAAAGTTTTTTAGCCTAAAGTCGCTATAAATTACTATTTGGCGACAATTGCTTGGTGCGAAAACGGGGTTTTCACGCCAAAAACAAAATCAAGATGACGGACTCCGGGCGTATTCGCAAGTAGTTCCGAAAGTTTGAGAGGTGTCAAGTTTGAATCTTTTGTGGTTTGAATATTCATAATCAAATTCGACATGAAGTGTCCAATCTGTTTAGTGTGCAAAAGAATAACCATAGGACCTAAACCTGAACAGTAGAACTTGTAACTATCACAAGACTAATAGTTACTTTGTCAAAGTGTTTATAAAAGCTACAGAATTTTTTAAGAGCAAAGAAACTAGGGAAAAAAGTGTATCTGTGAAATGCGACGTCCCTATTTATCAAGTCTTGGTTACCATTTAGTCGCTTTTTTGCTGTGTTTGTCGCTTTTATTACCTTTTTGAAGGCACCTGAACAGTTGCACGCCTGAACATTTAATCTTGCACTCCTGTGGATGGTTGAGGAGGAAGGGATTTAAAAGAAATAAAGAATTTTTGAATTTAAAACTGTATTTTAGTGTTGTAGCTACCAAATGTTTTTCTTTTGCTACTCATTAATTTAGAGTATATTCAGCTCAGCTTGTATTTTGCAATATCCGTTACACAACTTAAATTCAATCTAGGAGATATGAAATTAGTTTTTTGAAAAAAATTTCTGCTTTACCTCGCATAATTGCACTTTTTCTCTAACTGGTATGGTAAAATTTACGTTATTTCAAAAATCGTACACTAGAAATTGCATTGCTATATTAACATTTTTTTAAATTAAGAGTTTCAACAGAGGGAAATTTAGTATGGGATAAAACTTAATGCCCAGTTTACATTGTGAAGCAAGTGTGTGTGTGTGTGTGTGTGGGTGGTGGTGGTGGGGGGGGGTGATGAGGGAGAGAGATAAGCAGGAAATATGACCAATGAATAAAACTAATATAAAAAGTTTTTTGCATCTTTTTATAGCCTGTGGTATTAAAATGCTGAAATATTTACTGTTCTAATCAGAAAATCCACTCTGTGGCGAGTGGGTTTATGTAATTCCCCACCCCTGCCTATGATTATGAACTTTGAAGTATTAAATAAAGTTCATATTAGTGTTGTTGTTTTTTTCTTCTGCATATTTAAAAGTTTTCCCCTCAAAAAAAGAAAACGTGATTTGTGGTACCTTTACCTCTCTAATGATGTCTTTGTTTAAAAAAAAATACTATTTTTTAATATTTCTTGCCTTCCCCCCTCCCTGATTTAGTTTGGAGTTTTTTTCTGCAATTTTTAAAAATCCATTTTCCAGATTAAAACGCACACTTCATGGCACCTTTGCCATTCTAGTGATGTCTTTCTTTTCAAAAAATTTATTTTCTGAATACTTATTTCGTGTTTTTTCAATTTTAAAAAATCACTATCTGTTTTTGTATCAAAATACAAAAAATACCCATTAATTCCTGGTACTTTTCCTGTTCCAATGATAACATGGGTTAAAAAACTAAAACTATTTCAAAAAATAATCTGGAAATTCTATGAATTTGTCACTTTTTTTTTTCTCCCTTCAATATCAGTTGGGTAGTGTTATAAACGCATGTTGCAACTTTGATTTCTACTTTTTTAAAGGTGGGGGCCCTAGTCTAAATAGCTCAAAATGTATAAGAATTGTACAGTGTGAGTGTTATTGTAGTAAATGAATGTTCAGAAATCTGAAGAAGAAAAAAGACTTAATATTTTTTTATTTTCAGCACTTTGAATATGGATGCATTCAAGAAGGTCTACAGTAATGAAGATGAAAGTGTATCCATTAAATATTTCTGGGACAACTTTGATGCAGAGAATTATTCCATCTGGTATTGTGAATATTTGTATCCAAATGAACTCACTTTAACTTTCATGAGCTGCAATCTTATTGGTGGTAAGTAAGAGATTTAATTTTACGGCTATTATTTAATTTGTATAAATGTATTTCATGCTTGAAAATGTTTAAAATGTTCAGTGGTGTCATTTAGCTTTTGGTATCCCTTGGACAGTAACACTTCAGCTTATGCTCATTTTTTACAAAATAGGTCCTGATTTTAGAAATAAGAAATTTAATGTATTTAATACAAAATAAGACCTTGTTTGTGACTTTTTACAAGATATTTCATTCTTTGCAAGAAAAAAATCCTTAAGGATTCTTAATTCTTTTTATTTATCCATCCTTTTTTTCTCAAATAATGCACTATAGTTAAAATAATAATAATAATAATAAGATGGGGTTATGTTTGAAAATGTTGTTAAAATGTGTAGGAAACCTACGTTCATGTTAACTAGTGCAAAGGTGATACTGTTTCAAAAAATTTTTAAAAAATTGTCATCAGTCCAAAAATTTAGTTGACATTTCAAGAGTTTCTGGTGTGGGGCTGTTTTCTTTAAAGGGTAAGGTTTGAAATTGTGCTGAGTTTCTCCTGTGTTTAAAAAGAGGCAGGGCGCTGCTTGTGGGAAAAGGGCAATTTTGGATTCTTAAGGGCACTTTTTTTAATTTTTAAAAGCATTCTTTTGATTTTTAAACTACTTTCAATATTTAATAGTCAGGGAACTCTTTTAAAGACAGCAATGAGTCACTTTTTACTATGCAAAAAAAAAATTTAATTCACAAAGGAGTAGACACTTTTTTTTTTTCAACTGGGGACAAGAAGGGTGCTAATTTTTTGGATGAGGGGCAAGAAGGGTGCTATTGGGTAAACCCAAGGGCAGGCAGGGTGCAGCGCCCTCCTGAAACTGTCTGGGGGAAACTCTGGTATGTGGTATTGTGCAAATCACTCACAATAATATCTATCCCGCATAATAAATGCTGTGCGGTATTTTATCTTCCTTAAATTATTTCACAAGCATGTGAGTCTTCTGTGATTATTTTTTAATGTTCGTGGATGTCTGCGATTTTCTTTTCTTTTGATGAATTTTGCAAAATTAATTTGTAAATCATCTGGGGAACAAAAAATGAAACTCAAATTTCTTTAAACGATTGTGGAAAAATATCTTCAATTTCATCAACAATCTGAAACATAGATTTCTGGCAATTAGTTGCTGGGGAAAATTGTGAATTTCTACACAATGAATGCTGATTAAAAAAAATACTTGTTAGTTATCCTGTCGGCTGATTTTGCCAAATTATATAAATAACCAAACCACTCTCCAAATTATACAAATTGACATAATATTTATTTTAAATAACCAAAGAACAAATAAATTAGTATAACATTAATAAAAATACAAATATTGAAATAAAAATCACTTGATGACGTAAACATGTGTTGTCAAGTGAATGGGACATCGATCAACCATTATTGGCATTTAATCTTATAATTTGCCAGCAGTAATTTGATCGACAGGATAAAGTAACAAGAAAAAAATCAGCAATGAAGCCATGTCATTCAGTTATTTTTGGCTGATACAAATATTATCAACAAATGCATGTGGATTTTCAGTGTTCCAGGCACAATTGCGTGTTTTAATATGCCAAACAGTGTGAAATGGGCTTCATTTGTGCTGCTTTTTCATGTTATTGAATACCCAATTCGCAATACCTTGGCAAGTGCTGAAGTGTGTTTTCAGTTTTAGTTGTTATTGCTGTTTGCTTTTATATCATTGCAAGGTAATTCATGGTGTTCTGTAGATACTTCCATATAGCAAGCCTGTCTGCTTTGAAACTTCTTGAGCGCTGCATTTTCAATGTGTCGAAAACATTGAGATGGATTGAACCCTTGGGTGAAAGTTTTTGGGCTTTTATTAATGAAACTCTTAGAAATTTATGCTTTGAAGATGTATATAATTCATACATAAGGAAACATTTTACCAGAGTTTTATGGAAACATTATTTTAGTCCTGAAAATGTCTGGCCATCACTAGCTGACGTTGAGGGGTCAGTCATTTCTTTTACGTGAAATCAAAAGCAGGGGCCGCGCTAACCATTCGGCACCTCGCCAAATGCAGGTAAATTTGATAAATGGCAATGAAATTTTAATTGTGGCGAACGATTATTTTAATGCCAATTGTTTTTAAAATAGGTACAAATGCCCACCAATCTTTGTTAATGTTTGAAATAAAGCTGAAGGAAATGTAAATTGCTATGGTATTGTACACTTTTCCAATAAAAATTTTTATACTTAATATTGTGCAGTTTGTTTTATATGTAAAAAGAAATTGCCATTTAAAAAAAAGAAAAATCAATGCAGTTTTTGGCTAGCACTTGAAAATTGGGTTAATGTGTCTTAATGTGGCCCCTGCAAAAGAAAAGACCAGTAGTTTAAAATGTTTGCATCATTTTGGTTAATGCTGAACACATTGATCATTTTGCATGCATGTATGCAGCAATAATCTCATAGTTCCACACTGAAACTTTTTGCATTCTTCTTATAATATAGTTTAACTAAGAGTTGTTCCATTCAAGACTACCATTATCTGATACTGCTGCTTTGCTTAATCTGAGATTGGAAACCCAACCTTGTCATCTTTTGGTCAAAAACAAAAGTATTTAAACATTCTTCAAAAGCCTTCATCCCCCCCCCCCAAAAAAAAAAAAAAAAATCTGGCTTTTTAATTTTTTTTTTATCATTAGTCAATCTTATTTTCTGTAGCTCAAATTGCACCAAACTTTTAAAAACAAATGCCAGGGTCGCTATAGTGGTAAAATACCTTTTGGCTAGTAATGTGGTAATTTTTAAATTAAGAATAAATTTTTCATTGATTTTAAATTTATTTCCTTGTTAAGATCCATAAACTTTTAAATGGCTTTAAAAAAAAAAAAAATCAATTTACTAACACAAAATTGTCTTAAATCTACTACTGTGATGTGTTGTTTTCATTTCCATTTATTAAAACCTGGAGCTCTTCCTATTTTTTATTTAGTTTGAGTAATTTACTTTTAAAATCAAGGGACTCCATAAATTAATATTTGCATGAATCTTAATTATTTGTGCATATGATTTACTTTATAGTTTAGAATTTTTGTAAAATAATTCAAAATATTACATTGTTTTAGGAATGTTCCAGAGGTTAGATAAGATGCGCAAGAACGCATTTGCCAGTGTGTGCCTTTTTGGTGAAGATAACAATAGCACAATATCTGGAATATGGGTGTGGCGTGGTCATGAATTAGCTTTTACTGTAAGTATGGATTTTTAGGCTTTGAGTATGAGTAGAAAATTATGTACTCAAATTGAAACACTATTCACTGTTAATTTGTGTTTTAGTAGTCATTCTATTAAATATATAAAGAGAACATGTTACCATGTAATTTTTTTTTTTTTCTTTTGGCTGGAAGCAGGTTCATTCAACAAAATGAATCTTGACTAGTATCTAAGAAATTATTTGTGTATTTGGGTTACTTTTTATTTCAAAGAAGTGAAATGTGACATGGTATCAGTTTATGCAACATAAATAATCTTAATTTAAAAATTCTCCTTTTCTTTAAAAAATACAGTTGTGCTCCAAAATAGTATTGTATAGCTATTTTGGCTTCCCTAATTGTGTACATTGATTGGAGCCTGAAGTTTCTGTTAATTACAGTATACAGGATTTCAAACATTACATCCCCCCCCCCCCCCCCCACAATGCACTTAATTTAAACTTTTTTTCTTTTCCCAAAAGGTAAATCTTCATAATTAAGTTCAACATGTTAAATGCCATGGAAGATTGCAAAGATAAAGTCAGAATTATTAGAACCATATAGTTAGAGTAAATATTGGCATTTTGAAGAAATTTGTCTGATCTTGACTATAACAAATTTGTTTTCTAAAATAATGTAAAAGTTTGCTGCTTTCCTTAAAATTTGCCCCATGGTATTATTGTACGGATATTTTCTTTTCTAATAATGTACGTTAATTTTGGAATCTAAAATTTGTTAATTGCAGTATTCAGTATTACATACTTATTTTTGAGTATTTTTGTAAGAGATTAAAAAATTTTTTAGAATTAAGTTCATCATGTTAAATGTCATGCAGACTTGTATAAAACCAAAAACTTTCTGTGCACATAAATATTGGGTCAAAAACTTTCTGCAAATTAATTTAATGATTAATAAAATGACGTTTTATATTACTTTGACGGTATGAATTTTAAACAGTAGTTTTAAAATAATTACTATTTAATTAAAAAATTAATATTAATTACAGAATAATATTGTTTGCTAAAAAAATAATAAAGCTAAAAATCCATGATAAGAAGGGGTGAATTCTTATCGGTTATTTTGTCAATGCATTTAGAAACAGCCCAATCTTTAATATTGTGACCTCTTCTCACAAAATGCCTGTCGCTCTGTTCACAGAAATAATGGACATTGCTTCTGAAACAACTGAATCGCATTTTGTAAGGAGATGTCAATTCATAGGTATCATCATTAAAGAGACCGGTGAGTTGTTATTGCGGCCCTTTGACAAAATTCTCGGTTTTTCTGCGATCATTTGGCGAAATTTCAGTTTATCTGCGATTTTTTGATGAAATTTGCATTCCTTTTTGCAATCCTTTGACAAAATGTGTTTTTTCCCGCAATCCTTTGACAAAATGCACTTTTTTCCCTCCTATCCTTTGACGAAATTTGCATTTTTTTCGCGATGTTTTGAGGAAATTCGCGATCTTTTGACGAAATTAGTTTTTTCTGCGGTTCTTTGACGAAATTTGCATTTTTCGCAATCTTTTGACAAAATTCATGGTTTTTTCGCTATGCTTTTATGAAATTAGTTTTTTCTGCGCTTTTTGGATGAAATTTGCTTTTTCCTGTGATTCTTTGATGAAATTCGCTTTTATTTGCGATCCTTTAACGATGTTAGTGTTTTTTCTGTGACCTTTTGACGAAATTTGTGTTTTTTTCGCGGCCCGTTTACAAAATTTGTTTCTTTCACGATCCTTTGACAAAATTTGTGCTTTTTCCGCTATGCTTTTAAGATTTTTTTTTTTTCTGTGATTCTTTGACAAAAGTATTTATTTTTCCCTCGATTCTTTAAAGAAATTCGCATTTTTTCCGTGGTCTTTTGATGAAATTCGTGTTTTTTCCGCAGGCATTGACAAAATTGCTTATTTTTTCTGCGAACGATTGACATAATTGTTTATTTTTGGCGACCATTTGTGGAAATCCGCAATATGTTTGTGATATTTTTTTTGTGTCTAAATTTTCGGACTGATGGCCGATTTTAATTTTCGGAAAATTCGGAACAGAATCGCCCCTGGGGGGAAACAATTAAATCGTACATAAAATTGGGAACATTTTTAATTTTTCGGTATTAAAAAAAAAAAAAAAAAATACAAGAACAAAAATTACAATTTTTCTTTCTAAGAAATTTTCTGCAAAGTTCCGAATTTTGCAGAAAATTTTCCGTGCACGCGTGCGTCTATATTATACAACTCTGATGTCATGAAAGATCACCAAGACACGCAAGTTGAGATTAACCACAGTTAATGTTAGTGTTTCTAAAAAATTTTATATGTTCAGTTTTACTATGCTTATTTTGTGTCTGATGTTGATTATAAAAGTTTATTTCTCCTGTCCATCACAGTTTTTGCTCCAAGGTAGTTTTTTAGAGCTATTTTGACTTCCCTAACTGTGTACATCAATTTTGAAGTCTGATTTCTGTTAATTGCAGTATTCAGCACTTCATACAATATATATATATTTTTTTTTTTTACTGTGATGTATTTAATTTGAACTTAAAATATAAAAATTTCAGAATTGGGTTCAACTTGTTAAATTTCTATGTCTGATCTTCACTATATAAAATTGGCATCTATGTAAGTCATTTAAGTAAAACTTTATTGCCTATTTTAAATAGTCACAGTTTTGAGTATCTTATAGCTATTTTGGCTTCCCTAACTGTGCATATTAATTTTGAAATCTGAAGTTTCTGTTAAAAGATTGAATGTCTTAATTTTATTTCATTAATATTTTTTTGATTTAGCTTTCTCCTGATTGGCAAGTAGATTATGAATCTTACAGTTGGAAAAAACTAGATCCATCTTCTGAAGAAACAAAGAAATTAGTCAATGAGTATCTTGCATGGTCTGGTGAATTTGGTGGTAAGAAATTTAACCAAGGAAAAATATTTAAATGAAGTCACCAAAATGTAAAAATTTCTCAATAAAAGAAAAAAAAAATGTTCCAGTTTGTGTCCTTGTTTTATTTTCTTGTGTTTTCTGTAAGTTCTTGAATATTATTTTAGTTTTTATCCCACATTTGTGGAAAGAAACCTTTTAAGACAAAAAAATAAGTCACTGAAGAATAAGAAATTTACATGAATTTTTTTATGCTAAAGATTTTAATCTAAAAAATAATCAGTATTGGAAAGTATTTATTGATAATTAACATTGACAATCAGTTCAATATAATTATTGGTATTGGAGGATAATTTTTATGTAGTAAATACAAACTTTTTAAAGTACTATTGAACTAAAATATATATATATATATATATATATATAAAATAACCTTCATTTATAGAAATATAAAAGTCAATGTTACTTTTTGTGATATTTTTAACTTGATCACATCTCTAACTTCAATGGAAATTGTACAGACCTGAATCTCTTGCAGAAAATCATTAGTCTAATTTTTAAAGACACAAAAGTATAAGTAATTTCCACATGTAATGTGCATTCTTTTTCCATGTAAATACATCTAGCTAAAAAAAATTAAACATGTTCGGTTATAAGTTGCCGATTGGATGTTTTTTCTTGCCACTCAGCTTTGAAAATCTAACTGAAAAACTGCTTTACTACAAAGACACTTACTTATGCAGCTGTGTGGTTGTGCATATGTTTGTTTTAAATAAACTTTCTTTTTAAAAAATGTAGTCTAAATTGTCCTAAATTACTTCACTGAATGACTTCCCATTTCGTATTTTACCCCCCCTCCCCCCCCCCCCAAAAAAATAAAAAATGCAGTCAAAATTATATGTTCTTATTGAAAATTTCAGAGCTTCATACAATTTCAGTAAGAGTATGATCCTCTGAGCTTATTTTTTTTTTTTAAATGTAAATTAACTAGATTCCTAGTCAAATGTTTCTTCTAGTTTTGTTTTTCTTCTTTGTAGATTAAAAAAGTACCAAAAGACATGATGTAATACATTTTTAGATCCTAGTGATATAACAGGTCATCTGCAGAAGAAGGGGAAAAAAAGTCTGATTATCTGTTTTAAAAAGTTACGTGTGGATATTGAAAAAAAAAAAAAGAGAACAGATTTTATAGCTTTCATTGGAAGTATGTTAAATGTGTTGAAATGAAAAATCAACTCGCTCAAAAGTAGGAAATGAACAGATTTACTGCATTATTTGAGTACCTTGTCAGATTTTGAAAAATCAATAATAGTTTCATATTGGCCTTTATTCTTTTCTTTCTTTAAAGGGAATTGATTAGCGTATTTTTCATTGACATTATCCTTTTAAGTACTTTCTTTGTCACTAAGTTTCATTTTTGTCCCTTGGTGTATAGGTTTCTGTTCAAAATCAAGGGAAACTCTTCTTAATCTAGCAAGAAGTTTTAAAGAAACACCTCTTCCGAATTATCCACGATTCCAAAAAGTATTTCTTCACATGCATGTGAAATTAAACACATAAAATGGACACTATTATGTTTCGTTATATCATTAAATTCCATTACACAGCAAAAAACGTTTATTAAAGCTGTTCTTAACTGCTTTGTTAAGCAAGTGCAAAATGTTTTGACACATTTACAAATTCTTTTTTTAACAGAAAGATATAAAATTGGAAAGCCTGACTGTGGATGTGTTTGGAACTGTTTTTCCCATTTTTTGATCAATAAATTACCTATTAACTTATAAGCGATTTTGATCATGTGACAAACGCGTTTTTCACCCTTGAGTGCTTTTCTTTTGCGTAGAAATTCGGTTCAAAATACCCACTTTGACGCTATTTTCTGGAAGATCTATTGGGTTTGCAGAAAAAACAGCTCGATTACATAGTTTCTGCACAGCAACACCTGCTAGTTTCATGCATTTACGAACAAAAATAAATTAAAACTTATGTCGTAAAGTTGCCCTTTTGGATTTCAGAACAGAAGCTTCATAAAATTCATTCAAATCTTCTCTCAGGATAATAATGGCAACAAGCTCTGTTTAATAACAGGCTATACTTATCTCTGTACAAACTGTCATCAAAGGATGACAAGAATGAAAAAGGTTCTTAAGTTCTGATTTCTTTGAATTTGTTGAATCTTAAAACATGAAATTTGGGTATTACTTGATTATCCAGTCGACCAAAAAACTTGTTAAACCGCAAGATTAAATGCCAATAATGGATGGTCGTAAATGTCATATTCACTTGACATGAAACACGTTACACATGTTTGTTACGTCATCAAGTTTTTTAAATTCGACGTTTTATTTGTTTTTTTTTTTTTGCTTCAGAGCGTATATCTAATGTTTACATACATTATATATTTATATCAGTCTTTGTTATTTGACTAAATAAAAGAGCATTAGGTTCCTTGCAATTTTCCAGTATTGATATTTATTGTCCCTCTTAGTAAATTCGATTATTACTTTTTTTAATACTTGCATTTTGTTTACAAATACAATAACTTAAAAATATCTGTTTATGGTTTAATTTAATAATTCTGCATTTAAATACATAAACTATTAGTATTCTTTTGTCTGAAATCATCTAAATAAATCAAATTTTATATTTGGTATGTCGCTACGCGGTAAGTGAACATCATCATTAAAGTAACCCTATTTAGTGATTTTTTAAAATTTCATTAATTTTCCTATCTTAAAATTTTAGAATGGCAACATTCTTTTATTTGTATAATTTGGCGAAATTGGTCGATTGGGATAATGAAGTAGTACTGAAATTTGATACAGTGGTTACATTTAAGAATCGCTAAATATGTTCCCTAAAATATTAGATTTAAAAAGCTTAAATGATTGGAAAACATTGTATAATCACGAATTATTCGTAAACTATTCATAGCTTGAAATTTGACATGCAAGTTTCTATTAGGATATGATGCTTTCAAAGAAAAGTTTTAAAATTTGAATTTCAAATCACTGAAATATGCTCTACAGTTATATTTTTCTGCTTAACCACTTAAAGATAACCAAAATGTAATTGCTCACAGTCAATGTTTTTTCATTTATTTAAATTAAAAATGGAAGAAAGAATCAATTACTAGTCATGACAGTGTTAAATATAACAATTATGAGCAATGGGATAAAATGAAAGTACCAATAACTACTATAATTAAAATGATAGTAATAAAAAAAACACAATTGCTGGATAGGTAAGCTAATACTTTTGTTTTCCCTATATAAAAATGATGGCGAAATCAATATTTCCTAATTTATTACTTAATGATGCTTTGACTCTTATGGCAAACAAAGGTATTTTATTATAAAAAATGAAACTACTGAAGCAATTAACTAATACAGTTTCCAAGTAAGTTGCATCGTATTTGTTTTTTGGAAGAGGACGACAGGGTTGGAATGAAGATTTCCTCACCAATTCAAATTCACCTAATAAAAGTAAAATAAAGTTTCCTCAAAGTGTGACAGCAATATTTAAATTATCTACAACAGTATAATTTTCCTCTAATGTTACTATACACACAAATACCACTTGACATATTTCAACAAACATGCTTGCAAAGTCTAGTATTTTATGTAAAGTCAGTAAGTATTAACGATAAGTAAACATGGTTTGTATGCTTTGGAAAAAACAGAAAAAGTGCTGGAAAATTTTTCACAATTGTAATAAGTCCTTAAACTTAAAAAGAAAAAAAACCTTATATACAGGGTGGCAGGGTTCGTGGATATATATCCGATATTTATTTTTAAAATATCAAGATTTTTGATATTTTCAAATTCTTGATATTTATTTTCAAAATATCACCGTGCGAGATAAATTTGATATTTTCCACATTCAAATCAGGTGTAAATGAAATTCTTACCTGTTATTGACTGTGTCATTCTGTAGATAACGAACTTTTGCCTCTGGCAGTAACATTTTTAGGAAAAGAAGAATCTCAAATCTTGGAAAAACAAATCTTTTCCAAGCTTTGTTTGAAACTTTTATTTTTAAATGTAGAACTAATAATTATTTTAGACATTGATTCAGAACAGCCATAGAAAGATAAAATGTAATTTTGATAATTTATATACAGCAAGCATTCGTTGATATATATCAATGGATATATTCCAATATTTATTTTCAAAATATCAAGATTATTGATATTTTTATATTACTTGATATTTATTTTCAATATATCAAGATGTTTCATATTTTCTGCATTTGATATTTATTTTCAAAAAATGAATGTGCACAAGATATTTTTTGATATTTTCAGTTGTAATTCGTAATATTTCAGTGTAAATGAAATAAATTTTCAACTGTTATTGACTGTGAATCTGTAGATAAAGAACGTTTGTCTCTTCTATATGTGACTTTTTTAGCCAAAAAAGAAAAATATATTTTTCAAGCTTTAGATTAGAAGCTTTTATTTTTAACTGTTGAACTAATAATTATGTGGGGCATAATTAATTCAGAACAACCATTGAAAGATAAACTGACTAATTTAAATACGCAATTATATACAGCTTCATTAGAAAAGAACCTTTTCTCAAGTTTCGGTTTAGTTGAGTTTAAACTATACAACATGTTAGGAAATACAAAATAAGACATTTTATACTTAGATTTATATTGAAATTTTCCAATTAAAAAAAAACTTTTTTGTATTTAAAATTTTGTTTTACAAATATTTCCTCTTTTTATACTTGATCTTGTTACTGAATCTTATAGTTATCAAATTGTTACTATTTTCAGTTATTTTATCTTCAATTTTGTTCTAAGTGAAAAAAAAAAAATATTAAAACAGAAAATAAAAAGAAATGCATTTTTAGAATATTCTTAGATTAAGTTTTCATGTTAAGTGCAATATATTTTAGTTTCTAATCTATATTATGCTCAAAAATATTTATTATCAGCGGTAAGATGGCCGCTTTGAAAATATCGGATATATATCGAAAATATCAGATATATATCAAAATATCGGATATTTTTGATATTTTCGAAAATATGATATTTACGAACCCTGCAGGGTGGTCATAAAAAAACTTTGCCGATATATGGAACTCTAGTAGCCGTTCCATTTAACAGATCGAGATGAGATTTCAGAGGTATGAGCTCGGAATTGTGAACGTCAACAAATTGGCAGTTACGGTTATAGGTACAGAAACTCGAAATTTTCGAATGGCAACGCCCATTTTTTTTCATCGCAAAATTCTCAGAGCATGCGAAAACGACACAGAGGAAATTTGCATATGACGTAGGCAATAATCCATTTTCTACGCTGATGATCTGTCGAATGGCATTCTGTGATTGTTGTCTTGCCTCTGTCATATGCAGATTTCCTCTGTGTGCCCTGATCGTGTTGTTTTTGGCCGTTCGCTGAGCTGTTTTTGTGCGTGCATAATGCGTCCATTTATTGCAATACACGTACCATTCCAGTGCTCTTTGGGGTTTTCGCATGCGCTGAGAATTTTGTGACGGAAAAAAGTGGGTGTTGCCATTAGAAAATTTCGAGTTTCTGTACCTGTAACCGTGAGCACCAATTTGTTGCCGTTCATAGAATTCCGAGCTCATACCTCTGAATAACTATATCTGAAATATCATCTCTATCGGTTAAACGGACCGGCCGCTAGAGTTCGTAGGGTTTAATCTAGAGCTAGCCAAAAAGCTAACTGGAAGTGCTTTTTGCCCCCAAAGCATTTAGTGAATTAGCCAAATAGCGACAGCCAAAGAAATATGCTGTATCATTTCCATTTTGTAAACCTGCTACCGTTGCACAAAAACGGAAAAAAAGAATCTCATATTGCATCTGCACTGCGGCAACACTTCAAAATTTGTCTCGTGCTCTCCATGCAAGCGTCTTCAAACAGTGTGATGTCATTTGCATCAGACACGACTCTAGCATATGGCGAAAACAAAAACCACAGATTGTATAAGTATGGGATATGATGTGCTCTAGCTTAGAATCATCAATGTGCCAGATGCATGTCGTATAAACTTTTCAGGCTTGAATTTATGCAAGTTCTGGCTACAACGTGTAAAGAAATGAAACTAGCTTAATATATTATTCTTTTTTCATAAAAGTGGCATTACTGGCATTAGAGATCTGCACGGGCCGGGCCTTACTTTTTTCTGAAGGCTTGGGCCGGGCCTAACTTAATTTTTCTGTACAGAGCCGGGCCTGGTTTCATTCCTAGTCTTCACGGCCCAAACTTTTCAGTCCTAATTTTGAGTCAGCCCGTATGAAAATCATTGTCTCAGCGTAGCCTGGTCCATTTAAAGGTCAGTTAAATTAAGCCTGGCCCAAAAGTTTTTGCAAAAAATGCATACATTTTTGAATCGCCATTATTCTACACTTAAACATTAAAATTTATTATTTTTAAAGACTAGTAGATTTCTACGCATATTAAAATATAACTAAATTGAAATACAGTAAAATGTGTGAAAAGGAACCTGCCTATGACGGAACCCTGTTTTAAACTGAAAAACGTATTGATCCATGCAAAATGAATATACTAATAAGTAAGAAAAGAATAATAATACATTTACACTTGCTAAGAAGGGAACTTGTCTATAACGCATTTTTTTTTTTTTCTTTTCTATGCAATTCCATCTTAGAAGATTTTACCGTATAGCATTTTTCCGGTTTCTAACACTTCTATACATGGAATATGGATTAACAATATTAATGATAATTGAAACATTTATATACAAGAAATAGAGATTCATTAAAAAAATAAATATCGCAGCCTGCTGCACTTCTATAAAAATAAAGATTATAAACATGAAAAAAAAGTTAAGATAAATATTTTTGGTCAGAACTCCTCGTACGAGACAAATTTTTAACCAATTCGACGTAAAAATCAATGTTTTGTAGAAGTTCACTCGGGCCGGGCCGAGATTTTAACTTTTTTCCAGGCCGGGCCGGGGTCCAAACTTTTAATTTTTTTATCGGGCCGGGCCAATATTTTTTCTACGGGCCGAACTTTTAATTTTTGTATCGGGCCGGGTCGATTTTTTTTCTCTATGAGTCGGCCCGTGCAGACCTCTAACTGGCATGTTTCCCAATGCGATTTCTTTGTATGAATTTGTAGCATCACTTTTGTTGTCCAGCAGACTGAAGGGGGATTCAGTCTCATGAATATAACAAAAGCTGACTTGAGAAACAAACTGACAATCAAGAATTTAAGTAACTTGATGATTAATTTTAAATAATTTTGAAAAGAATTTCCATTAAAAAAAGCATTTGCTGTGTGGTATACGGCCAAATCTCGAAGGTTTAATCTTACAGAGTGATGTATTTGTTTGTATATTGCATAACTAAAAATAATACTCATGTATATAGAAATTTTGTATAAGTAAAACTTTTTTTTTCCTTGGCTAAAGCTATTTTTATTTGGCTAGAAGTTATTGGCTGCAATTAGCCAAAAATCCCCTTTTCCTAGATCAAACCCTATATCGGCAAAGTTTTTTTATGACCACCCTGTATATCCTCTCCCTCTCAAAAAACAGAAGATAGCATTTGCTCTTCCAAGACTATACATTAGTAGCAGGGAAGGTCGTTTGAAAAGCATCCAATCACAGTGAATGAGTGGAGAGGTTTTGTCAGTCATACAAAGCAAAATAAGAAGCCTTATCATTAGAAGATTCCAATTGGTTGCTTGTGTGCCAAACTATCCAGTTGCTAAGCTCTAGTCCTTCATGTTTAGCACCTTTCCTTTGCTATACAAATAGGATGACATGGTGATACCCACCACATACATTAAAACATCACCGAAAATGCAGGATTAAAATATGGTAACAAGGTAAGTATAATATGCGGAAATCTGCACCTACAAGAATTTTTTTAAAATCTAATTATGGTTTTTAGTTTTCTTATGATACGCAAAGTTCCTTAGTCCAGATTCGTGATTTGATTTTTCTGCGAAAGATTTTTTATATTTCGCCGTATTCTGTGAATCATTTATTTTTTGTAGAATTCAAAATATCAGTATTTTGGAATTAATAGGTGCAAAGGAAAGAAAACTCACTAGCCAAAAAAATAGATTTGAAACTGTTGTTACGTTTCTTGGAAACATATTTACTGATCATAAAAGAAAAAAAAATTGCAAAATTGGTCAAAGGAAAAATTGCAAATTTCGTCAATCTGTTGCAGAAAGTAATCGTGAATTTCATCAATCACGTACAGAAAATATTGCGAATTTCGTCAATTTGCCGCAAGAAAAAAGAAACTTTGTAAATAAGCTACAAAAAGTAATCAAAGATTTCGTCCATCTGTCGCAGATAAAAATAGTGAATTTCATCTATCGTCAACAGAATAATAAAACTTCAATATCTGTCACTACGTGCAAAAAAAAAAATTGAGGATTTTGTCTTGATTAGTTACAAAAAAGAAACAGACTTCGTCAATAAGTCATTGAAAAAAAATAATTTTGTTTCACAGAAAAATATTGCATAATTCATCAATTGTTCGTTCACAAAATTCACGAATTTTATTAATCGGTATAAACTTTATACAATTATGTCAATCCCGAATTTTTTGCTGTGTACTGATCACAAAATTTTAATTCTTTTTATCAAAAATCGTTTATATTTAAAAAGTAACAGTAAATTATCTAACCTTTATTTCAATTATGTTTGTATGGCTAAGTACAAATGTTATAAGGTTTGGGATTCAGAGAATATTTATAGAAAATATTAAAAAGTACAACTTCAAAAAAATTGTACAACTCCTGAAAGGCTAATAATAATTGACTCCAGAAAGGGTGTTGAATTCTCCTGAAATTTCACTGTTTTACTCCTGACTTCTGTTTTTTTAGTGATACCACATCTTCTTTCACACTTAGAGGAAAAAAGAATCAAGCTTTCTTTTCTTAACTTTTTATTATGTAATTCAGGGTTAGAAAATATCAAAAGTATCAGATATTTTCAAAATAGTTAACTTATTGATAATTATAAATATTTTCAGACCTAATATAAATTAGAAACTAAAACATATTGCGTTTAGCAGGAAAACTTAATGAAATAATATTCTAAATGTTTTTTTTTTTTGTTTTTTTTTTCTTTTTCACTTATATAACAAAATTGAAGATCAAGTAATTGAAAATAGACACAATTTACTTTTTACATTCACCAAAAACGAACTCTGGGATTAATTATAAAGTTAACAGAAAATTTTGTATTATATATAACAAAATTATATACAAAATACTTTGTTTTTATTCAAAAATTTGAACATCTTGTGTGCTTTTTCATTCTCTAACCTGTTGTGTAGTTTAAACTAAAGAAAACCAAAAGCAGAAAAGATTCTAATGAAGCTATAAATAACTTCTCTAAATTAGAGTTTATCTTTAAATAGCTGTTTTAAGATGGCCCAAAATTAAAATATCGTAAAACGTGTGGGAAAGAACCTGTCTATGACAGAATCCTGTTTTACACTGGAAAACATGTTGATCCATGCAAAATTATTATTCTAATACGTAAGATAAGAATATATAATACATTTACGCTTGCTAAGAAGGGGACTTGTCTATAACACACTTTTTTTTTCTTTTCTATGCAATTCCGTCTTGGAAGATTTTACTGTAGCATTTTTCAGATTTTTAACACTTCAATACATGGGATATAGATTAACAATATTAATGATAACTGAAACATTAACACACAAGAAATAGAGATTCATTTAAAAAATAAATAGCATAGTCTGTGGCACTTCTATAAAAATGAAGATTATAAGCATGAAAAAAAAGTTAATATACGTATTTTTGATCAGAACTCCTCGTACAGCACAAAATTTTGAGCAAATCGATGTAAAAATCACTGTTTTGTTTAAATTCAATCAGGCCGAAATTTTAACTGTTATACCAGGCTGGGCGGAACTTTCAACTTTTTTACCGAGCTAATACTTTTTTTTGTACGGGCTGTGTTGTGCCGAACTTTTAATTTTTGTATTGGACTGGGCCAGACCTACAAATTTCGGCCCATGCAGACCTCTAATCTACACAACCTCAGGTACCAAGCAGTGCGGATTTGAGGGAGTCTACTACCCAGTAGCAGAAAATTCTCCAAATGTCTGCAACAGATACTTCAGGGGCAGAAAATAATCTGCAGGTAAAATATTTTACAATTGAAGCATTAATCAAACGATCACTTACCCTTGATGTTATGCATTTCATTAATTTTACTAATAATAATCTTAAGTTTTTGTATTAAGTAATAAAGAGCCAAACACAATATGAAGTGAAATACAGGTTTAATAGAAAAATAATCTGCAAACGAGAAAAGAAAATCTGCGACGCCCGTCCCGAATTTTCTGCTACCGAGGTCTACTATATATTGAACAAGTAAGAAAAAAATCATGCGTCAAGCATAGATTATGAAACACTTTCCAACACATTCAGAATAATGTAACAAAACTGCACTGTTTAAAAATTTGAAATATTATGTCTAATTCAACCATATGGAAATGCCTAATACATTTCAGAACCCAATTTCAGCTGTTCCCATGCACAATTGGAAAATTATGCGAATTGCAGCCCTGTATATGATTTATAGATTTGAATCTATTACCTACATGCAAGCCAAAATTTACTTCACTTAAGAGCTACATATACTTCACTTGAAAATTTACCTTCAGCAAAATCCAATAAGGAGAATGGTACGTGAATACTTTGGTGCAGCCCTGTATTTGAGGTAGGGATTGACCGAATACCGAATAGTCGATTCGGTATTCGGTGATTCGGCATGTAAACCGAATATTCGGCTCCGGCCGAATACTTTTAAGTATTCGGCCGAATAATTGGGGATAGTTATTTTCTTAGAAGTAGAAGAATTCTCTTTTACTTAGAAGTAGAATAGGCTAAACGATGAGTTTTAGTATTATATGTATGAGTTCAGAGTTCAGCTGCACTACAAAAAACAAGTCAAAGACCATTTTTAATTAAAAAAAAAAAACTTTTTCCTTCCTAAAATAGTCTACATAGGGGTGAGATCAAAACAACTGTCTGCGACAGAGATAAAAGAAAGTAAGGAAGATGGGCATCTTTTCCTTATCATTTAAATTTATTTAATGTGCATTTTTTTTTAAATATACTCTTTAAATAAGTATATCAGAGTTTATCTCTGTATATCTAATGTGTATATTAAAGAAAATACACACATCAAATAAGCCTATCATACAGCTTTTATAACCATTAAATTAAAATTGCTCAAATTTGTTATCTTCATCACCACAATGTTAAAATATTAATCACAATATAAATATGCATCAATAATTTGACAGAAAATAGTTAAATGTATGAGTCGATGTGATACCTTTTGTATTTGAGAACATCCCTATTCAATGTGTTTATAATTAGACTTAGACAATCAGTAAATCAGCTTAATGGCAGCATTGTTTCTTTTTATTTGAATGAACTTTTGTTTTTCTGACAAGCCTTATTTTTAATAGTAGCCTGTATAGGGTCAGGTGGGGTAAAGTGGTCAGGCGGGGTAAAGTGGTCAGGCGGGGTAAAGTGGTCATAATTGATAAAAAGGGCTAAAATCATGACTAATACATATATTTGAATAATTTCCTTTTCATTTTAGATTTAGTATGTATTGATGAAAGTTTCTCACTCAACAAAACCTTTGTAGTAACATGTTTGAGGCACTGAGCACTCATTTTGTCTGTCTTTGTTACAACTTGTTCTTTTAACTCTTTAATTAACTTTTCTATTGCATTTTGTTTGTTCCAAATTTTGTTAAATCAACAGTTCAGAAAGCTTTACACATATCTCAAGAACATATTTTCATTTATAGCTAAGTTATATTTATTACAGATTTTATTTCATAATAGTTTTAGTTACATGGTGTAAAGTGGTCATAGGGTTAGGCTTAACGTATAGATATTTGATCTGAGTTAAATTATTCATTATATACAATGCCAGTTTATTAAATACTAATAATTATTAAAAACTAAACTGCAAATAATTATTATTTAATAATAGTTTATAATATGGGAGTTAAAAAAGGTTGGGTTTAATTTTTAATAGGTTCAGAATAGTGTTATTTACCAATTGATATTTTGGAGAACTTTTAAAACGTATGTATGTTTTGTAGTTTCAACATGCCTAGAACATATGTGGGGAATAATCATGACAATTACTCCATGCTAGTTTTCAATTAACATTGCTAGCTGTGAAAAGTGGCAGTCAGTATATGCTGCTGCAGCATAAAAATTCAGGAAAAGAATCATGGATGTTATTAGAAGAATTTTGTATTGTTGAAAGCTTGAATTTTCTTGCACAGTATGAATGTCCATTTAATAGTTCTGATATATCAAACTTAATTTACACATATTTTAACCTATTTAAATAACAGAGAAAGTCCTTTTGGAAGAAAACCACCAGGATCTGATTATCTCAAAAACTAAGAAAAATGTTGGACAAATGAATTAACTAAACATAAACCCGAATTTCTTACAAAGGTTACAGCAACTAATTTTAACAACCAACACAGTAACTACTTTTCTAATACCTATACATGTATTATATAAAAAAAATGGTCCACAAGAAAGTCCTGAAAGAATTTTTAATGTTAATGAGGCTGGAATGGATATGGATAGCCAAAATAGTCCAGTTTAAAAAAATTTACGCAATGCATTATATAAAATTCAGCGACCAAAGGAAAGAATGTTCTGTGTTCTTTTTGGTATATCAGCTATTGGTTATTACATTCTTCCATTCGCAGTTTATGAGTGAGCTCATATATATGAATCATGGGCAAAAGGTGGTCCTGCAGGAGCATTGTATGAATCAAGGAATCTGGATGGATGTAGGATTCTATACTTGAATCTTGGATGGATCATTTTATTAAGTAGTACTACACCGAAAGCTTACAAACGCCTGCCCTTTTATTTATGTTTGTGATGGACATAAATGAATTATGTCACTGTGAAGAAAAGCTATCAACAATCACATTATAATACTCTGCCTACTCACTCATACTAGCTATAGTCTACAACCATTAGATCTAGGTGTATTTTCCCCATTAAAAAACAACTGGAAAGGAATTTTAAAGAAACAGTATCAAGCCGACTGCAAAATATGTAAAAAAAATTTAAATAAGCTACATTGGCAACATTATCTGCACCCATTTCAGATGGGAATAGAATTGTTAGATGTAGTTTTAAAAGAAAAAGGAAATGTGTGCAGGCCAAGATCGGGGGAGTATTGGCAGAAAAAACAGTTGCATTACATCTGCAAAAAGAACAAGTGGAATGAGATACTTAAAAGTTGAATAAATTTCAAAGAGGAAAAACAAACAAACAAAAAAAATATATCCCTAGTCAACATCTTCTTTTGAATTGATTTACAATCGCCAAAGACGACAAGATATCTCAGTCAAACCATATCTGTAAGATCTTGTGTGTTGGTAAGGTAATGAAATAAAGACAACAATAAAGCAACTTATTATTGGGAAAAGGCCTGATTAAAATGGGGATTTTATTTTTAAAAGTATGTTTAAAAAAATCCAAATTTGGCAATCATTATACTTTTCCAGAATCAGATGCGATTAAAATCCTTGAAGAACCAAATTTTAACAACAAACAATTTTAACACTAGAAATTTACACTTTAATAAAATAAAATGACAGATAAAAGTTATTATAAAGGTTGTTTAAAATGTTTGTAAATAATAAAATGTCACTTTTTACTCATTAGTTTATATTTTATTACACTTTTTCAATGTGACCACTTTACCCCATGCACTACTCACTTTACCCCACCCCCCGAGGTAAAGTGGACATAAAAACATGCCTGAAAAAATAAGTTGTAAAAAGGTGTTATTCCCCTAAAATATTTCTGAAAAGGATATGGGTGTACTCTAGAGTAATGTAATGTAAAATAACACCCAAAATTTTAGGAAACATTACAGAAATTCTGATGTTTATATCCTCTGAAAGTTAGAAAAGCCTGTTTTTATGACCACTTTCCCCCACCTGACCCTAGTTTAATATTTTCATGGGTTATTTTGGGTATTAACTAGTGATAAAATAATAATAAATAAGTGATGGGTTAATGAATTTGTGAGGGGAAAGAAGTCATTAAATTTTTTTGTGTAATTAGATTTAACAATAAAAATGTAATTGAATTAAATTATTAAGAGTTTAATTTTAATTCAAGTTTATTAAAATAGCTGATATATGCAAAAATGTGTATTAAAATTTTTAAGTATTCGGTCGCCGAATACCGAATATTCGGTGTACACTTTGACCGAAGCTTCGGTATTCGGCAGAATTGCTGCTTCGGTCAATCCCTAATTTGAGGTATAGAATTTATATATAACGGATAAGATGCAAAAAATAATTAAATTTAAAAGTGCATACCGAATTTTAAACCGTGCACTCCAACAATTATTACTCAAAGACAGTACTGTACTGTAACAGATTTCTTTTGTGTGTCCCTGTAAATGAATAAAAAATGCTATGAATGTCCTGTTCTAACGTGATCGTAGTGAAATTCGGTGATTTATATCAGTTTCAATTAGGGTGTCAACGATTTAAATCAGTTGATTTAAATCAGCGATTTAAATCAAGTGATTTTTAAAAAAAAGCATTGATTAAAATCAAAAATGTCCTAAATGTTTAAAATGAAATAAAAAAGTATTCAAATCTTAGACGAACATAAATTGTAAAGTTTCTACAGGTATTGTGACTTATGAATACACAAAACAAAGCTTTAAATAATTGTTTCTAAGCGTAATTCCTGAGTATTCTGAAAACAAATATAAAAAGCATTTAATTTAAAAATGATAATTAAATCTAATATAACTTACAATGTCATAATTTCCTTTTAATAATCAAGTTATTCATTCTTTTATATACAATAAACATAGCAATAGAGTGTCAATGATTTTAATCAATTGATTTAAATCAGATGATAAAATCATATATTTTCTGATTTTTTAAAATGGTGTGAAAAAGCATTATAATCAGTAATGAAAATGATTTATAATGTTTATAAGATAATTTAATTGCTGAATAAATAAAAGAAGCTCTTTTAAAAAATAAAATTGTTTTAAATATTTTAAATAAGTTATTTCTTTAAAAATTGACAAAGTTTTTATCATAAAACTATATTTTATTTAAGTGGATATTTTATAGTTTCTACATGTGTTTTCATAACTTCTTTTGATTAGTTAAATTATTCCTCTACTATATAAAATAAGTGCAATCTATTATTTTCTGTTGATAAATGGATTAGAAGAATTTGTGTGTAAAATTACTAGCTGCTTTATCAATTTATCAAACTATTATTTGTCACTTTTTTCAACCACTTTTTCAAAAATGTAGATTGTGTTCTTAATTAAACAGTTAATTGTTTAATAATTAAAAATTTATTCTGTATCATCAATTTAAAATTAAATGCAATTTATCAATAACTTAAAAATATAAACAGTATTTAATATTGGTTTACATAATTATTACAAAATATTAATGCACATAATGTTGTATGTTACTAAAGAAATTTTTAATTTGCAGCTTTTTTGTAATTTCTATAATTACATAATTAAAATTTTATTAATTAAAGCAAAAAAACATAGATTATGTTAGTAATTGGTGGGTTATTCCTTTTTGAAATGATTAATTCTTATTAGATGTTTAATATTTTAACACAAGGAAAATAAATCCGATTTAAATAAAAAAAATCCGATTTTTTTTATTTTTAAAAAAATTCATGATTTTTTTACACCCTAGTTTCAATACATTTGAAATAGCATAATGTCATTAAAATACTCTGCAAATGATTTTTCATATACCATAATGTAATGAAATACTTTTGAGTGCCCCTGTAAATGAACGATTAATCCTACATACTTCATATAAAATATCAAACATGCTTTGGTGACCCTAAATAACCTTTATCAATTTCATGAAAATCCGAGAATATTTACGGGAGTCTGGACAGACGGCCAGACAAACCGAATGCATAAGGTATGATCCATGTCAATTCAGGCAGCCAAAGAAAAAATCTTACCTTCATAGTCTCAGAAGTTTTTGAATTGAACGTATGTTAAAATTCAATAAAAAATAAGATACTTGTATATTTTGGTTTTGCCCAAAAAAATTCCTGGCCCGAGATACAGGCCGCCAAAGATGGCATCCCGGGCACCATTTCCAATTCGCCATTTTCGATAAAAATTTTAAAGTGCTCTATCTCTAGAACGGTGCAAGATATTTTGTTGCGGTTTTTTTTATTTTAAAGATAATATTCTTCTGTTTAAAATGATACACCCAATTTTGAAAAATGTATTCAACTTTTCTTGTGGCAACCTTTTGAAAAAAAAAATTTTTTTTCGAAAATGCCAGTCCTAAAAATTTTGATTTTTTTGCTGTTGATCAATACCATTGGGAACTATCTTCACTGTAAAGGAGAACTTCCACTTTTGAGTTTAACAAATTTTAGAAACATCTAAAAAATTCAGAGAATTTTACAGGAACTGTATATATACAGTTCCAGTAAAAGTCACTGAATTTTTGCTTATTTGTATCATATTTGTAAGGATAAGCCTACTATATATCCTAAACAAGTTAGAAATTGCAATATCAAATGTGGCAAATGAGGTGCGTGCATAGTATTAACTAGTTTTATAAATATTCAGATCTTGGTGCAATAAGTGTTACACTCTTGGGCAAAAAAGCATGAATGCAAAATTTACTATAATACCATATATTAAATTCAGTAATACGGAAGTAATATGAATCCATCTTAAAAGGACTTAATCGCCATGGCAACCTAGAATCATTGCCTATCATGGTATATCATTGAATCAATTATGCATTATAGGATTTTTAATTGGAATGAAGAAAACTTTTATTAATGTCTTTTATGTTTTAATTTGATTTTCATAGCATTTGAAGTGATACATACTTTATTGCAGAGGTTTACAAAAAATTACTTCCTGTGTCATAGAAAGTGCATAGTGTTTACAGGGACACACAAAAGATTTCGGATACTTTACCTTATTGGAAATACTGTACATTAGCGATGATTGCTAGAGGTGCATTTTTAGTTGCGATATGAGTTTTTAAGTTTAATTAAATATTTCCATATTACGCTGTGTGTATAAAGGCTGTAGATCATATACAGGGCTACACAAAAGAAATCGTAAGGGTATTGCTGGAAGTGCATTTTTAGTTGTGTTTGAGTTTTTAAGTTTAACTAAATTTTTCCATACTACGTTGTGTGCATAAATGCTGTAGATCATATACAGGGCTACACAAAAGAAATCTTAAGGGTTTACCGAGTGCGAATGAAAGTAGCTTAAAGGTGATTTTTAAATGAGTTATGCATTTTTATACTGAACTACATTTAGTATACTAAGATATGTTTGGAGAATATAGATAAAATGATATACAGGTCCATGCAAAGAATTAGATACATGACCGTCTATGGATGATAATCTCTGGAAGCGTGATTTCACTGGTTTTAAGGATGTTTTAATCTTAATTAAATATTAGCTAAATAGTGGCATGTATATAAAGATAGTAGGTAAAATACAGGGTTGTATGAAAGTATTCAAGTATGCTTCCGTCTATTGACATAAATTTCTAAAAGTCAAATTCCAACCTATTTATGTGTTTTTAACAATTTCCAACATAGTTGAAAGTCTTTATGGATTCGATTTGTCTGCTCATCTGTCTGAACTCTAACTTGCATTAATATAATTTGTATTGCTGTGTAATTGATATATGTTATTGAGATTGTTTTACTATGTTCGGTATTGAAAATAAAGTATGTACAAATGCTATGAAAATCAAATTAAAACATAAAAGACATTAATAAAAGTTTTCTTCATTCTATTTAAAATTCCTATAATACATAATTGATTCAATGATAGGCAATGATTCTAAGTTGCCATGGCGATTAAGTCCTTTTAAGATGAATTCATATTACTTCCGTATTACTGAATTTAATATGTAGAATCATAATAAATTTTGTATTCATGCCCTTTTTGCCCAAGAGTGTAACTTATTGCACCAAGACCTGAATATTTATAAAACTAGTTATAGTACGCACGCACCTCATTTGCCACATTTGATATTGCAATTTCTAACTTGTTTAGGATATATAGTAGGCTTATCCTTACAAATATGATACAAATAAGCAAAAATTCAGTGACTTTTACTGGAACTGTATATATACAGTTCCTGTAAAATTCTCTGAATTTTTTAAATGTTTCTAAAATTTGTTAAACTCAAAAGTGGAAGTTCTCCTTTACAGTGAAGATAGTTCCCAATGGTATTGATCAATAGCAAAAAAATCAAAATTTTTAGGACTGGCATTTTCAAAAAAAAAATTTTTTTTGAAAAAAAAATTTTTTTTTCAAAAGGTTGCCACAAGAAAAGTTGAATACATTTTTCAAAATTGGGTATATCATTTTAAACAGAAGAATATTATCTTCAAAATAAAATAAACCGCAACAAAATATTTTGCACCGTTCTAGAGATAGAGCACTTTAAAATTTTTATCGAAAATCGCGAATGAGAAAGGATGCCGGGAATGTCATCTTTGGCGGCCTGTATCTCGGGCCAGGAATTTTTTTGGGCAAAATGAAAATATATAAGTATCTTATTTTTTCTTAAATTTTAACATATGTTCAATTCAAAAACTTCTGAGACTATGAAGGTAACCCCCCTGCCTGAGTTGATATGGATTCAGCCATAAACACTTTTCAACTTTGTTGGAAAGTGTTAAAAATGAAATGAAAATTATTTAAACTATCCAGAATTTCTAAATTGTTTTCCTCAATGTATAATCACATCACACTGACCACTTTAAAAACTGTGGAGCATCTAAGGAGCAGAGTCAGATAATATAGACTAACACGCGAATGCTGTTCGCAGAAAATTTTCAAAGTTTGCAGACAGTTTTGATGTTTTTTTTTTTTATATATATATATAAATTTCTTTATAATAATAATAATAAAAAAAAATTATCAAGACCCCAGGCAGAGAATTGGTGCGACGTATGTCGCAGACTCTTGAGGTCTGCAGACTAATTTTCAACTAGAGAAAAAAAAAAGTTTGCTAGAAATTATTTGCCATGTACCATGGTACGGTACTTTTTGGAAGAAGCCCCGCGACGCATACGATTTTAAAACTTTAAAATACTGTAAGTGCGCCGCTTATGCCGGAACACCGGGTACGATCAAGGGATTTTTTTTTCTCCTGCCAGGGCCGGTTGCAGAAACAGTGCAACACCGAAGCGGGTGCTGCAGATTATTTTAGGCTTTGCAGATTAATTTAATAGATTAAAAATACATTTTGTGTTAAAAAATAAATGTTAATCTCTTTTAAATAAAGTTTATTTGGTTGGAAATTTTAGCGAATGTTTATATGCACTTGTTTAGCGTTTTTCTGCAATTTGCGGCAATTTTTTTTACATTCGAAAGGAGAATTCGGTTTTAATATCTTAGTAAATATTATCCTCTTTTCAATAAAGTCTAATTGAGAAAACTGGAGGGAAGGGGGGGGGGGGGGGTGTGCATGTAATGTAATGCGAGGGATTGGAAAGAGGGTTTTTTCATTTTTGCTGTTAGCGGCGTTATAGGACTCGGGAGGGGCGCAATGTTTTTTTGCAGAAAATTTTAAAGAAATTATTTGAGTTCGCAGACAGTTTTACATTTTATCTAAGTCTGCTAAGGAGAGGGGTCTGCATCTCGCGCTCTGGATGATTTTTAATACCAATTGACGTCTCCTTAATTTAAAAATTACATTAAGATATTAGAAACCTGATTTAAACATTTAAAATAAAATTTTAGACTCTTAAGTTATTAAAAATGAGGCACCCTAGACTGTTCAGAAAACTTTGATTAGAGTTAGGCCAATGAGACATTGTTGACAAAAGTAACATTCCCACAGGTGCGGCGATTACAATATTTTAAAGCTCATTCAGACCAATTTTGAACGGTGCGGTGCTTACGACAGGTGCAGCATTTCTTCCATAAATACATTACTGAAAAATATCATTTAAAAAAACCTAGAAATTTATAAATTAAAAAAAATGGAACAGATGTCATAAGTTCCCCCCGGCCGCCACCTTGGAATTTTCTTGGCGTGAAAACCCTTTTTCCGCCAAGTAGTAAATGTCGCCAAGCACCGGTTTATACGCATGTTTGGCTTAACGTAAATAAAATGTAAATAATAAACAAAATTCGCTAAAATGGCAACCAGTAATCCTTGTATGTGCGCTTCGCGCACATTTTCCAAAAAAAAACATCGCCGAATTCAGCATTTCTCGGATATAGCATTCTCAAAATTCAGCAGTTTTCGCTTTCTAGCAATCTCAAAATATAAAAAACTTTTAAAGCAAAAATACACATGAAAAACAAAATTCGCTAAAATGGCAACCAGCAATCGTTGTATGTGCGCTTCGCGCACATTTTCCGAAAAAAAACATCGCCGAATTCAGCATTTCTCGCGATATAGAATTCTCAAAATTCAGCAATTCTCGCTTTCTAGGAATCACAAAATGTAAAAAACTCAAAAGCAGTAAAATACATAAAATTATCAACATACCTTAACAAACATCTGCTTTCTTGAAAGATCCAGCTCGAAATATTATCGCCGACATTTTCCTTCCTATCAATACGTATTCACAAACTATAAACAAACCTTTTCTTGTCACAATTTCCTAATTATTTCAACAACAGCGTTTAAACGGACTACAGAAAACATAGTTAATCAAATACATTCAATAAATTTCACATAAAAATAAAAAGGCAGAACTATACAATACGATATCAAAATACATTCACAATATTCCAACATTAACTTCTCGGTTGCCAGAACGACACGTCACACGACATTCAACATATGGAGGTTGCCATATCCATAACCACCGTCAACACGCCAACAAAAAATCGCCAAACATTTCAAAACAACAACGACGGAGGGAACATACGGCATCTAAGCCAAAAAAATTAAGGCTAAGATGTGTTATTATCCCACCCTCCGCGATGTTGAGTATTTGGCGATTTTTATCGCTCTGGCAACCCCGGCGTTTGGCGTCTAGTAACTTATTATGGCAACCCCCTTTTTTACGACGCGAGAGCGTGCTTTTTCATTTCACTGCCGGGTGTCGTTGTTGACGGTTGCTTGACTCTTGTACCAGATACTCTTTGATATCGTGTTCTATGGCTGTCTTTTTATTTTTATGTTAAATTTATTGGATGTATTTCATTGACTATAGTTTCTGTAGTCCGTTTAAACGCTCTTGCTGAAGTAATTAAGAAATATGAGGAAATTTTGACATGAAACGGAGGTTTGTTTATAGCGTGTCAATGCGTATTAAGCCTATTTTGGAAAATGACGGCGGTGTTATATTTTGTGCTGTAGGTTTCAAGAAAGCAGATGTCTGTTAAGGTATGTTGATAATTTTATGTATATTTTGCTGTTTTAAGAGTTTTTTACATTTTGAGATTGCTACAAGACGAGAACTGCTGAATTTTGAGAATGCTATAATCCGAGAAATGCTGAATTCGGCGATGTTTTTTTTTCCGTTAAATGTGCGCGAAGCGCTCATACAAGGATTACTGATTGCCAGTTTAGCGAATTTTGTTTATTATTTACATTTTATTTTCGTTGAGCCAAACATGCGTATAAACGGGTGCTTGGCGATATTTACTACTTGGCGGAAAAGGGGTTTTCTCGCCAAAAAAAATCCAAGATGGCGGAGGGTGGGATAATAACACATCTGTTCCAAAATTAATTATAAAAAAGTATGTATGTAAAATTATTATTTATCCACCCACCAGTAGCATTCAACTAACAAAAAAGCAACCCGAAATGCTTAAGATTGAAACATTTATCGGCAAAAAAAAAAAAAAAAACCCAACAGCATATGGAACTCTTCCGACGCAAGTAAGTGAAAAATCAATTACGAAATTTCAACTTTACATATTTTATGTATAAAATAAAAGACATGAGACAAAATATCCACAACAATTTTAATGACTATATAAATATAAAAAATTCAAGTATAAAGATTCGATTCAATCGACTGCTTAGCCTTAACAAATTTAATTACTTTTGATTTAGCATCAGCATCAACAGGTACTTTTGAAACTATAGCATCATTTAGAATTTCATCAAATATGTGTACAATCAAGTAATCTACAGCATCTGTATCCACATAACTTACAAAACATACAGCTGGAAGTTTAGATATTTCACATCGCAGCAAAATTGAAGCAGCCATATTTGTTAAAAAATTAGGAGGTTTTAAACAAGAAACGTTACAAGTATAAGAATTTTTATAACAAGAAGTAAATAAACTTTTCAAAAATGGCGATTTAGAATACACAGAATTTTCTCCTTTAAAAGCAGCCATGTGTTTGGAAGTCAGAACAACTATTTCAGAAGACGGGTAGTTTTTAAATATCAAATCAGTAACTTCAGAGCACATCTCGTCAGGCACAGGTTTCGAAATATCACATATTAAAACATCTGGACGCGATTTATACACTGATGCGACAGTAAGTTTTTTAGAACGTTTAGATACACCAGTATATAACAAAGAATCGTCATCATCTTTCACACTTGAATATTTTATTAAACAAATAAGATTGGAATCATTGTGCATAAAATGGCTTCTAACAAAAATGGAAGCAATTTCACCGACGGAAACTATCATTATCTTCGCATTGTAATTAGATTGTCCATCATACACTTCAGAAGAAATTTTATAATTAGACTGAATGTCGACATCTTCATCATCTACAGCTCTAGAAAACAGAGGTCTTACTTCTCCGAAAAACGAAGCCATGATAAATCTTTTCAGGAATAGAATAAATTTCAAAATTTAACACTCCCTCGCATTCCTGGGAAACATAAACAAATAACGATTCGTGTCGTGATTCATTCAAATTTTAAAACATGCTGAGTAATTCACGCTTAAATCTTGCTATTTGGTCGCAGCTGATTGGTTCAAACGAAATCTTAGTAGCTTGTATGTAGTAGTGTGCCTTCATTTAAAAGTGGCGACCCAAAGCACTGAGTTTAGACCAGACTTTTAAAAGATACATAGACCTGCAAACTGTCAATTTAACTGAGGATTTTTGATCACAGCTGTTGTACGGCAGTATATATGCTTTATATTTTAATTTACCTATGAAAATGCTTTTATCAGCATATTTTTTCATTGCGGATCATTAAGTATTAGTCTAACCTATTTCATTTAGTCCTGTTTTTTTAAAAAAAAAACCTTATTATTCATCAATTTTTTTTGTTTTTTTCGTATAGCAAGTAAGTATTTCAATAAACATCCTCCAAGGATAAAAATAGAGTGTTAATATGCATTTTTTTAATTACCTTTTCGCATAAAAATTAGTTTAAAAAACGTAGATTTCTGTACAAGTAATTTAAAATTTTGTAAATTGCTATATTATGTTACAGTTGCTACCTTTAATCTCAACTTTCCTACCAGTTACTTTTGTAAGTCAAACTTAAAAAAAGGGGGAATTATAATCTTTAACAATATGTTTTCATATAAATTACGCCTTTATTTAGGTTTATAAGGCATGTTAAAAGTAGATATTCTTTTCCAAACATGCCATCCATAAAATTAGTAATAAATCGCTTTATTTAACTTTATTACTGAAAATTCAATATTTATAACGCATATTTAGATATAAAAAATAGCTTCATGTAAAAAATATTACTGAAAATTCAATATTTATAACGCATATTTAGATATAAAAAATAGCTTCATATAAAAAAATATGCCATAAATTTCATATATATTGGGAATTAAAACGGCCAATAGAGGCTCGCAGCCTTCGGTACAGGAAAATTGTCCCTTTAATTTCCTTTTGCTAATTCTAAAGTGCCATTGAAATAATTCTTTATTGTAAATGCATTTGAAAGTTTTAGATATTCAAATTCGGATGATTTTTACTTTGTCATACAAGACAGAACACAAATATCGCAGGAAATCTGAAACTGTGCAAAAGAATAATCATTCTGAACAAATTTAAAATACATGTATTGCAATGCGCTTGCACGCGACTATCCTGAAGCGAGAAGTTACATCTTTTCCTCACCAGATAAATATTCGAGCGCTTGAATCGCCAATTAATAAAAATTAATTTTTAAGCTCATTCTAGCTATAGCACTTAATGGTAAATAACCACAGTTGACGTACAAACCTCGCGGTTCAGGTGTTTCAATTTACTTCAGATAGCTGCCATGATTTCGCATACTTTTGAATGGGAATTGCCGGTCTATGTATCTTAAAAGTCTTTGGTTTAGACATACTCGTTTGTCCAAAAGGTCTAAATTTTATAGCCTCGAACCCAAAAGATGAATTCTATCCATTCAAAATCGGGCGATACTCAAGATGCTTGGCGGTTGGCTTTTGTCCATAATCATTTCCGTCAATGGAGGATATTCCAAATATGGGTTCGAGGCTGAAAAAAGTCACGTGATACTGGTAATTTACCCAAGAAACTTCTAACTGATAAGAAGGGAAAATGCTACTGTTTTGCCTGATGAACTGTTTCATTGGCTAGCGGGGATTTACATTACACGTCTACGGAGCCTTGCCTTATTTACGCTAGACGTTTTTACCTTGATCACGTGATCAAAACGCAGATGGAATACCTTCCATTAAATGTTTTATATAAGGCTCCTATAACACGGGCTGACTCACGCCGCCATTTAATTGCCAGTAGCAGGGCTCGAAATGGAAAAATCCACGAACCGGAACGCTATTTCAAAATTATTGTCAATTAGTTTTTTTTTTTTTTAAGTACAATAAAGTTCTGATTATCCAAGTCCCGCTTAACCGAGTTATTTTCTTTTTATGGACTGATAGCTTCCATTATTAAGAAACAACCATTATAAATGAAGTGTTAGGTGAAGATGAAAGAGCAGTCGTAAAATGTTAGAACTCTGATTTTCTGGTCAGAATGGGGGAAAAAATGGCCATATTTTTTTTTCATCTTCACCTAACGCTTCATTTATAATGGCTGTTTCATAATAATGGAAGCCATCAGTCCATCAGAAGAAAATGATCCATTCCAAAAATACAAGTTCGATTGAAAAAAAAATTAATACTTTAAGCAGAAAGAAGAGGCTACACATGCAATTTTCATGACACCAATAGATTCATATAGCTGCCAATTTATACGGTTTTGTTACCTCTAAAATTGAATAAAAATTTTTGCCATATTTAATCGTTGACAATTGTTATATTTCGGCGATTGAATTAGGCAAAATTTACTGACAAGTTTTAAAAGTCAGAAAAACATCTTAGAAATTGCTAGATATGCAATGCATAATACTGCAGTACAAAAAAAGAAAAAAAATCTGCAGCAAAATTGAAATTAAACAAACAAAAACTATCAAGGGCTTTTATAACGGAAATGTACATCAAAAAAATGTTACTAGTACCATAAAAATGAATGAATTAACTGAAAATTTATATTTCATCTTCTTAGTAGGTGACGATTTTTGTAAATCCGGTTTATACGAGTTTTTTGCTCATCCCAGGTGAGCTTGGTCCATATTAATTCGAATAATCGAGTCTTTACTGTATAGCAAATTTACATTTAACCGTAGGAAAACCAATTTTTAAAAATGAATTCAAGATTCTAAATAATTCGAAAAATACATTACAGATAGCATAGTAAGCTAGTAAGCATAGTAACTATGAAATTGTAGCAATATTTTTTAATAATTCCACGAACGGAACAATATTTTCCGTACTTTCACGAACCGGAACAATATTTGGCACAATTTCACGAACCGGAACATTGTTCCAGTTTGCTCCGGTACATTTCGAGCCCTGGACAGTAGGCGAAGAACGATTGGCCACGTCGCGTGGGCAACGATCGCTGATTGGTCTAAGTGGGAAACAAAATGCTTGACGATTCAGCCTGTATGATAGTAGCCCTAGTTTTATATAGAGCTGTGCAAGGTGACGTCACGAACAAGTTTTTGCTGCTACTGTAGGACAGCTATTGCTGTTACGAAATTGCGCTGGGGAAATCTAAAAATAGCCCAGCCTAGGTCACGTGGTTCAGTACGTGTGTTTGCGTAAGAACGCAGATTGATACTAGAATTCTTTTAGTTAAGTATAAAAACTTGAATTGTGTTCGAACGGGGAAAAAATGTTTCCTCGTAAATATTTAGTAAGTAAAAAACTCGAAGTGTGTTTTGGTCGGGAAAAAATGTTTCTCGGAATTAAAAATGTTTATATGAAGAAATGTAATTTAACGTAGAAGTGATACTTGAATATATATTTTAGAAATGATCGTAATATATTTATGCTTGGCCGAAATGCAGTTTATAGCATTTCGGAATACATATCTTAATTTTAATGTCAATTGTTCTAAATGTGCTAACTGTTGTGATGTGGTGATGTCAAATAAAATATAAAAGACACTCAAGTTTATTTACTTTCAAGAATTAGATTACAACGAAATAAATATTTTCTCGAAACGATTTTTTTTACTACGAATGATTTCTCGACAGTTTTGAAAATAATAAATTTTTCATGGTGCCGAACACCTGGACTTTAGATTTGAAGTAGACAGGGGCGTAGCTACCGTGGAGCAGTTGGAGCAAACTGCTCCAGGCGCACGAATCCTAAGGGCGCAAAATTAGAAACAGCGAAATACAGATTTGTTACATTTATTATATTTACATTTATTTATTTTTATTTTTTATAAATCAGATATTATAGATGAATCCTGTTACAAGCAGGATATTCCTATGATATTTTATCTTCTGTTTAACCTCAATTGTTTCGATTTAAAACATGTTTTTATTCATAGTTAAAAGAAATTACTTCTAATCGCGAAGTTTTAATTTTGATTCATACTGTATTGCAGCCTCAAACAACTTCCACACAGTTTCACCATGCCTGATTTTTTTTTTTAATTTAACTTTTCCATGGACGACAGTTGAAGATTTTCAAATGTTAAAGTAATCAAAACTTATTTACAGGACTCTCATCGGTCACTTTATTAGCTACAACTATTTCCAAAAAATCTGCCTAGTACATTTCTATTGAAAATGTTTTAAAAATTTATGATGATTACTGTATGGAAATAATGGTGGCCAAAGAAGTCACCGATGAGAAACCTATATTTACAATGTAACAGCAGTGCCTTTAACAGCTATTTAATTATTTTAAGATTTGAAAAAAAAAAAAAAAAAAGGTTTGACAAGTTGAAGAATTTACAAACGAAAAACCAAGAAAACGAAAATTTTGAAGTTTTTTTTGTTGTTTTGTTGAAACTAAACATGCACCAATACAGATTACAAAACAATAATAAGAGTCGGATTTAGGCATATTCCACGGCGATAAAATTTAGAGGGTGAGGGGAAAGTGGAAAATTAAATTTTGTGCAGATTGTTTTTGAGATTTTGAAAATAAGGCGAACTTTATGCATAAGCATTTTCCTTTAAAAAGAGAGAAAGAGATAAGTATTAAATTTAGTGTTCCTTAGGGATCCTTGTTTGGATATCGCCTATCCAAATTTAAATCATTTTTTTCGAAAAGTATTTTTTGCATTAAACTTTATTTAATCGCTGAATTTTAGGATTGAATGAGGCAAACATTTTTCAAAAATAGTAATGTGACGTTGCTTAGGCCATAATCAGGCTCTACCACACCCCCCTCTTATTTTCTTACTCTCTACCACCATCCGATATCACATTAGTAGTCAATGAATTTTTGAATTATAAAATGAAAAGTAAAATCTGGTGTTACTCCACTCAACTTTCGGAATAGTTTTCAGAAATACCGAGTTTTCGTTCAGAAAAGTATAATAATGAATAAAAACTTGCATCCTAATTTTAAAAAAGTTTGAAATATTACCACAGGTGATAATGACATTGTGTTTTAAAGAAAACGTGCACTCTCATTTATAAAGTTTTAAACATTTTTGTAACGACATAATTTTCAACAAATTTTCATTCTTCCCGTGTTGAAACAAGGCCATAAATTATTTAAAAAAAAAGAAGAAAAAAATTAGAATTTTACTAAATTAAGTCACATTCTTGCTGAGACTGGCAAGCCGGGCAATCGGCTGTGGGTCGGTGCGCCCTAAACCAGGTAAAGCTGCGCCCTCCGTCAGGTAAAGCTAATAGTAACAAAATTTCCTACAATCATTAGATTTGTCGCTTAAATTATTTAACAATTTAAAAAAAAAAAAAAAAAACTTTTTTTGAAGCATTATTTTTGTTAATGGTTTTTTTCTGATTGCAAAGCAGAAGAATTGAATTTTTTTCTTGAAAGTTTTTAGAGTATCATTAAATCTTTTTAAACTTAATGCATATTCTGTAATCTTATTACCTTTGGCGAAATGATCTGCGCCAAGAATTTTCAGCTTATCTAGAACCAAAGTGCGTCGCCCTTATTTCAAAATATATATACGTATTTTATTTAGTTAGAAAAATCATTTATTATTTGTTTGAAATATGTAGACTTTGTGTAATCGTACAATGCTGTGATTATAATTTTCCTATACAAACGTTTATTATATAATTTTTTTTTTGCACAAAAACATTTATAAAGACTATTTTCGGCAAATAAAAGGCAAGTCAAACATTCTCTTTCGTTAAAAATCACACTTACCTACACAGAAAAGGGCTGTTTCAATATTGTCCATAAATGTCATAATCAGAATGACGGTCAGCTATCTTGTGTGTCTACGTTAAGTTGCAGCGTCTTTTCAAGGGTTTTTTTTTTTCGCTTATTCGATTATACTCGGTTGCTAGAGGTTTTTTAAATTCTTCATACGAGAGAAGTGTTCTTACACAGAGCTTTATACAGAATTTGCTGTATAAAAATTTATTTTAAAGATATTTTGCTTTAAAATCAAATTAATAATATTTACACGTTTCTAAATATTACTAACAGCATTGAGATTTTTTATCCTCCCGCTGCAAAAAAGTTTAAAATAGGTTTAATTACTCATAACATTCTTATTTAAAAATCTTACTAATCTTACTATTTAAAAATCTTACTAATCTTACTAAAATTCCATATACTCAGACTCATACACTAGTCACTCGCAAGCTATTTGTTAAACCAATGACAGCGTTTTTACAAATTTCTCATTTACATTTCAATATTTTCATATTTATTTATTTTTTTTCATAGAATATAGGAGGTCGATGTCTAAACAGTTATCTTTATACTGTTTCGATTTTTTTTTCTAAGGACACTTTTAATTTCGGATCCATTTCCGGTACTGAAAGCATCACCAGAAAGAAAACCTGGAATGATGATGGATGTTATAGATTTCTACTAGCAAGATGATAAAATGAGTTTCTAAAATGTTGCGCCGTCCAAAAATCCAAGGTATGCGTATTTCACAATGATTGAGTCCGACCCCGTGTACAATAACGAATCTTCAGGGCACAATCACTTTTCTACCAGAATATTGGTATATAAAATTTGATCCGTTTTAATCGTGGGATTTCTATGGTTAAACAACGAGGAATTATTTTTTTATGAAATTACTGGTAGTAAAGTGATTGTGAATCCCTCGTCGAGTCGCTACTGTCTTGCGCGGAAAACCGATTTCACATAGGGAAGTATGTCCGAAACGTCATCTACGTGAACAAAATGGACAAGTAAAGTGAACACAGGACAAGTAAAAATTAAAGAACAAAATAAACTAACAAACATTGTTGTATAGATAACAGATGAACGTGAACAATAAAAATAATTTGATTAAGATACAAGAGGAAATGTTCAACAGAATAGTTGAAAAAATTTAGATACCAAACCTGCTAGCCGACCTTTTTGAAAATAATACAATTCTTGAGACAGATTTATAATATACCTTCCAACATAATCAAAAATACACCAAATCTGCTCTGGAAATCGGAAAATGTGTTTAAATTCTAACATACACGCATACGTGTTGAATCATTGTAAAAATTGTCAGAACGTATTCAGAGTATTTAAAAATGTAAAAATGTACCGTTATTTCCAGTAATTTTTAGGGTGATTATAATACTTTCATATTTCCTTCTCTACATTGTAATGCGTATGGAAAGCAAAAAATTCAGTCTTGGATAATATACAGGGTGATTCAAAACGTATCGTTCAAATTTCGTGGGGAGGTAGGGAATACGGCAGGAAACCGATTTCACATAGGGAAGTATGTCTGAAACGTCATCTACGTGAACAAAATGGACAAGTAAAGTGAACACAGGACAAGTAAAAATTAAAGAACAAAATAAACTAACAAAAAATTAATAAAATAAAAATGAAAAGAAAAAGTAAAAAAAAAAAAAAGGTTAAAAGAACTGGAAAGAACAAAATTATACGAGAAGTTTCCAGGCGTCTGATAATGAAGGCGTTGAATAAAGGTCATTAACAAGATTTTTGGAGATTTTAAAGATGAAAAAGGCTTTGTGGAAGTCCAAATGAGAAATGGTAATAGAAGAAGAAATAATACTAGCTTTAGGAAAGTCAAAACAATGATTGGGACGCAATGGAAGGTTGGATACACACAGCACCTTCTACATACGCATGCGTACATTTGCGGACTTGCTTTCCTATGTAAAATCGGTTTCCTGACGTATTCCCTACCTCACCACAAAATTTGAACGATAAGTTTTGAATCACCCTGTATAAGGGTGTCAATCAGGGTTATCGCTGCCGATCGCCGCTGCGCCAAATGTTTCAGTTGGCAAGAAATCTGAAGATTGAAATCGCCAAATTGCAAGAGATGTTTTTTTTTCCGTTCGGCGACACTCTCAATGTTATTGTACGAGTAAATATTTTCTGTGTAACTCATTACTTGTGTTTTGGTATTCTTAGTGTTTCATGATGGATCTATTACTACCATTATTTGAATTTGGCTAGTTTTTTTTAGCGAATAGCAAAATTGCTCTGAATAGTCAAAAACCAGTAAGAAACTCGGTTTAATCTTTTATCGTCGTGCAATAGCTAATTTTCTAAATCATTAGCTGTAGAAATAAGTTCCAATAGTAAAAAAGTTTCAAAGTTGCTCTTCATCCTCTTAAAAGTAATTTATGTCAAAATAGTTATTTTTTTAAAAGTTAGGAGGTTTACGTTTTAATTTGATCCCTGATTTCTATATATTATATTTACTAAAATCTTCGTCATACTTTAACAGGTAAAATAATCAAAATTTATTTTTTGTACGACCAAAACTTACTGAGTTATGATACTTTGAATTTTAAGGAGTTTTAGTATTTTCTGGCACTAAAAACAGAAAAACGTGTTTCATGCATTTACAAAAAGTGAAAAAAATGTATATATCTTGCCAATAGTGTATCTTTTTTTTAAAATAGCTACAATGCTTCGAAGCCAACGAAAAGAAAAAATAGATATTAAGGACGGCAGATTGTACTGGCCCATTGGCACATTTAAAAAGAAAATATTGCCCAATTCGCAGAAAATATTGATGGGTACGTCGTACTTAAAGAATTATATTTCATTTCATTATTCATTATTTATTTTTAATTATTTGCATGTAATGATTTGTTAAAATACTTTGATTTTCAAAGTAAAGTAAGGTTTTAAATCGAATTGGGGGTATATAAATTGGTATATAAATTTTAAACTTCAAAACAAAATTGCGCAGAACTTTTTGCGAGTGACAAGAGGACGAAGGGCGCACAAACTTTACTTGCTCCAGGGCGCTGAATATGTAACTACGCCACTGGAAGTAGATTTCAAGATTATATAAGTATTAAATTAGTGAGTGTGCTCCATAGGATTTCACAGTCTCCGAATCTGGATTGCAAATATTGGATTACCCGTCATCGGCTTATTCGTCTTCTCGTCGCGGATTAAAAAAAGGTACTGTAACCAATTTTGTTCTATGCATGAAAGTTATTCTATAATTGTAAATTATGGATGTAGAAAAATCTAAAGGTAAATGAAAGGTTATGAAGACCTCTATAACCAAGCTCATTACAAAAATTGAATCTTATATAGAAAGTATTGCTTTTGAAAATAAAAGTAATTTTGATCAGTTGAATGAATATTTAAATAATATAATAGAAAAGCAAAACAAATTAAAAGTAGTAAACAATCAAATTCAAGATTTAATCGATGATGGAACAGTTTTTGAAACTGAAATTCAAAATTGCATCGATTACGATGATGTTATTAATGAAGCTAAATTTAAAATTAAAATGAATTTGAAGAAATTTAAAGTTAATTCTGATAATCCTGATACTAGTTCTGTATTTAATTCGAGTACAATTCCTTATGTTAGTGCTAAGCCGGCAACAATAAATTTGCCAAAAATAACTATACCAGTCTTTAAAGGGGAGCCAAATACTTTTTTAGAATTTATGAATAGTTTTAAGAGTACAATTGATTCGAATGAGAATTTAACCAAAATTGACAAATTCAATTACTTAAAATCCTTTTTGTCAGGTGAAGCGCTTAGATCAATTTCCGGTTTAGCTCTAAACGAAACTAATTATCAACACTCTTTAGACTTACTGCAAAATCGATACGGTAAACCAGAAATTTTGATAAGCGGGTTTATAAATAAGTTGTTAGAACTAGAACCGGTAAAATCAACCGCGAACATAAAATTGTTACGGGATTTATATGACGAATGCGAGGTAAGCATTCGGAACTTGAAAGCCATTGGGGTGGCGTCAGATAATTTTGGGTATTTATTGATACCAATTATCTTAAAACAGTTACCACATAATTTAGTTATTGAATTTCAGAGGAAGAAAAATGCCGAAAAAGCTGGTGACGTGAATGAATTAATGAATTTCATAAAGTTTGAAATAGAATCGCGCGAAGCAGCTAATGCGGTGTCAGGGATTTCCTTAAAAAATCAGGAAGTAACACGATGGGAAAAAAGGGCTCCTAGGATAAAACCTAATGTTCCCACTTCAGTCGCGCTTAATACTGTTGTAAAAAATGTTTGTATTTTTTGTAACTCTAATCATTCAAGCTTAAAGTGTAACGAAATTACCGATGAACAGAAAAGATATAAGTTGAAAAAAAGATGGGAGATGTTACCGATGCTTCTTGAAATCGCACTTAATATCTTTGTGTAAGGTAAAAATACCGCCTTGTGAATTGTGCAAAAATAATCAGCATAATTATTTATTTTGCCCCACTAAAAAATCGACAAAAACGCGTCCCGATGATGGCCTAGTGAAAGCCGAAACGTCTAAAAATGACAAAAGTCAAGCCGTGTTTTCATATGTAGTAAAAACAAATAATTCACTCGAAAAGTATGCAACATTGTTGCAAACTGCCTGTGTACAAGTGCAGGGAACAGGAAATAAATTAAACACGAGAATTTTATATGATTCTGCATCCTCTAGAACATTCATTACAAAATATTTAGCTTCAGCGTTAAAATTAAAACCTGTTACTAAGGAAACACTTTTGGTTTATACGTTTGCGAACCGCGAAGCCATAGAAAAGGAGTTTAATGTCGTAATTTTAACTATTATTAGTTGTCATCATCCTTATGAAAAAATAACTGTAAGAGCGCTGGTTTCTGAAATTATTAGCGGTACTAAGATAATGACGTCTGTTGATTATAAGTTAATAGATAAATTACGATTAGATAAACATGTATTGGCTGACACATTTATTCATTCGAAACCTGTTCAGATATTGCTTGGGGCAGATTATTTATTTGAAACGATAATAGGATCTGTCGAAAAAATAAATCATCAATTATTTATGCAGCCAACAATATTTGGTAAAACCTTGGTCGGTCGAGTTGACAGTAATAATTCTCACACAACTCCCTGTTTAAATGTAATTTGTTTACCTCCAGAAACGATCTTAGAAATTTATGGCACATCGAGTCTTTTTTAATCGATTCTAATGATCAAAAGCACGAAGAGACTTATGAGGTCATTAATCAATTCCAGAAAGAAATCATTTTTAAAAATGATAGATATATGACTCCCTTGTTATGGTGTAATGAATTAGATAAACAAAATTTGTTTAATAATTACGAGGTTGCAAAAAAGCGTTTTGCGGGTTTGGAAAAAAGATTAAAGAGTGATAAATCTTTGTTTTTGAAATATAATGAAATTATGAAAGAGCAATTGAGTGAGGGAATTATTGAGAAATGTAGTGATAATTGCTCTATCGATTATGTAATGCCCCATCAATCAGTGTCCCGACCGAGTTCTTCTACTACAAAAACCAGGATAGTTTTTGACGCGAGTAGCCGAAAAAAGGGGGAAAAAAGTCTAAATCAATGTCTTTTGCTGGGGAAAATTTAAATCCTAATCTCATAGATGTGCTATTAAATTTTAGACAGTTTAAAATTGCTTTCACGGGGGATATTGCTAGGGCCTTTCTACAAATACAGGTATCAGAAAATGATAGAAATTATTTATGTTTTTTATATTTCGATGACTGCGACATAGATCAACGCACCGTTTTATACCATTTTAACCGTCACTGTTTCGGTGTAACCAGCTCCCCTTATGTTTTAGCCTCTACAATTAAAAAACATATTGGTAATTATAAGGAAACGGAACCCACCGCTTATGAAATGATTAATAAATATTTGTATGTGGATGACTTAATTTATGGAGCATCCACGGTTGCAGAAGCCATGAAACTAACAACTACTGCAGTTTCTATATTTAAAGATGCTAATATGCAACTGCGAAAGTTCGTTACTAATTCACAAGAATTAAAGGAATCGTGGAATGGTAACCCGGTTATAGAAATTAATGAAAATTGTGCAGAGTCCAAAGTATTGGGGTTAAACTGGAATATTGAAGAGGATTTTCTGGCCATAGATTTGGCATCTTTAGTGTCAGTTGGTGACAGCTTGGAATTCACCAAAAGGCATGTTCTCCAAACTGCCGCCAAAATATTTGATCCTATTGGATTTATGTCACCAGTTTTGATTAGAATTGAGATTTTTCTACAAGAATTATGGCAGAGTGGGTTGGACTGGGACGACGAATTTAATGAAGAATTTAAAATTAAATACAGAACATGGTATCAGGAAATAAAATTGCTTGAAGAATTAAAAATACCTAGATATTATTATCACTCGGGTGAAGTGCAGGACAGGGTAGAACTTCACATTTTTTCGGACGCTTCCTTAAAATCCTATGGAGCGGTAGCCTACTTCCGATTTAAATCTTCCGAAGGGCTCTTTAAGACTTGTTTTGTTATGGCTAAGGCTAGAGTAGCCCCGTTGAAGAAAATAACGCTGCCAAGACTCGAACTTTTAGGTGCTCTAATAGCTGCTAGGATAGCTAATCACTTAAAAAGTATTTTCTATAATTTCGAAGAAATAGTACTGTGGACAGACTCGACCATAGTATTACATTGGATTCAAGGAGCGGCATCCAAATGGAAGCCATTCGTTGCCAATAGGGTAACGGAAATACAGAGAATGAGCGACCCTAGTTCTTGGAGGCATGTAATTAGCAAGGATAATCCTGCGGATATGCTGACTAGAGGGCTATCAACTAAAGAATTATTGAACTCAAATCAATGGTGGTGTGGCCCTGAATGGCTTAGTAAATCTGAAAAATTTTGGCCCAAGGATGATAAGTATAAAACAAAATCAGTCAACCCTGAAATTGAAATTGAAGCCAGAAGTAAAATTATTGTTAATGCAACAATTGTTAAGGAAAATCTAATTGAAATAAACAAATACAGTAACTTGAAAAAACTATTACGAGTAACTGGCTATGTTATACTCTTTATCAAAATTCTAAAGAAAAAACGCGAGAAAAATTCTAATCTTACGTCAGAGGAAATACGAGAAGCAGAAATTTTTTGGATAAAAAATTGTCAAAATGAAATTTTCGCGAAAGAAATCATATGCCTGAAAAATTCTAAACCGCTTCCTAGAGATTCTAAATTACTTTCCTTGAACCCATACCTCGATCCAGAAGGAGTTTTGCGAGTCTCTGGAAGACTCTGTAAGACTAATTTATCGGTGGATGAAAAGCATCCAATAATTCTTCCGCCAAAAACTAAATTGGCAGAACTAATAATTTGGGATGCTCATAATAAAGTTTTTCACTCTGCTGTTGCCCATACACTTCTACAAATTCGAGAAAGATTCTGGCTACTAAAGGCTAGACAAACCGTGAGAAGTGTGCTAAAAAATTGCATTATATGCAAGAGGTTTTCTTCAACTCCAGGAGACCAAACGGTAGCTCCATTGCCAGCTGATCGTGTAGAACAGGCAAATCCATTCAGTGTGATAGGATGTGATTTTGCAGGGCCTTTGTACGTAAAAGACAGTGATAAAAAACAATACATTTTGCTGATTACGTGTGCAGTAACCAGAAATGTCCACCTGGAGCTTGTAGACAATTTGTCAACTTCAACATTTTTACTAGGATTCCGTAGATTCCTCTCACGACGAGGAATGCCAGCTGTTATATATACAGATAATGCTCAGACGTTCAAACGGGCCGAAAAAGACTTGAAAAAACTTTGGTCCATTATAACTCATCCAGATGTACAAGAATTTTTTTCTTCCCATTGTATTAAGTGGAAGTTCATAGTCGAACGAGCAGCATGGTGGGGGGATTTTATGAACGTATGGTTAGGACTATTAAAACCGCATTGCGGAAAACTCTTGGCAAGTCATCCCTGACTGTGATTGAACTGAATACTGTACTAGTGGAAATTGAAGGCATGGTCAATTCTCGCCCTATAACCTATTTCTCGCCAGGAGGTCCAGACCCCCTACCATTAACCCCTGCTCACTTCTTAATTGGGAGAAGAATATCTTCTCTGCCACCAGTTCGGCTTCACCTTGACTCGAATATCTCTTCCAGGAAAGAGTTAATTAGATCCTATAACTATCGTGAAAAATTAATGCGCTTGTTTTGGTCTAGATGGAAAGGGGGATATTTATTAAATTTGAGGTCAGCTCATTTAAGCTCGAACAAAACTAATTTTCCTCAATTTAAATTAAATGACATTGTACTAATCAAAGATGATAAATTACCCAGAAATTTCTGGAGTCTAGGAAAAATTATTGAATTATTTCCTGGAAGAGACGGCAAGGTGAGGTCCTGTAAAGTCAAAACTGAGAAATGTATTCTCAAAAGACCCATCCAATTGATTTATCCTCTTGAACTTGGAACTGATTGTGACTCTAAAAATTAATTCATATATTAATCCTTTTTTCTTATTTTAGTTTGAATTTCATTGTAGCATGTTTAAATACCCTGAAGTATGTATAACATTTCATTATTTTATATTTGTATTTGTATTAATTTCATTATTTGTATTTGTATTAATTTGATATATTGTAATTATTTGTGATGAACACCCATATGTTCATGGGTGGGCAGTGTTACGAAATTGCGCTGGGGAAATCTAAAAATAGCCCAGCCTAGGTCACGTGGTTCAGTACGTGTGTTTGCGTAAGAACGCAGATTGATACTAGAATTCTTTTAGTTAAGTATAAAAACTTGAATTGTGTTCGAACGGGGAAAAAATGTTTCCTCGTAAATATTTAGTAAGTAAAAAACTCGAAGTGTGTTTTGGTCGGGAAAAAATGTTTCTCGGAATTAAAAATGTTTATATGAAGAAATGTAATTTAACGTAGAAGTGATACTTGAATATATATTTTAGAAATGATCGGAATATATTTATGCTTGGCCGAAATGCAGTTTATAGCATTTCGGAATACATATCTTAATTTTAATGTCAATTGTTCTAAATGTGCTAACTGTTGTGATGTGGTGATGTCAAATAAAATATAAAAGACACTTAAGTTTATTTACTTTCAAGAATTAGATTACAACGAAATAAATATTTTCTCGAAACGATTTTTTTTACTACGAATGATTTCTCGACAGTTTTGAAAATAATAAATTTTTCAATTGCTACCTTTGTCAATGCTTTTTCTATTTGTGTGTCCTACAGCTTTTTTCATTGTTCTCCGGTAAAAGTCACACCTCTCTCATAATTTTGAATTTTTGAAGCTTGCAAGGCAGAGAGATAAAATAGTTCGCATTATCAATGCTAGACATCAATGCACAATGCAAACTGCACTGTCAATGCAGAACTAGTGATCTCATTTATTATTTTTATAATATATGCTTCCGAATGGTATGCTTATCGAATGCTTCTCTAATCGTGTCAGGCAATGCGATAAACAGCATGTTTTGCCATGGATGGAAACTAAAACTATCGTCAATGTATCTTCCTCGCTGACAACTGGAAATCATATTGGGGACAGATCTCCTGCCACTGGGCTCCAAAATACTATTATTACCTTTCGTATTAGACCGCTAGAGTCACGTCATGCTCCTTTCGCTCATTTGAGTATTACATGACTTAAGCGGTCCTAAAATTGAGACATGAGTAACGGACCGCGGTAGCCCGTGACCAACGACATACAAGGCCAGATCATGACTTTTATGACGTCACACGGACTGGATCACCTGTACTCAGCTTCCCCGTAGTAAAACAATATAGTCCAAGAGCGGATAGCATTAAAACCTATGTTATCAAGCACAAGAAAAAACCCTTTGTTTTATGGGAGAGTAGAAGTAGGGGAATATAATGATCCATTTCTGCCGGAAGTGAAGTGGTGCATAAGCCAAAAATTAATACCGCCAGTGGTTAACTCGTAGGTTTATCATTGTGTTTGTCATACAAACAAAAGGTATGAAAACATGGAGGATAGTTGTAGGACAAACACAATGATAAACCTACGGGTCAACCACTGGTGGTATTAATTTTTTAATACCACCACATACGTACCACAAATTTTTTAAATACTTAATCAGTTCGTGATGATTATGTGACTAGCACCTCAGGTATGTCTTAAAATATTAATGTATTTCGTTAGTTGTGCACTGACCGAGTGATCTCATGATCGTGACGTCACACCGTGTACTGGCAAGGCTAACGAAAAAGACAGGCTACGGCGGTGAGTCCGATTCTTCTTTTTTTACAGACCGCTGGAGCCACGTGATGCTCGAATGCACCTATAAAGGTGTGCGAAAAGAGCAACACGTGACTCCAGCAGTCTGTAAAAAAAGAAGAATCGGACCTACCGCGGTAGCCTGTCTTTCTCGTTAACCTCGGTATAAGGAAAGGGCATGTTTACAAACAAACACTTCCGTCAACCAATCTACCAACTACATTTTTGCCATAAACATCATTGCAGGAATAGTCTTGGCGACGTAGGCCAATCATATCAGAGACGAGTTAAACGTAGACCAATCAAATTTCCCTAGCTCATTCGTACAGGTAGGAGTCATAAAGAACGGACAGGTTTTCTTGCTGAACCAACAGTAATTCAACCAACAGTGACGTCAGCTGCCCTTTCCTTATACTGGCCATGTTCGTTGGTCGCGGATAGCCTGACGTGTTGCTTCAATTCTGGGTTGTTTTGTTTCAGTGGCAGAAATAGCGTAACTCTATATTAGAGTGACGACATATGATGCGCAAACTGTGCTTAGTGAGCTGTTCCAGAACTTGGCGAAATTTCCCAGGAAGAGTTCGATTATACGAATGAGACAAATTAACAATTATTAGCTTGCCGATAATGACAAGCTCGGCAATATGCAAGGCAATTCGCTTTTGTACAGAATTGCCTGAAACAGTCAAAGGTTATATCCCGTATGTCGTCTCTCTCATATCTAGCCCCTTACCGAGCAGAAGCCATCCACGTCCTAGTATACTTGTTTTTTCTATGCTTTTACAAAAAAAAGGCAATTTAACAAATCACAACGACCATTTGGAAAATGATTTTTTCAAAGACTAAAATTTAAGACATAAAAAATCACACGGAGTTGATCCTACATTACGTACGCCATGGATTAAACGATAACATTCCTGGACCCATCATGAACAAATTTTAAAAGAAATTTCGGTTTTACAATTTTCGGTACTGTAAATTTTTAAACTTCTACGGAGCTGGTCATACATTACGTACGCCATGAATTAAAGATTAATAGTGTTATTGCACATAAAAATTGCAAGCAAGAAAAATCTCCTGCGGCTCGTCAGATTTCCTATGAAACTTACGTAATAGCCAAGCATTTCATTGGCTGTTCGGGAAAAGGCTTTTCTATCATCAGATTTCCAAAAAATCTGACGACCGATTTTAAATAAAATTTCATTCTTAAACTTCTAAACATCTAACAATATTACTTTTTATACCGTCGGATAGAGAAAAAGATGTACTTTTAAATGCAATTTGTTTGAAAGCTGTATCTCAATTTGTTTCTGATTTATTAATTTTTTTTGTAGTTTTTATTACTTTCTTGTCATAGTGGCAACACTCTGTTGTCCATCGTTGTTGAAACCAAAGGGAGGGGTTCTGCCTTTTTTCCTCGTGGAGGAAGGTTGTTCCAAGGAAATAACGCCATTTTGAGATCATTTGAGGTCATGCCGGCAAAAGCCGTAGCGAATACCTCATAGCTTAAATAAATAATTAAATAAAAAAAATAACCAAAGGGAAATACAGATTACTGTATATACCAATCAGATAACGAATAATCCGAATAAATTGCGGATTAAACCAATGAAAACGTTCAGATATGCTTTTGATTTCCTACCCTGACGAGAACAATAACCATTTTTCCAAATGTTTAAAAAATTAGAGTTTTAAAGATGTGTGTTTGTTCTATAAGGAAAGGGCAGCTGACGTCACTGTTGGTCGAATTACTGCTGGTCAGCAAAAAAAACCTGTTCATTCAATATTACTCCTACTATAGTAGGAGTTCATGTGTATATATACACATGAACTCCTGGATTTTGATTGGTCTTTAACAGATTGATTTAACTGATCTATGATATGATTGGCCTACGTCGCCAAGTGTGATTCCTGCCATGATCGCTAAGATAAAAACTTAGTAGTAGATTGGTTGACGGAAGTGTTTGTTTGTAAACATGCCCTTTCCTTATAGCCGAACAGGCAGGGAAAAAGAAAGTTTCGGGGGAAGGTAGATGATTGATTATTTATTTATTGTTGCGAGACAGCAACAAATACGGCACTTAAAAAAATATATATAAAGAGTTTTAAAGGTTTTTAATTTTGCATACTGAGCGGGTGGAAGACGGAGGTTTCAGCGAAAGGGGGTAATTTATATGACTGATTACTTATTTATTGTCACTACTGATATGAGCAATGGGCAGTATTCTTCCTCGCGGTTTGAGGCTATAAAAAACCAACTGTTTGGGAAAACATTCAAAATAGCTCCATTTGTGTTGGATTCGAAAGTAAATAACTCTTAACTAAAAGGAATTCCAAAATTTTACATATTTAAGTATCTATAAACTATTAAAACTCTACTCAATAACATTTTAAATTGCTAAAGCGAATACATTTCTACCTTAAGGGGTTCCGGGACACAAAAATCTTAAAATTTTCTTCAAACTTTTATTACATTATAAATTTCTCTGTTTTTTTTTCTGCTTAAAATGAAGTTTAAATTATGTTTCTATCTTAATTGGAACAGGAAATATTAATTTTTAAGTTTTGGTTTGTTTTCAAAATCTAGCTTTCAAGCAATGGTTGTCATGAAAACGACTTTTTTTTTTTGGCGAAAATGCGTTTTTCTTCATGATGGTTTTTTTCACCATTTCTTGTATTTAAATTGTTATAAGTTAAGAGCCGTTTAAGATAAATGGTTCAAATTTGGAACATGTCTTTTTCAAATATTTTACTTTAATTTTGATTCAACAAATTTGAAAAAAATATTTACTTTTGAAAATATGATTTAAAAAAAAAAAGTTACGTCATTTTTTTCAAATTTTTACTTAAAATTTTAAAATTTTTTTATTTAAATTAATATTTTTTAAAATGCCGAATCTAAATTAAAACTTATGTATTTCTGTTTATTTAAATGCAAAAAAATTGAAATTCTACAAATAATATTTCGAGTTATAGCGATTTTAAACTACGTCACTTTTTTAATAAAATTTAAATTTAAAATTAAAAAAAATAAGAGAAGTTTTATCATGTGATTTTATTTACAAATAATGTGGTTAACCATCACAAAAAAAATTCGAAATTTTAACTCAATAAATAAAAATTATTTGAAAATGTGTCCCGGACCCCCCCTTAAATCTTAATAATTATTGAAGAGACTGGAAATGTTCTTCACATTACGTTTATTAATAAACTTCTCTCTAGAACAAAACAAAACTAAACTACTGCCAAATGTTCCTTCAAAGGAATGGCTTTAGACTACTCTTCCAATATGGACCCTATTCTTCCTCTCGGTTCGAGGCTATAAAGAATATACTACAGCTGTTTGGGAAAACATTAGAAAATAGCTCCATTTGAAAGCATTACGGTCTTCAAGAATTCACTTATTTTTTATTCCGCTACTGAAAGGATTGAAATGTATGTAATAGATCTGAATAATATGAGGAATATTATTTAATTTGAAATTAATTTTGTGTACATTATCGAATTTATTAAAAATATAACGTTAAAATAAATAAAATTATAGCCAATGTCTGTATAAATGAGTGAAATTTCAAGTGTTTAAATAGAGGTTTGTCTATGAATTATGTAAATTTAAATTTATTTTACTTAATGATTTCAGTATTAATTTTTTTTCATTTAAATTCTGCAAATTATATTTCTGCTTTTATATTTTTCCCCATTATTTAATAATTAAATGTACCCTATATATATAAAATCCTAATGAAACGAATTTATGAAACGAATTTATGAAACGGATATATGAAACGAATTTATGAAACGGATGTATGAATCGACTGATTAAACAACTGATTATGTTTCAAGCGATTTCTCCTAAAATATGGAATACTTTGCGATTAAATTAACACCAAAAATCAGCATTGATCCGCAGATCTCAAAACTGGTATTAGAATTTTTAAATTCGAATTAGTTTTCGAAATATTAATTTTTTCTAATTTTATATACATTTTTCTAATGATGGCAACTCAAATTTTAATCAAACAGATATTTTTTTTTCATATTTCAGAAAAGGTTGACATGGTAACCTGGCTATTGTTGTTTATTTGATAATAAATGTTTATTTACTTTTATTTCTTTTTATAAATTATATAAATTATTTTGTTCTATAATTATAATTTTTTTAAATATATATTTCCTTTAGAAAATAAAAGAAAATAATTAAAAAATACGGTACTATTTAGTTATTCCGTCGACCAATTTCGCCAAATTATACAAATTGACATCATTTTTATTTTAAACTAGCAGGCTGAGCCCGCTGCGCTGGACCATTTTTCAAATAAACCTTCAATCAAACGAAATGGAAAATCCGACCCTGTATTTTAAATTAATATGGACCTTCACATGGAAGATCCTTCCACATTTTCTGAATACGCGTCGGACGTAACTGCGCTATTATATTATCTGATGCGTTAGACGAAATACTGGTAATTCAGAAGCAACTCTTTAGTACATCATGTACATGGGAAGTATATTTAGTACATGAGAAATGCGGCCATTACGATCATATCACCAAACAACTAAAAAAGAGAGAATTACAATGACTGCAGAGATTGACCATTTAACTTCAAGAATGTTCGGGTTATTCACTTTCGCTTGTTAGGTCTTTTACTCCGGGCTTCTCAGCTTGGTACTTTGTGCTGATCTGATAACATAAATACAATTTTTCTCTACGTTACATTATATTTGGTAATATACGTCTTCTTTTGGCAGGTTTTCTCTACAGTTTCTTATCTTCGATTTAAACTAGAGTAAATACAATCAAAACAGTATTTAACTTTTATATTTTAAAATATGTGAATCATGTAACAGTCGATATTTAAAGCGGAATTGTGTGAATAAAATTAAAATAACGTCATTTTAACTGCCGTTTCTTTTTACATACCAGTTTTAATCAGGCAACTATTAACCTAGGAAAATAACCTCAATAACTAATTCAAATAGAAAACTAAACCTCTAGTTTTCATTCAATAAAATTTACCCAATCATCCGTATCGGATCCACAACCAAGTTTGATGCGAAACGTTAGAAATGTTCGTAACGGTATGGCTAAAAATGTACCAGAGTTAGCTACAAAACAGGGTTAATTACGCTCCAAACTACGTTCCATTAAATAATGTCAAATTGCTGTTGATTGATTTTTAGATCTTTCACTATCAAAACTCTTTGCAAATGATAAGTAAAGTTAGTTATGCAAAATTTTTAGTAGTGATCTTTTTGGCAAACCGAAGATTTTTTTCGCATTTCTCCAATGAGCGTAATAAGACGGAGAAATAAGCATGCTTTTATTTTCAAGGCGTCATTATTCATCAGTTTGCTGCCTAAATAAAACTAAAACCGTTAATTTGTGACTATGATCAGCTGCTCGGGTTCTACATCAGCCAAAATTTCTTTATAATGATTGAAATTTTATTTGAATCTGAGGTATTTTTTTTTTTAACCTAGAGTAAATGAACAAATATTGTTCCATTGGCCAACTTTGCATTTGAAAGTTTTTTTTTTTTGTACATTCAAAGTAATGTTTTTTTAGTGATAGTAAAATAAACCTAAAATTTGTCACTACGACTCGGGCTGTGCATCAGCCAAAATTTTATAATGATTGAAATTTTAATTGAATTTGATGTACTTTTTAAAAAAAACCTGAGCTAAATGAACAAATATTGTTCCATTGGCCACCTTTGACATTTGAAAAACTTTTTTTGTACATTCAAATTAATGCTTTTTTAATGATAGTAAAATAACTGCACAGGAAAAATATCTATTAGTAAATATTCTTTTGTTCGTTTGCTCCATACTAAAAAAACATAAATTTACTAATCGCTAATTACTAAAAGTACAAATTTCGCGTAATCTTCTGAAATTGGATTTACCGTCCACGGTTCCTTTCAGATATAAACGAATCTTCCAACACCATACAGTAAATTCGCCAATTGTAAGGTGGCTGATTAAGGAAGATTCATCCAATATCTTGTTATAACATTTCTAAAAGAATGGAAGATATGAAAAAAAAAAATGACGAATGGAATGGAATGTCGAAAAGTGATTTCATAAAGCAATTTTTATTGCAAAATGTCTTTTTTCGTGATAGAAATAACGCATAATTGCTTACATTTTCTTAAGAATAATTTTTACTCCCTAACATTGCAAACATTGAACGTTTGTATAAGGGAAATTGGCGATATGTTTTTTATTAAAAAAAGAATGAACAATATTAGCTAATCTGGCTTCGAGGTTATAAAAGTCACAAATTTGGGGAAAACAAACCGACATGCTTTCGGAGTAAAGTATGATAAGAAATTTTTTAAATGTCTAAAATTAAATTATTTTACAGTATGTATGTGCGTGTGTGGGAGACATTTATGCTAAAATTAAAATATCTGACTCCATTTTTAAAATATTAATTTCTCTTTATATATTGTACATTTGAATTTAAAAAAAATACTCAAAAAATGCTTTTGTACACTTGCAAAATCACCTTTATTGTAAACATCGCTTGAACCCAATTCACGCTTACATCTTTTTGGCTTAAAATCAAATTGTTTGGCGACAAAAGTGAACTCAAAAATCACAAATAAACATATAACATGTAAATCCTAAGTACCATCATTTTTACAATTACATCTGCTAATTTTTTATCTGTAAGTCTCATGATGGAAGAGTTAGAAATAAAAAAGAACAAATCAAAAACAAAATTGTTACCACAAGGAAGGTCTCCTTAAAGAGCATACTCAAATTATTTTGAAAAGAAAAATGCTTTTAAAACTACTCATATGTGTAGTAAAACATCAGTCAAATTTGGGGCAGAATCCCAGTAAAAATCTGAAGAAAAAAAATCTATATATAATATATTCGAGTATTTGGCGCAAAAAACACGAACGTTCCACGCTATTTGGCTAGCTAACACATTTCCATCCCAAATGCAAGATATTTAAATGCATTTGAAAATTGATTGTTAAATATGTGTTTAAATGCCTAAAACTCAATGAATTTAAACTTAAACGAAGGATTAGCGTATTATTTTTTATCTTTAAGCGTATATAATACATGCAAATTGCGTGTTGCAGTAGTTATTTAATTTTACATGGCTTCACCGGTTGGAAATGCTTTAAGGGTACTATTTGATTATTCATTTAACCAATTTCGTCAAATTATATAAATTGCCAAACGCTTCGCCAAATTATATAAATTGCCAAACTGCTCGTCAAATTATACAAATTGAGAAAATTTTTATTTTAAACAACGAAAGAATAAATAAATTTGTAAACATTAGTAAAATTACAAATAGAAAGGAAATTAAAAACACTTGATGAAGCAACAAGCACGTGTACCGTGTTTAATGTCAAGTGAATGTAAAATTTACGATCAGCTATTATTGGCATTTATCTTATAGTTTGGCGTTAGTTATTTTGTCGACGGGATAATCAAGTAGTACCGTTTTAAATTTGTTTTAAAAGTAGCTGGCTAATTAAAAATGCTACTATTAAACATTTTATATTACTTGTTTCCATGGCAACAATAACCTTCATTTCTTGTTTCTGACAATACTAACAATATCGAAGTCAAATTGCCAATGTTCCGAATCGGACATTAATTTTGAATTTTGAAAAAATTTAATAAACTGAAATTTTGTTTTAAACCGTATAATTACGATAATAAAATTTATACACATATAAAGGTATATGACAAAACTGTAGTAATAAAAATGTATTTATTACGTTAAACTTAATTTAACTATCTTCGTATAAAGAGTAGTTCTTCTTAAAAATTATTTATCATAAAAAAAGTATCATTCAAAATTTTATTGTGCCGCCAACCAGCATTAAATCGCCAAAAAAATTAAATTTTGATTATTTTTTTACAAATGCTAAATCGAGGTTCTGCGGATTTTTTTTATAAACATATTATATGTCACGAGAAGAATATTCTATATATTCCTCATGAGAAGAATATTATATAATTTTTTCAAATATTTCTGAGCATGCACTTATCGAAACTTCCTTGATATCATCCTATCAATTTTTCAGATGCATTTTTCTTAACCTCACGCAAAAGATAAACAGCCAAATCTTATTTCAATTGCAATATTTTAACTGAGTAATTTTTTAAGCATTACGAACATTCCCTTTCATGTTTAAATTAAATATTTTCGTTTTTTAATATTATCACTCATTAAAACGAATTTTTTTCTCCCTTTTTTTTTTTTTTTTTTTTTTTTTTTTTTAAAATTAGAATTAGTAACAGTTTTTTCTTTTATGTTTAGATGTATAATAGCTGTTTCAATTTTTTTATCAACGATAATTTTAGCCAGGAAATAAAATGGTAAACCTTATCGTCCAAAATAACAGAACTTTCAATTATAATTCTATAAGTAATCTAGGTAGAATTATGTGTTATAGCTTAAAACCTTCCCTGAAACGATACCTATCTAAAGGTATAAGTTCCGTAAAAATCCATGCAGTAGAACTCGAAATCTAGGCGTTCGGAACGAAATTTCCGTTTGGATTTTATATATATACTAGCAGGCTATGCTCGCTGCGCTGGTCAATATTTCCAAATGAACCTTGGATTAAACTAAATGGTGAATTTGAACTTGTATTTTAAACAATATGGATCTTCAGCTTGACCTTGCTCATTACTGAAAACGATGCGAACGCCATTGCGATATAATGTTATCTTAAGCGTTGGACAAAATTTAGCAATTAAGAAGTAATTGTTTTAGTTGATTATAAACAGCGCACTTATGGTCGGGTAATGAGACCGTTATGACAACAGGAATTAATACCTCTGTAACTAATCAACATATAATGAAATCGTATGTACTAACATCATTCCTAAAAGTCATGCAACAGGGCCACTTGTAACAAAATATGTTCTGTAGATTTTTTTTTAAAGGCTAAACTTTCATAATCAGGTTCACTTAATTTTTGAACTTTTACTGTTGCTCTATAACTAAGTACCCTTGAACAATATGTATACACTAAAACCTTTCCAAAATTATTACCTAACTAATTGTGGTATATCCTACGAAAGTATTATAAACAATCGGAATGAAATACAAATTTCCGTTGTAAATATATAGTAGATGATGATGATGCGATTTTGTGTAATAGAATTCATAGTAAAGTTTTCGCTTCAAACAAAAACGATGCTTTCAACATTAAAGCTAATACACCAATATGTGAAGTATCCGATTACGGAAGGTTAACTTGAATTCTCATGAGCAACTACTCAAAGAAAAGTGAATATGTGGCTTTTGCGATACTTTTATGTCAGCCGGGCGCAGGTAATAAATCAATAAAGATTGTTTTCATAGCATATTCTTATTTTATTATTTTCATTTAAAACACAAACCTTTCACTCATTTAATTTAAAATGCATGCATTATACTAATTTCATTTAAAAAACTGAAAAGATAAACAATAACAGGAAATAATGCCATAATTAAAAGCAAAAAAATATTTTTAATTTACATACGCAAAATGTAACTACTGCTACTGGGAATTTTAAAAATGCTATCAGCGAGATGTGCGCACGGTTGTTATAAATGTACCCATTTTTTCTTCTTATCGAGGAGCAATTTATAAATCGCACAATATTATTCCAATTCCAATTTCTTTCATTGAGGAACCTATGACCGGAAAAAATGGAAAAAGACTCTTGTAGATTCTTCGGATGACGGCATCTGACGCCATAAACCGAGTTTATATACATGAAAATAATTTTTAAGTCGTTACAAACATTGCTTTCATACTTAAATATTTTCATTGGTACTACTTGTTATCCCGTCGACCAATTTCGCCAAATTATATAAATCGCCAAACCATTCGCCAAATTATATAAATTGACATAATCTTTATTTTAAATAACGAAATAACAAATAAATTAGTATAACATTAATAAAAATACAAATAAAACGTCGAAATTAAAATCACTTGATGACGTAAACACGTGTAGTTTGTTTAAATTCAAGTGAATTGGATATTTACGATCAACCATTATTGGCATTTAATCTTATAGTTTGACGATAGATTTTTGGTCGACGGAATATCTAAGTAGTACATTTTCCATTTTTGTTTTATAACGCTAAATTCTCAGTAATTTTTTTCCTTTTATTTTACATAAAATCACTATTTTTTAAAAAAATTAAGATGCTTGCATTTTTATTTCAAACTCATAGAGCCGTTTTTATTTTTTAGCCCAAAGGGTTGATTTGAATTTTTTTCCGTTGCTAGAGTAACGGATGTAATGATAGATATTTTGAGGTTTAGATGCCAAAGACACCGCCAAATTAGAAAAATATGAAATGTGTCATGAACTGCTGGACTTATAAAAAATTATTTGGTAGCATTCGATTCAGCATACAAAACTACATTAAAATATGCTATCATTTGACGCATAATTTTGATATTCGATTTTTTCCCCTCCCCGTGCAAAAACCATTAGGGGTGACACTTTAGAAAATCCTTTCTTAGCAGAAGTCTATGTCATAAGAAGTATTTTTACCACGATTTTCAAGATTTTAGGTTCAGTAGTTTGCGCTGTGCGTTAATTAGTCACCTAATCCAGACTTTATTTTATATACTATATTAGATAATCGATTTTGCGGTGAATCGATGATCGAAAATTAGTCCAATATCATTTGAAATATTACATAACAGAGGAGAAAGTACGAAGAAAGACGAAGAAGAAATGACGAATTACAAAAGACTTGTAATTTTTTTTTTTCAAAATGTTGAATTTTTCCATAGTAATAACGTATTAAAACATAAATTTCCTTAAAAATTATCTTTATTTCCTAGATTTCGAATCTGTGAATTTACCTATAAATGAAATTGGCGATATGACTTGAGAAAAAATGAAATAAACAATAGATAATATTTGCTTATATAAAATGGGTAATATTCGTTGATCTGAGTTCGAGTTTATAAATATCACATGCTTTCGGAATTACGGCGAAAAACATTTTAAAAAGTATGAAATTATTTTAGAATATGTATGTGTGGCAGAAATTCACACTGAAATTTAAGTATTCGATTCCATTTTTAAAATATTAACTGATATCTATATAAGTTACAATTGAATATGAACATGTACTCAAAAAATGATCTCTTTCACCTATAAAAACACCATTTGTAAGAACATCCTCAAGCTAATGTCACGCTTATGCATTTTTGGCTTAAAATCACATTGTTTGGCGACAAAAGAAAAATAAAAAATTGTAAAGAAACAAATAGTAATTACACATGTGACTCACAATTACATCTGCTTGTTTCTTCTATAAGTCACGTGATGGGACAATTAGATATATAAAAAAAAAAGAAAAGAGCAGAACAGAAAGAAAATGTCGTTAAAATTTCATCTAATCAAATTTTCAGATTCGTTTCCATATCTAACGCAAGCGATAAAGAGCCAAATATTGCGTATCAAGTATAATATTTCTTATTAAATTAATTTTTAAGCATTACAAATATTTCTTTCAGGTTTTGATTAAATGTTTCCGTTTTTTAATATTATCACTCATTAAAACGGATTTTCTTCTTCTTTTTTTCTTTTTTTTTTCATTTAAATAAAATTAGTACAGTACAAGACCTCAAATCCGGAATCCTAAAATCCGGACGACCCAAAATCCGGAATGAATAAAGGAATCTGAAATTCCGCGACGATACGGAATAAATAATTCCGGAAAACGCCCATAGATGGCGCTACGCGCATACGTAACACAGTTTCCAACTAAGGAAGACTAAACAACTGCACTCAACTGAATAAGTTTGTTGCAATGTTTTTATATTATAGTTTTAATCTAAATACTATTTGCTGACAGAGTTAGAAAAGTTAGTGTGTGCACACATTTTAAATTTATTTTAAAAAGAAACCTTGTTCTTCATTTAATAGAAAATACAAAAAGAACAAATAAATAACCAGAAAGAAGAACTATTTTTAAAAGATGCATAGAATATATTTACAATTTTTATATGTAAAGATGTTTTGCTATCTCCTCCCCCCCCCCCCCCCTCTCCTTCAAATGTTCAACAAATTTCCTTTTTCGAAAAAATTCTGTTTGTAAGCACCGTACCAAAGATATTTTTTCTTTAACTCAAAGGGGGAAAAATATCTATGCATGGTTTCTTTCTGCATGACAAAACATACTATCCATCCAAAGCTGATGATCACATGATAACGTTGACTTCCCACTTCACAGAGTTAAATAAACAAGTTGAATAAACAAAACAAACCACAGACAGATATCTCGTTTTTCTTTGCAGTTACTCTATAGTGGCCTTTTTTTAGAGGTACATTATATTTTAATAAAAATTTGTTACACAGGCTAATTTACTATTATTGCAGCTTGCTGAAAATTTGAAAGACATTAATCAATTAGCAATGGAGATAATTATTTTTTTAATAGAGGAAAAAAACTGGTTTTGCTCTTTTTTCTTTTTGCTTGCAACTCAATAATTTCTTTCTCGTGCAATCAAACAACGCGAACTTAATAACACATTTACGAAGTCCTTCTTATACGAAAAGAATAGAGTTTGAATAGATTTCCTCTTGTTTTTGTTTATATTTAATCTTTCTTAGAACATTTTATTTAAAAAATTTAATTGTTTCTCTCTTTATTTTCACTGAGTCTAATACTGCAATTCCCGATATAGATTCCTAGACCTTGCTAGGCTCTCATGAACAACGACGCATTTTCATTTTCTAAAAGATGTTTTAATGTTGCTAATAATGTGCAGGATTTAAAAAATATTCTTATTTTAAATTCTTTTTTTGTAATTTGTTTTCGTCTGTTTACTTAAACTAAGCCCTACACGGCAACTGATATAGATTCCTAGGCCTAACACGGCTCTCGTGAACAACGACGCATTTTCTAAAAGATGTTTTAATATTTCTAAGAATATGATGTATTAAGAAAAAAATCCTTATTTTCAATTATTTTTTATAATTTGCATTTTTGGCTGTTTATTTACTCTAAGCCAAACATGACAATTCGCGATATAGACTGCTTCGCAGCATGTAAAATTTTGCCATGGGCATCTACTGTATCTGTTTATTTATTGTTTTGGTTAAGGACCTGAAATCCGGAAAATTCCGAAATCCGGAACGATCGAGGTCCCGACCAGTCCGGATTTGAGGTCCCATACTGTAACAGTTTTTCTTTTATTTTTCGAGGTTTAATAGCCGTTTCAATTTTTTTTTTTTTTATCAACGATGAATTTCGCCAAGAAATAAAATGTTAACCATATCGCCCAAAATAACAGAATTTTCCGTCATAATTCTAAAACTAATATAGGTAGAATGATGTGTTATAGCTTAAAACCTTCCCTGAAACAATACCTATCTAACGGTATAGGCTCCGTAAAAATCCATGCAGTAGAACTCAAAATCTAGGCGTTCGGAACGAAATTTCTGTTTGGATTTTATATATAGAATAGATAATAGAAAAGATAATAGATTTTATATATATATAATAGAATAGATAATAGATTATGTGTTATGAACTATCTCAAAGTTTAAAACAGATCGCATTGTTAGATTTCCTAATTTTAACAATATCGCGTTATGTTAGTTCCACATTCCACCACCAGGGAGCGCACTCTATTCTTAACGAAAGCGTATCTGAACGAAACTCCTTCATGCAACCTTTCCGTAGATACATGAATCGGGAGGTTGGCGGTCTTAACCAATAATTTAAGATAATTGCTGAAATTACTACGAAAAATATTTTAAAGGGGCTCTACGCGGGCCCCTAATAGAGTTAGAGGAAATCGGAAGACGGCAACATAATCGCGGGGAAAAGTTTGCTTGGGTACTTCGGAGCTATTTTTGGCGCGAGATCTAAGCTCTACGACCAATAGGAGCCCAGATATTTAAGAAAATATGAAGTAACAAAGTCCAAAATAATAGAATTTTCCGTAGTAATTCTATAACTAATCTAGGTAGAATGATGTGTTATAGCTTAAAACCTTCCCTGGAACGATACCTATCTAACGGTATAAGTTCCGTAAAAATCCATGCGGTAGAACTCGAAATCTCGGCGTTCGGAACGAAATTTCCGTTTGGATTTTATATATATACAAGCAAAACTTTTTCAGTTTTATATCATACTAGCAGGCTACACCCGCTTCGCTGGTCCATTTTCCAAATGATCATTGATCAAGCAAAATTATGAATTCGACCTTGTATTTTAAATTAATATGGACCTTCACCGGGAAAATCTTTCCGCATTTGCTGAATACTATGCGAACGCTATTTAGCTATTATAATACCTTATGGTTTAGGCAAAATTCAGACTATTCAGAAGAAATTCTTTTTACAGTATATATTTAAAGTAGAGGTTGGGAAGAAAATACGGCCGTTGTGATAATCAGAAATGTTAAAATGTTCTCTAGTCACCACTCTACTAAAAGGAGAGATAATTACAATGATTGCAGAGAGTGACCACTGAACATTACTTATGTTCGGATTATTCACTTTCGTTTGATAGTTCTTGAACTCCGGGCTTCTCAGCTTGGTGCTATGTGTGGTTCTGGGAGCTTAAATACAATTTCTCTCTACGTTGCATTATATTTTGTAATACACGTCTTCTAGCAGGTCTACTGCAGTTTTCTATCTTCGGATTACAGCAGAGTAAATACGGTAAAAAAAATGTAATAAATTGTTTGCACACAAAAAGTCTTTAACTTTCATTAAAAGAAATTTGAATCACATGAAAGTGGATTTTTAAAAATGAAGTGTTTGAATAAAATTAAAATAATGTCATTTTCATTACCATTTCCTTTTTATATATATACCACTTGCAATTATGTAACTGTTAACCTGAAAAAAAAAAAAACTCGATAACTCATTATGATAGAAAAATAAACCTCTTGTTTTCATCCAATCAAAATCTTCCCAATCGTCCATAATCGGGTGCACAGCTAAGTTTTACGGCAAACATTAGAAGTGTTTGCAAACTATATGGTTACAAATTTACCAGAGTTAACACACGTAAAACACGTAAACACGTAAAAAGTCTTTAACTTTCATTAAAAGAAATTTGAATCACATAAAAGTGGATTTTCAAAAATGAAGTGTTTGAATAAAATTAAAATAATGTCATTTTCATTACCATTATAAAGCACTATGCAATACGTAATTATGCGCCAGACTACATCCCATTAAATAAAGTCAAATTGCTGTTGGCTGAATTATAGATCTTTCGCCAAAAATACTCTTTGTAAATGACAAATAAAGTCAGTTATACAAAACTTAATAACCTAACACGTTATAATATAACGAAATAATCTTTTTGATGCACCGAAGACCTTTTTTCATTTCTCTAAAGCGTGCAATAACACGGAGAAATAAATACACTTTTTATTTTCAAAATTAAATTATTCTTCAGTCTGCTGCCTAAATAAACCTAAAATCGTTAATTTTTTCCTCCGTTTAGAGAATAGGATTGTGCGTCAGAAGAACTTGCTTTATAATGATTTCTATTTTCAATTTTATCTGCATTTCAGGTACTTTTTTCTTATCTAGGCTAAAATGATAAATCAACAAATATTGTTCCACCAGCCACCATTGGAATTTCAAATTTTTCCCCCAAGTATTTATTTTTTAGTGACAGTAAAATAACTGCAAATAAAAATATATATATATTACTAAATCTTCTGTTCTCCGTTTGCTTCATAATGAAAAAACTTATGAATGATTTACTAATAGCTAAGTACAAATTTCATGTAATCTTCTACAATCGCAATCACTGTCTGATCACTGATCTGACTCTTTCAAATATAAAAGAAACATCTAAATAGTTCAGTAAATACACTAATTAGCAGGTAACATGATTACGGAAGATTAATCCAATATCAAAAACCTTAAAAAAAACTAAAAATGGGATGACGAATTAAAAAGACAATTGAAAATGTATTTCAGTAAGCAATTTTTATTGCTAAATATTTTCTTTTGTGGTATTAATAACGCAAAATTGCATAAATTTTCTTAAGAATAATCTTTAGTACTTAACATTTGAAACAGTAGACTTTTCTAAAAGAAAAATTGGCGATATATGTTTAAAAAAAAAAAAGAGTGGACAATATTTGTTGATCTGAGTTCGAGGTTATAAAAGTCATAAGTTTGGGGAAAAACAAAATAGCATGTATCCGTAGTAAAGTACAAGAAAAATATTTTAAATATCTGAAATTAAATTATTTATAATATGTGTGTGTGTGTGTGGGGGGGAAACGTTTGCATTAAAATTTAAATATTTGACTCCACTTTTATAATATTAACTGCTATTTATGTAATATTATTATTTTTATAATTACATCTGCTAGTTTTTTTCTGTAAGAGATACATAATAATAATAATAATAATAAAAATTGTTACTCACAAGGAAGGTCTCCTTAAAACGCATACTCAAAATATTTTGAAAAAGGAAATGCTAATAAAATGACTCATGTATGTAAAAAAGATCGGTAAAAATGCAGCGGTCGAATCGCAGTAGAAAATCTGTAAAAAATTATTTTTTCGAGTATTTGGCGCGAACAGACGAACGCTCGACGCTCTTTGGCGAATCAATAGGTTTCCTCGCCAAATGCAAGAGATTGAAATGCATTTATAAATTCCTTGTTAAATAAGTAATTAAATGCCTAATGCTCAATGAATTTAAACTTAAACTGTGGATTAGTTTACTATTTTTGCTATAAGCTTATATAATATATGCAAATTGCGTGCTACTTGTAGTGAGCTATTTAATTTTATACGGTGTCACCGGCTGGATAAGTTTTAAGGGTATTTTAATTAAGAATGCTATCATTAAACATTTCGATATTAAATTGTTGTTTCCATGGCAATAAAACTCTCTTGTTGTCTCTGACACTAACAATATCGAAGTCAAATTGCCAATGCTCAGAATCGGACCTTAATTTGAGTTTGAAACACTTTTAATCCATTTAAATTTCATTGTAAACGGCATAAATACGATCGTTAAATTTCATTGTTACATATATAAATGTATATGACAAAACTGCAATTATAAATATGTATTTATTTAAGTTAAACTTACTTAAACTAACTTCATATCGATAGTTGAAAAAGTTTTTCTTAAAGAATATTTATCATAGTATTATTCAAAATTTTATCGTGTCGCCATCCAGCGATAAATCGCAAAAAATGAAATTTTCATTGTTTTTTTAGGAATGCTAAATAGAGGTTCTGCCGATTTTTTTATGGATATATATATTTATGAGAAGAATATTCTATAATTTTTTTTCAAATAATGCTGAGCATGCGCTTATGGGGAACTTCCTTGATATCATTTTATCAGTTTTCAGATGTATTTTTCTTAACCTGATGCAAAAGATAAATCGCCAAATATTATTTCAATTGCAATATTTCAACTGAGTAATTCTTTAAGTATTACGAACATTCTCTTTCATGTTTAAATTAAATATATTCGTTTTTTAATATTATCACTCATTAAAATGGATTTCTTTTTTTTTCTTTTTTAAAGATTTTAAATAAAATTAGTAACAATTTTTTGTCTTTTATTTTTCTAGGTGTAATAGCCGTTTCAATTTTTTCAACAACAAAAAACTTCGCCTAGAAATAAAATGGTAACCTTATCGTCCAAAATAACAAAACTTTCCGTCATACTTCTATAACTAATCTAGGTAGAATGATGTGTTATAGCTTAAAACCTTCCCTGAAACGATACCTATCTAACGGTATAAGTTCCGTAAAAATCCATGCAGTAGAACTCGAAATCTAGGCGTTTGGAACGAAATTTCCGTTTGGATTTTATATATATAATAGATAATAGAATAGATAATAGATTTTATATATATATAATAGAATAGATAATAGATTATGTGTTATGAACTATCTCAAAGTTTAAAACAGATTGCATTGTTAGATTTCCTAATTTTAACAATATCGCGTTATGTTAGTTCCACAATCCTCCACCAGGGAGCGCACTCTATTCTTAACGAAAGCGTATCTGAACGAAACTCCTTCATGCAACCTTTCCGTAGATACATGAATCGGGAGGGTGGCGATCTTTACCAATAATTTAAGATAATTGCTGAAATTACTACGAAAAATATTTTAAAGGGGCCCTACGCGGGCCCCTAATAGAGTTAGAGGAAATCGGAAGACGGCAAAATAATCGCGGGAAAAAGTTTGCTTGGGTGCTTCGGAGCTACTTTTGGCGCGAGATCTAAGCTCTACGACCAATAGGAGTCCAGATATTTAAGGAAATATGAAGTAACAAAATCCAAAATAACAGAATTTTCCGTAATCATTCTATAACTAATCTAGGTAGAATGATGTGTTATAGCTTAAAACCTTCCCTGAAACGATACCTATCTAACGGTATAAGTTCCGTAAAAATCCATGCGGTAGAACTCGAAATCTCGGCGTTCGGAACGAAATTTCCGTTTGGATTATATATATATAATAGACTAGCAGGCTATGCCCGCTGCGCTGGTCAAAATTTCCAAATGAACCTTGGATTAAAGTAAATGGTGAATTTGAACTTGTATTTTAAACAATATGGATCTTCAGCTTGACCTTGCACATTACTGAAAACGATGCGAACGCCATTGCGATATAATGTTATCTTAAGCGTTGGACAAAATTTAGCAATTAAGAAGTAATTGTTTTAGTTGATTATAAACAGTGCACTTATGGTCGGGTAATGAGACCGCTATGACAACAGGAATTAATACCTCTGTAACTAATCAACATATAATGAAATCGTATATACTAACACCATTCCTAAAAGTCATGCAACAGGGCCACTTGTAACAAAATATGTTCTGTAGATTTTTTAAAAAAGGCTAAACTTTCATAATCAGGTTCACTTAATTTTTGAACTTTTACTGTTGCTCAATAACTAAGTACCCTTGAAGAATATGTATACACTAAAACCTTTCCAAAATTATTACCTAACTAATTGTGGTATATCCTACGAAAGTATTATAAACAATCGGAATGAAATACAAATTTCCGTTGTAGATATATAGTAGATGATGATGATGCGATTTTGTGTAATAGAATTCAAAGTAAAGTTTTCGCTTCAAACAAAAACGATGCTTTCAACATTAAAGCTAATACACCAATATGTGAAGTATCCGATTGCGGAAGGTTAACTTGAATTCTCATGAGCAACTACTCAAAGAAAAGTGAATATGTGGCTTTTGTGATACTCTTATGTCAGCCGGGCGCAGGTAATAAATCAATAAAGATTGTTTTCATAGCATATTCTTATTTTATTATTCATATTTAAAACACAAACCTTTCACTCATTTAATTTAAAATGCATGCCTTATACTAATTTCATTTAAAAAACTGAAAAGATAAACAATAACAGGAAATAATGCCATAATTAAAAGCAAAAAAATATTTTTAATTTACATACGCAAAATGTAACTACTGCTACTGGGAATTTTAAAAATGCTATCAGCGAGATGTGCGCACGGTTGTTATAAATGTACCCATTTTTTCTTCTTATCGAGGAGCAATTTATAAATCGCACAATATTATTCCAATTCCAATTTCTTTCATTGAGGAACCTATGACCGGAAAAAATGGAAAAAGACTCTTGTAGATTCTTTGGATGACGGCATCTGACGCCATAAACCGAGTTTATATATATGAAAATAATTTTGAAGTCGTTACAAACATTGCTTTCATACTTAAATATTTTCATTGGTACTACTTGTTATCCCGTCGACCAATTTCGCCAAATTATATAAATCGCCAAACCATTCACCAAATTATATAAATTGACATAATCTTTATTTTAAATAACGAAATAACAAATAAATTAGTATAACATTAATAAAAATACAAATGAAACGTCGAAATTAAAATCACTTGATGACGTAAACACGTGTAGTTTGTTTAAATTCAAGTGAATTTGATATTTACGATCAACCATTATTGGCATTTAATCTTATAGTTTGACGATAGACTTTTGGTCGACGTAATATCTAAGTAGTACCTTTTCCATTTTTGTTTTATAACGCTAAATTCTCAGTCATTTTTTCCCTTTTATTTTACATAAAATCACTATTTTTTTTTTTTAAATTAAGATGCTTGCATTTTTATTTCAAACTCATAGAGCCGTTTTTATTTTTTAGCCAAAAGGGTTGATTTGAATTTTTTCCGTTGCTAGAGTAACGGATGTAATGATAGATATTTTGAGGTTTAGATGCCAAAGACACCGCCAAATTAGAAAAATATGAAATGTGTCATGAACTGTTGGACTTATAAAAATTTATTTGGTAGCATTCGATTCAGCATACAAAATTACATTAAAGTATGCTATCATTTGACGCATAATTTTGATATTCGATTTTTTTCCCCTCCCCGTGCAAAAACCATTAGGGGTGACACTTTAGAAAATCCTTTCTTAGCAGAAGTTTATGTCAAAAGAAGTATTTTTACCATGATTTTCAAGATTTTAGGTTCAGTAGTTTGCGCTGTGCGTTAATTAGTCCCCTAATCCAGACTTTATTTTATATACTATATTATATATGCGATTTTGCGGTGAATCGATGATCGAAAATTAGTCCAATATCATTTGAAATATTACATAACAGAGGAGAAAGTACGAAGAAAGACGAAGAAGAAATGACGAATTACAAAAGACTTGTAATTTTTTTTTCCAAATGTTGAATTTTTCCATAGTAATAACGTATTAAAACATAAATTTCCTTAAAAATTATCTTTATTTCCTAGATTTCGAATCTGTGAATTTTCTATAAATGAAATTGGCGATATGACTTGAGAAAATAGATAATATTTGCTTAAATAAAATGGGTAATATTTGTTGATCTGAGTTCGAGTTTATAAATATCACATGCTTTCGGAATTACGGCGAAAAACATTTTAAAAAGTATGAAATTATTTTACAATATGTATGTGTGGCAGAAATTCACACTGAAATTTAAGTATTCGATTCCATTTTTAAAATATTAGCTGATATCTATATAAGTTACAATTGAATATGAAAATGTACTCAAAAAATGATCTCTTTCACCTAAAAAAACACCATTTGTGAGAACATCCTCAAGCTAATGTCACGCTTATGCATTTTTGGCTTAAAATCACATTGTTTGGCGACAAAAGAAAAATAAAAAATTGTAAAGAAACAAATAGTAATTACACATGTGCCTCACAATTACATCTGCTTGTTTCTTCTATAAGTCACGTGATGGGACAATTAGATATAAAAAAAAGAGAAAAGAACAGAACAAAAAGAAAATGTCGTTAAAATTTCATCTAATCAAATTTTAAGATTCGTTTCCACATCTAACGCAAGCGATAAAGAGCCAAATATTGCGTATCAAGTGTAATATTTCTTATTAAATTAATTTTTAAGCATTACAAATATTTCTTTCAGGTTTTGATTAAAAGTTTCCGTTTTTTAATATTATAACTCATTAAAATGGATTTTCTTCTTCTTTTTTTCTTTTTTTTTCATTTAAATAAAATTAGTAACAGTTTTTCTTTTATTTTTCGAGGTTTAATAGCCGTTTCAATTTTTTTTTTTTTTTTTATTAACGATGAATTTCGCCAAGAAATAAAATGGTAACCTTATCGCCCAAAATAACAGAATTTTCCGTCATAATTCTAAAACTAATATAGGTAGAATAATGTGTTATAGCTTAAAACCTTCCCTGAAACAATACCTATCTAACGGTATAGGTTCCGTAAAAATCCATGCAGTAGAACTCGAAATCTAGGCGTTCGGAACGAAATTTCCGTTTGGATTTTATATATATAATAGATAATAGAATAGATAATAGATTTTATATATATATAATAGAATAGATAATAGATTATGTGTTATGAACTATCTCAAAGTTTAAAACAGATCGCATTGTTAGATTTCCTAATTTTAACAATATCGCGTTATGTTAGTTCCACATTCCACCACCAGGGAGCGCACTCTATTCTCAACGAAAGCGTATCTGAACGAAACTCCTTCATGCAACCTTTCCGTAGATACATGAATCGGGAGGGTGGCGGTCTTAACCAATAATTTAAGATAATTGCTGAAATTACTACGAAAAATATTTTAAAGGGGCCCTACGCGGGCCCCTAATAGAGTTAAAGGAAATAGGAAGACGGCAAAATAATCGCGGGGAAAAGTTTGCTTGGGTGCTCCGGAGCTACTTTTGGCGCGAGATCTAAGCTCTACGACCAATAGGAACCCAGATATTTAAGGAAATATGAAGTAACAAAGTCCAAAATAATAGAATTTTCCGTACCAATTCTATAACCAATCTAGGTAGAATGATGTGTTATAGCTTAAAACCTTCCCTAGAACGATACCTATCTAACGGTATAAGTTCCGTAAAAATCCATGCGGTAGAACTCGAAATCTCGGCGTTCGGAACGAAATTTCCGTTTGGATTTTATATATATATAATAGATAATAGATAATAAATAACGAAAGAACAAATAAATTAGTATAACATTAATAAATATACAAATAAAAAGCCGAAATAAAAATCACTTGATGACGTAAACACGTGTAACTTGCTTAAAGTCAAGGGAATGTGACATTTACGATCAACCATTATTGGCGTTTAATCTTACAGTTTGGCGATAGATATTTGGTCGACGGGATAACTAAGTAATACCAAAAATGCATATGTAACTGGTATTTGAAAACGAGGTTTTCGCCAAATTTTCGTAAAAAAAAAAAAAAAAAAAAAAGAAAAAAGAAAAAGATCACGCTAAACCTGCTGTGCATATATGACATCTGGCCAAATATTACCACTCGAAAAAAAAAAAAAAAAAAAAAAAAAAAAACTAACTGGCAAGTTGAAAAAAAGCTATTGGCGAGATTTGCATCCGGCTAGCGTAACAGTACCAAGAATTCTTTTCAACCATGGCAAATTTTATGTAATTTTATTCGAAATTTTTTTTTTGATTTTTTAATCAAAATGGAAAACTTACACTCCCATATTGGCGCGATTTTTTTCTAACGTCAATGTCATATACGGAACGGGCATTTAACTGGTGTCAAAGTATAGTTATTTTGCTTGATATGGTAAGTCGAATGTTGTTGTTTATGCTGTTGATGCGTTCCCCAAATTGGCGTCGTTAAAAAATCGCGCCAATATGGGACGTATATGACATCTGTGCCAAACTTTCATATGAACGGCGAAGGGATCAGACCGTATTTGTTTATGGCAGTTGATGACTTGAACTATTATAATATAGATGAAATAATGGCGATAGAATAATATTTGGCGACTTATCACCTGTGCATGGCTAACATTAAAGTACCAAAATGGCACCTAGGGTATAAAAAGCGAAGTGATCCGCCTGGAACTGTTGATGATAGTCACGTGACTTAGGCTATTGTTATAGAGATTGTTTTAAAATACCGGGAGACTGTATACTTAATTTATTTTATTTTAGCTTCTTTTCAAATGTTTAACTGATCCTCTTTAATCAAAAACGAAAACAACCATTGGATGTCTTAACAGCAACTGATTCGCCTTTAAATTTTTGCAATCAAAGGGAATTGAATGGAAATCCGTTTACAGGGAGATCTGCACAGCTTTTTTCAGTATAATTCAATCTTCTCTAATATTTTTAAAACCCATCAGATTAGCGTGTTTTTAGATTCTGCGGTGTCAGAACGGGGGTTGGCGAGCGTAGCTTGCAGGGGGCAGAGGCCCCTAGTCTATCTATATTATAAAGGACAAACATATCTGTGCGTAACGCATATGTCATTTTGCGAATGGCAACACTTTGAAATTTGAAATAAAATTTTGGTTTTGTAATTTTCTCTACTGCAAATTTTTATACTTCTAAACATCGCACATTTTAAATTTTTACATCGCCGTATAACGAAAAAAATGCTCTTTTAAATGCAGTTTGTTTGAAAGCTGTATCTCATTAGGCGCGTTCGTAATTATATAAATACGTAGCACCTATAGTCGTCGTTCAGTCTGTCTGTCCGTCCGTCCGCATATAATAGAGCAAAAACTACCCAACCGAATGGTCTGAAATTTTAAATATATGATTGTTGTAAAATTTTGTCGAGCCATTTCAAATTTTATGAAAATCGGATGTATAGTTAAATTACAGGGACAGTCAAAAGTTTTTCTTTACATTACGGCCAATGGGAAAAATTATTGCACGTGCATTTTAATGATGTTAAAGCTTTCCGAATGGTCTCAAATTTTAAACATATAATTATTGCGACATTTTGTCGAGCCATTTCAAATTTTATGAAAATCGGATGTATAGTTTAATTACAGGGACAGTCAAAAGTTTTTCTTTACATTAAAGCCAATGGGAAAAATTATTGCAAGTGCATTTTAATGATGTTACAGCTTTCCGAATGGGCTGAAATTTTAAATATATAATTGCTGCAAAATTTTGTCGAGCCATTTCAAATTTCATGAAAATCGGATGGATAGCTTAATTACAGGGACAGTCAAAAGTTTTCCGTTACATTAAGGGGAATAGGAAAAAATTATTGCAAGTGCATTTTAATGATGTTACAGACTATGCACTTATGAATTGCAAATAAATACACATTCAGTACAATATGGGGTGCAAAAAATAATTACAAAACTAGTTATAGTACGAACGCACCTCATTTGCCACGTTTGACGAGCAATTTCCAACTTGTTTTAATTTTAAGATATTAATTTTTTTGTAGTTTTTATTACTTTTTTTGTAATCGTGGCAGCTGAAGTACTCCATTTCTGTTGAAACTAAAGGGAAAAAAAGGAAAATAGTAGATTGCTGTATCATTTTGTTGCCATTTTCTCATAAAAACCGACAAAAAATTGAAATTAAAATACGTGCTATGTCAAGAATATCGTCTGTTATAAAACCCAGTGAGTTTTTGCTTTATTTCGTTGTTATTTATCAATTAAATGATTTTGCCGTGCCGGCTCCATTGCGAAATATTAATAAACAATTTGCACATTAAAAAAACGTTCAGAATTTCTCCCCCGCTAATTTTCTACAAAGAAATTAAAGCTTCATCAATAAATAAATAAAAGAATAATATATAAAAAAGCACGAATTTAACATATATGTAGTCGAACAATTTAAATTTTTAGAGCCGAATTGGGAAAAATATGTGTTTTTAAATGTAATTTGTATGAAATAGAGTTGCTAGGCAACTGTTAAAGTAAAAGAGAAAAAATAATCTATATATTGAAAACACAAGATAGCTTTTTTAGACATCTTCCTTGAACTTTCTACTGTACCAATTTTGCTAATAATTCTGTTTTTTAAATGAAAGCTGTTCATTTGTAGATGTCCTCGCACTAGCTATTTTTCTAAATATTTTCACTTTTATATTTTTAATTTAATTTGAAAAGATATTTTGAAATTTCATCAAAATGGTAGCAATCGTATTATTTCCACTGTTGCAGAAAAAAAAGAAATATTGGGGTTTATTTATCCGTATTGATACCATTTACTCATTACAATTAAAAATAACTTTATTTTAAGTCTGAACAGAAAATGACGTCACTATTTAAAAAACATTTTCGCTCATAAAGCTAATGTTACAATATATTTTCATTCGGCTGATACCGAATTTGAGACACTTGGTGTAATGCCATATTTAAAAGAAAACAATCCTTTTCTTTGATAAAACTATATATTTTTACGCGAATACATCTAAAAGATATCAGTTTCTGGAATTTGTACTTCGCGGTACTGAAATTAGACCCTCAACCCAAAAGAATACATTTTCACATGCAAAGTTTTAGCTGACAAACGGAACTTCACGTTTGAAAATCTATCTAAAGGAAAAATATGTCCATGCGCACGGCTGACGTCATTTTGAGAATGGCAACGCTTGACGATTAAATGTCGGATTTGCAATCTTTGCTACTGAAATTTTTTGAATTTCTAAAGATCGCGCATCTTCAATTTTTACACCCGTTATATAGGGGAAAAAATCTACTTTCAAATGCAATTTTCGTGAAAACTTTATCTTAATTGATTTATTTATTATGTCTTTTAAATAATTTTCAAGAATAATGTTTTTTAACCTATATCCATTGCGTACAGGCTCCATTACGGAATAAGCCATTTGCACTTAAAATAATATAAATAATTCAGCATTTGTCCCTGATTAATTTTTATAGCGAAATTAAAACTTCATCAATCTATTACATTTAAAAGTGACTGTCCATTTGTATTTCACAGCTGTTCCTCCTATAATATGAAACGTTGGGTGATCAAATTAACGCCAGTTATTGTCCGAGGATGTTAAACGTGGTCGTAGAATTTTAAAATTTGTTTAGTTTTCGAGATATAAATTTTTACGTTATTTTTGATGACATTTCTGTAATGATGGAAACTAAAATTGCTCCACTTTTGTGGATAAAAGAGAGAAAAGGGAAAATGACAAGGATTATTAGGTATCATTGTTTGAAATCATTTTTAAACTGAAATTAACGTATATTTGAATAAATAGTGAAAAAAATTATTGTAGTTTTCCAGAAAATTTCACGAAATACGAACTCACACATATTCAAGCTTCAGGAATCCGTTTATTTTAGAAACACAAATTCGACTCTCGACTGGAACATTGAGATAAATTCTGTTGACGTCAAAAGAAAAAAAACATCGTACGTTATTTTCATTTAATTTAAAGTCGTAAAGTAGATTTTCAACCATTGCCTTAAGATGGCTAATAAAACATTTCAGAAGTGGACATTAAAATGCGAAAAAGCGAGAGAAAAAAAGAGAAAAGTTTTAGCGAGAAAAAAAAATTCTTTAAATATTTATTTTAATTCATAAATATAAAATGCTTCTGAATAAATTCGTCCAAACAAATTCATTTTGTATAAGTTGACCCAAATGACATCATTTCTACGAACTCCGAAATTCGAAGCAAAATCTTGGAAGAGCGAAAAGCTCTAAGCAAATAAAGTTATAGAATATGTGCATTTTTATTGGGAAAGTTTTGACTTAAATTGTAAATATAACTTATTATTTGAAATACTGTATTTAATAAAATTAATATTGCAATGGCTTTCTAAATTTAAAGATTTCATTTTTCGCAAAAAGGTCGATTGTCTCATGCAATTCAAAAGCAACACAACGGGTTGCTACGCAACTAGTTTATATAAAATCCAAGTCTCTGTGTGTCCCTCACAATTCCGGTAAGACCGCATCATTGTAATAAGTAATTGTTGGAAATTACTAATGCAGGGTTACCACAGTAGCGCCAAATGTTGACCAACTTGGCGAAATAGCGCCAAATTGGATAACAAAAATAGGTTGTCATATATAAAGCCAACTTGGCGATAGCTAGTTAATTTGGCGAAATTCCCATTTAAAACCATTAATATTTCACAATTGAGGTCACCGCAATTTAATTCAAAATTTTCATTCATTCTTTCTTCAATTCATTCTTTTAAGGATTTTTTTCAAAAAATACGGGTGAGAATTTAAAGTGTAATATACGAAAATGTACGTCTTTACATATTCATCCCGATGCTACTAATAACATAACAGTCAATAGACGGCGCTGTACTGTCTGATTTTAACGTGCTTTAGATACTTTTCCTGTATAAGGAAAGGACATGTTTACAAACAAACACTTCCGTCAACCAATCCACCACTGCATTTTTTTGTCACTGCGATCATTGCAGGAATGATCTTGGCAACGTAGGCCAATCAAATTTCCTGAGCTTATGTGTGCAGTAGGAGTCATAAAGAACGGACAGGTGTTTCTGGCCGATCACTGTAATTCGACCAACAGTGACGTCAGCTACCCTTTATCCACCGCCCCCTGAATACTAGGCCTGAGCGCTGGACCAAAAATGGCGGCTGCCGAAGGCGGATTTTTTTCAGCGTGTGTACGGTCCCTTAAATAGTCCTACCAATAATTTTTTGAAGTTTTTTCCGCTTCATTTTTCTGAGAATAAACAAGGTAGAGGAATCTTTTATAAAATACTGGTGTCTACATTTAAGGGACCGTACCTACGCTAAAAAAAATCCGCCTTCGGCAGCCGCCATTTTTGTGTCATTTTTGTGTGAGCGCTCAGGCCTAGTATTCAGGGGGTGGTGCTTTATCGTCAAGCATTTTGTTTCCCACTTAGACCAATGAACGATTGTTGCCCACGCGGCGTGGCCAATCGTTCTTCTCCTACCGGCAATTAAATGGCGGCTTGAGTCAGCCCGTATTATAGGAGCCTTAATAGGGGCCTTGGCGAGATAGAGATATTGAAATTTGGCAACATTTTTTTCTAGCATCTTATTCACTATTTCATATACATAAGTAATTTTTCAATATTTATACAATTTATTTAATACTAGCGGACTTAGGCCGCTTCGCTGGTCGGTTTCCCTAAAAGAACCTTGAATCAAACGAAATATATCTAGCAAAGATGAAATGTGTTTACCTATTTTTTTTAGTATGTTTGTTATCTTGAATTTCACGCTTCTACCTAAAATGGCTGCTGATATATGCCAAATGTTCTAAAATTTTCGACCCTGCCCTCTTTTAAACCCCTTAGGGTGGGGAATTTGTAAAATCGCTGAAACATGTTTTCAATTATTTTTTAGTGATTTATTTTCTGGAATTTCATGCTTTTACCTAAACCGGCGGCTGAGATATGGCCAAATGTTCTAAAAGATTCAACACCCCCTTTTGACCCTCTTACACTGTAAAAAAAAATCTGTAAAGTTACTAAAGTTTTTCTAGGAAACTGGGATTCCAAGAAATTTTCATGTAACGGCAACAAGAAAAATTCCTGTAACAGCATCTGTTACAGGAATTTTTGTTGTTGCCGTTACATGAAAATTTCTTGGAATCCCAGTTTCCTAGAAAAACTTTAGTAAGTTTACAGATTTTTTTTTACAGTGTAAGGGTGAATTTCTAAAAATTCTGAAACACATGTTTAATTATTTTTTTAGTAGATTTAATTTCTGGAATTTCACGCTCCTACCTCAAGCGGCTGGTGAGGTATGGCAAATGTTCTAAAATTTTCGACACCCCTTTTAACCCCCCCCCCCCCTTTTTTGGGGGGGGGATTTCTAAAATCGCTGAAATATGTGCTTAAATATTATTTTAGTAGATTTATTTTCTGGAATTTCACGCTTCTAGCTAAAACGGCTGCTGAGATATGGCCAAATGTTAAAAAAGTTCCGACCCCCCACCCCTTTAAACCTCTTAAAAGGGGAATTTCTAAAATCGCTGAAACATGTGTTGAATTTTTTTTATTAGATTTATTTTCTGGAATTTCACACTCCTAACTAAAGCAGATGCTGATATATGGCCGCATGCTCTAAAATTTTCGACCCCCCCTTTTAACCATTTTAGAGGGGGGGATTTTCAAAAATCCGTCGTTAATGCTCTCCCCCCCCCCCCCCCCCAATTTTCATGCTTCTAGTTTCAGTAGTTTGGGCTGGTCCTTTTAAATATGTAGATAAAGATTAAAAACTATCTCAAACAATTTTTCCCCATAGGCCGTAATGTAATGGAATTTTCTTTTGTGTCCCTATAATCCCCCACTTTCACCCACAATAGTTCACACTAATATTTTTTTTAATGTTGAAGTTATATAACATATTTGTAAATTAATTTAATCAATTTACTGAAAAAACCCTTTAAAAAGTACAAAGAATAAATAAAATAAAAATGACAATAGATAAGAAATGGTAAAAAAATAAAAAGATGGAAAAGGGGAAAAAAGATAAGGAACTAAAAAAAAAAAAATATATATATACATAAATTAATTATAATAAAAATATCTCCTAAAACATATATGACTTTTAATAAGCACACATTATTGTGTGAAAATTTTTATAGATGTATCTCAAAAAAAAAAAAGAGGAAAGAAACTGCAAGTAAGAAGAAAGGAATTAAAGAGATAAGAAGAGAATGAATGTATAAAATCTGGTAGAAAACAAAGAAAAAAACTAGCTTTGAAGAACTCATAAAATAGTAAAAAATTATGTTATCTCATCGTTAAAATTAGGGGGATGGTGGGATTGTTGAAAAATATAATTTTATAAAAAATGACAGGAAATATAAAAAAAAATAGTAAATTGACATCGTGCAACAAATTTAGTTTTAAAGAATTCTCATAAAATAGTAAAAAAAAAACAAACAAAGCATCTCATCTTAAAGGGTCTTAGAACTCTTAAAATTGTAAAAAAAAAAAAAAAAAAAGAAAAAAAATGAATTTGTAAATGTGTCAAAACTTTTTGCGCTTGTTAAGCAGAGCAGTTAAGCCTTATTCTCTCGCGTAATAATAATGGCCGACGATTTGTGACGTCAGGCGCATAGTGTGGAGGCTCTCTTGTATGATGTGTTGGTTCAAACACAAGTTAAAGGCTTGGTGGGCCACAGATATGTTGTTAGCGTGTCTTTTCGCTAAGAAAGAACTAATATAAAAGCTGATTGCTTCTTATGATATTGTTTCTGTCACAAGAAAATGCTTCCTTTGACCTTCTAAGTTCGAGCTGGACCTAAATCCGAAAGTGTTTTGTAAAAATAATAGTAAAAAAAAAAAATCCATAAAATATAAAGCATTTGAAAGCTATAAAATCATTTCACACCGGAAAAATTGACTAAAAAGGTTTAACTAAGTTAAACGTTTGCCGATACGCAACAAGTTAACAAAATGTTCCTGTTAAATACAGTTGTCCAAGTGACAACTAAAATTTTAACACAATCAAACTGATTGGTAAAGTTATCATATTCAGCTGGGAATCGAACCCAGATCCTTGGCTTACAAACCTTGCCAGCCTTGATCCTTGTAAGCCAAGGATCTGGGTTCGATTCCCAGCCTGGGCATTTTTTCGCTCAGTTGGAAATATTCAATTCGTATGACAACTAAAATTCCATAATTTTTCTTTGGAGGCGGCAACTCTCATCCAAATCCTTTCTTTCTTTCTTTTTTTTTTCGTGTTATTCAGATTTCTGGATTACTATCACTAGCAGTTTTTTAAAATAATAGTATTCACCTAATTTAGTGAAAGATTAAATAACGCGAATATATAATAGCGATTATTTCGAAGAATGGCTTTCTCTCTATGTAGAAGTTTAGTCCATTAATATAGAAGGCGGGGACAGACGAATGGAAGAGACCGGGAGAATTCACGCCCAGCTCTCGGCTACGGTCTGATTTATCCCTTACGGTCTACGTTGATCATACGACGTTGACGTTAAAAATAAAAAATTGCAAGCGACAGAAATTGCCTGCGACTCGTACGTATTATCCACCTGAAACTTACGTATTATCCAAGCATTTCATTGACTGTTCGGGAAAAGGCTTTTCCATCGTCTAAATAAAATTTATTTCTTAAACTTCTAAACATCCCACAATATTACTTTTTATATCGTCGTATAGAGAAAAAAATGTACTTTTAAATGCAATTTGTTTGAAAGCTGTATCTCAATTTGTTTCTGAATTATTATTTTTTTTTGTAGTTTTTATTACTTTTTTGTCCTAGTGGCAACACTCTGTTGAAAGTAAAGGGAAATACAGATTACTGCATTAGACCAATCAGAAAACGAATAAAATGTTGATTAAACCAATAAAAACCTTCATATATGCTTTTGATTTCCTCCCCTGACGAGGACAATAACCATTTTTCCAAATGGTTAAAAAAGAACCATTTTAGCCATTTAATATCTTAAAATGTGTATGATATAAAAACACAATTTTCATTGGGATGAAAGATATAAACATGTTCTTTCATTTCATGTATTTAAAAATTGCAAGATTCAGAACTGGTACTCTGGCTCCGCTCCAAACTGTCAGACATTTGTCGAGTAGAAAATTGGTATAACAGCTTACGCGTAGGATTACAAAAATAATTTTGAAGCTAGGGTGAAATTTTTTGTGCCTAATTATACTTCAGACTGTAGTAATTACCCTGAACCTAAATAAATTTGCATTTAAAGCATTTTTATTTTTTTTAATACAAAATTGTACTTAGCTAATACAAAATTTTGAAAATTTCAACAGTATAATCCCCTAAAAAATGTGTTTTTGAACAATAAAAATGAAATTTTAGGTTCCGTTTATAGACTAACATGAAATACATGTTTTGAAAAAATTTCATAAAAAAATATTCAAAAGTTTTTGAGATATCCTGCGCGTTATACCCAAAAATTTCATTTGGAGAAAAATGACTTCAAAGTTTCGGAAACGCCGCTTTAGCTATTGAACGGGTAAAATTCTAAAAGCCAGAACTTCTGTTGTAATAGGAATTTCAAGGAAACAATTATATCAAAATGTTCAGAAAAGATAGCAGTTTAACATCTAAGAAAATTACAATTTCGAAAATTTCGTAGCTTTAAGAGTCCTGAGACCCCTTAAAAATATGTGGGATTTTGGTCTTATTGAAAAATATAATTATTTAAAAAATGACAGGAAATATGAAAAGAGAATAGGAAAATGACGCCGTATAACACACTGTAAAAGAAAAATCCGACCAGTTTTCCTGTAGGAATCGGAAAAATAGTTGCCGTTATCGTACCGGAAAAATTTCCGACCCAGCTCGGAATAAAATTCGCAAAATCGGAATAAAATCCGTAAAATACCGTCTTATAGACTATTTCCTTTTTTTCTACGGATTTTATTCCGAGCTGGGTCGGAAATTTTTCCGGTACGATAAGGGCAACTATTTATCCGATTCCTACAGGAAAACTGGTCGGATTTTTTTACAGTGCAAGTTTGGCCTTTTTAAAATTTTGTATTGTCTTACCTTTGAAAAATGGAAGATGGAGGAGTTATTGAAAAATATAATGCATAAAAAAATATAAGAAATATAATAAAGAAATTACAGTAGAGCACCGATTATCCGAACAAGTCGTGACCGACCCCAGTTCGGATAAGCAAAATTTCAGATAAATGGACAGACAATTTAACGGATGTTCCTGAATATACTAAAATCTTCACACTTTATCCACGCTTTAGACTGACAGCACTAGTTAATGTTGGCATGTTTAAAAATTGATTTTTGTCTTATTTATTTATTTTTCTTTTTTGTTTACATTTTATTATCATTTTCTGAACTCCAGAGATTATAAGTTAAGCAAAAGAGCTTTCGATTGTTACTTGCTTCAAAGAAGACATTCTTTTCAATGCTGCCATATTTTGAACTCTTCTTAAATACGTTAGTTGAATAGGAACAGCATTCTTCTGCCGTTCGAGCCATTTCATAGCTGTTTCCAAACATTCAAAGGCTTCGTTATGGGATGGATCTTAATCATTTTCAGAGCATTCGTTTTCAATTTTATTTTCGTCTTTAATATCATCCACAATCTCATCATCATTTAACCCCTTCGGGGTCGAGCGTCTTTTACAGAATTTTTAATCTTTAATCACCGGTTTTATAAAACAGAATTTTTTTCCTAATTGAATCGCAAAAATGCTATGATTAAATAAGGCAAAACTTACAATAAAAATCTACTGGTGAGAATATTCACCGATTCTGAGCACCATACGCGGCACTAATACCGGTCGCTCGTCCCCAAGGGTTTAAAATCTGATATCAAAGTCTAATAGGGTGTTCGGATAAAAGGAAGTTCGTTAAAAAAAAATTTTGAGAGAAATAGGCTGTTCGGGTAATTGGAAGTTTGGTTAAAAAATTTTTTTGAGAGAAATTGACTGTTCGGATAATTGGAAGTACGGTTAATTGGAGTTCGGATAATCGACGCTCTAATGCATAGTGAAATGATGTCGTAAAAGACAGTGATGTTAATCAGAAAATTAAAGATAAAACTTATAAGAGCAAGATGTGTAAGAGCTAAGTGACATTATAAGGTAGATCACACGCTGACCAGACAAGCGACATAAAAGCGCGAGTCAAGAGACATTTCACCCTGATAACAAAGAAGAAACCGATTTGAATGTTACAATTTGTCTGCTGTCTTACGTTTTTGTCTGCTTGTCTGATCAGTGTGTGATCTGCCTAACGCTTAAATGCCGCCCGTGTGAATTATTTTCAAAATTATGCATGACACCTTCTAATAATATGTTATTTCTAATTGCTAAAAAGGTGTTAGGTAAACTTTAAAAACAGTAAAGTAGTTTTATTTGACTGTTGACATGTTTCAACTCATCTAGAGTCATTTTCAAAACAAATAAATAATGATACAGTGAAACCTCCATGTGCGACCACCTCCATTAAGCGACCACCTCCCTGAACGACCTTTCTTCACGGAACGAAATTTATTCCCATAGGCTCAATACTAATTTTACCTTCATTCAGAGGCCATTCCAGTTGAACTCCCTCTATAAGCGACCCATTTCTTTGAAGAAAATTAAACAAATTCCATTTTTTTTCCTGGTCGCTTGAAGAAGGTTTTACTCGAAAAATAATTCCGGAAAGTGCATTATTCATCAAACTTCTAAACTAAGTCTAGATTTTTTTTTTATTATTCGGGTAACTTTTAAGTATTTAAATCCCTTCGTGCCTCTTTAGGCAATGAATTTAACTCTGATGACACATTAAGAATGACGGTCAATAAACTCCCCTGCCCTGTTCTGTCAGGAAACTCTCAAAGAAATAGATAAATTAATGAAATAGTCATTATTTGTTCCCGTCCAAAAAATTACATTTATTTACTAAACTTCGAAAGGACTTGGAAATAAAAGTTATAAAAGGAAAAACCTCAAAATCAAAGCAAACGTCAATGTATTCATTTTTTAAACTCTGATGTAATTAACTTATGTAATTAACTTTTGTTTTGATACTTAAATTTTTATAGTTTTTACTGTTGCGAAAAGTAAATTTTAGTAACATTAATTGTTACCTTTTTTCAACAATTAAGGTCTAGATTTAAACATGACCTCCATTAAGAGACCACCTCTCGGAGCGACCCCTTTTTATTGGAACGTAACGTGGTCGCTTTAGGGAGGTTTTACTGTATTCTGAAATTGCACGGTCTATGATGCAATGAACTGAAACGACATCATTGGCTAATTCCATGAAAACTTGTCATGTCTGTCACACAGCTGAAAATCGCTATGCTTGTTGGCTACCAGTACTTTAAAACGGAAAAATGTGATTTATTTTATCGGAGATATCACATCAGTTTGAATAAGGTGAAGCAAACTTTTCGAAAATAACGGTGGCCAAGCACAGCAATTTTCAGCTGTGTGACAGACATGACAAGTTTTCACGGAATTAGCCCATACAGTTTTTCATGTAACGCACGTTACTTTTTACCCGACTGAAAAGAAGGGTTATGTGTTTCACGCGTATCTGTGTATGTGGATTTCTTTATACCCTCGGAACATCCCAACGGCTGCATGGATTTTTATGAATGAGGTCTCTATCGATTCATCTTAATCTTCCAATGGTTATAGGATAGGTTTTGTTTTTATAAATTCAAAATGGCGGCCGTAAAATAAAAATGGCGGTAGAGACGAAAAAAAAAAATTTACGCACCCTATTGAGTGGCATATCATTGGATAGGTCTTTCAAAATGAAGACGATGTTTCATTGCCTATTTTGTAGTCAGAAGCTCCGTTTAAATATTACACAACCTGGAAGTTGTGTACTTTGGATTGCTACCTTTACTGTAACTCTAACATTCATAATAGACATCTATGGGCTATGGGCCTCATCAAAAGAGTGTTTGTAGATAGGAACTAATAATTAAACACAACTTAAAAGTCATCAATACAAGTAAATAAGAAAAAAAGGTAAGTAATATAAAAAATACTTTCATATGGATGAGAAATAATTAATTAGTTCGCTTTTTACGCAGTCGGGTTTTTTGATTTTTTAAATTTAATATATTATTATAACCAAGTTATTATTACCAAGTAAAATTTAAAAAAAAAAAAATAACCTGCGTTACATGAAAAACTGAATGATGGCGTTTCAGTTCATTGCATCATGGACTGTGCAATTTCAGAATATCATTATTTATTTGTTTTGAAAATGATTCGGGAAGAGTTGAAACATGTCAACAATCAAATAAAACTGTTTTACTGTTTTTAAAGTTTTAATCTTGCTTCTTTTTAGCAATCAGAAATAATATGATAAATTATGCATGACTTTTCTAAGAATTAAATGTATTTTTATCATACCTTTTCGCGTCTTTTTATCTTGCGATGTTTTGAAATACTTACTACTTTTCGATGATTGATTGTTTTTTCTTGTACAATATTTTGGACATACAATAGAAACTCTCATAGCCGAACTAATCTGGACTTGGAGCAATCCGGATATGCGAAACATTTGGATAAGAGAGAGGGACATATATTTTTTTTTATTAAAAATGATTCATAAATGTATCTAATCGACATATAAAAACGTTTATTTTCACTTTTTATTATATTTGCGCATGGTTTTTGCAATTATAATTTGAAGTGCATATTTTTTTTTTTTTTTTTTTTAATATTGCATTAAATTTGTCTGTTTTGTTCTTCGTTCGAATTGCTGACGAGCTACTACCTTACCACGCCAATGGCTCATTATAATTACACTAGAGAGAGTTGATTAGCTGCGCTGTTCTATAAATCGCAAGGCAAACCTTATAAAAAAGAAAAGGGCTCATTTAAATTGATGGAATTGAGCTCATAGGCTATTCACACTAATTGTATATTATACTCTTACTTCAAAGAATAATGCCCTCGAAAATTAAATTGAGGGGGATTAGCCCCCCCCCCCTGTTTCACATCTTTATACTTAACCAATGACCCTCCAAATTACACCAGGAAAGCACCTTATCACAATAAACCGGTGTGCCAAATTTGAAGCAAATCGGATAGAAACAACCATTTTTCTAAATTAAGGGGGTATTAGCCCCCCGTTAACCCCTTTATACTTAACCAAGAAACCTCCAAATCTAATCAGGGAAGCGCCTTATCAGAATAAACCGGTATACTAAATTTGAAGCAAATCGGATAGAAAAACCTATTTCTCTAAATTAAGGGAATATTAGCCCCCCATTTCCCCCTTTTTATTTAAACAATGAACCTCCAAATCTAATCAGGGAAGTATTTTATCAGAATTAACCGGTATACCAAATTTGAAGCAAATCTGATAATTCTGCATAAAAAAACCATTTATCAAAATTAAGGGGCGTTAGCCACCCGTACCCCCCCTTTATACTTAAACAATGAACTCCCAAAACTAATCAGGAATCCTTATTAGAATGAACCGAGAAAAAAAAAGGAAGCAAATTGCAAATTTCTAAGAAGAGTTATCGCGTTATGTACGTACATACATACATACGTACATACATACGTACGTACATACTTACGTACATATAGAACATGCGGGCACATTAGCTCTCAGGCTTTGATAACCTGTAAGCTAAAAAGAAATTAAAAATGTACAAAATTCAGTGTCAAATTTAAAAAGAAAAAGAAAAAAGATAAAAAAAGCATACCTCTAGTGCTTGATAATATGAATAACTATCCGTGCAATTTATAAGAAATAGAGAAAAAATTAAATTAGGGCTGAATTAATGAATTCTAGAGCAGCAAAGATGCAAATAATTTGTTTGGATATCTTTCGTGACTATATCGAACAAGAAGGCGGAATTTTAAGAAAAAAAATTACAAGTGTACAATGAAATAAATTTTGAATTTTTATCAGTCAGGATATGAGAGGGCCGTATATGGCAGTGTCTTCTGTATGTGTAAAGTTTTGTGGAAAAAAAAGATCAATTTGCAACCGCTTTTATGTTATTATTTTCGTATTACAGTAGGTAGAATGGTTGATGAATGTGTGTGTTTGTAAGCATGCCCTTCTACTTATAACACTCTAGGGTAGGGATTAGAATATTCCACTAGGACGACTGATCGTGTCGGTTCAATTCAGTTTCTAGTTTGTGTGAAGTCTTTCTTCTAGGATAAGTGGTTTTTTCACAATCAGGGTAGACCAAGTCCATTAAAAAAAAAAAAAAAAAAAAAAAAAAAAAAAAAAGAGAGAGATAGCCCATTAAGAAGGTATATAAGATCTATTTTATCTACTCCCACAGTGAAACAAGCCTAGTTTCACATATTTTCTCATCTGTGGCATTTGTTTACAGACTTGGTTCACTGTGTGATTGAATAAAACAGATTTTATGCACCTTCAAAATGGGCTACTGTCTGCCTCAGACAAGAAAAATCCTGAGTAGATTTCCTACTTTCGGATATTCCAAAAACTTTTAGGTAAGGAACTTCGTTCGTCGGCGGGGAAAGGGAGAAAAGGTTACGATAATTCTCGGAATGACCGATTGAATGGGAGAAAAGAAAGTGCCGGACTTCCCTAAAATAAAGTCGACTGACCAGTTACCCTGGTAACAGGACCGAGCCAAGACCAGTTTCAAGGTCTTTCTTGTCTGAGCCAGACAGTATATAATTTTTTTTTTTAAGTGGACTTGTTCTACTATGGTTGTGAGCCCCTCAATTTTATTTTAAATATTTATTTCAGATTATATTTATCTAAAATCATTAATGGCTAGATTATTATTTTATCTACTACGCATTATCATACGTATTTGATTACTTTCGAAATTCTAAATTGTAATAAACTTAGTAACTTTATGTATTAGAAAAATGTAAAAAAAAAAAAAAATAATAATAATCTAGGAGCTATACAAGAAAAACACGGAGTCATATGGGGCTCAGAAACAGCTTGGAAAATCTAGTTGATAACAATGACAGGGCTGCCACTGGCGATTTATTTTATGTTCTATCCCTACCACATTTTTTCAAAAAAATATTTTAAAGGCATATTTCTCTTGCAGTTTCTGTATATGCATATGTGTATAATTATTGTTTGAAAAACATGGTACAAATATAATATGAAAATAATCGCCAATGGAAGTGCCTGCCAAATGATACACGACACATTTTCATAATTACAAAATTCATTGGAGGATTTTTATTTTGAGGGAGCTCTTCGATTCACAAGAATTCTATCATACCTCCATCTGTTTCAGAAAGTCTTATCTGTAAAAATGCCTTTTCAGTGTCTGCCACTGTAGCAATCGTATTGCTTTAAAATTGTAAAAAAAAAAAAAAAAAAAAAAAAAAAAAAAAAATATGAATGTTAACCTTCTTGCTGCGGAACCCAAGATTTCTTCGGGGGTGCATTTTTCCATCTAATTAATCCTCTTTGATTATTCTCACCAGTTATTTTTTTATTGTAAATTTTACCTTATTTAATCGGAGCATTTCCCCGATTAAATTGGACAAAAATTTTTGTTTTGAAAAACCAGTGACAAAAGAATAAAATTTTTTAAATACACAATTTTTGAAACTATTTTGATAAAACAATCACGCAGCGAGAGGGTTAATCGTTTTATACAGACATTGTAATTAAAATCATTTAAAATTTTGAGAATCACCTTTTTATTTAATACGCCTACTTTTCCATTAGTTTTCACCTCAATGTGAAAAGTGAAAAGGATAAGAATTTCACCATTTCAAAAAACTGGTGCCAAAAAAGAAATCTGAATTTAAAAAAAGTAGGCGTTAAATAACATTAGCGGACAGAACTTTCCGTTAGACCTAATACATTCACGAATGATATCTTTATATTCCATAAATAATGTAGATTTATTTACAAATCTTTTAATTAAACTTTAAGCGTCTTTTTGCCAACTTCATAATTATTAGGAAGATCAAGAGTATCATATTTCATAGGTAATTTAACTGGAATTTGTTGTTTCCCAAACATTTCTTCAGCACTGGAATGTCAAACTATCGCTAAAATCTTAGTTTAAATTATATATATATATATATGTTACATTATTAGATCTTCCTTCGCGATTTCCCTGTTCTATTCTAAATTACTACTCTATATTCACTAATTCCTTGTTCTTAAATAATCTCTATCGTTAACTCTGTTAAATTCCCTTTAATTTAATATCTAGTTTGCCCAATTTACTTAAATATTACGCTTTTCGTATTCTTAAAGTAAACGTTCTAGTTCAGATCATTTCTGGGTTTCGAATGTTCTTTTTAGCAGCCATTTTTTCCCTTCCGAGAATTTTCTTTCCCGCGCTTATTTCCGGGGTTTCCTTTTTACTATCAAATTCATCCGCTCATCTGTCAGTCCTCTTTCTTATGCCTTATAATGGCGTGTCATCCTTAATTCTTAATTGGTTCAGAGCGCGTGTTACGTCATATTTGTATTACTACGCACGGTGATTAAAAAGCGGCTACGCGCGATGCTCCGGCAGATTTTGTAGAATTTGCTCGATTATCTAAGTGTAAACTGTCTCCTTGCTGAGTGTCCAACGCTATGAAGTTCCAAAAGATTTACCTAAAGGATTTACCTTCTCCAACTGATTGAAAGTAATGATCGATGGATGATGAGAATATAAAGTGATAACTCATCGAGTTTATCTATGGCACTGCCCAGTATGCTAGTGAGAACTGTTTATCGATGCTGTTTAATAAAAATCTGTGACCATGAAATGTTTCGTTTCTTGTCTCCCGGAGAAATTACTAGTTGAAACCTCCATTGTTCTGACCATCTGCCACTCGACTGCAATAATCTTAAGTGTGGAACGTATGATGATGGCTGCTAAGATTCATTTACTTACTTGCATCAATCTACAATAAATAATCGAATGCCACTGTTCATCGATTGTCAAGGTGCTATTACTGCTCTTATTTTTATCGGCATAACGATCATCTAGACCAGTGTGAGAAGCCTAGGATCAATTAAATATCACCTACTACACTACTCGTTTTCACCCATATAACGTTTATCGTTATATACAGACGTGTGAAAATTATTAGAATAATTGGGAAATTTACATTAAAATCTTGATATATTAAAGAAATAATACATTTAAAAATATTGATACATTTAATATTTAGTGTGTATCTTTTTGTTTTTTATTAGATATTCGAAACGTCTTTGCATACTTTGTATGAGTTTTTGGCAATTTATTTGTATTTCGTTGTCATGATGCCAAATTTGGATGAGTTTTTCTATCCGAACATTCTTGTTTGCGATGTTGTATTTCTTTAATTTAATTAAAGAAAACACTTCCATGGCCTGGAAACAGTCCAGATATGAACCCCATAGAGAACCTTTGGGCCATTGTAAAGAAAAAATTAAAGAAATGCAACATCACAAACAAGACTGGCCTGATAGAAAGACTCATCCAAATTTGGCCTCATGACAACGAAATACAAATTAATTGCCAAAAACTCATACAAAGTATGTCATCATTTCTTTAATAAAAAACAAGGGGATGCACACTAAATATTAAATGTAGGAATATTTTTTAAATGTTTCTTTAATGTAACAAGTTTTTAATGTAAATTTCACAATTATTCTAACAATTTTCACACGTCTGTATATATATACCGGGTGTCCTAAAAAGGACTGACTGATTTTAAAATTCAATAACTTAGAAACGGTGTTAGATATTTAAAACATTCTTGCAGGAGCGTTATGTACGATGTCAGGAGATTTTTTTTCTGTGATTCACGAATTAAGTTGGAATTACAAACGCAACGATGGCGCTGCGAGCAATATGTACTAAATCCAGGCCCGATTTTTGGTGCTTCGGGACCCACTCAATACATTTTAATCTCCTTTTTTGGCATGGGAGAAGAGAAAGGCCAAAAATTCAACTTGAATTTAGCGCCTATTGCTTGCAGCGACATCTATTGTTTGTAATTCAAACTAAATTCGAGAATCACGGTAAAAATACTCTTGACATTATACATAACCCTCCTGCAAGAGTTTTAAAAATATCTTTTACTTTTTGCGAGTTATTGAATTTTAAAATCAGTCAGTCCTTTTTAGGACAGCCGGTATATTCAGTTGGAAGGTTGTATGATAATATATTCTCCACTGTGTAAAACCAGCCAATAACGCATTTGTTTTCTAATCTTTTTTCGTTTAGTGTTGTTAATTTTTGGCGAAAATTATCTGTTCAGTTAAGCGAAATGCTGACTTATTTTTCCGATAAAAAAAAAAAAAAATAATGGTGCTTTGTTGGTTATGATATCTTTCGTACACTGTTAAAATTCTGCAGCAAATTGTCCAGTCATTCGACAGTTTTTACATAACCGAAAATTAACTCTATTCTGACCATAATATGGGCAAGAAAACGGTAATTATAGAGTTAACTTACGGTTATGTAAGGTTATGGTCCTGACCATAATATGGGCAATAAAACGGTAATTATAGAGTTAACTTAAGTTTATGTAACCATTTTCTATAAAACGGTCAAATGACGTGGTAGTTTGCCAGAAATTTTTAACAGTGTACATTTTGTCTCAATTAGATGGTGTCTCAACAAACCGGATTCCAATGGATACCAAATTAAGCGATTTATTATCTCTTTAATGTAAGCACTTTTTGTAAAAAATATGAATGTTAATCATTTTATACAGCCATTGTAATTGAAATAATTTAAAATCCTGAGAATCAGCTTTTTATTTAATTATACCAAATGCGAAATTAATTAGATATAGTTAAGATTTTTAAAGTTTTAATTAATCAAATATATAACAATTTTTCAATGTACTTGCCATAATTTATACTTTCTTACAAATATTTTAAACTTCTTTTAATTAATTATATATTAATATTTTGCCTTATTAAAGCGTTTCCTTTCAAGTACTAAAAGTTATGCTCGAATAAAAGTATAGAAATTTTCTCTGAAGCATATATATTTTAAAAAATTTCTAATGAATTATAGCGAACATTAATGAAATGAATTTAAATTAACAATGATAATAATAAAAACATAAACTCAAATTAACTTAAAATATTTCGTTTAATTCTTACAACTGGGATTCCATTAATGACATTTAATGTTATTAATGCATTATTATGCTAATAAAATTCTTTAACAAGAAAAAAAAAATAAAAAAAATAAAAAAGATTAAATTTATCTTAAATTACGCTTAAATGCGAGTTTGTAAAGAAAGAATTATTTTAATTTCCAAAGTACATTTACTATCTGCTAATTGAATATTTAATGTTTTCAAGACGTTAATTGGATTTTTATTTTTTGATAAGTCACTTTATGTAAATTGCTTAACTTCACTTTTAGCATTTTAAATAAATTCATTTTTTTTGTTCTTTTAATCTTAAAACTTGCAGAATTGACATTGATTTAATTAAGTACATTGCTTTTTAATTATTTCAAATAACGACCCCCCTTTTTTACATTCGAGGTTGCTTTATCTCATTATTAACTTATTCATCTGTTATTTACGAGGAAAAGAAAATGTTTTTGTAAATTTGAGATAATGCGTGGATAGTTTTTATTAACCCATACTTTATCATCGTCTTGTATATCCCAACACGGTTAAAAACAAGTGGGTAAGTGTAATCGACCATCGCACAAAGGGTTTCGTTTAATATTCATTTCAAGAAGGATTGACGGATTTAGAAGGATTAATTAAACTTTAATTTATAGGGATTTTGTGCAACATTTATAACCCCACTCAAATCTTTTACTTTAAATATTTTTCTTAATATTTTGTATAATTAGGAAATGTACAAATATAACGTTCTTACAATAGAAATATATCCGTTGAAAAGCCCACCCCTCCCCCCACCGCCAAAAAGCTGAAAAGATGCAAAGGCAAAAGAAATCATCTTTTCAAAAATATTTTTGTTTTGTGTAACCAATAATACTTTTGGAACAAGATAAAATAATGTACCTGTAACTCATTCTAAACTGTATTACAACTAATCGATGTATTAAATGAATTTTATAACAAGTTATTTTAATGGTACTTATATGTACCGGCAGTAGATAAAGGGTTAATAAATCCAAATCATTAATTTATAAATATTAAATCCTTAAATAGACTGCAGCACCATTAAATTTAATTTTAAAAGAATTGCAAAAGGATGTATAGTGGATTGTAGTTCAGTAGAGTCAAGAAAATTTTCAAATTTCTAAATTTCTAAAAACAAAACAAATTGTTTAAACGAAATTTAAAATTCCGAAATTTCAAAAATTTATTGAAAGTTTAAACAAAATTAAAAATTTCGAGATATCTCATAAAAAGAATTTTTGAATTAAAAAAATAATTGTTAAAATATTTTTCAACAACTTTTGGTCTTAAAATGGAAAAAAAAAAAAAAGAAATTAGATAATAAAATCTATTTCTGAAGAAAAAAACAAAAACAAAAACAAAAAAAAACAAACTTCGACGCCTGGCTTCACACAAGCAACCTTTTAAATGGCAGACGTTACCATGGAGCCATCTAGCCCACACGAAAAAGTCTGAAATTAAGGTTTTATTTTAAAATGTAAATGGCAAAAATGGTCGGATGTCATTAAATTAATTCCTTTAATTAAAATAATGTAAGAATCATTTAAAATTTTATGATTTGTTGTGTAATCAGAGGTATTCATCTATTAGTTTTTATTATTTAGTCATCTATTAGCAAAATTTCAAGTCTCTAACTTATGCAGATTCTTAGAACGAACTCTCTGACAGACAGACGGAGGAGTAAGTCGAATAGAGTTTTATGAGATGAACGAAATCCTAAAAAATAGAAATAAAAAAGTATGGCAGCAAAGTTGTCGTCTGTTCTCTGTTTTTTTTCACAATGGGGGTGCATATGTGACGTTATCACTTTAGAAGGTAGGGGGGGGGGGTCTGACACTTGATATCGTAAGATATCTCCAGAAGGGGGGTTGCTTTTGATATCGTTATAATTTTTGATCCAACGAAACTTTTCTTTTTCAGTAACTTTTTCTTTATATCAAAATAGTCTGTTTCCTTTATTATTATTTTTTTTTTTATATGCTTTTATGAAAATACAAAGTTATTAACACGTTCGCTGCCAAAGCTGAGATGGTGCATCCGTTCATACACGCCAAGATCATATTTGCAATTTAGTGCTCTTAAATTATTTTATGTTTTATTATTTAAATATATGTATGACGAATTACTTTTAGCAACAAACAAATTCACAGGAGTATGCTCGTTGTTGACAAATGAAACATTGCAGGTATTTTCTATGGCACTATGCACGTAATCGGTGATTTAGATAATAAGATCAATAACGAGTTATCGCGTAGCTGGCAAGGAAACCCAGTTTGCTAACTACGAGTATTCTCGCTGATGACAGCGAACGTGTTAAAGCCATTAAATGTTTATAATATCACTTCATTTCAAAATTTGGGTACCCCAACGTTTGGCATTCTTGTTCTTCTGTCATATGTGCATATAATTCGTTGTTAGAAAAATCACGAGCATAATATGTAGAAAACGATACATACGTGTACTAATAAAGAAAGACAAAGAATGTTGTCCGCTGTTTTTTGATAAGTTCTGCTTTTAATCTCTTCACGCAAGGGGCAAGTGCAAGAAGACAGTATTACTTTTGAATGTATTATGTCACAATAAGCTATTATTAAATACTTTTAAATAGTAACTAACTATTTTAGATGCTATTTGATACTAGGTAATCTGCCCGGCGTTGCCCGGGCCCGTCAAAAATGGCACGAATTGCGAAAAAACTCAGAAAAATCACAATAAAAAATCGCGAAAAATTAAAAAATCGGTGCACGAATTTCGAATACGTTTAATTGGAAAGAGAAACAAAAATATTGGGTTAGAAGATTGAAACTGGATTCCTTTTATTAATGTGTAAAAATTGTCGTAAATCGCGAAAACACACTAAAAATCACATAAAAAATTAACGAAAAATTCGAAAATTGCGAAACGAAATCCGAATAAACTTTATTGAAAAGAAGGCAGAATTTACTATAATATCAAAAATTTGCAGCGGATCGCGAAAAAACATAAAAATCGCATTAAAAATCTCAAAAATTTCAAAAATCATGAAAGTCAAAATTTACTATATTTGATTAAAAGTTTCAAATCTAATTCCTTTGATCAACGTCAAGTCATTAAACGGGGAAAAACGCTAAAAAAAGCGCGATAAAAAACGGTTAAGTATCAAAAATCGCACAGTAGAAAATTTATTATATTAGGGTAAAAGTATGAAACCGAATTCCTTTTCCATATCTCACAAAATCACCACGAACTCTAAAAAAAGAAAATAAACGCTAAAAAATTGCAATGAAAATCGCATTAAAAATCGCTACACTTCAAAAATAGCAGAACAGATCACTTCCCATAATAGGCTAATGGTTTGAAATCAAATTCCTATTAGGTTAGAAGTTTGAAACTGGCTTCCTTTTAAAAATGTCAAAAAGCCATTGTGAAATCCGAAAAATTGCATTGAAAATCGCTTTAAAAATCGCTAGGATAAAAATTTACTATTAAAGGATAAAACATTTAAATCGAAAAATTTACTAAATTAGGCAAAAAGTTTGAAATCGAAATCAGTTTCCGAATATAAAAAAATAGGCGCGGAACTCGAAGAATGGCTATAAATCCCATTGAAAATTGCATTAAAAATCGCTAAATGTTTAAAAGTCACTACTATAAAAATTTAATATTAAGGTGGAAAACATTGTAATCGAAAATCCTTCATGAATAACAAAAAATGGACACGGAACGCCAAAAATCTCTAAAAATCACATTTAATATCAATTTAAAAATTGGTAAAATTCAAAAAGAGTAGAGGACAAATTGTACTATACAAGTAAATTGTATATATAAATTTATTTCCTGTATTGATATTTTATTGACTTCTTGGATTCGTAAATTATGCGAATAAAAATCATGTGTGTATATTATTGCAAGCGTATAAAAAGAAAGAAAAATAATCCATAAAAGTATTTTTAGACATTGATAACACTATCATCGGGTGGGGTGGAGGATTCGGCGAATGATAACGTATGATATTGTTAGAGGGGAGGCAGTCCAAAATTAGCAATATGTTGATAACGTTATATTTGTATAGCCCCAAAGCAGAAATTTCCGCTTTGGAATTCTCCAATTTTTGAAAATTCTCGAAATTTTCCGCTGTTTATGACGGGAAAATTTCTGTTTTTAGAAATACATGTGAGCAACAGCACAGTATTTAAGAAAATCAAAATAGTTGACGAAACGTCAAGTGAAGGCTTATTGTTGAGATCCGAAAAGTGTTTGGGGTCTGGTCTGTTTGTTTGCATGTCTTGCGATAATTGCCGCAAAAAGTATCCGATTAATTTATAATTATGTAGGCATGTTGGTGAGTTACCTGGAATTAACTGTATAGTCTTTGGTTAAATTTGATTCATTCGTTCGAAAAATATAGAACATTCTATTTTAGATCATAATGTTTTCCTAGAAAATTTCAGACGATTTTCAAGTTTTAATATTCAATGAAAAGAAAATGGCGTATTTGTATAATTGATTTAAATGTTAAATTATGGATGCTGAAATTCCCAAATAGAGATCTTGAATTACTCCGATTAGTTTAAAATTTTTTCATTATATATGTCACGCATTCAAAAGTATTTATATAGATATAATATCAAAAGCCGAAACGCAATTTTTCACCTTGATTCGACATATAATTTGATCATTAAAAATTTCACATTTTTACTTAAAAGGCGACTAATGTAATGAAAAGATGTTATAAGTTTCAAATATATATTTTATTTAAAAACTTCTTAGTACTTTCAAACCTTCCAGGTTCATCTTCAGAGACTATTTTGATAACTAAATGTTGTTTATCTATACAAATACGTTGCTTTGTTTTGAAATTGGGAGAGTTAACAATTAGAATTGAAAATAGAAGTAGCAGTAGCAGTTTTCATGGACTGAATTTTAATTAGAGGAAATATATATTATTATTGTTATTTGCAGTTCCATTTATTTTATGACATCATTTTGTTTTCATACGTCACTTTCTTTCTATGGGTAGAAAAATATTTAATTTCTGTTACGCCACTTTGTTCAGGTTTTCAGGATTTATCTTCAGGATATTGAACCACAAACTGGGGATATTGTACGATAGGGCGTCGTTACAAACTTGATTGCTTTTATATAGGATTTCTATTGATTCTCTTATAGTGGATGCATAATAATTGGATGTTGGAAATATGATTTTTGCCTGATCAAACTCTATTGCGATATTCTGATTGAAACTTAAACGAGAGAGAGCTGTGGATTGACGACAAAATTTTATGTCTGCTTTATGTTCTTTTATTCTTTCTTTGAGTTTTTTTCTGGTCATTCCGATGTATTCCATTAATCTATTGCTATCAGATCTAAATAATACGATAATAATACCATTTTTATATAAAATTGCAGCTTACAAATTTTATATTAGACGAGCTTTTAAAGTATGTTCAGAAAAATATTTAGAAAAAAGCTTAATACCATTTACACCTTTTTCTAGATAAAATAAATGAATTTGATGATAATATACAATTCACTCTTGAAATTGAGAAAGATGGAAGTTTACGTTTTCTCGACGTTAATTTAATTAACCCTAGATCTACCGGGAATTTTATTCAAGTTTTAATAAAACGTTCTACACCAGAATTTTTATTTAAAACTATTTAACTTATTTATTTACCTTATTTTTGTCTGGTTTATATACTTAGTTTATTTTAAAGAAATTTCTGGTTTGAATGAATATTTTGTATGTACCTGTCGGGTCCAATGGACCCGTCTGGTAGACGGAGGGTTAAAAACAACTAAAACTTCAACATTGACAGAGATGTATATAGAAAACCGATCAGATCAAATAATACGATCCCATATAATACTTCATCACGATTTTTATATAAAATTGCAGCTTACAAATTTTATATTAGACGAGCTTTTAAAGTATGTTCAGAAAAATACACTGCTCAAAACAATTAAAGGATATTGCAGTTTTAGGTGGATTTTGTATCTGGTAAACTGTTTAGCTGATTGATACATGGTCGACAGACATAGTAGGTTATATGAGAATAAATTACACATGTTTGGCAGAAAAAAATGCATTTTATTGCGCATTTGTGTACTAAAGGAAAAAAACACAATTTGTGCATATGAGAAAAAAAGAATAAAAAAAGGTGTTTTCTTCAAAGAAAATCATTTTCAGTAGGGGGTATGGTTTCCACGGGCGGCCAGCAACGTTGAACACCTTTGAGGCATGGACTCAATGAGGCTATTAATGACGAGTTGGGGTATTCTGCCCCACTCTTCCAGAAGAGCTCTTTCCAGTTCTTGGAGAGTTTGTGGGGGTTGTTGCCGGCCAGAAACTCGTCTTCCTAGAGCGTCCCAAACGTGCTCGATTGGATTCATGTCTGGAGAACACGCTGGCCATTCCATTCGAACGATTCCTTCCGCGAAAAGGAAATCCTCCACCAGGTTTGCACGATGTGGCCTGCAGTTATCGTCCATTAAAATGAAGTTATCTCCTATTGCTGCAGCGTAAGGGACTACAATAGGTCTGAGGATATCATCCCTATATCGGCGACCAGTCAGAGCTCCATCTCGAATTATGTAGAGGTCAGTGCGCCCGTCAATGGAGATGCCACCATACACCAACACTCCTCCACCGCCAAATCTGACACTTTCGTGCACGAACGCAGGATTATTCCTACTGCCACGGTCCCTCCAGATGAAAATACGCCTATTATCCGGATGCACAGAAAAACGGGACTCGTCAGAAAACAGAATATTGCTCCATTCATTTCTCCTCCAGTTGACATGCTCGGTTGCCCACTCCCTGCGGTCGCGACGATGCCTTGATGTTAATCTAACACATACCATCGGTCGGCGAGCATACAGACCTACAGCATGGAGCCGGTTTCGGACAGCCTGAGTTGAAATCGTGGTGCCTGTAGCCGAGCGAAGGTGTTGTTGGAGAAGAGTAGCGTTCATGGTTCGGTGTCTCCGAGCTGTTAACGCTAAATACCGATCTTCATTGGGCGTTGTTGCCCGTCTACGACCTTGCCCTGGTCTTCGGCCTGCACACCCACTCTCCAAAAAACGGTTCCAGATCCTGGAAATGACACTTTGTGACACTCCAATGGCTTGCGCTACTTCGATTTAAGTTTGGCCCCCTTCTAACCTACCAACAATTCTCAAAGCTTCTGAATCTGTCAAATGACTTCGCTGAGACATCGTACTCATCGAAACAAAGCAATCACTGAATGCCGATCATCCTTGTCTTCATTCTCTTTTATCCAGTTGAAAGTCAAATTTCATTCGCTGCCGCTGAAACGACGTTTTTGACGTCGAACTCAAAATTTGCATACTCCACAGTTTGAAAACCAGAAAAATTTGCATTTGTGATTCTCTTCTTCTATTTTCGGCAAAAAAAATTTCGTTTATATCTTTATTTTATATAAAACTTCAAATATCCTTTAATTGTTTTGAGCAGTGTATTTAGAAAAAGAGCTTAATACCATTAGAGATATCGCAGAAGAAAACGGTTTTTCAACAATCCTCATCAATAAACTTATCTATGAATTCAGTTTTCATGACAATATCAAAAAAGAAAACCATAAAGAAATGATATAAAAAAGGTTTATTTCCCTGGTCTGTACGAAAAATTACGATATGCTCTACTGAAACACCACAACATAAATTTAACAGCCTGTCCACCGAGAAAATTAAAAAAGTTAATTTTTACGAAAATAGATCCAACACCGAAAGATGAATTAGCTGGTGTATATACCATTTCTTTTAGAACTGACAGCAATAGATTAATGGAATATATCGGAATGACCAGACGAAAACTCAAAGAAAGAATAAAAGAACATAAAGCAGACATAAAATTTCGTCAATCCACAGCTCTCTCTCGTTTAAGTTTCAAACAGAATATCGCAATAGATGTTGATCAGGCAAAAATCATATTCCCAACATCCAATTATTATGCTTCCACTATAAGAGAATCAATAGAAATCCTATATAAAAGCAATCAAGTTTGTAACGACGCCCTATCGTACAATATCCCCAGTTTGTGGTTTAATATCCTGAAAATAAATCCTGAAAAGCTGAACAAAGTGACGTAAGAGAAATTAAATATTTTTCTACCCATAGAAAGTGACGTATGAAAAACAAAATGATGTCATAAAATAAATGGAACTGCAAATAACAATAATAATATATATTTCCTCTAATTAAAATTCAGTCCATGAAAACTGCTACTGCTACTTCTACTTTCAACTCTAATTGTTAACTCTCCCAATTTCAAAACAAAGCAACGTATTTGTATAGAATAGATAAACAACATTTAGTTATCAAAATATTCTCTGAAGATGAACCTAAAAGGTTTGAAAGTACTCAGAAGTTTTTAAATAAAATATATATTTGAAACTTATAACATCTTTTCATTACATTAGTCGCCTTTTAAGTAAAATTGTGGAATTTTTAATGTTCAAATTATATGTATTTATATAGTTTTTTTATAGAATTTTGTGCATCTGTTCGAAATTTTATACATTTAAACTTCTCAATTTTACATTATTATTATCATACGTAGTTATTTTATTTATTTAATTTTCCCTTTGCTTTACAACTATTTTTCATAATGTGTCAGAAAAGTAATTTTAATAGAATAATTCATTCATTGCGACTTTCCCAATTACGAAAAATTAGAAAAAAATAAAGTTTGTATGAAAAATATTATAGATACTTTTCCAGAATTCCACGTTTTTATTCTAAAGAATTTGAACAATAAGCAGTTGGAGAGTAGAATTTCATGAAAGCGTGTTCAATATAACAGTTCTTTAAAGTTAGATTTTCTGTATCTTTTGGAATCTTGTATATGCTTAGAAATATACATATAATCTAACATTATTAACCCTTAACTGACCAATGCCGCCATATAAGCAGCTTTGGCACTCAACCAAATTTATTCACGGCACCACATTTTATTTATTTATTTATTTTTTAAGAAACACTTTTACTTGTGCTTTGAAAACATGTGAAAAAGAAATTTACTAAAAAATTTACTTTTAAAGTATAGTGGTGCGAATACACTATATGGCCAATGATGATTGGTCTCTTGTGATTTTAGACATTTTGTTAAATATCTAGAAAAATACATGAGCAATTATCCTGAAACTGCAGGTGTGTAAACAAAGGTCATATATTTCCACGAAATTGTTTTCGAGAAACCGCATAGGGGACCGTCAACAAATTGAAAAAGAACGAATATCTTTTGGATAACCCTGTAAACACTAATGAAACAAAAACATTCAAACTGTAGAACATAATTAAGAGGCTTATTGTAATAAACTGTGTTCATTTTTATGAGGATAGCATGTATACAAATAGCTAAATTAAGGTTTTTATAAAAACAATCCCGAATTTTGCCAAGTTTTTTGCTTATAATTTGCAGAGTTCTTAATATAAAAAAATGTTCTTCTTAGAAAATATGACAAACAGCATTGTACACAATACCCTGCAATCAGAATTAAAAAGTAATAAAAATTGGATGAAAAATGAGCAGGTTTACAAAAAAAGGCTTCACTGCGCATGCGCGAAATGCAATCAAAATATAATGTGCATAATGTATTAGCTAAGTGTATAGAGCACCTTTTGTGAAAGTCTTAAAAACATAGCTTGAAAATTTTGAAAATGATCGTCGATAGAATAAGCTCGAAATCCGTTGTTCCCAAAAGGAAGCAAAAACATGAGGAGCTGTATCCAAATATCTGTTGATTAGTGCCAAGATAGCGTACACAATATTGGATATACTACTATTAGCCCAGTGGCAGGGGAGGAAAAAAAGGCCGAATTCGGAATTAATTAGGGGAAAGCTGGAAATTGTTTTAATCTATTTAGTTTAGGTCTAGAATGAATATGCTAAGTTTTCCGCCTCGTAGCAGGTGAGCGTTAGAAAATATGTACAGATTTATAGTAAAAAAACACGTTTTTTTTTAAATACCATAAGAATATCTCAAAGCAGCTAACTCTGTCCAAAACATTGTCAATATAAATGTTGTAGAGCTTAAAATTCTGAGTAAAATGAGTACCTACACTTAATATTTTCGTTGAACATTAAGGTCACAATTCTACTTTAAAATTTTAGACCCGTCGTCAGGAGTTTGAACTCAGAATTAATTAGGAGAAAACTGGAGATTATTTTAATCCCTTCAGTTTAGATCTAAAATGAACGTACTATGTTTTCTTCCTCGTACTTGAGTGAATGTTAGAAAATATGTTCACATTTATTTTCGAAAAACACGTTTTTTTTTTTAATTTCCTTAACAATATCTCAAAACAACTAACTCTATAAAAACATTGTCAGTACAAATGTTGTAGAGCTTAAAATTCTGAATAAAAAGAGTACCATCATTAATATTTTTGTTCAACGTTAAGGTCGCAATTCTATTTCAAAATTTTTCAAATCAAGAGCTGGAAGCCAAGAGAGACCAAGTTAACTTAACAATATCTCAAAATTGCGGTCTTAATATTGAACAAAAATATTAAGTGTAGGTACTCATTTTACTCAGAAGTTTAGGCTCCATAACTTTTGTGTTGAAAATGTTTTTGATAGAGTTAGGTGTTTTGAGATATTGTTTAGTTAACTTGGTCTCTCCTGGCTTCAAGCCCTTGATTAGCGATTAAGGCAAAATTTTGAAATAGAATTGCGACCTTAATGTTGAACAAAAATATTAATGATTGTACTCATTTTGTTCAGAATTTTAAGCTCTACAACATTTGTATTGACAATGATTTTTATAGAGTTAGCTGTTTTGAGATATTGTTAAGGTAATTAAAAAAAAGTGTTTATCGAAAATAAATATGTACATATTTTCTAACATTCACCCAAGTACTTGGGTGAAACATAGTACGTTCATTTTAGACCTAAACTGAAGGGATTAAAACAATTTCCAGTTTTCTTCTAATTAACTCTGAGTTCAAACCGCAGACCATAGGTCTAAAACTTTAAAGTAGAATTGTGACCTTAATGTTCAACAAAAATATTAAGTGTAGGTACTCATTTTACTTAGAATCCTAAGTTCTACAACATTTGCATTGACAATGTTTTTGACAGAGTTAGGTGTTATGAGATCCTGTTATGGTATGTAAAAAAAACGTGTTTTTTGACTATAAATCTATACATATTTCCTAACGCTCATCTATTACGAGGGGGTGAACATAGCATATTCATTCTAGACCTAAACTGAAGGGATTAAAACAATTTTCAGCTTTCCCCTAATTAATTCCGAATTCAACACCCTAACCACTGGGCTATATATTTGGATACAACTTTTATATTTGGAACTTCAAATCAACAAAACAGGCGGCCGTCTTCTTCCATATTTTTTTACTTAGTAAATATAACAAGTATAATTTCGAACCTGGTTTCTCTAACAACATATTTTATATGCATATGGCAGAGGAATAGGAATGCCAAACGTTGTGATATTCTATATTTTGGAGAAAAAAATGATTTTATAAATAATTTAATGGTTTTAATAATAAATTTTGTATTTTTTTTTTTTTTTTTTTTTAAATTAATAGACTGCTTAGGTGTAACGAAAAAGTTATAAAAAAAAGTAAATTTTGGTTGGATTACCTTCCCCCCTTCTAGAGATGTTTTACGATATCAAGTGCCAGATTTTGGAATGCTTAATTCAGTGTTGTTTGGGCGCGAGTTGTGGCGATATTCGGAACTTCTTATGATGACTGCACAAGTCACAGAAAAAAGAAGTCTGTCGAAAGTACCGTTACAATATCTTCATTATGCTAAAGTTATGAACGAAAATTCGAGATCGAATAAATTTTAACCAATATTTTACAGATTTAACCTTTTAAGGGCAAGGTACCTGTATTCGTAAAATGTTCAAATAATTTAATGACACAAGTACTAACAAGAGATTTTATTTGTAAACAAGTAAAAGTAAATTTTCACGTACTTAATAAAGATGACATTTTCATCATAAAATTCCGGTGCCAATGTGGCAATTTGGGATTAAAATTATGTGATGCCATGACGGCATCACCGCACTTCAAGAGGTTAAATGAAGAGAAGTCAATAAAGTACCACTGCTGTACACTGTTATACACTGTCTTGGTTTTCTATGCAAAAATTATTTGTTTTGATGTGTATTAGCTTCCATAATTTTTTTTTGTCAATAATTTTGAAACCTTGTACATTAGGGTGGTTCACAAACCTATGGAAAAAAATAAACTTTCTCATACAGACCAGGACACCCCCTCATTTTTTTTTACATCAGCCCATACTATTATTCTGGCAAAGTTTCAATGTCCTACCCCAGATAAAAGACTATGCTTAATGACTGTCAACTTTTGACTTTTGGAGATATTTAGGCATTTGTAATTAAATTTTCTAAAATTTGAGGTAAAAACCAAATAATTTAAATATCTTTTATTTATATATTTACAATATTAGTAAATGCTAACAAAATAGTTAACATTGTCAGATTTACATATATATATATATTTTTAAACAATATTAACAACTGATTTTTTTCTTGTCGTCGGTAGGGAAGGTCCTATTTGCTTCAACGTCTTGCAAAAGAAACTGCACATCATCCTCATCATTTGTTAAAAAATTATTGAATTCTTGAATCAGCTGAACAACTCTCTTAGCAGTATCATTGACCACTCTTAGTCCTTTACATAGTTTATACCATTTTTATAATTGATATTGTTCTTCCTTTCTTAAGGCGAAAGTTATAGAAAAGTCATCAACATTCAAACGTGAAAAGAGCTCAACAGTTCTTTTTGTTGCAAAATCTCCAAGGCAATCTGCATCATCTTTCAATAAATTTGATTGCCCTCTTACATTTTCGATTGTTCATTCCTGCAATAATTTTTGCTTTCTCTTTTGTTGGTACTGTGTCTGAAAATAGGGTAAGACCAACCAATTCGTCTGAAAGATACCACATGTGAGTTTCTTGGACTTTCCTTGCTCCTAGTCCAATCTCAGAATTAATAGTCTCATATTTTCTCAGGTTTTTCCATAATTGTAAGTCAACTACAGGAGCTTCAGCTGCAAGTGGAGATTCTATCCACGCTTTGCTATACAGAAGAGCACTGAACTGCACAAATCATTGGAGCTGCATTTCTTCCCTCTTAGATGGAAAACTTCTGGATAATCTCGAATTTTGAAGATTTTGAAACCACACAGGAGTTTAGCCATCCACCGAGCACGATGAATAGCACCTGGTGTTCTCCAATGGTTTTTCTATGGTGGACCTCCCAAAATAGCAAGTGTCTACTCAGTCATCTCTAATGACCACAGATTTATCTACAGATAAAAGACAGGCAATGGTTGAATCTTTAAAATCTAGTGCATTTTTTTTTCCAATTTTGTACCCGAAAATTTGTTTGTTCAATTCCTTGCCAAACATTCTTAAATATGTTGAAGAGTGGAATTTCTGTGAAACTGGATGGTCCAAGGCACAAGCTAAAAGTCTTTGACAAGATTAATTCCATCACATGATGTCGGCAGGCTAACAATAGTTCACGGCCAATTTTTTTCCCAAATAAATGCACACTCTTTTTACATAACAAGTGTTTACACTTGTAGTGCTAAAACATAAATCTTGAATGTTTTCCTCTACGCACAACTCGTGCATTAGGTTAAAAATAGAATTAACTATATTTTCTGCTGTTTCACCACCATTGAACGTCCAAGAAGCTTTTCAATACCAGCTCCTGAAATAAGCACTGGCAAGTGAAAAAAACCTTTCCTAATTCAAGACATTAAGGTAAAAGTTTGCCGTTCCAAAGGAGGACTAGAGGACAATCTGGTTTGAAATCCCGAATTTCTGACTCAATATATTATTTTCAAGCTTTTTTTCTTAAGAGGCTACTTCAGTGAAATGAAAAGACCCGTTCGCTAATGCTAATCCTATGGAAGAAATTTATAGCGATATCTCGGTTGCATTTCAATATTTTTAAATGATTTTCTGTACAAAGGCCGTTTTTTAACTTTTCGATTTTGTTTACATATATTTTTAACGAAGACGCTTTCATTTTCGGAACCGGTTTCGAAACTGAAAGCATGCTCATAAAAAAAATCTGTAATCAAAATCGAAAAACTAAAAACGGCCTGCATACAGATCGATCTCAGCTATCCAATGCAAAAAAAATCATTAAAAAATATTGAAATGCAACCGAGATATCGTTATAAATTTCTTCCATAGAATTAGCATTAGCGAACGGGTCTTTTCATTTCACTGAAGTAGCCTCTTAATCGTTGTATGGTGCTTCTTGAAAGAAGGAAGAAGTGCACAAAGGTCATGCTCCAGAGCTGATACAATTGGAACAATCAAATGCAGATCTTTACGATCAGATGTCTTGTTACGATCTAAAGCACCACTAACATGAGATGTGAACAGTTGTATTTAGACACATCTTGTTTATTTTCAGGATTGTAAATAAGGTTTTTCTTTACATTCGGAAAAATATCATCATCAACATCTGATTGTGAAAAGGACTGAATTTTCTGAATCAGCCATCGAATAAACATAACCAGCTGTTGATGAAGTTTCAACACCTATGACTTTTTCTTTTCGTCGTTCTTCCTGTTTTTTTCTGTTAAGAATTCTCTATTGCTTTTTTTTAATAAATTCTTTATCTTCATTACCCAAATACATTTTGCGTCTATCCTGTTGATCTATAAGGAAATCGCAAACTTCTATTATTTTTATTAGAATCAAAGCATCAGCATAGGCAATATAAAAAAGGGCCCTTGCTTACAAAATGGCAGCTTCTTGTGTCAGAAGTATTGTAATGTTGCCAGATGCATTAGATAGAAAAACTGTTGCTAAATAATTCCACTAAACTTTTTATTACTTATTAGGAATTATGAAAGCTTAAAACGATCAGCTTTTGTTTAAAAATTATGTATTTTAAACACATATTATCATAAATCTAAAACTATAAAATTGTGTAAAATTACCAAAAAGTGTCAAAATGAAGGTTCATTGAGCACCATCTTCCTGTAGGCGTAAACAGCTACAATTTTAGGAGAGTGATACTATGGATAAATGTAAAAAAAGTAGGGGGTGTCTTGGTCTTTACCTCGAAAAAATTTTTTTTGAACCACCCTATTGTACATTCGTATTTCATTTAAAATTTTGTGCATTAATTCTTTTTTTTAAATTTTAGAAGACATTTTAAAAGCTTAATGCACTCGGAACACTTTTCAAATAAATTTGTTTAGGAATTTAAATGTAAGTTAAGGTTTAAAAGATTTGAAATTCAAATGCCCTTTCAGAAGCGAAGCAATTCTACAAGTATTTCCACTTCATTTAACAAAGATTCGTGAATCCATAAAAAGTACTAAGACGAAAGAGAAAGCTGTTGGAATGAAAGAACGTTTGCTTTGTATAGAAATTTGGAGGAGCTTTTGTAATTCAAGCAAAATTTCCAGCTGCAGTAAATCTATTGCAAAAATTTATTTTTTGAACTCCTTTATTTCGTTACATCTCAAACATTTCAGTAATCTAAAACGGTTACGGGTGAACATGTTTACACTTTTTTTTTTTACTTCTCAGAATATAAAAATATACAGCAATTCTTTTGTAAACAGAGTAGTAATTCGAAACGGAAAAGAAGCTAGGAAATTGAGATATTTATTTGCTACGATTAAATGTACCAAACACGTTGATCGCAGGTGTTTTTATCCCATCCGACACCTGGGAATGAAATTTGTATAGTCTTTTAAGTTTTTATTTTATGTAGAATTTCTTTAGATAGAATGTGCGGCTGTATATATATAACGTTATCAATTTTTTGGTAATTTTGGACCCCCCTCCCTTTTATGGTACGATACGTTATAATTCATCGACCCCCCCCCCCCCCTTCCCCTCCGCTTGGTAATGAAATCTTTATCCATGTCTAAAAGTTCATTTTATTTTTACAATTTTATTTATTTATTTTTCTTTTTATACGGTTGCAGTGAAATACAGATTATGGTTATAGTCCTAGAGGCGGCAGTACAGACAATCACCTCATCGAGTTCATGGCTGAAATTCCAGAGTTAGTTAAAACTCGAATCGCATATTAAAACGCAATCGGTCTGCCAAGCCATATCTTGGTGGAAAACACTTGAAAATATGATTTTAGCGGTTGACTCGTAGGTTTACCATTGTGTTTTCCTGCTCCCAGTCCTCCATGTATCCATACTTTTGGGTGCAGGAAATGCAATGGTAAACCTAGGTGTTTCCCACCAAGATATGACTTGGTAGACCGAATATGTTTTAATATGCGAATCGAGTTTTAACTAATTCTGGAATTTCAGCCGTGTACTCGATGAGGTGATTGTCTGTGCCGCCATATTATACGTTTATTATGGGCATACAGTGGGTGATTGGTTAACGAACAGTTCGGTTTACGTACAGATCGGTTAATGGTCACTTTTACGAGAGATTTTTATGTTCGGATAACGAACACAAGTTCGATTTACGAACACCTCACAAAACATTGTCGTCTTAGAGAACCTTTTAACAGTTGTAAAGGTATGGCCTAATTAAATCATGGGCTACCGGGGATTCGGACCCTACATTTTAGGACCCCAAGTTAGAATGACATTAATTTTTATATTTTGTGTCTTTTAAAGAAATATTTTTAATTGAAATTTAGTTCACAAATTATTAACAGGCTCTAGGCTTCACTTGAGGTTTATCGGGCCAGTAAACACGATCTTTTAGTGAACCAAGGACTTTTTGAAATGTCAAAGTGACTAAATCATATGATTTAATGCCGCATCCAATGAATGTAATCCTAAAAGTTTTTACAAAGGAAATGTCATTTATTTCTTTTTAAACACGCCACGGCACGGACAAAGCCATCAAAATGCGATCAGTCCGTATTAAACAAGGACGTATATTAACCCTTTTATAAAGGAAAGATTTACATTATTTAGCTTTTTAGAACGAATTAATTGAATTCCTATGCAAATAAATACAAAATCTATGATCGGACTCTTTTGGAACGGATTAAGTTCGTTAACCGATCACTCGCTGTACTTCACCGACTCAAATAAATAGAAGACATCAGTAAAATATTACTGACATATGAAATAACTTTATATCAAATAGAAGTTTAATGAGATAATTACTTTTTAAAACATTTAATAACAGATTTTGTTACATGATGCATTTAACAGTAATATTGTTTTCTTGCAGTTGCACCCTGCACGGGGAGGGGGCAAGCAGAACATTTTATCAACAAAAGAGGTGAACGAAATTCTTTCTTCTTTCTTTAGAAACACAACAAAAATAATTTCAAACGTATTCCTAAATAAGCAGAGTTCGTATAGGAATGTGGGTGCAGAAATGCAGCGTTGTGGCAGTAGAGGGCGGTGTTGAGTTCGGCGGATGAAGGCGCTTAGTTTACTTGAATCGTTATTCCTCGAAGGGATTTCGAGCAACATGCATCATTTCACCAATAAGGAGCTTGCCGCCGACATGCAATTTATGTATGGGGCTGCACAAGGAAATGGCTCAGACCGCTGCAATCGAAATACTCAATGCTTGTGACGTCATCACTAATCGATCGACTTCTCACTAGTATTGGAATTCACACAGGAAAATTTTGAACAGCAATTTTCTTTCATTTTATTTGTGGAATATATATATATCACCTTATAAAACAATAACAACTATTTAAACTTACTAGTGAGAATTCGGAATCTCTAAATAAAAATTAAGCCAGATGCGGAATTCCACAGTGTTGCCGCATCTGGCTGATTTTTTTATTGTGGGATTCAAAATTCTCACCAGTAAGTTTAACTAGTTATTATTGTTTGATAAGATGATAGGTATTCCACAAATAAAATAAAAGACAATTGCTATTCAAAATTTTCCGGTGTGAATTCCAACACTAGTTAGAAGTCGGTCCATTAGTGATGACGTCACAACTCGTGTCCCCAGGCCTTGAGTATTTCGATGGCAGTGATTGTAAGTGTGACAACGTCAAAATAGGTTACAGAAAAAAGTTATTAAATGAACACAAAAAATATATATGTGTATAAAGTATAATTAACATAACTGTTATCATAATGTTTTCATTTCATTAAATCTTTACAAATAATAATTGTCAACAGTTTGAGTGCGGATGAGCGCCCTCTTGTTATGTGCCAAAATTGCGGGAAGCGTTACAGCACTCCTTTTGTTTCATGCTAAAATTTCGGAGAGGGTGGTGAGAGTAATAGAGCTCCTATTTGTTGTCTCGGTTTGGTGTGCATTTAAGCTGGTTGCACTAACTAAGCATACGATTTCTGTGTATATCGTCGCTTTACAAGTAATTTTTTTTAAACACATTCACGCCCGCGCCGATATTCATGGTTTTCTCTGTAAGACGGCGCTCGAATTTATATTTCGCTTCATCTGGCGGCGCAGTACTGTCGCTTTTTCAGACACTGTATGTAATGACCCGCCCCTTTTCATATTTATTGAATTGAACTCAAATATAACAAGCAGAGTTGATTCTGAGTATCAGAAAGTTCGTAAGAGGTAAGCAAATTACTCAGAGATACGATTTTATCGACTACATATGTAGAAATTTAATATAAAATGTCTTACAATCTAAAAAAATATGGACAACATTATATAAGGAAGATTCTCAAAAGGTGGGATCATTAAACGTTAACTATATGTAATTTTTAAAACTTTCAAATTTAAGGCCAATTTTTTTAATAGTATAGTATTTTGTCTATAAATATAATATATAAATATTTTTAATAGTATGTCTGCAAAATTATACACAAACATTAAAAGACAGCAACTATTCTGGAAAATTAATGATTAAAGCATTTAATTAGCAGTTGTGTACGTTACAAATTTTGGACATTTTTTTCGCACGTACATTACAGATCTTGGACGTTGCTCTTAGTATTTAAAAAATTCTTGAGACTAAGAATGTAGTAAATGTGTCTGTATACATATATCAGGGCTCCCAAATGGTCCGCCAACTGAATACGAATATTATTTTAGAAAAATTTTCTTTTTAGATTTTTCTTACAAACCGCCCCGGAACAACATTTGAAAGTTAATTCTAGCGCAAAACAACCATAAAATTTTCTGTGAAAATTTATTGGTATTCAGTTGGCGGACCATTTGGGAGCCCTGATATATATATGTATAATTAACTTTTTGTTATCCAATAATAATAATAATAAAATGCTTTGTTACGTACGTTACATTCGGACATACAAAATACAGAAAAATTCCTTATAGAAAAGTCCTTCTATCTTCAAAAAAGCAATAAATCAGCCTGCCATCTCTTAACGAAATTATCAAAAAATCATCCGTTTCCTTTATGCATTCGTTGTTTACCATTAGAATCACCTGGAAAAAAGTTAAAACTCTTTTTCTTGATGGTACATTGGAGCAGTTAACGTTATGAATGTCCGAAATTGGCTTCTTTAGCATAAAATAATAAAATTTTAAGATATTTATACAAAGCTTTTACAATAAATTATGTCATTTTCTGTCTCTGAATAGAATTAAAAACTCAGTGTAAAAATAAAAAAAAATAAAGATAATTAAAATTATGTTTGAAAGGCTTAAAGTTATGACGTGTGTCCAGTGCCCACCTTTTGAGAATCGCCCATAAATGCATTTCTGTCACGCCCTTAGTCAATGATATTTTTTGAATGAAAACGAGAATTCTCGTTTCTTGTCGTGAATGTACTAAGTTTATAATAACGAATTGTTTTTACTACTGAATTTTCGAATATTCAAGTATGACCCATCTGTAGTGTACACCGTGTTAAATAACCTTCAAAGTATAAATATAAATACAAATTACGAATGTAAAAGTCCTCTCTACCAGTCCCTAAAACCTGCATTACTGCAATCTAACTTCTCAACAGTTTTATTATAGCGCATAAGATTTCATTTGTTCCCTTAATGTGAAGCACATTTTAAAAATATTTCAAAACAAAAATGGTCAATGATAAATTCAGGAGGTGGGCTTGGCGCACGCATGTATGTGTGTGCCGGCAACCTCGCTGGAAGATTTTGAATTTAATGCTTATTAATCATGGAAGACGGTAGTATTTCGAGTGACGCAGCCTTAAGCCTAGAATCGTATTGTATCGTATCGTTAAAATCGTATCGTATCGTATCATAGAATTCGTAGATGGCGGAACTCATATATACAGCTAACTCGACATCAAAGAAAATGCGAAAAGCCGCCTTTTAATAACTCAGCAGATATACGTCTTATTGTTCTGAATTTTCTAGAACAGTCTTATATCTGCAGTCTAATCGTATACTGAAATTTTTACATTTCTACGTGCAGTATATTTTGAGATCTAAATAGTCATTTTTAAAGTGAAAACGTTGGTATAATATCGAGGAAGTTCCTAATTTGAAAATCTCGAAAACGGTTCTAACGATTATTTTTAAATTGATACATAATATAAATGTGATTAAGGCGAGGTGAATAACACTTTTCTTTTTTCTGGGAAAACTCTCGTTCGTTAAATAATTCGATTTTTTTTTCTCTCGAAAATGACACGGGCGATTTTTTAAAAATCAAATAAATATGTTTCAGATGAACCAAATAACAATTTACTTGTTTCCAGCAAGACTCTTGTTCGTTTTATAATGCGCATGAAAAATCGGACTATATTTCTTCGCCATTCTATGGAAATTTCACCGAAAATGCATGACACTGTATTCATACACATGCTTTCTTTTTAACCACTTTTGGGGAGAAAAATTTTGTCTTCCCACGGCTGAGTGGTTGAGGGCCATCGTCTACTGATCTTAACATAGGCAGTTCGATACAGACTGGTGCAGGGCCATCGTCTACTGATCTTAACATAGGCAGTTCGATACAGACTGGTGCGTGTGAAGTTTTTTTTTTTTTTTTTTTTTTTTTTTTAAGTCTGTTAGTTGACCATTATTCTCAGTTCCTTTGTAATTTTTTAATTGCTATTAAGTTAAATAAAATTACAATTATAATGAGGCCAATTTGATGATGATTATTTCTTGGCAATTTTTCAACAATAAAAATATTACCATAAATTTTATAAATATATTTAATTTCAATCACTTTACAAAAAATATACATTAATAATTATTATTTGAATATAAATCACACGATCAGAAACGTAAAAAAATAATTCATTTCAGCTCTTCTTTTTATAATATCATTTTTTATTATTATGACGGTCAATCAATATATAATCACTGACATCCATAATATTATTATTATTATAATTATTATTTTCCTTGCATAAAAACTATTGTGATGTAATAATTATTTTATAATAAATAATTTAGTTGAAATGTTTTATTTATAAATAACAATGAAGTTTTACATAATAAGCATACCAGAATTTTGGTGTCGCCATCTTTTGACGCAATGAGGAATTTGCACACATGGGGGATTTGATCATTTATATATTTTTCTGATAGTACCACATCCTCAGTTTTCAAAAATGTTCTCGAAAACGCGAAAAAAATATCTATACTATTAAATAATTAGTCCTAAAAGTAAGCTAAAATCACGTCGCTTCAAATCGGGGCGTGACTTACTATGACATCACAGTTCACGACAGGCAAGCGGAACGGAAAGAAAAGAGTTACTAAGCTTTGGAAATAAAGGTTCGAAATTTTTAAACTACTGATTTTACAAATTTGGTTCTTTCGCATCTGGATGTTATTTTGTACGTTGATTTATAAAATGTCTATTTGAAAAAAAATGAACTCTAAGTTTATGAAAAAATCGATTTTTAAACTCATTAAAAGTCTTTTCACATAGAGAAAGTTGACGGGATATTGTTAAAATTAGGAAAAATAAAGAACTGATCGCTTTTAAACTTTGACGTTGTTTTAACGCATAATAAAGATTTTATAAATTTAAGATGAGTTGATTTTTGGTGGTGGTGGTGTGTGTGTGTGTGTGTGGGGGGGGGGGGGGGGCGTTTTCTCTTTTTTCCTTCAGATCAACTATTTATTGCGTTTTAAATGCGATTTTTCATTTAACACTCAAATAAATATTATTTTTTAACATTAGATATTTGAAAGAGTGGGAAATGCAGAGGGAGGGAAGGGTCATCCGGGGAGGAGCTATTTTCTAAATTTTGAGTACGCGCCTCATGTGACATATCGTTAGAAAGGTGTATGAAAACTTATTCATATTATGAACATCCGGTGCCCACCCCCCTACACTTCGTCCCCTGGGGGCACTTTTGTAAATTTTTAGGTTTTTTACAAGAATTTGCAGTGCGTGCGCAGCACGTGGTGCTATACGATGCCGCAGACAGCGGGGATGTGGTTCGCGGTTTTTTTTCCAGATGATTTTTTTTTTTTTTTTTTTAAGATTATGCAGTACTGTCGAAGCACGCCTGCTACACGGTGTCATAGGCAGCGGGACCTAAAGTATTTTTATGTTGAAAAGTAAAAAATTAATATTAAAATTTTTTTGAGTAGTTTCAATATTTTTACGTTTTATAATATCTATTAAGACATGACAAAATATTGTTTCGAAATAAATCCTTTATTTTTTAAACCTAGTCCCTAACTTAATAAAAATGTACACTTACGCAATAAAATTTTTATTTACTTCCTAAATAAAAACTAACATATTTGTGTGTGTCATATCTTAGACGTTTCTACGTTTTACCTATTTAATCATCAATAAAACAGGGTTATTGCTTATTAATCTTTACAGATACAATATACGTATGAAATCTACTACAGAGTGTTTTGTTTGTTTTTAAATACGAATGAGTACATCATAAATATGAATGCCTTTTTTTTTCTCTTGAGTAACTATTTATCCAATCAATTAATGTTCTAAAATAGTAATATTTAAACAAAATCAAACATAAAGTTACTGAAAAATGATCTTCACAAGATCAAAGAGATGATGCATTAGATAAATTAGGATTTTTCTTGTCATCTCTCTTCATAGCTTTAGTCCATGATTTTCTAATGGCAGGGTCTTTTGGCACACTGAAAAACAACTTTTCGCTAGAAGTTACTGGTTGTATTAGTGCAGAGTGGTACAATACAGTACAGTAAAACCTCCTTAAAGCGACCATGTTTCATTCTAATAAAAATTGATCGTTTCAAGAGGTGGCCTCATAATGGAGGTCATGTTTAAATCTAGATTTTAATTGTTGAAAAAAAGTAGAAATAATGTTACTAGAATTTATTTTTCACATTAGGAAAAAATATAAAAATTTAAGTATCAAAATAAAAGTTAATTATATAAGTTAATTACTGCAGTGTTTAAAAATGAATATATTGACGATTGCTTTGGTTTTACGGTTTTATCTTTCATAACATTTATTTCCAAGTCCTTTCAAAATTCAGTAAATAAATACAATTTTTTTTTTTTTTTTTTTTTTTTTTTTTTTTTTTTTGGGACGGGAACAAATAAAGATATTTTCATTAATTTATCTATTTCTTTGAGAGTTTCCTAACTGAATAGGGTAGGGGAGTTTATTGATCGTCATTCTTAATTCGTCATCAGAGTTAACTTCATTGTCTAAAAAGGCATAAAAGGGTTTAAGCACTTAAAAGTTACCGGAATAAAAAAAAAAAAAAAAAAAAAAAAAAACTAAACTTATTTAGAAGTTTAAAGCCCCTCGGAATTATTTTTCTAATAAAACCTTCTTCAAGTGACAGGAAAAAACGGAATTTGTTTCCTTTTCTTCAAAGAAATTGGTCGCTTATGGAGAGAGGTCAGCTGGGATGGTCTCTGAACGGAAGTAAAATTAGTATTGAGACTATGGGAATAAATTTCGTTCAATGAAAAACTGATCGTTCAGGGAGGTGGTCGCTTAATGGAGGTGATCGCTTAATGTAGGTGGTCGCACAGAGAGGTTTCACTGTATTTATAATATGACTTTGTGCTCTCAGTCATAATAATTTTAGAAACAGCAATATTTAAAATGAACAAGTTGAAAAGCGACACACGTAAAGAATAACAGTCGTTTGTTGTCATGAACTGTGACGTCAGATGTATTAGTATTATGGAGCGTTTTCGGGATACGGTAAATAGTGCGATATTAAAACAATCATAAATCAGTAATAAAAGCTCAAAATAAAAAACATATGCAGGGTATCCTTCTTATTTTTTCATGTACTATTGTTTCGTGATAAAGTTAGAAAACGTGCAAATTCTCCATTGCGTACTACATTTTGTCTCTTATTCGGAAAAAAAAGAAAAAACTAACGCTTTTCACCGCTTTGAAAGAATCTCTTGTGACTAGAGGTCTATTTCGCAAATATTAAGAAAATTACTGCATACAAAAATATTAAAATGGGTAGTATTATAGAGAAATGTTTGATAAAAACGTTGAAGTAGACAGTTTTTAAATCGAAGAATTATTTTAAGAGATATTTAATGTTAAATCTGGATAAAATTGTCTCATTAAAAAAGTCTCATAGGAAAAAAAAATATACATGGGAATTTAATCATTTTCATTCAATTTAATCATTCAATAGAAACTCGAAGTTTGCAGAGTGCATTTATTATTTTTAACTTGCCTAATTTTTTGACGGTTTATTTCAATTTTAAATTAAAATTTTCAGAATTTCCAGAGATATTTTTTACATATTTTAGAAAAGGTTATTTTAAATTGTTGCCAATTGCTAAAACAGCGCAAAGAATAATATATCCTTTAAATTAAAAATTTATTCACACGTGACTATTATAAACAGAAAAAAATCCTTTTAAATTAGAATTAAATGATAGCGTGTTAAAAGCAGGAAAATATTAAACATTACGTCATAAAAATTGTTTTTACACATGCTTACTTAAAATGAAAGAAAATTATAAAATAATCAAATATTTTCAAATTAGAATTAAATGATTACGCATTAAAAGCAGGAAAACATTGAAAATTACGTCATAAAAATTATATTTACACGTGAATATTAAAAGAAAAAGAAAATTTTTAAATAATAAATTCATTGATATGTGTTAAAAGTCGTAAATGGAGGAAATTACGTCATATTGGCCAAAGTGGCCAAATAATAATATTGCAAAACAGTTTAAATTAAAAAATATATTTATATGAGAGATTTATTTCAAATTTCGAGATGATATTTTTAACTATAGTTGCCAATTTTAAGGTAGCGCAAATAATATTATCTTTCTAATAATAAAAATATTTTCAGTTGAATGTTACAAAGAGAAAGGAAAGTTTGGTGAAAATTATGTCAGATTTAAAACGTTACATTTAAAATCTCTTATTTAAAATCATTTTCTTATAGCGTTGTTAAAAAATACCATAAAGCAAACACTCTGTTGACTTAGTTCCTTTTATATTTGGTAATTTTCAAATGTTTAACTAATCTTATTTAATCAAGCACGGAAACAGCAACTAACATCAGCTGATTCGGTCTTGAAATCCCTCAGTAAAAGGGAAACCCGTTTACAGTAAGATCGCCATTGATTTTTTAATTATACAGAGCAGCCTCGATTATCCGAGCTAATTGGGACTGTTAGTAAATCGGAATCGGAAATCTCGGTTAATAGAAACTGTGTGTAAAAACTCGCCGTGCTTGCGAATTTAACATCTCTTTTAAAAAAATATATAGAACGTTTTTTAAATAATAAAAATAAATATATGTAAAGTTCTGTTTCACAGCTTAACAAATTTAAAAAGAAAATCAACTACCAGTAGTAAATTTTAAAATGCAAATTGAAAAATTTACGAAAGTTCACACAGTCACTGGAAACAAAGCATTGTTCGCTATTGACTTCTCAGGGTCCAGTGTTTCTTTGGAGTTGAGTGCTTTTGGGGGCAGAAGGGCCTGTATAGCACGGACAGTGAGCTAAAGAGTGTGGTTATTTTTAAGGCTCATTCAAAAGGGAAAAAAAAATCAGACTTTGTTATCGGCTCGGTTAACAGAAACCTCGATTAATCGAAGCTCGGTTAATCCAGGTTCTACTATAATTCAATCTTCCGTAATCTTTTTAAAGCAGATCAAATTAATGGACTTTAGCACAAAGTCACATAGCTGATAACTGCCATGCTTGTTGGCCACCTTTTTTTCAAAAAGTTTGCTTCACCTTATTCAATTAATGAGATATCTCCGATAAAATAAGTCACATTTTCCCGTTCTAAAATACTGGTATCCAAAAATCGTAGCATGTAACTGACACTACAAGTACTCATGGAACTAGACTATTTTAAGTCTGATTTTTATTATAGACTATATAAAATTATTAAAAATATATATTATGATAGGAACTACGGGCTTCGTCCGCTATTTACGTTACAGATATAAAAATCATGTTTTTTTTTTTTTAGGGAAAAAGAAATAAAAACCTATTTGACGATAGGTTCATAAAGACACATTTTGTATTTGTTATATTTCCAGGGATGAGGAGGGGGGGGGGACTATTTTGATTAAATATCGCAATTAGTCCACATGGCAGATATAATTATGATAGACACTAGTTTGCTTCGCCCCTCTATGGCGCCTTAAGGGTCCAGCTTCCATAACTCAGAAACCACCTTTCGGACATCAATGCAACAGATTCCAAACGTTATAATTAACTTAATAATCACCCTATATAGCATTAAAGTAAATTTATGAGTACTGCATACTATTTTTTTATCGTAATTTCTGAAGAGAAAAAATTATTTCGGTTCCATTCTTAGGTACTGGTCTGAAAAATTTTGAAAAAGGGGGAAGGAGGGGACATGAGACTGCTGTTTGTGAAACAACACAACGGGGTCTGGCTTATTCAACTTGGTTTTTGGTGACTTCAATTGGAAGGTGGTTTGTTTAAAAGAATGCGTTCCCTGCCCCATGAAAATTGGAACTATTGGTGCACCATCTATGTAAGGATTTAATAATTATAAATTAACATTTTGGATTTATTAATTTAAGGATAAAGTGTTTTTAAAGGATTATCAAATGAAACCCTCTGTGCGATCTGCGATTATACTTACCCACTTGTTTTTATATACAAACTGCTATAAGGAAAATTGTAATAAAATAGTAAAAATTAAATCTGCATTAAATTCCATAAGTATCTTTTTTTTTAATAATTTTATCACTAACCTCAAAAAAGTAATGATATCAATGCAAAAACCCTTGACGGGTTAAAAGTTTCTGACGCAGCAATTTATCTTATGCTCTAAGAATTTTAAATATGGAACTTAAAAATACTGATATCAAATTTTGAGTGACGTTATGCTATTTCTTAAAAAATATATTTGTATTTATTTCATCATTTTATTTTTGTTTTATTTATAATCGCATGTGCAAAAGTTATGTTCAACATGAAAAGCTGCATAAAGTTTTATTCGCTGTTGCTTTATCATTTACATCTCTCATAAATTCAAAATATGAGTTTTAAAAGATATGATATAAAATTTAAGTGACGCCTTGGTGTGACTTTAAAAGGTTTGTTTTAAAATTCAATTTAAATTATTTTTGACTTGGTTAAAATATTTTTTTACATCTATACAATACTTTTAATTTTCCAATTCACTGTTAAATATATCACTTTCATTGAATCTATACTATGCATTGAAATGTATTTATTTCAATAAATTGATTTATCTTTTGTGTCACGCTATTCAAAATTGTGAGTAAGATTTATGTAAATGGTTTCTTTGCGTCATTGTGTCCAAACTACATGAAATGTATGAAAAAGGATAGTTTGACGCAAATAAACCATTTACATAAATCTTACTCACAATTTTGAATAGCGTGACACAAAAGATAAATCAATTTATTGAAATAAATACATTTCAATGCATAGTATAGATTCAATGAAAGTGATATATTTAACAGTGAATTGGAAAATTAAAAGTATTGTATAGATGTAAAAAAATATTTTAACCAAGTCAAAAATAATTTAAATTGAATTTTAAAACAAACCTTTTAAAGTCACATCAAGGCGTCACTTAAATTTTATATCATATCTTTTAAAACTCATATTTTGAATTTATGAGAGATGTAAATGATAAAGCAACAGCGAATAAAACTTTATGCAGCTTTTCATGTTGAACATAACTTTTGCACATGCGATTATAAATAAAACAAAAATAAAATGATGAAATAAATACAAATATATTTTTTAAGAAATAGCATAACGTCACTCAAAATTTGATATCAGTATTTTTAAGTTCCATATTTAAAATTCTTAGAGCATAAGATAAATTGCTGCGTCAGAAACTTTTAACCCGTCAAGGGTTTTTGCATTGATATAATTTAACTGCAAATCCTACCCGCAATCACCGGAGCTTAAAAAATTCCATCTGGAAAAAATGCCTGATTTTTAACACGGAAAAATTAGGGAATTATTAAATTTCCAAATTATTTAACAGATTTAGTTTTTACTTATTCTGAAGGGAAAAAAAAGTATTCCCCACCCTTGGCTTGAACCCTCCAATGATTTTGAAAACTCTACGCCTATGGTAATGACTAGAATTCGGCTTTTTTTTTTTTTTAAATGATGGCCGTTTGAAAAAAATAATATATTTTTTAATTCAACGTTTTCTCTTTTATCAACTTATAAAATTCAACATTCTTTGCTGTTTAATTATAATTTTAATCATTTTCATAACCGAAAAGAAAAATACATAACTTTGAGGGAAGAACGCAATGAGGAAAGGGCAGCTGACGTCACTGTTGGTTGAATTACTGTTGGTCAGGAAGAAAAACCTGTTCATTCATTATGACTCCTACCTGTACACATGAGCTAGTGAAATTTGATTGGTCTACGTTTAACAGGTCTCTGATATGTTTGGCCTACATCGCCAAGGCTATTCCTACAATGATCTCGATCGTTATGACAAAAATGTAGTTGGTAGAATGGATGACTGTAGTGTTTGCTTGTAAACATGCCCTTTCCTTATACTGTTATCCGCTTTCTCAACTGCTGAAAGGGGTAGCGAAAACTGGCGGATCGAAATTGCAATGCCTCCCTACGGAGATTTACCGCGCATGCTCACTCTTTCCTGAGATGGTAACCAGGATTGGCAGTGCAGCGCAAAAAGAATCGCCAAATACTTTTTGAAATGCCAACTATTCCCAGATGCTGAGTAGCATTTGGAAAGAATCCGTTAAAAAAGAATTGTTACTTTGGAAAAGAGAATGAAATTAAAATGATAAGTGTGGAAAAATGAAGATTTGAATTAAATTTAACCATATATATATATGTATGTATGTATATATAGGAAATATAAAAATTCAATAGAAAAAGTTTTAACAATTTAATTTTTTTTCAATTGGTAACTTATCTATTTATATTGTAAAAGATAAATGATATATTAAAATCAGCTGAAATTATCCATCGGAAATTTAACAAGAAATGACACAGACAGAGACACTTTACAAGACACTTTACAAGACACTTTACACTGACAAAGACACTTTAAATATATATATATACTTGTCTATTAAAACTTTTATAATATTTTTTCTTGTAATATTCTTTCAAGTCTTCTGCAATATGCTGAGTGCTTTGACACATTCATGAAATATTTTTTTAATCCCTATATCCATAAAAATTTTAGATATTCTTATCAGATAAATTGTCGTCATTATACAAGGGAATAAATTTCTTACCATATCAATATCTAAAAGTTTTGTGTTGTAAGAAGTAAGAATATTACAATAAAGCAGAAAAAAAAAAGATTTTTTTTTTTTTATCCATACATGCATAAAAATTTTAGATTTCTCAATGATGTGTCAACGATTTTAATTAGTTGATTTAAATCAGCGATTAAATCGTGATTTTAATCAACTGATTTTTTTTAAATCGTTGATTAAAATCACAAATTTTCTAAATGCTTAAACTGACATAAAAGTATTAAAATCTAAGATTACCTAATATAATTTGGAAAGTTTCTACAAGTATTTTGCCTTATAAATAAACAAACAAACAAAAAAGCTTTAAATAATTGTTTCTAAGCTCAGTTCCTGAGTGTAAGTTTGTAAAGGAATAAAAAACATTTCATTTAAAAATGAGATTTAAATCTAATATAATTTGAAATGTTATAATTTCCTTTAAGTAATCAAATTATTCATTCTTTTATATAAAAAAGCATAGCAAGTATAATAAATTTCTGCAAAGTAAAAGAACAAATATCCAGGATCTTATTTTTCCATCCTATTTTTGCAATAATAAATTTATAGCAAATATTGGAGTTAAAAAGAATGAAAGAATGATATTTGCTCAACAGCTATTGTAAAATAATGTATAAGAGAAAAAGAACTAATTGGTATAAAAATACTAAGCACAGCAAGAGTTTCCCCAGTACAGGTTGAATAAAGATTTATTTATTTATTTATTTATTTTTTATTTTAATCTAAATTTGGAACTAAACCAAATAAAGAAACTATAGTGCTGTTATTTAATATTTTGAGGATTTCAGATATAACTGGCTAGTCTTATATTTACCCTGTATGTGTGTATGAATGGGTGTAACAATTTTTTTGGTTAGCATGCACAGACATGGTATAAAAGATTTAAGCGATTAACAGTAGTACTAATGCAAAACGAGCTGCCAATAATATTTGTTAGTTTTGTTACTTGTGCTACTAACTAATGAAATTACTTATTTGCAGTTTTTATTTAATTCTGCAATTGCAATTACTGTTTCTTCTAGGCCATTTTTTAAAGACTCACTTGAAATGCTCCCTGCCTTAGAAAAAAAAAAAAAAAAAAAAAAAAAAAATAGTGAAATTCACCTGTAGTTGTAGCCAGAGATTTTTTGTAAAAAACTTCCCCATACCGCAGTATTTCTTAATCTATGTGACCAAGTCCTTACAAAAATGATAGATCTTTATTTCTTGAGAAAAAACAGGATGTTATTAAAAATATTGTTATTTAATTGTATTTTTTAACTTGCAATTTATAAAATTATTACAATTTAATGGCACTTTATTTATCATATTAAAAAATATATGCTTAGTCCTTATCGTTACTAAGCACATTATTAATATATTTCCTCATGAAATAATGCTATTTTCTTGGAACTAGCATCCTGCCCCTTTTTCCTTCTAGAATGAATACTAAATTTTTAATTATCATATTAGTAATTAAAGCATAAAATGTATATTATGTTCCTAATTAGTAACTGTCTAATAATTATTAATTTTAAGTAGTGTTAACATTTTAATATTAAATTCAGTTACTGATAATTCTAATAAATGTAAATATCACTAGTATTTAATATAGTTTTACATTGTTATATTGTACTTAATACATTGTATTACATTCTTGTTACATTGTATTTATTATAGTTATTAATGTGTTTAACATTATTGTATGCTATTAAATAATGAAACTGCTACTTTGTAGTTTTTATAATTTCTGTAATTACTAACTAACAATTAAATTTTATTATTTAAAGTGTAAAAACATAGATTATGTTAGCAATTAAAGATTTAATTGTTTTGGAAACCTAAAACTCTTGGTATCTATTCAGTATTTTAACGCTGGGGAAAAAAAAAAAAAAAAAAAAAAAAAAAAAATCCGATTTAAATTTAAAAAATCTGATTTTAATATCAAAAAACTAAAAATTATTTACTTTTTATTTTATTTTTTAAATCATGACTTTTTTACAATAATCTAAAGCTATCTTTATATAAAAGCTGCGTTTCAAATTGCCGTATTTCGTCTCTTTAACATTTTTTCCCCCTATTAGCAAGAGATTATAATTTAAAGTATAACACTTTTTTATTTAAAAAGAAGTTCCTTTTTTTAATCATCTAAATAAGTGCACCTGAAAATTTTATCCTAATAATTCCCAGGGTTGATAAAAATCATGATTAAAAAAAAAAAAAAAAAAAAAAAAAGATTTATTTTGTCTGATTACATACAGTACATGAAATAGAATTATCACATTTTTTTTTCTATTAGAAAGAGACTATAATTTAAAGTGTACAACACTTTTTATATTAAAAAAGTCCTTCCGGCCAGTGCCGGGAGGAAGAGGTAGCTTTCATAATCCTTATTTTAAAAAAGCCAACTTATATCATGCAAACACACGAAGCTCAATTTAGTAGAAACCGAATATAGGAGATTCAATACTAATTTTTATCAATATAATGAATGAGAATTTCGCGAAATTAGTCAGCTTTATCCCAGCTGCTTTTCTTTAAAGTAACTTATATTTGGCTGCCAAATTCGGCAATTTCTTAAAGTGCCTGTCATTTTAAGACAACATGGTGGATGAGGCTAAGCAGTGAACTTGGTCGAGACCTTAGTAATTGCTGTGCACATGCTCTCTCACGTCGGAATCGGTTAATATATAGGAGTGCTGTCGCATGCAAAAAATCAGATTTTTCAAAATGTCACCCACAATAGAAATTGAAACTGCTATATCTGAGCCATTTTTCAAGGTAAAGGCAAACAAAAAATGCTCCTGAATCCTTATATCAAGATCAAATACTTAAGAAAGAAACCTTTTTCAATTTCTAATTTTTTTGCACCTCACTTTAAATATATATATATATTTTAATTTAATGGCCGCCATTTTGAAACAAGATGGCTGATGAATCTGGCCAGCGAACTTGGTCGAGGTGTTGATGTATACTATCCACATGCCTTCTTACATCGAAATAGGCGAATACGTGTGTTATCGCGTGACAAATACAAGATCGTTTCAAAATGTTAGCCATGCTAGAAATTCAAAGTGCTATAAATCAACCATTTTTTAAGATATCAACAAAAAAACAAATTTTCAGAAACAAAAACTGCTCCGGAATCTTTGTATCAAGGCCAAACACATAAAAAAATCTTTTTCATTTTCCAATTTTTTAATACCTTATTTTGAATTTTAAATTTAATTTTCTTTAAATGGCAACCCTTTTGAAACAAGATGGCGAATGAAGCTGGCCAACGAACTCGGTCGAGACATTGGTATGTACTATGTACAGACCAAGTTACATCCAAATAGGTTCATAAATACGCCTGTTATCGCGTGACAAAAATCAGGTCGTTTTAAAATGTCAGCCACAAGAGAAATTCAAAATGCTATTACTCAGCAATTTTTTTTTTTAGATATAGACGAAAGAAAAACTGTTCCGGAATCTTTGTATTAAGGTCAAACACATACAAAAAAAATATTTTTCATTTTCCAATTTTTTGGTATCTCATTTAATTTTTTTTATTTTTTTATTTTTTTAAATGGCCGCCATTTTGAAACAAGATGGCGGGTGAAGCTGGCCAACGAACCCGGTCGAGACAATGGTATGTACTATGTATAAACGAAGTTACATCCAAATCGGTTCATAAGTACGCCTTTTATCGCGTGACAAAATTCAGGACGTTTCAAAATGTCAGCCACGCTAGAAATTCAAAATGCTATAGCTCAGCCATTTTTTAAGATATAGACGAAACCAAAACTGCTCCGAAATCTTTGTATAAAGGTCAAATACATAAGAAAAATATATTTTTCCATTTTCAATTTTTTGGTACCACATTTCAAATTTTAAATTTTTTTAAAAATTTTAAATGGCCGCCATTTTGAAACAAAATGGCGGATGAAGCTGGTCAACGAACTCGGTCGAGAAATTGGTATGTACTATGTACACACCGAATTACATCCAAATCGGTTCATAAATACGTCTTTTATCGCGTGACAAAATTCAGGACGTTTCAAAATGTCAGCCACGCTAGAAATTCAAAATGCTATAACTCAGCCATTTTTTAAGATATAGACGAAACAAAAACTGCTCCGGAATCTTTGTATAAAGGTCAAATACATAAGAAAAAAATATTTTTCCATTTTTAAATTTTTGTTACCACATTTCAAGTTTTAAATTTTTTTAAAAATTTTAAAAGGCCGCCATTTTGAAACAAAACGGCAGATGAAACTGGCCAACGAACTCGTTCGAGACATTGGTATGTACTATGTACACACCGAATTACATCGAAATCGGTTCATAATTACGGGAGTTACAGTATGACATAGGTCAGATATATATATATATATATATATATATATATATATATCAATTTTGAACGGAGGGTGGTTTCGGGGTCTGGGGGTCATGATCGATGAAAATATACCAAAATTTTTTGAAATCGCTTTCCTCCGAACGGCTGCAATAGGTAGCTTTTTTGTAAAGAAAGCTACCTAAAAGAAGTTTCATTTTTTAATCATCTAAATAAGTGCACCTGAAAATTTTATCCTAATTCCTAGGGTTGATAAAAAACATGATTTTTTTTTTATATATATATTAAAAAAAAAAAAAAAAAAAAAAAAAAAAAGATAGAGAGAGAGAGATTTATTTGGTCCCATTACATACAGTACATGAAATAGAATTATCCATTTTCTTATACGAAATACTTTCTGATCCGATTTAATATATAATAACTGATAAAATTTTAGAAAAGCTACCGCAACGATATGAAGACTAGAGCCTCAGAGTAAAGATAAGAAGTAGAGGCCGAATCCCATTGTTATTTCGGTCAGAACTTGAGGCACACATGTTTCCGCTTTCATCGCCAAAAGGTTGTCTTTTTTGGCGGTGATCACCTTATTGGCAACTGTCGGATTTGATTTAAGTTTCAACGGAAACCAGAGGAGAAAAACCGGTTTGGCGCGTTTTCTCTGCCCACCATCACGTGACCCTCTGTCTTTTTTACGACTACATCCCTGTTCGGATATTAGATAAGGGTAAATGAATCTCTAATTTTCCGGCTGGGCAGTGTTTTGAATATCACAAGGTAGCGTAATTACTCATTTAAATCAGCGATAGGATTTCCGTTTCAGGAAAATGCTTGATTTTGAGTTTATTGGTATCAAATATTGCAGAATTAGTTAAGAACGTAAATGGAAGGCTAATTGTCTGTACAACAGTATCGACAGTACACATTACAGTAGAATGTGTCATTTTAATCTGGGAAAACAGGATTCCGTTATAGGAAGGTTTTCTTGATTAAGGATAAATTGGTGGTATTTTGTTTTGGGAAAGTATTTTATCTTAGAGACCAGGAAAATAGGTTTATTATTTCGGGTATAAGGTCATGGGCATAGCAAAAATTTGGGCTAGCCAGGCTCTATATTTAAATAAAATAATATGGGTATTTCACTGATATGGGGAAGCACAGATTTCAGGCTTTTCGGATAAGTACGGTAGCTGTTCTCTTTTAGACGGGAAAGATCTTCGTAGAACAGGTTTTCTAGCTTCGCGTTTCCAACGGAGATTGGAATCAGGGGGATAATCTTGACCATTGTGTTAGATTGAAGTTTCTTTTACTTAGTTTTAATATTTATAATAATTTTTACAGCAGTAGAAAGTTCACAAAGACTACTTTATTCTAGTATAAAATTGCATTTGAATATAGTCATTTTTACAGTATAAAACATGGTTTTACATACCTGCGTAAATTGCCGTGTAATCCAGTGGTGTACAGCGTCCCTCGCTCGTTAAGTAGGGGGGGGGGTGAAAGCGATTAGTAGGTTGCAGATAAGCGGACCTGGTTCAGCCAGTTGTTAAGGGGTCAGCCAAGGTGATATCTAGCGGTTGCTAAGTAACGCATGATGACTTTCCTTTCAGATATGCAGGAAAAAAACTGCAGCGCGATTCTTTGGAGATAGATAGATAGATAGCTCACAGATGACAGCTATTACGAGTTTTTATGCGCTTACTCTTCAGTGGAAGAGATTGACTGGTATCTTTTGAGTGAAGTAATATACGTTAGGTTACGTATTCTGTAGTTGATAAGAATAAATCTACCATGTTTGAAGTATATATTGAACTAATAAAATACGAGTTAAATAATAAATCTTTCTTTTAGAAAAAAAAGAAAGAATTAAATAAATAAAATAGTAGACTTACAGGTTAGACTTACAGATTTTGTAAGCAGTTAGTAAGCTAGTCATTTTAGGTTTTTAGTACGGCAATTCTTTAATCATAGATAATACTTCATGAAAAGAATGTGATAGAGGTATTATGAAAATGAATATTAGTATTCATAACTTCGAAAATAAAATAATGCAAAAGAATGTATATTTTGCAGAGTGTTTAAATCTTGTGAAATAAGATGTATATTTCATGTGAATTTGTTAAAGTGTATATATATATATAGTTAGGGTATCATATGGAAATTATCGGTGTATATATATATATATGGGTATTATATAATGTGTTTTTTTTAAATTGATAATCATATGTAAAAGCCATACTGTATGTTGCAATTGAAAAATAAGTCAGAAACATGTTTTAATTTAGTTAAATAATTTTTGGACTTATGAATTATTCTAAATTATTATTGCTATGTGTTTCATTGGCTATTAAAGTAGATAGGAAAATTTTTGGGAAGCAAAAAAAAATTGTGTGTGATTCAGTGGCATACATCACCAGTCTACAAATATACAGAACTGTATATCCACAGAACTATAGTGTTTATGTATAACGACCAGCGTTGATGAACAGTCCATAATCTATTTTAGTGATATTACACAAGGACAATTTGTGTGTTACCATACTACTGTGATCAACCAGTGTGACTTTTGTTGAACTTTACTTCCACACTAAGGACAGTTACTATCTTGCAGCAGTGCAGACATACAGGCAGCGTGTAGCTGCGGTTCAGTCTTACATGATCAACGAGTGGTCGCCAGCAACGGATCAGTCGAGTAGTGAAAGGACTGTCTTTCAACAAAGACCGTTGTCACTCAACCTAGAGTGGTTGGAGTACCGAAAAAATTTTAATTGATGAATAATTTTTTTGCCATAAAAACGAGGGGATATGCTGGAAGTGTATCATATAACTGACATAAATACCCTTGATACCACTTCAGCAGGTTGTTATTTTATTTTAATGTCATAAAAATACTATTATTTATATATTTTGATTATTATTATTATTTTATAAAATGCGTATATATATTTAGAGTGTGTTCTTACATGTAGTTATTTTGATTATTATTATTATTATTTAATATAAATATACTCATATATGTATTTACGCTGTAAAGCCTTAATAAGAGTAGGACTGCACAGTTGGATCTTATCTGTAGAGGGGATCTTTTAGATAGACACGAAGTCTCCAAGCCTAACAAAAGCTTGACATAAAATGCCAAGTCGAATTTATGACTGGATGTTACTTTATTTATGGGACCTAATAAAGAAAAGTCGTATAAGATGGACCACACAGGCGAGGTACCAAGGCCGGGGTCCAGAGACCAAGATCGCGGACGCTCAGTGGGCGGAGTACGGTATACCCCGAAAAAGGTGTAATACCGAATCAGAGGTCTGCAAGTTAAAGGAAGAAGAGGGGTCAGCAAGGCTGACCGACCATTTGACGAAGGGGGCAGAGGACCCTCCTCCATATTGTCATCACGAGGTGATTTCGTAACTGGAGAATGAAGTTACAGTCAGATTGATGCCAGGCCCTAAACCACGATGACTTAAAATAAGCAGATCGATGCGAGTATCCGAAATTATGCTGTCTTAACAGAGATGAAGACGAGCTCCCAAATTACTATGACTTAAAAATAAGCAGATTGATGCGAGATCCGAAACTATGATGTTTTAACAGAGATCAGTTCGAGCTCTTAAACTATGAAGTCTTAAAAATAAAGAGATTGATGCCAGTTCCAAAACCTTGATGTCTTATCCGAGATGAATGCGAGTTCTCCAATTTATGATGACTTTAAGAGATGCGTTCCAGCTCTCAACCAGGATGGTTTTAAAAGATTGAGTTCAGCTCAGATTTCCTAAGTGTTTTAAAAGGAAATTTTACGATGATTACGATTTATTCGGGTCGTGTTTTCCCGCTAAGGGATGGCCCTAAGATCGACAGTCTTCGGACAGTGTTACATCATCAAAGTATTTAAAGTGGTGAACTTATTCCTAGAGTGTGAAAAAACACTCAATGTGCCATGGATTTAAGTGCAATCTTAAGCGACGAGTAATACTCCTCTACAGAAGGTATGTGCTATTTAATGTTTTTGTATTCCCATTGTTTTAATAGTCTATGTTGCGTTAGGTATATACAATTTATGGTACCCAAGCAATTAAGTAATATTTTTAATGATAATTTAAAAGGTAAATTTAATGCAATTACTAATTCAATTTCGTTCTTTGGAACGCTGGTGTCTTGTGACATAATTCTATTTTGTTTATTTTATTTTTGTAAATATGTAAATTAACTGTAAATAAACTTTTTGTTTAGTGTTAAATTTTGGCTATGTTTTTAATACAACATGAGTCCATTGTTTTACTCTAATGTAAGTTTTATTTCAGATGACAGTCTTCTTTATGATGTTATTTATGCGTAGTTTCGATAGGTTTTATTTAGATATAACTACGCGGTCTATACGCTATTTCTTCACTAAAATTACGCAACGCAGCTCTGGTGCATTTTTGGAGATGTGTTTCCTCCCACCTCAATTTAAGATAATTAAGGTTAGTTTAATTATCAGGAATAGCCAGGACCATTATTATATTATTACTATCACAAATGTTTGTTTATAAATTATAATGTTTTTAAATACCCACTATAATAATTCAGGTACAGTAACTGAGGAGTAGTTAACCTCCAATTACTTCAGGTAATTACTTATATTATCAATTATTTTTTCCCCACCTTCAAGATTGGGGTTTACCCTGTCCCCAATCCCAGTGTATGTTTGGTAGTTAAGTTGGTGCCGGTATATGGACCTGGATCTGCCCAACAATAACTATCATATTCCTTGTGTGTAAGCTGTCCAATACAAACTACGAGCTCATATAAATATTTTCGATCCCCTTTCTTAGATTTCCTTTGAATTTAAGTTGAGCTCCCATAAGCTTAGGAGTGGAACGAAGAAAACGAACAAATTAGCAATTATGAAGCTTTTGAATGTTTTGAAAAAAGTTTGGCATGGCTGGAGTAGTAGAAAGACTGTGATATTCTTGAACTAATAATATTAAAAAACTTAGTGATAGAGTTTCAAAGCAAAGGCAATCGAAACTGCGACAAACAAAACATTGTTTAAAACCCTTGTGAAATATGTAAAAGATACTTGATTTCAAAATTAAAATTCAGGCAATTTATTCTTGTTTCTAATTTGTTATTGCTTTATTTTTATTAAGCACTTATTACCATAATAAGAAATAGCGTATATATTTCTCATTAATCTTAAAATTGAAGCACTCTCGATTATCCGAAAATTTCGATTTTCCGAAAGATGGTCGGTCCCAATTACTTCGGATAATCGAGGTTCTACTGTATTTATAAGCGTTAGCGGTCATGTGACGAGAGGTTTTTCTCCTATATCTATTTCAAAGTTTTCAGAAAACTATTAGAAAACTATTATTTCCCTTTAAAAGAAGAAAAGTGAAAACAGAAAGCTTATGCTATTTATACCTTATTCAGAATGTCTAAAAACCCATTTTAACAACAAAAGAAATAAAAAATATCGTCATGTTAATTCACAGTTTACATGGAAGTTTGATTGCTTATTAATATTAATCATTTTCAAAATACTATCTACGTATTTTAAGTTATTTAAGCTTACTTTTGGTCTAGAATCCATTTAAATATTTCAATTCAAACTTTGAAAGATTATAAACCTTTCTGAATAATAAAATAGGAAAATTCATAATGAAATTATGTTGAGTAAGTATCAATTCAATATGCCATGTAATATTGAAAAACTAGGATAATTTTTAAAGAGAAAAGGGTAAGTGAGAGATTAAAAATTTTAAAAGACCAATGTAATCCAAACAATTATGAGCTATGAAATAATAAAACTTTGTGTAAATCACCATAAAATTTAAAGAACACACGGGACGCGTTTCGATCTCGAAATTATAGCAGCCCGTCATCAGCCTATATAAACACCGTGGTGGTACAAACACCGTAAGTGGACAAGGTCACTTTTATGTGTGTGTGTGTGTGTTTTTTTTATTTCTCTAAAATAAATTTAAAATATTCATTTTAATGTTTTCAGAAAAATACGTTGTTTGCATTTGCAAGAAGAAAAAGAAAACTCTTATGCTATTTATATCTTATTCAGAATGTCTAAACAATACATTTAACAGCAAAAGAAATTAAAATATCGTTCATGTAAATTTGCAATTTAAGTGAAGGTTTGATTGCTTATTTATAGTTATTAATTATTTGAAAATGATTACTCATTTTCATTAATTCATCAATTCATCATGTTTTTTATTTGATCATGATAAAACTTGATCATGATTGGAGTACGAACTTTGTTCGTAAAAAATAGTTCAACGAGTTCATTCATTGCGATTTGCAGCTGTGTTTTTCGATTATAAAAGGTAAGTGTAATTTTAATGTTTATTTAATTTAGTGGCTGAATATTTTTGTTGAGTTAGATATCTGAATGTTTTGGAGTACGTACGTCACATTTTTTTTTTAACTATACGGACTTTTAAGGCACATGTATAATCCAATCTTTGCTTTTAAACCCAAAACAAAGACGTACAATGGCCGGTGTGACACTTTAACCCCTTAATTCTCGCTCCTGTCATATTCTCGGGCTGTGTCTTTTACTCAGATTGTTTGATTCCCACCAGTTTTATAAAATAGTGAAATTGGCTATATTTTAGTATCGTTTTTCCTGTCATTCAATAAGGTGAATATTTCTTTTTCATAAAAGTGGTGCTAATAAGCAATTTGAATTTTTCAACCGTAATTTAATTCGAGCGTTAAGGGGTTAAATGGGTGGCAATCTCTCCTTCAATTTCAGGATAGATGGCCACATCCAATCGAGGAGAGATGACCACCTTTAATCAATATTGCAAAATTATATGGAGTGAGGATTTCAACTAAATATAATTATATTTAAAAAATTACATAACTTATGCTTATAATTATAATTATATTAATTGATATAATTATTTAAATTTTAGCTATTATAAATATTTGAATAATAATAATATAATACGTTTTAATGATGCATTTTTCTCAGAAAATAGTGAAAAAAATGTCGAAAACTTTCATCCCAGAAACAGATAAAGTTGTTAAATAAACTTAAAACCGTAAAAAAGTCTAAAATAAATGTGAGAAAAGAACAAAAACACGACATATCCAGCAGCGAAGAAGATGAAATACATTTAAAATTATCAGATTCTACAAATTCCTAGGGAATAGAATTGGATGAGGATCACTGCATTGAACGTGGAGAAGGATATAATATAACAGAAAAAAATAAATAAAAATGATTGGATACAATACATAAGGTGCCTGAAGTGGTTCCATGTAACGTTACAAACTATCAAGAACTTTGTCAAAAGTGTGGTAGAATTTTACGAAAAGTGAAGGATTGAAATTATACTTCAAATTTTGTTTATTCAGATTTTATTCACTCATTTTCCGTGATATAAATTGCATCTTTACAAATTGCTATATGTTTTTTATAATTAACTATTTGAAATGTGGTACTTTATGCAATTTTAACTTAGTTTTTTCTTTCTTGTATGGGATGGCCATCTCTCCTCGTTTTGAAGGAGAGATGGCCATCTTCCATTTTAATTTCAGTTTTTGTTTCCCATTTTTCGTTCTCAATATTTAATTATTTTTTGCCCACAATATGATAAGTATATGTATAAGAATTTTGAATATGCATAAATATTATTTGCATTTACATTCCAAGAATTTTTATTTCAATCTTTAAAAACTATGGCCATCTATCCTAGAATTACCCTAACCAAATTTTTTATTTATTTATGTAGAAAAAGTAATGGCGAAGATTATAAATGGTTGGGAGTTATACACTATGACGCAAAAGTTTAGACAATGACGTCATTCAGCTTTAAAATGTAGAATTATGACGTCAGAATTACAAAAACCTGTAAATATATTCAAAAACTGATTTAAAATGCTATGTACAAAAGACAGTCGTTTTATTTGCTATAATACTAATTTTTTTCATAAAAATTCAAATGTGCTTGTCGCAAAAGTTTAGACACTATTCTAAATTTCCTTGAATATTCGCTGGCATATGCAAATTTAGAATCGATGATGTCACAAATTTGGAGTACTTAAGTTCTGCAAACGATTGCGCTTCATAGTCGACATGCCGAGAGCTAAAGAAATTCAAGTGAATGAGGTTTCAAGGATTTGGCAGTTGAAAGGTGAAGGGAAGAGCGTTTCTGAAATTTCTGCTATTATTAATAGGTCAAAAAAATCTATTTATCGAGTTTTATCGAGTGGTTCCGAATATAAAGCAAAATGTCGGTCTGGGAGGCCACGTGTGACAAATGTACGAGAGGATCGCCTGATACAAAGACTAGCGAGTACTCAACAAATGAGCGTACGTGGAGTTCAAAGCTCATCGGGACTCTCTGTATCAAAGGATACGATTCGTAGACGAATTTTGGAAAAAGGAACAATCGTTTATAGCAAAATGCAGAAGAAACCAGCTCTGAAACCACATCATAAGTTACAAAGACTTATGTGGGCTCGAAAGCATATATCATATGGAGAGAAATGGCAGTCAGTCATATTTAGCGATGAAAAAAAGTGGAATCTGGATGGTCCAGATGGTTGTTTATCGTATTGGCATGACTTGCGGAAGGAACCTCGACGTTTTTTTAGTCGCAGACAAGGAGGGGGCTCGGTGATGGTTTGGGCAGCCTTTTGCTATAATGGACAAGTATCTCTGACCTTCACCAGTGGTCGTCAAACTTCACAGCATTATACACAGACATTAGAAGAAAAGCTACTGCCATTTGCTGAGCTTCTAGGGGGTCCTCAGTGGGAATTTCAGCAAGACAATGCTTCAATTCACACTGCAAAACATTCAAAATCTTGGTTTAATTCCCATAATATAAGAGTTCTCGACTGGCCAGCATGTAGCCCAGATCTTAACCCTATAGAAAACCTTTGGAGCATCATGTGTCGCAAAGTTTATAGCAACGCTAGACAATACTCTTCTGAAAAGGAACTTAAGACATCTATTGAGAATGCATGGTACGATATCGATCCACAAACTATGCAAGATTTAGTTTCTTCCATGCAATCTCGTGTATATGACGTAATACATAAGCATGGATGCGCAACCAGGTTTTAAAAATTGTTTATTTCGATTTTATTTAATTTGTGTCTAAACTTTTGAGACAGCAGTTTATTTTTGTTACCATTTAATTTATTGCAATATGCACAATTCCACTTTTCTTTGTTATAAATATTGTTTACATGTACAGCACATTAATTTCAAGCAGTGATTTGAAAATTGAATAAATATTTTTCAAAGTATGTAAGAATTTCTTCATTGTCTAAACTTTTGCGTCATAGTGTAAATGAATGGGACTAAAATTACCCCCAATTGATCTGATGGTATTGGAATTTTAATAAGTAAATTTATGTTAAAATTTAATCTTTTAACACTCTAGATAAACGATCTGGAAAGTGCTCCTCTGGTATATTTTTACGGGCAATAAAACTTTTGAGACTATCGATATTATTGACAATTTAAATCGCACTTGTACAATGAATTCTAAAGAAATAATATATAAAAAATACTTCTCCTAGCTTTCTGATGTTGCAGATATTTTTCTAAATGTATATAGAAAAATGTACATAATATGCGAAGTGATTACCGTAACCGGAATTTTTGTTTTATCCCTGTTAGCTTACCTCATTGGATTTGCCCTTGTAATCTATGCTAGTAAAAGAAAGATGCTTGGCTATCTGCGGGCGATGTCTAGGGAAATCTAACCTGATGCCTGAAAGTTTAAATGAGGATAAACAAAGACAGATCCTAATGCATTTGAGACTCATATTTTTCATTTTTTGATAATTAGTTGAGGGAAGCGGAGAAAAGAATTCCGCTTTTTTTTTTTCATCTTGAACAACAACAAAAAAAATCTACATCTACCTTCCAAATCAAACTGCACAAAACAAAATGCCTACTTATTCATGGTACCTTTGCCTTCCAGAATTTTTTCCTGTTATATACATTTAAAACTGCTAAGACGAAATTGCGAAGGACCGATGAAAAATTCCATTTTAGAAAAGTTTTCGTTTTAACTGGAGTAATTGTTTCTTCTTTCTTTCTTTCTTTTTTTTTTTTTTTTTTTTTTTCCCAGCGGGACCAAGTTATTTTCCCGTTTAAGGAAGGTTCCATTTCCACAGTTTTTGCTTCATTAATATATTCATATATAGATATTTATGTTTTACTAGCTGCTCTGTGCGACATTTCTCGGCTCGTGATAATAGCCTCAATTAAACCTCAAATCTGTATGATTTTACATCGTTAGTCCGATTTCGTACATCCTACTGTCTCAAAAGAAAATCTAACTGAAATCAAATTGATTCTTCAGGCTATTGAGTGACGCTGATTGGCGCAGATATACAGATATACATAGATGATATACAGATATGGTTATACCTTTATTATTCACATATTTTCCTGATTCAAATGAAGACAAGAAGTCAATAAAATATCACTATTATACATGAAATAACTTTATGTCAAATAACACTAAAAGTAAATACTCGTCGCCAAACATCAATGCCCGACATAAATTTGCAAATATCACTAGAACAGAAAAACACGATTTTTGTTTTCCTTTCTTTCTGATCAAAATAGCATTAAAATGATTTGAAATAGAATGGAATACGTAATTTTTAAGGAGGAAAAGTTTATTAGCCCCCGGTATACTATTTCTTTCTCCCAGCTTATTTTGTGTCGTCTACAAAAAATAACGTTACCTTACAGAAGACAGGAATAAACAAAGCAGATGAATCATCGTACGATTAAATACTCAATAGCAATTTTTTAAATTTCTAAGCATCGCACATTTTCAATTTTTATACCGTCGTATTTGGAAAAAAATGTACTTTTAAATGCAATTTGTTTGAAAACTGCATCTCAATTTATTTTTGAAATATTAATTTTTGTGTAGTTTTTAGAGCCATTTGCTTAATATTGGCAACGGAAGTACTCCATTTCTGTAGAAAGTAAAGGAAAAATAGTGGTAAAATAGTAATTATATATTTTTGTTGCCATTTTCTCATAACAACGGAAAGAAAATGTAATTAAAATACGTGCTATTTTGAAAAAAATATAAACGAATGGTTTCTGTTTAAACATGGAGCTATTATAAACTATATTTAATTTTAAGTATCTATATTAATGTTACAAACAAATGAAGGCCTATGAATCATTAGATGGGCGGGTTTTTTTGTCGAGTTTTTTTAATGACGGCATCTTTTTGCTGCATTTGTGTATTATTTCGCGATAGTGACGTCCTATGCATGCTTTACTACAGATGTTTAGGAGTGGATCGTAAATGTGGAATTCTTAAACGGATGCGAATGACGTCATTTTACATAAAATAAAAGCGTGTGCTGTCTTAAAATTGAAATTTGTTTTGCACTATTTATATATACATAATATTTTTTCTTCGTTGGGGGCGACACTAAATTCTGAAAAAGGAAAATTCCTGTTTTCTAGTATTATTATCCCCCCCCCCCCCATACATGAATAAATAAATTTTTAATGTAAGATAGATTGAGCTTGAGCCATTCCAAACCCAAAAAACTAATATAAAAATTGAGCCCGTTTTATCTTCATCTCCTACGTGCGCAACACATTACGTCATATACTATAAGCGTTTTGATAAAAAAGAATGCAAAAGCTTGGAGATGGAAGGAAAGAAAATGGTAATTTAGGCTTCGGTTTATCGGAGGCGCTTTTGCACTAGGCTCCGGAGTACTGTATTTGTGAGCTCCGGTGAATTCCGACTAGTATTTAAATATTTACTAAAAACAGAGAAGCACCGGAGCTGAGCTCGGGTGGGCTTGGGCGCAAATTAAGCCCTGTAGATTTCGCTAGCCATCCTCAACAGACATAACGGTATCAGCTTTCTCCAAATTTTGAACCCCCTCCCGCTCTTACGATTGCTTGCGTTATCATTTCTCGAATTCCTCCTACCTAATAATATCGTTATCAATGTTTGAAAATTCTTTTTTTTTTTAAAGTTTTTTCCATTCTTTTGCAGTGATACGCAGATATGGTTATACCTTTATTATTCACGTACTTTGCTGATTCAAATGAAGAGAAGAAGCCAATAAAATATCACTATTATATATGGAATAACTTTATGTCAAATAACACTAAAAAGAAATAATTACTATTTAAAAGTATTTAATAATAACTTTATGTTACATAATGCAATCAAAATAATAATGCCTTCTGGCACTTGTGACCTACACGAGCAGTGGAGTACCCAGGATTTTATTTCGGAGGGGGGAGGGGAGCTGACTTAAATTTTTATAATGTTCTAAATCTTACGAAACACGTTGAATTGTATTGTAAACAGCCCGTCAAAGGGCCGCGGAACAAATGCAAATATCGTCAAAAAGACGCAAAAAACTCAAATTTCGACAAAGGATTAAAAAAAACAAAAAAAAAAAACGCGTTTTCCGTCAAAGGGCTTCGGAAAAACGCGAATTTCGTCCAAGTGCCACGGAAAAAAGCGAATTTCGGCAAAGGATCTCGAAAAAACACGTATTCATTCAAAAAGACGCGAAAAAAGCAAATTACGTCAAAACATCACAAAAAAACGAGAATTTCGTCAAAGATCCGCGGAAAAATGCGCAATTTCCTTAAAGCGTCGTGATAAAAAGCTGAATTTTATCAAAACTCATACAAACATCTATGTGTATTATTATAGGTATAGTTTTTAAATGGAAATAATATACTGAACTAACTTTTTAAAAATTTGGTTAACCGGAACCCAACTTGCAGGAATCTTCTACATTCAGCATGAAATTGACCTTAAAATCTATATTAGCTTAAAATCTATAAAATTGTTCTTCCCACCCCCGAAACTAAATTCTGGCTACGGTTCTTGTTACTGTAACAAACACAAAATATTTTTTGTATACAATATTTTTATACACATAGTATATAAAATAACGACTTTGTTTATTAATTGTGCATTGCACAAGTAATAATAATGACTGTAACCCTTTATCTACAGACGGTACATATAAGTACCATTAAAATAACTTGTTTTAAAATTCATTTCATACATCGATTAGTTGTAATACAGTTTAGAATGAGTTATAGATACATTACTTTATCTTGTTCCAAAAGCATTATTGGTTACACGAAACAAAAATATTTTTAAAATGATGATTTCTTTTGCCTTTGCATCTTTTCAGCTTTTTTGGAGTTGGGGGTAAGGGAGTGGAATTTTTTTATTTCGGAAATATTTCTTTATTTCTATTGTAAGAACATTATATATGTACATTTCCTATTCTACAGAATACTAAGAAAAATATTTAAAATAAAAGATTTGAGTGGGGTTATAAATATTGCGCAAAATTCCTATAAATTCAAAGTTAATTAATCCTTCTAAATCCTTCAATCCTTCTAGAATTTATTAAATGATTATGTAAATCTTCTAATGTAGTTTAAACAATTCACGAAAAATGCTTTAGAAGATGAAATGTTCATGAATTCATAATTCAGTACATAAAGGGTTAAAACGTTCCAGATGAAAAATACTGGCTGCAAAGTTAGGACGAAATAGGAAAATAAGTGTGTTGGGGGGGGGGGGGGGGGTGAGGCGTTACCGAAATCCAAAGATGTATTTGCAGTCAGACAAAATGTTACTACGTATCTTACATATACGAGGAAGTAACCAAGTGTTAAAAACGAACGTTAACGAATATCATTCACAGTCAGCTCTTGCGCGCATATATATGCCTGACTTCCGAAAAGCCTTCTTTTGCCAAAATTCTGAAGAGATTAGCTAAGTATAATAAAACACACATACTACAAGGTGTTTATAAAATCCCGGACTCATTTTAATGTTAAATAACTCATAAAATAATGAAGATATAAATAAACTTATGGCATTTATTGATGGAATAACTCATATATTTTCCTTTTCAGGTTTGAATACCTTTACTTATGTAAATATTGTCTGCGCGTGTGGTTAATTTCAGATAGTTTCATTTTCCAGTCTAAATATCTGTACTTTTCTAAATATCGTCTGCTTATTAATTGCATTTTTCTCTCTTTTGTTTTTGGCAACTATTGCAATGCTATAATTTTATAAATTATACCTTTGGAGATTTGTAAAGGACAATGTTTACAGGAAAAGAGTGCCGAACATTGATGACTTAAAAGCCAGAATTACAACCGCAATAGCCTCTGTGGATGCCGACATGCTTGCCGCTACCTGGCGTGAAATTGACTATCGAATTGATATTCTCCGTGCGACGAAGGGGGCACACGTGGAAGTTCATTGACAAGGGTCATGAAACTTTTTGAAACTATCTAACCATTTATGTTATTAATTTTAATCTATCTTTATTATTTTATGAGTTATTAAACATCAAAATGGGTTCGGGACTTTATAAGCACCCTGTATATTAAAACACACATACACACATAAATAACGCCTGCATTCAACAGTTAAAGGTATATATAAATATTATACAGATCTTAATCTTTTTCACTATGTTGGCCTTTGCGCCTTTTAAGCAATCACTTTGAAATTTGTTTTTCATTTGAAATATTGTATGCAAGGCGAATGTTTCTCTCTGGAATAATTTCCATGTATTAAAATATTATACAGACATACAAACAATAAATACAATAAACCCAACTGGAGTGAAAAATTAGCCAGAGCCAGGAATTGAACCCGGGACTACAGTATTATTGTATTTATTGTTTGTATGTCTGTATAATCTATCTATACTCCTATTATAAAGAGGAAAAAATTGTTTATTTGTAGGAGGTAAGCTCTGGAACTATCGAACCGATTCCAAAAGTAATGGTATCAAAATGATGGTGTTAGTCCAACTTAGAACATAGGCTATATCTTATGACGGTGCCACTACCCCAAAGGGGGTGTAGGAGCAAAAAACGTTCTAAAAACGCGATTTTAGCGTTACTGAAAGGCCTAGAAATATGAAATTTTGAATATTAGTTACTTATAAGATATAAATGATGTCTAAGAACAGTTCTTAAACAATTCGAAATTTAAAAGGGGTGAAAATGCACAAAAAGCATTCTAAAAAACGTTCTAAATGGTAGTTTCTACACAATCTCAGGAAATACCAAACCGATTAAAAAAAATTCGGTGTCAAAATGATGGTGACAACGCTTGCTCCAAGATAGGCTATGTTTTATGTCGGTGCCACTACCTCAAAGGGGGTGTAGGAGCAAAAAATGCGATTTTAGCGTTACTGAAGGGCCTAGAAATATGACAATTTGAATATTAGTCACTTATAAGATATAACGGATTTCTAAGAACAGTTCTTAAACAATTCGAAATTTGAAAGGGGTGAAAATGCGCGAAAATCGTTCTAAAAACCGTTCTAAATGGTGGTTTCTACACAATCTCAGGAAATACCAAACCGATTTAAAAAATAATGGTGTCAAAATAAGGGTGTCAAAATAAGGGTGTCAAAATGACGGTGACAACCCTTGCTCCAACATAGGCTATGTTTTATGTCGGTGCCACTACCCGAAAGGGGGTGCAGGAGCAAAAAACTTTCTAAAAATGCGATTTCTGCATTACTGAAGGGCCTACAAATACGAAATTTTAAATATTAGCTACTTATTAGATATAAAGGATTTCTAAGAACAGTTCTTAAACAATTCGAAATTTAAAAGGGGTGAAAATGCGCGAAAAGCGTTCTAAAAAACGTTCTAATGGTGGTTTCTACACAATCTCAGGAAATACCAAACCGATCTAAAAAATAATGGCGTCAAAATGAGGGTGACAACCCTTGCTGGAACATAGGCGATGTTGCTGGAACATAGGCGGTGCCACTACCCCAAAGGGGGTGCAGGAGAAAAACGTTCTAAATTGCGGCTTTTGCGTTACGGAAGGGCCTAGAATCGTGAAATTTGGAATGGTAGTTAGTTATAAGATATCAATGATCTCTAAGGACATTTCCTAAAAAAATCGAAATTTAAAAGAGGGTCAAAATGCCCCAAAAGCGTTGTAAAAATCTTTCTAAATTGCGATTTCTATGCAATCTGAGGAAGTACTGAACCGATTTCAAATATAATGGTGTAAAAATGATGGTGACAGATCTTGCTCCAAAATAGGCGATATTTTATATCTGTTTCCACTACTCCAGAGGAGATGCAGGAGCAAAATGCACGAAAAGCGTTCTAAAAACGTTATAAATGCCGATTTGTCGGCAATATCTCAGGAAGAATGAATCTGATTTCAAACGTAATGGTAGGAAATTGATGCTGACAGCCTCTGCTTTAACATAGATGCTATTTTATGCCGGTATCTCTATCACCAAGACGTTGCAGGAGCAAAAAAGCATTCTGAATTTCGATTTTTGTGATCGGTAGGGGCTAGCAACTTAAAATTAGGGAAGGTACATATTTATTAGATATAAATGATCTTTAAGAACAGTTTCGAAAAAATTGGAAATTTAAAAAGGGGTGAAAATGCGCGAAAAGCGTCCTAAAAACGTTCTAAATTGCGATTTCTACTCAATCTCAGGGAATACCAAAGCTATTTCAAAAGTAATGGTTGCAAATCAAAGGTGACAATCCCTGTTATAACATAGGTTATATTTTATGTTGCTGTCACTACCATCTGAGGGTTGCTAAAGCAAAACGTGTTCTAATTTGCGTTTTTTGCACAACTGAGGTGTCTAACACTTTGAAGTATGGCATGGTATTTACTTACAAGATGCAACTGCTTTCTAAGAACAGCCGAAAGAAAATTCCAAATTTAAAAAAATGAATTGAGTGAAAAGCGTTATAAATTACAATTTTTAAGCAAACTTATAATTTACCAAACCTATTAAAAAAATAATGATGATAAATTTTGGTGATAGAACCTGCTCAAACATAAGCTATATTTTACGTCTGTTCCACTACCACCAGAGGGTTGCAGGAGCTAAAAACTTTCTAAATTGCGATTTCTGTGATACTGAAAAGGCTAGAAACTTTAAATATGACATGTTAGTTACTTATAAAATATAAATGCCCTCGAAGGAACGTCGAAAATAAATTCGAATTAAAAAGGGGTGAAGCGAAGGGGAGGTGCGAAAAGCATTCTAAAAAAGTTTTAAATTACGATTCTATGCAATTTCAGGGAATATAAACCGATTATAAAAGTAATAGTTGCGAATCAATGGTAACAGTCTCTGATCCTACACAGGCTATATTTTATGCCGGTGATTCTACCACTTGGAGCTCACAGGAACAACAAACGTTCTAAAAAAGGCCTTTAAAAGCTTTTTAAATTACGCTTCTGTGGAATATTAGGAAATAACAAACCGATTTCAAAATTAATGTTGGCAAATTAATGCTGACAGTTCCTGTTTCAGCATAGCCCTTTATGTTGAGAGAGGTGGTAGGACTTGGAATTTGACATGATGGTTAATTTTAAGATGTAAGAAGATGGTTTCTAAAAAATTCAAAACTTCAAATGAATAGTGAAATGAGCGTATTAATTGAGCATGAAAGTTTCAAAATATTTTCTAAATTATCATTTATTTATTTTTATTTCATTTTATTAATTTAAGTCTCATTTCTGCCTAATGTAGTGTAATAAGGATGTGTAATCAAACTGTGTTTTAAATAGTAATTTTTGAATTATTCCTAAAAGTAATAAGTACCGTTTAATAAAATAAAATATTACCTTTTAATAAAATAAAAATTTAGTTATTACCTTTTAATAAAAATTAGACATATAAATATCACTTGGCATATTTCAAATATTACGCGAGCAAAGCCGCGGGGTTTGCTAGTATTTATATATACCTTTAACTGTTGAATGCAGGCGTTATTTATGTGTGTATGTGTGTTTTAATATATATTGTAGTATTTGTGTTTTATTATAATTATCGTAGATCGATGTAATAGTAAAATCTATTCATCGTTGTTCGGTCATCCAAGGCTGTCATATAGATGGCTGGTGACTTCCCCAACATGGTTTATTAGTGAGAAATTGCAGACTCAGGTATCGGCCGGAGTAGCTCAGTGGTAGGAGCAACAGTCTTGTATACTGTGGTCGTGGGTTCCATTACTGGCTCTGGCTAATTTTTCACTCCAGTCGGGTTTATTGTATTTATTGTTTGTATGTCTGTATAATTTATATATACCTTTAGATTAGCTAAGGTTTCACTATGCACAAATATGGGACTAACAAAAAAGACAAATGCGATGCATGACAAATACATACATAATTGAATTGATCTAAAAAGTAAGAAAGAAATTCTTTTACCATTTTACTCTGACCATTTAGGCAGGGAAAAGAGGTTTAGTCCCTTCAACCCACCCCCACATTTCGGTATTGCATGGGGATGTGACTGAAAAATGAAAGTTAATAAGCTACTTTTACAGTCAACTCTCCCGCACTTGATTTCAGATTCAGCCGAAATCGACTTGAGATTAGCTATGGTGTTACTGTGCATTAACATACTTTCGCATTGAAAATCTTGCCGCCGACTGCGAGAGGAGTTAAAAAACTCCTTAAATTAAACTACTTCTAGATTTGCCAAATTTACTTGTAGGTCACTTGAATTGAGCATATATAAATTCATTTACAGTCATTTGAAAATAGATTTTGTGATCTCAAGTAAATTTGGTCGCAGGACTGAGGAGGATATTGGATTAACGAAAAAGACAAATTCGTGGCATGCCAGAAAATAAAACAATTTTATCTCAAAAAGAAAGAAACAGTATCAGCCCTTTTTTTCATTTCACTGCGATCTCTTCGGAGGGGGAATGGAGCCAAATCCCGTCGACTTTTTGGGGTATTGTATGCTGGGGCATCACTGTGTACTAATATATAAGGCTAAAGAGAATAGCTGCATGGCAGAAAAAAATTGCAAATTTATCTCAAAAGAAAGAAAAATATCAGCAGTTTTTTCATTTCATTTTCGACTATTTCGAAAAGGGGCCTGTAACCCCATCAGCCCCATCTCTTCGTTGGGTGACTGTGATGTAATTGTGCGCTGATATGAGAAGAACTAGAACGGCTAGTTCGTTGTCTTGCAGAAAACAAAGTTACATATTTATCTCAAACAACAACAACAAAAAAATCATTTTTTTTTTCATTTCATTTTCGACTATTTTGGGAAGGACCTGTAACCCCCATTACAACCTTTCCACTTCTTTAGGTATAATGTGGTGTTATTGTGCACTAACATGGAACTAAGGAGAAGAGAGCGGCTAGTCTGTCGAATGATAGGAGAAAAAAAATACAAATTTATTTCAAACAGAAAGAAAAAAAAGCAAAATTTTTTTATTTCATTTTCGACTATTTCGGGAGGAGGGGCTGTAATCTCGTCAACTGCCTCCCCTTCTTTCGGTATGCTGTGATGTCAATGTGGACTAATACACCGCCTCCTGAAAACTAGGCCTGAGCGCTGACACAAAAATGGCGGCTGCCAAAGGCGGAATTTTCTTTAACGTAGGTACAGTTCCTTAAATGTAGACACCAGTATTTTATAAAAGATTTCTCTGACTTGTTTAATCTCAGAAAAATAAAGCGGAAAAAACTTAACAAAATTATTGGTACGAATATTTAAGGGACCGTACACACGCTGCAAAAAATCCGCCTTCGACATAATGCTGTGTTAACATAACTTCGACATAATGCGGGTATAATGCTGTGCCACTGTGCACTAGTATGGAAATAAAGAGAAGAGAGCGACTAGTCTGTTGAATGATAGGGGAAAAAATACAAATTTATCTCAAACAAAAAGAAAAAAATCTGCATTTTTTCATTTTCGATTATTTTGGGAGACAAAAAAAAAAATCAGCACTATTTTTTCATTTCATTTTCGACTATTTCGAAAGGAGGGGCGGTAATTCCATCAGCCCCGACCCCATCTTTGGGTATGCTGTGATGTCATTGTGGACTAATACGGGTAAACGGGGATGGTACTTATGCTGCATCACAGAAGCAAAAAAATTACAGATTTATCTAAAAAAGTAAGGAAAAAACACCTTTTTTCATTTAATTTTTCTACAATTTCGAAAGGAGGGGGGGTGTCTGTAACCCCATCAGCCCTCTTTCTCTTATTTACTGTCAATGTGGACTAATATGGGACTAATGAGAATGGCTAGTTCGCTGTATGATTGAAAAGACGCAAAATTTTTTCCAAAACAGAAATGAAAAAAATCAGCACTTTTTCATATCACTTTCGAAAATTTCGGAGGGGCAGCCTTATCAGCCCCCCCCCCCTTTGTGTACACCCATGTACACGAGAGCAGGGCATGAACTTCTTATCAACAAAACAGGGAGGCAACATTCTTTTTCCTTTCTTTAGTGCTAAACACAAAATGTATCATTTCAAACATACTTCTTCCCTTGGTTTTTCCAACAGCAGGTAATATATGCATACGCATATGGCAGAATAATAGGAAAGAAACTTGGTTTTTTTGTTTGTTTGATGGCCAATTATCAACACTAGGAATATAGCCCCCCCCGGGGGAGGAGTGCCCTTCGTGGAGGTCTTTCTAAGGGAACTTAACCCGTATTAACGCTTGGAGAACCAAGGTTCGAAGAAAACCACGAAAACTCCGAACGATTAGGCCGACGGGCGCGATTGGGATCAAACCCAGCACTTCCCGTCTACCAGTTTCGAGAGCAGAACCTCTCGGCCACTGGTGGGGCGTCAAAACTTGGAGTATTCCGTATTTTGAAATAAAATAATTTTATAACCATTTAATGATTTTAATAATAACTTTGTATTTTCATAAAAATTGATAACAGACTAAAAAATGAGATAGCAGGTTAAAAAAAGATAACAGACAATTTTTAGTGTAAAGAAAATGTTACAATTTTTTTTCTCGGTTTGATCAAATATGACAACGATAATAAAAGTTAAGCGTTTCCCCCTAGCGATATCAACAGGGTTCACTCGGTATTAAGCTACGCCCCATTTTTAAGGACTCTATCACCAGTATTATTATAAATATCATTTTCTTTACTATTCATTGGCTAGAATATATCGGCAACAAAGACAACAACCTCATCGAGTTGGAGGCTGAAATTCAATTCCCATATTAAAACGCAATCGGTCTGCCAAGTCATATCTTGGTGGAAAACACCTAAAAACCCGATTTTAACGGTCGACTCGTAGGTTTACCATTGTGTTTTCCTGCACTCAAAGGCATGAAAATGTGGCGGACTGGGAGCAGGAAAACACAATGGTAAACCTACCAGTCAACCGGTAAAATCGAGTTTTTAGGTGTTTTCCACCAACATATGACTTGGCAGACCGATTGCGTTTTAATATGGGAATCGAGTTTTAGCTAATTTTGGAATTTTAGCCTCCAACTCGATGAGGTGGTTGTCTCATGATTCGTACGCCCCCTTGAATTTTGTAGACCAGAAATTCTTTCGCACCAGTATTATCTTATAGAAAATCTCTCCTTAAAAGAAGGAGAAATTTTGCACGTTTAATCTAGATTATTTTTACTATAAAAAAATACTGGTAGTTTTCCTGGAGTAATAACGGTATCCGTACGAACAATGTGCAAAGAAATGGAATAGTACAAGAAAGGCAACTTCGAAAAGTCGTAACTGTGCTGTCAGGAATTCGCGGCGCTTTCAACATAAGAGGAAAGCAAACATCACAGGATGAAGCATGAGGCAGGGCGCACCAAGAACAAAATACTGTCGATTTGACATGCGCGTGCATTCCAGATGAAAAAAAAACGGGGAAGAACACGTTTTCTACCGACAACTTCCTTCAATACTTGTTTGTTTGGCAGCCATCTTCCTTCGCTGCACGCAGCACATACGTGCTAGTAAAAGCGATGGATAATATTTAAATGTTTAATGATGCAGGAGAATATTCTTATTATTCTCGTTCAATGTTTTCTATTAACACAATAAAGTAATCTTTAAAAAGTTAAATAAAAAAAAAAATAAAAATGTTTAAAAGTTAAAATTTTAAACTCTCTGCGATAGGTGTTTTTATTTATTTATTTTTTTTTTTGGGGGGGGGGGGTGGATAGAATAAGATTATTCTTATTATTCTTGTTCAACGTTTTCTATTAACACAATAAAGTAATCCTTTTTGAGAAAAGTTAAAATTTTAAATTCTCTGTAATAGGTATGTGTTTGGAGGGGGGGGGGGGATATCATTATTACTAATTGAGAAGCATTTTAAATCACCAGGTTTAGCTGTATTAAATTTGTAGCGTGAGGAAAGGAAATGCGGTGACTGAAATCTAAAAAAATATTTAAAATGAATTTAATAAGAAAGTCGAAATCTAGGTTTTAAGAATAGTGAAGGGACCATTTTTCTGACATCAGATTTTGTGAAAGACAGATCGCTAATAATGTAATATATATAACAACGCAATAATAATGTACTATATTATTATTCCTCTTTTAATAAACATTAAAGTGTTCTTTTCAAAGTTTTTTTAATCAAAACGGAAATTTATGCAAATATTTAAATGAGATATAAATACGTAAAAATCTGCCACTTATATCTTAAAATGAGGACGCTGAAAATTATTAATTGCAAAGAATTTATTGCTATCACAAATGAAGTTAAAAAAATACCAGAATGAAACAAAAAGATTTTATTCTATTTGCAAAAGAGTTAAAAGGATGTCTCAAAAGAAAACATTTTTCATTCTTTTAAGACATAATGCAAGATCAGCTATTTCATATATATACATATATTTTCCTTTAACAGAAACATAAAAAACTAATTGAAACTCATAAAAAAAGTCTTACATAAAAAAAAAAAAACTATAAATAAAAGTTATTCTTGAATCTTTCTTTACATGTCTGACCAGAAAAGCAGCTGAAGACAAAAGCAGGAGTTTCAAAATATTAAAGGGTCGAAAAGCGCGGACCTTTTTTTCTTCTTTTTTTTTTTCTGTTTTCGAGCAAAGCGAACGCGCGCCTCGTTGCGCTTCATCTTTGTAAAGTTTGTTTTGCAGTGCTGTTCAAAGGGCCGTCATGACATAGATCGCAGTTTACATTGGCCCTATGAGACCTTTCTATCTTTATCCGTTCAAGATCTTTACCATGTGTCTGTGCTGCTAGTCCAAGAGCTGTTAAACATTTTAGGGAAGGTATTTGAGGCACCCTGAAAATTTGTGCAACACTTCTTTTGTAATCAGGGACGTATTTAAGCAGAATTTATTGGGGTGGGGGGGCGTATATGACGATTTTGCCGGCTAACTATAAAAAAATTATCGATTTTGCCGACTAACTATAAAAAAATCATATCTTTAAAAGTACGTTTCTGTGTCTCAAATATGTATCGAAGTTCCATATAAAATTCAACATTATTAACCGATCGGGATCAAGTTTTGTACTTTAGAACTTAGAATACTTTACATTTAGAATACAGAGGAGAATATGGGTACATTTAAAGATGGACACACCACCCCTTCATTTACGTTCTATTGTTGTAAATATCCCAGTAAAGTATTTTGATATTAAGGAAAGAAAAATGTTTATTTTTTTGCTGAACGTGCAGACGGAAATTTACGATTCGGATTAGTTAAACAGATTCAAGTTTTTGGTAAGATGCTGCTTACAACTTATTCACAATCAGCTTATTTATTATATTACATTAAAAAGAATTGAATCATAATTTATTTTAATTACATTTTTATTCATTCAATGGACAATATGCATTTTAACCCGCCGCTTTTTCAGACGAGCCCATCTACTAACAACTGTGCCCAAATCTAGGCTTTCCAAAATGTCCTTCTCACACGTAAGCATCAGGAGTGCATTCAGACGCGGATCGCTCATTGTCGTTCTTAGATAGTTTTTCACAATTTTTAATTTACTAAATGTTCTTTCATTTGAAGCAACTGTGACTGGAGAAGTTAGTGCTAGACGACTGACACGGTTCACAAGCGGTAGAATGTTTTTTAAAGATTCTGATTTTTTGGAAACATCATCCATTGTTTCAGCCTCTGAGCAGAAATCTAACAAAACTTCTAGCTCTGCCTGTAAGCAGAGCCTGATTAACCACGGGGCAAATTCCTACCACTAAAAATAAACAGAAAATTTTGCCTCATTCATGGCAGAAATTTTACATGAATACGGCGTTTAGATAAGGCGAACTTTTCTTTTAAAATTTATTGCTGTAAGTTTGGCCCGTTGGTAGTCAGGTCCTGCCTGTAAGGCTTCTATGTCAGCAATTGCCTGAGTTTTAGGAAAGAAATCTGCCGCTTTCTTAATCAGATCTATTGTTAATTTCTCTCTTGTAAGGGGAGGATTCATTATTTGATATAGCGGCGTGATTATGGAGATACAAGAATTGAGGTTATCAGCCATCAACACAGTCAGAGTATCCAGCACCTTCTTAAACTCCATGCGGTAGAACGTTAGAAGTTCGGGAGTAAAGACATTGTCTCGATTATCATCTAATTTCTTTGGTGCCAATCTTCGTCGATGGTGCATGGCAAATTCATTTAACGGATCTACACCTTGCTTAATTGAAAATTGAATTGCGTTCTGAATTTCCCTATTCATATTTTCATCGTCACTGTTGATTATTTCTAGCGATTTGATACATGCTTTCAGTACTTTCGTAGCGTCAATTATGTTCAGATTCTTTGACTGCAGTTTTTCAGTAACTAACTTGCATTTGTAAAGAACGTTCTTGATAAACATCAGTGAAGCAATGAAATCGAGCGACAGCATTTTTTTTCTTAAACCTCGTGCCTTGGTTTTTGTTTTGCTATCAAAAGCAGAGGAAACAACTATTTCGGACAAAATTTGTAGGATGCATTCATATGACATCCAAACAGCTTTCACTGATTCCGCTCGAGCAGTCCATCTTGTCTTTGAAAGGTTCCGCAGTAACAGAGCATTTTCTATTTCTTTCAGCTTGTCCACTAATGGCTTGTTTCGTTTAGTACTTGCCGTAAAAAACACATAAAGTTCTTCCAGCACGGAGAAAACATCAGATATAATATCGCTATAGCATCGCAACTATGCTGAACGAATGTGTTAAGTCGGTGACCTTGACAAGGAATATACGGCACCGCTCGACCCACGATTTCTGGAAACTTCTGCTGGGTACCGTTGAATTCTCCAGACATGCTGCTTGCAAAATCGTACGACTGGAAAACTACTTGTTCTATATCGAGCTCATTCTTCGTAAGAATGTGCGATATCTCACTCGCAAGGCCGACACCAGTTTTATCGACTGCTTCCACAACTTCCAAAAGTCGCTCCTGAGTTTTTCCATCTTTGCCTACATATCTCACCCCAACAGCCAATCGATCCTGGTGCGAAGCATCTGGTGTCGTATCTGCCATTATTCCATAAAATTGTGCTTCTTGAATATCACCGACTATCTTTTTGCGCACTTCTGTCGCAAGAACTTCAATCATCTCGTTTTGGGATGAAGCGGAAAGGTAAGTTGTGTGATATGGCCTGAAACGTGTGTCCTCAAGCCATTTCCTCAATACAGAGTTATGTCTGGAAATTAATTTTACAATTTGCCGAAAGTTTCCATTTTCATCTTTGTCACTTCCCCTGAATGCCAGACCTTGTCTACCCAGCGTTCGCGTAATGTCCATCAAGATTGTTACAACTTCAGTGTTGAATGCAAGATCTTGCTCTTCCAGAATAATCTGTTTGCGCTTGTTCTTGTCCAGTAATACATCAACATGATTATGCGTCATCATGAACTGGCAATAATCTGATAGAGCAATTCGGTGAGAGTTGGAAGAGAAATGTTGGGCGAGCTTTCCGTCCTTTTCTTTTCCTACGCTCTTCATTTTGTGCCATTTGTCTACGCCACTCTCAACCCAAGCATTTTGTGTTTTTTCTCTCCCAGGACCTTGAAACAGGCAACAAACAAAACAAAAAGCAGCGTTGAGTTCTGTGCTATATTCCAAAAATGGATATTCTTTGTACCAAGCGCTGTTGAAACATCGTTGTCTATCATGCGGGATGGAACCATTTATTGGATATGCACCGAGTTTTGGCTGATACGGGCCTAAACTGATCAAATAATGTCTCTGGTTGTCTGACTGTATTTTAGACCTTTTTCCTGGGTCATGTTCAACAATGGAATCGATTCCACTTTCTGTAATGCCAACATCTCTACGTTTCTGCTCGATTTCATTCACGATCTTACCACAGATATTTAATACAGACGAACAGTTTTCTTTTGCCCTGGCAACTATATCTATGGTCTCCATAAGGAACGGAAGAATGCTTAACCCTCTGTCTACCAGAAGGGTCCAATGGACCCGACATGTACATTCAAAATATTTATTCAAACCAGAAATTTCTTCAAAACAAACTAAATGTATAAATCAGACAATAATAAGTTAAATAAACAAATTAAATAGTTTTAAGTAAAAATTCTGGTGTAGAATGTTTTTATAAAACTTGAGTAAAATTTCCGGTAGTTCTAGGGTTAATTCATCAGATTGGGTCAATTTCTCAATCATTGGCTTACAATCGTTCAAACAATCAACTAAATGATTCAACTGCTCAGCACATTTCAATACACTAATATGAATGCCTTCGCCGAAGTCGGGATCATATTCAGTGCTGGATCGCTGATCTATATTTTCAGACAGTTTGTTTGCAGTGGAAGCTTCGGTGTTATTTTCTGTTTCGTGAGATTCATCGGTATGTTCTGACATTTTGTTTGAAGTGGAAGCTTCGGTGTTATTTTCTGTCTCTTGAGCTTCAACATCTCTAAATTCAACCTTTTCAGCAGTCGTAGGAATAGTAGGCGTGGAAGAAACTTTAACTGCTGGGCTTACACACTGCAGTTCCGATGGCAAGGGATTGCAGTCATAAAAATAATTTGGTGTTGATGGTACTGTTGTACTTACGGAAGAGTAAACTTTATCAGTTGTAATCGCCACAGTTGCATATACCTAAAATAATAATAATTATTATTATCATATGGCTACCACAGGATTTTTCTTATAAATGTATTACTTTATTTATGGTAACTTTTAAATATATCTTTTTCTAACCAATAGAATGTCATAAAACTTTACCAAGTTGTAACAGTATACACAAATAACGTTAATATAGAGTTTTGTATAAGTCTATGTATAAATTGTACAAAAAAAAAAAAAAAAAAAAAAAAAGAAAATTGTACTTTTCTTCTCCACTCATACCAATATAAATGAAAACTTCAAATTCGTATAATTTCTATTCTACTTGAGAGAATGTCACATAATTTGCACAATACCATTTAATAACAACTCTAAAATGGTATATAAAGTTATATTTTGATATCTATGTAAGTTTTAACATAAGACAGCGAAAATGATGAAATATTATTCTTATGTAAGTTTTTAGTGTGTCGTAAATGAAAATTTTTCTCCATAATTGCTAATGTTAAAGGAAATTTCATTTCATCTGTTCATCTGTTTATCACAGTCATATAATCAGTTCATCTGTTTATCACAATAAATTTAATTTCAACTTGATCTGATAATTTATTTGGAAGATATCGGATAAATTAACACACGTAAATCCAAACACACATATATCCTTCCAAAAATACTCAAAAGGTACTTGGGAGTTCAAAAAATATATTAATTCATTGAAATCTTAAATTTAATTTTTTTTAGGGTTCCGTACTTAAAAAGTAAAAACGGACTCCTGTGTCTGTCTGTCACAGCCATTTTACTCGTAAACTATGGAACGTGGAAAGTTCAAATTCGGGGAAGTAATAAAGATTATTGACCCACATATTTTCAGATTAATAAACATTCATAAATATATTTAGTAAAAAAGTAAAGGGCCTAATTATGCTACTTGAAAAAAAAACTTTTCTTTGCATATCATGTGGGGTATCCTGTGAAAGCTTTTGTAACGCTGAACACAAAAATACATTCCTTTTAATTTTAGGTATTATATTTTCAAAGATATTGTTGAAAATGTAGCGCAAAAATATGTCCCCCCCCCCCATCTAATTCCGAATCTACTGAAACTAAAATTATGAAAAAATTAGAGGTAGTAGACGTTAATGTAAACCTTGCCGGAAAATTATAGCGATTACCCTAGGTCACATAGTTTTTGAGTAAATAGCATTTTTCTGTTATACACAAATTTCGATTTACGGGCATTCAGAAAAATTGTTGAGCATCGCTGAATATACCTATCGTTGCAGAAGAATAAAAGCATTGTTGATAATGATTTTCGAAAAAAAATCATCGGTAATTAGCCGAGATATTAACCCTTAAAGGTACGGTCAGTTTGTACATACACAAGGACAGGGGCGGCGTACTCTATGCCTAGTTAACAACTTTTAATGATATATATGTGTAATGTAATGTCCAGTAACAGTATAAAAGCAATAAAGGTCAAATTGTTAAAAAAATACTAATTTAACCCGTTGGGGACGAGCGACACGTATACGCAAAGCGATATAAGTAAGCGTCCTATCTTAAATGGGAGAGGTATCCGCAAGATTAAAGGCGAGGTCACGTCAATCAAGGTCATACGCCACCTAGCGGACGGAGTGAACTACAAGAGGATTATTAACTTCTTTCCCCTTTATGGATGATCTATAAGTTCGATATCTATGAAATAACTATGCGCACGCGCAGCCGTGATTTTATTCGTTTGTCGTCTGCAGTACTTAATTATTGGAAGTATAGATATAATTCGATTTATTTAATTTATTAATTGAAGTTAGTTATTTAAACAAAATGAGTTCTTTTAAGAACTTATATTATTTGGGAAAATGCCACGACGGCGTTTTAATTATTGCAGTTTTCAAAACTGCAAAAATAACTCTCTATATTAGAGAACTCAGTTTTTTTCGCTTCTCAAAAGAGAAAAACAGGTTAGTTTTGTGTTTTATTATAATTTATAAAAAAGTTAAAATATTATTTAATGTATATTATTAAATGTCAGTGATTTTAATACGTTCTATTTGAATTATGTTTTTGTAATTCAATGAACAAGGACATATAAAAATTAGTTAATGTATGTTAAGATAGAATTTTACAGCAGCGTTTTTAATTCAATTCCTGATAAGATAAAGTTATAAAAATTACATAAACATGTGTATTTCCAATGAGAATTAAACGTTTCATTACGCTTAGAGTTTAAGTATAAATTATTTAATTAATTTTAAGGCATATTTTTTATTTATCGGGCGCAGGCGATAATATGCCAAATATTCTCTTGATCGAATTGTATTTATAATATTTAAAATAGAAGCATTTCATTCATTCTATTTAAAACTCATTTAATTTTACATTAGGATCCACTTTAATTTAAAATGCAAGCAGTAATTCTTGTACTATTAAACCAGCAATAATTGATTATTTATAGTTTTAAATATTTTGATAATTTTAGACAAAAAATTCCTAAAATCGACAAATTACTTTTTTTTTAAATTTAGAAATATGTCGGTCATTGTGTCATATCCGGGAAAAATAGTTTTCATGGGATACCTGCACTTCGCACAGGTGAATAACATTGCAGAAAGCATTCAAAGTATAGAAGAAACTTCAAAATTTGGAATAAAATATAAAATATTTACAAATAGTACGTGGTATGCTCAATTAAACATTTATTTATCTTACACCGGTTCTTCGCAGGAGTAAAATGGTAAAATGGATAACTTTCCGTAATCGGGCCGATAGCCATGATTGGCGTCAAATGAGAAAACAGTATACAATTGTGACTGTATAAAAGTTAAATAATGGTTAGAAAATGAAAGTAACTTTTATCGAAATAACCCAATTGCGGAACATTCTCCAAATTTGAAAAAGGCTTTTGAAACACACAACAATCGCCAATAACTGAAAACTATAGACTAATAATAAGGTCGACGTAGCAGTTGTTGGTCGGTAGCCAATAATTTCAAATTTCCCTTTTAATTTTGTCCTGTTTCAATTTTTTTTTTTTTTTTCAATCTGGCTTTTGCAAAAGAGTCGGAATAAGTAGCAGAAAAAAAGGGCTGCGGACAACGGAGATGGGCCAATTGAGCGTATTAAAATCACTGACATTTAATAATATATATTAAATAATATTTTAACTTTTTTATAAAAAAAAATATAGGGCTGAAAATCACGTTTAAGATGCTTAAAGGTTTTAAATATTTCTCTTTTGCAATTTCCCAAACAGCTGGTATAGTTTAGAAATCGTAGTTTGTTACATAACTTACTCAATTCTTGTACTTGCATGTACAGTTGTAACAACCATAAAGAATGTTTAAGGATTTTTCAGCTACGTTTAGATAAGGTAAAATTAATTTCCTAATTTATAATCAAGTTGTAAAAATACTAAAATGTTGTATTGTTACTAGAAACACATCCATGTACATAATTTTTATTTTTCTAGCATATCTGGGAGGGAAAAATCGATTAAATCTTTTTATCTTTTCATATATATCAACAGGGTTAGATTAAATAAACAGTGTAAAAAAGTACTTTTATGTTAGCCGGCCGCAGCTCACAAACCGTCAAATATTTTCCACATCACCAGCCTTTAGGTTGCATTCATTTCATTCAAAATATAAAATCATCATTTTAAAAATATACTCGTCATTTGAAAAACATAACTTCATTTAAAATACATACATACTGGTATATTACATCAATTTAAACACATGCTTTTCGCTCATTATATTTAAAATACATTTTTTTTTCTAATAAATAATAACATAAACCCAAGGTGGGCAAGTTTCTTCCAATGTGGAAAAAAACCGGGAAAAAACCATGGAATTAAAAGTTACGCCTATAACTTTTATTAACAAAAATGGTTTTCTTTTAGCCTGAATAGCTTGCATAAAATTCAGGTCTATTTGAAGATATTTACAGTTTAAGAGTTATAGGCGGAAAAGCAGACAAAGCCATTTTAGAGAATACCTGTTAAAATTTTAATCGTGAATTTCAAATATTTACTCACTCATGGAAGATTAACCTTGTTTACCAGATTTATTGCAAAATATTTTTGTTACAGCTTGTTTTGATAAAAATATATGTATTTAAAAAATAGTTGCGATGTCAGTTTAGTTTCGGGGAAAAAGGCAATACTGTTTACGTAGCATTAGTGCTTTTTCTCCCGAAATTAAAATGACATTGCGATTTTTTTTAATACACATATTTTCATCAAAACAAACTGTAACAAAAATATTTTGCAATAAATCTGGTAAATAAGGTTCATCTTCCATGAGTGAGTAAATATTTGAAATTTATGATTAAAATTTTAACAGGTATTCTCTAAAATAGCTTTGTCTGCTTTTCCGCCTATAACTCTTAAATTGTAAATATCTTCAAATAGACCTGCGCACGAGATGCGCAGATGGTAGATATTCTGTCATATATGACGTCATACAAAAAAACCCGCGTATTTGCGTTATTCACTCCATCCACAAGATGGCGCAGCTGTGTCAATTTACGACAGATTCCAGCATTAACTTTGTACGCTTACTTATAGTGCTTTGCGTATACGTGCCGCATGAAGCTCTCAGAATCCTTGTTTTTCGTCACCAGTAAAATTTTACTGTAAAATTTGCCTTATTTAATCAGCGCATTTTCGCGATTCAACAAGACACAAATTTCTGTTTTTAAAAAACGGTGACAAAAGATTAAAAATTTCGTAAAAGGCACCCGTCCCGAAGGGGTTAAGGGGTCTCGGGACTCTAAAAAGTGGAAAAAAGTGAAAAAAAAGACCATTTTCAACATTTAATGTCTTAAAATGTATATGATTTTAAAACACAATTTTAATTGGGATAAAAAATTGCAAGATACAGAATTAGTATTTATAGGGGGCTCGAAACCGTTAGACATTTGTCGAACAAAAAATTGGCATAACAGTTTACGTGCAGGATTACAAAATAAATATTGCAACTAGAATGAAAATTTTGGTGCTTACTTATACTTCAGATTGTAATAATTTCCCTGAACTTAAAAAAATTTGTATTTAAAGCATTTTTATATTTTTAATGCAATGTTGCATTTAGCTAATACAAAATTTTGAAAATTTCAACAGTAAAATCACCTAAAAAAATATTTTTTTGAACAATAAAAAGGAAATTTTAGGTTCAGTTTATACAGACTAACACAAAATGTATGTTTTGAAAATTTCATGAAAAAATATTCAGAAGTTTTTGATGCATCCTGCGCGTTATGCCCAAAAAACGCCATTTGGAAATTAATGACTTTAAGATTTCGGAAACGCCGCTTCAGCTATTGAGCGGGTATAATTCTAAAAGCCAAAACTTCTGTTCTAATGGGAATTTCAAGGAAACAATTATATTAAAATATTCAGAAAAGATAGGAATTTAACATCTAAAAAAATTAAAGTTTCTAAAATTTTGAAGCTTTAAGAATCCTGCGACCACTTAATCCTTTCCGACACGGAGTAATTCTATTTATAAACTTATGAAATAATGAACTGTCACCAGAATTTATAAACGAATTTATTAGAAAATGCGAACTTTCTTATTTTCACGTACATGATAAAAGGAAAATTTTAATTAAATATTCTTGGTGCTGTTTGCCTGTTTTGGAATTAAAATTAGGTGTCCGTTTTTTAAGGGCTTCGCCCTCGAAAGATTTAATTAGAATGAATCGCATAAATACTGTGGGATTCGCGATAGTTTGCATTGATTGTATCGCTCAATATGCCTCGATGCAGCTTTGAGACCTCAATTCGAAGCGCGCTTAGCACAATGCCAAATTTAAACTTTGAACAAAGGTTTTGTTTTAGCTACACTGTAGAAATAAAGGTTATTACTACGCTGAATTTAGTTTCGTGAAATGCCAAATGAAGTTTAACTATGCACTGCTTTTATTGTCAGTACCGAATTAAGTTCATTATAAACAGATTAGGATAATATTAAAAGAAGGGTTATACGAATAGCTATATTTGATATTATTTAGGTTCCATATCTCATTGAACTTTCATGGTTTACCAATTTACAATTTTTTATATATACAGTTATACCCAACCCTACGTTGTATAGTTTTTTACAAAGTCTTAGTATTCTTTTAGCAAGATTTTTTTTTTCTTTTTTGAATAATACAATTACAAATTCATTTATTTATTCTACGGAACCCTCTGTGCGCGAGTAATGCTCGCACTTGACCGTTTATTCTCGATTACCATACATTTTAACTGACTTCATAAAAAGGAGAAGCTTCTCAATTCAACATGCATGTTTTTTTGTTTCGTTTTTAATTTTTTTGTGCGTGTGTCATAGCTGCCAACATCTTACGCTTTTTCAGACCACAAAAATTTTATAGTAAATTTTACTTTTTTAAATCGCCGTAATCTGCCGATTAAATAAGGCAAAAAATTTCTGTTAAACTTTTGTGGTCTGAAAAAGCGGAAGAGTTGGCAGCTATGGTGTGTGTATGTTCACTGATTGCTCTGAAACTGCGCAACCGATTCATGTATTTTTATTTTAATAGAAAGAGGATACTCTCGAATTGGTCACATTTAAATATTATCAAAATTGGTTCAGTACCTTTTTAGAAATTCAACAAAACAATAAAATCAATATTTTCCCTCGTTCTGTTTGTTGTACGTTAGCTGCTTGCGAATCACTGGGTTAGAAGCAGTGGTCCCCAACGTGGGGCGTACGCCCCACTGGGGGGGGGGCAATTTGACTTTCTAGGGGGCAATTCCAAATTTGTTACTCACACATTCGCTATCAGTTTCTTATGTCTTTTTTTATGTAATGTTGCAGACGAAAAATAAATGGAATGCAATCAAAATTTAAACATTCAGTTTTTGCTATTAAATTTTTTAAATGTTCTTATTAAAAACTTTTAAAAATAGATTTAACTCAGATTAATTATACAAATATTTATTTTAAATATTTTGACATCGTTTTATAATATAAAATTTCACTATAATTTTTCTGGAACTGAATTTTACAATTTTTCGATTAATTACTGAATGAGCTTTCTGCATCTACTCGCTCTTCTATATGTCACACGAAGGTTTTTTACACGGAAAACTACTTTAAAGTATGTATAAATTTGACTGTCTTGAACATATTTAACCTAAAAAGTTTATGAAATATCTGAACAAGGTACTGCCTACTTTATAAAACTTATAAATCTTAACCCCTTGGGGACGAGCGACACGTATACGTGCCGGAAATAGGCCTAAAGATCCTCGTTTATCCTCACCAGTAAAATTTTACTGTAAAATTTGCCTTATTTAATCCGAGCATTTTCCCGATTTGAATAGGCACAAACTTCTGTTTTTTAAAACCGGTAGCAAAGTAATAAACATTTCGTAAAAGGCTCCCGTCGTGAAGGGGTTAAATAGCATATAAATATCTATGGCTCTAGTAGCATATAAATTTACATGATGACATATTCATTTAAAATTTTAAAATCAGATAATACACGGCAGACAACTAATCACATCGGGCAAGAAAAATCAGAAAATGTGTTGTGATGGAGGATGATGGCTACTCAAATTTAATAAAGATGAGAATCTTGAAATGCTTCTTGTGTATTGTGGTATACATAGAAAGAAAATTTAGTGTCCAAAGCTTTTCCAACAACTCTTAATAAGTTAGAAAAATGAATTATAAACTGTGTTAATGTTATCAATTTTAACGTTAAATGTAAGTCTCTCGTCAAGATATTTAGTGAAGATAAAAATGCAGACAGCATAACACGTTTCTGTAACGTTGAGGCAAGTTGGAAAAGTACAACAAAACTCTTTTTGGTACAAAGGCGAAGATGTATAATTTCATTGCATATATAAAATTATGTTAAAAACACATTTTTGACAAAAGATTGACCTTTTTGGTAAGTAAAAAATAGGAAATGAATAGTTATTGTTATGGCTCTATTACGCTTCCACCGTGATATTAGAGTTTGCTTTTTTAAATAATAAGAAACATAATTTACATATTAAGAGGGGGGGGGGGGGCATAGTGACTTTACAGAGGATTTGGTGGGGCATGGTCAATAAAAGGTTGGGAACCACTGGTTAGAAGGATCCGAAGTGCCCGACGCTGATGTTTTTTTTTTAAATTATTATTAATTAAAGAGGATACACCTGAATTGATTCCATTTAAATTTTATCAAAATTGGTTCAATATATTTTTTTTAGAAATTCAACAAAAAACAATAAAATCAAAATTTACCCTCATTCTTTGTACGTTAGCTTTTTGCGAATCACTGGATTAGCTGCATGACCATCTCTCTACGAGCACTCGATGTACAACAGAGCTACGAAAGCCTGTCTTTTAGGTAGATTTCGTATTAAATACTATCTATTACATTCTCTCCTATGTTGGAATTTCTGAAATTTTTTTTCAGATCTACACCGATCATGGCCCTTAGAACCCAAAACCACCCTCAGTAAAAAAAAACTTTATATCTATCTATCTATCTATCTATCTATCTATCTATATATATATATATATATATCACTTTCTTCTGGACACGATAACTTCTACAATTCTGCACAAACTGATACATAAAATCAAGGGGCATGAAATCTTGGTCAAGTTCGTTAATGGGCAAAATCGGACCAAGGGGATGGAAACAGGGAGGGGTTTTGTGAAAACCGAAAAAACTTTATAACTTCTTAATTTTTGTACATATCAAATCAGTTTAATGTTTTTATTACTTCTAAAAATAGGGCCAAAAATTTATGTATTACAGATTTTTGATAAAATTAAAAATGGGCTCAAGGGACGGAAAAAATAGGGTTTTTGGGGAAAAGGAATTCATAGCTTCGTCAATTCTCAAGATATCAAATCCAATTAATTTTATTATAAATCTCCTTAATATTATCTACATATTTTATATTCACAAGTTTTTGATAGGATCAATTCGTACTGCAAATAAAAATTAAAAGTTAAAAAAAAAAAGGGGGGGGGGTTGAAGAAGAAAAAAATCCATAACTCCGTCAATTCACAAGACATAAAATCCGCATGAATTTATCATATATCTTCTTAACATTTATACAACATTTATACATTCTACATATGGGGCATTCTCACAATCTTTTGACTTTTGGGAAAAAAAAAATCTGACAAAATTAAACTTGCTAAAATAACATTTTAATCTGATAGACGAATAAATACCTTAATGATTCAAAATAAAGAAAAAATGGGCAGCAGCGAAAAGTTTTGTATTTAACTGAGGTTTAAGTTAAACTTGCGAGTTTAATTTTCCTTACCGTTTTACCCCTATAACTTTTTATTTTCTTCTAAATTTTTACTTATAATGAATTTGCATAGTACCCACAGGACATTCAAATAACAAATAATAACAATGTAGTACTTTAAATACAGAATTTTTGTATAACATTGTCTTAAAGGGGTGTTAAAGAAGGGACGGTAAGTTAAAAAAGGGGATGTTGGTATTGGAAAAAAGGGACGAAATGGTAAAAAAAGGGACGGTAAGGATGAAACGGTAAGGAATATTATCCTAGTAAGGTAATTACCACCTATTTTTAGGAAAATCATGTTAAGACTAAATGATAGCCACAATGTTTATTGATTTTTAGAAACAGTTGTTAACGTTGGATTATATTAATTTTTTTTTTTAATTTACCTCGAAAAGTGCAGGAATAAACCTTGGGGGCAGTGAGACTACCAATAAAGCCACGATGCTTGAAATTGATATTTAAATGCTGATTCAAATTCTACAGTAAACTTCCTGCCAAAGAATTTTAGACATTATTTCTCTAGCATACTTCTGCATGAGAAAAAACTTGAAAAAAATTCTGTTCCTGCATCTGAAATGATTTTCTGTATAATTTTAGAAGAGGGATAAAACCCAGGGACAGAGATTAAAAAATAATAACAACCCTAAAAATGTGTGCAGGTTAATTTTTAGCTACATATTTATATAAAACAATAGTTCCAGTTTCAGAAAAAAATTATATCGAATTATTTTTATTGAAACAATATTCTTACTCATTTTATAATTCATTTTTGCTCTCAAAGGCTTCCAATTGGTAGATTCTCTTATTCAGAAACTATATAATGTACCGTAATGATCGATTTTTTGATAGAGGCAGAATATATTTCAAAAAATGATGTCAAAGTGGGCATTTTGAACAGAATTTCCCGAAGCGATTGTGTTAGAAGCAAAAAATATTGTCCTACTGAGAAAATAATTATTTATAAATCAAGTTTTAATTAACTGAACGAAAAATAAGAACACAGGTCGCTTATAAATCTCTTCAAAAATCACGTCAGCAAGTTTCATATTTTTTCTATTAAAAATGAATCTGAAAATGTGCCAGAAAATTTCGAGCTGTTGATCACGGAAAAGTATTTTTTTAATACCGCCTTAGCATGATTCTGATAAAACCAGCTATTATATAAAAATGATATAAAAACTCGTCAAAAGCGGCCAGATAAAATTGTTAAAGTGGGTTTATCTCTAATCATGATTTAGGTTTTGTTGGTGAAATTAGTATGCTTAACTTCGAAATCTACCTCTGCCTGTGGGCTGTGTCGGCAGGAATTTTCTTATTAATCTATACTAATAAAACAAAGTTTCGCTCTGTCTGTGTGCGATGGCTAGCCAAATCTATCGGACGTATGAGGCTGAAAAGTTTTGTGAGGCTAGCCCAAAATGGTACTTGAAGCACCTGAGTCTCAGGATTTTAAATTTCTAATAATTAGTTGAGAAATTAATTAAAAACCCTAAATTAAAATAAGGGAAAAGTATTCATAATTCAATAAAAACAGATATTTTTATCAAACCGCAGACAATTTAAACACTGTTTAGTGATATCTAAATTTTATAAAAATCGATTTGCAAGTTTTTGTTTTATAAAAAATTCGATTTTTAAAAAGGAAAAGAAATGTCTTGTTGAAAAGCGAATTTATCAAACTTAAGAAAACTGACAAACCGATCGATTTGTAACTTTCAGATAGTTCATAACACATAATAAAAAGTTTAAAAAGTAGGAGAGCATAATTTTTTTTTTTTGGGGGGGGGGGGGGGGCAATTAAATATTTAAAACAGTACCGTTCACCGTTTTAGATGCGGATTTTTCACGGAGCCCTGGGATAAATTTTACTTATTTAATATAAAAATTCCAAAAGTGTACTTACCACTATTTTCGAATCGTAATTTCAGCAAATATCTTAAATTCTTCCTTAAGTCCGCCATCCCCCTGTCTAATATATCTACGGGTAGGTTGTTTCATGATGTTTCGTTCAGAAACAGTTTTGTTAAGATAGAGTCTCGGAAATGAATTTTTTCATGTGACATATTGTTTTAAAGCTTTTAGCCTGTACATTACTAAGCACTCAGTCCTCTCATTTTTTCATCAGTAGAGGGCATTTTAAAGTTTTAATTTGTTCATTACTACCCAATACAATTTTCCAAAAATCATGAAAAAAATTTCCATTGAAAATCTCAAACAATTAGTAGTTTCTCCCCCATTTTCACACAGTGAGCGGGTACGTATTTCAGACAAAATCGAGTTAAAGATATAAAATCATACAAATTTAAGGTTCATTTAGGGTTTATAAAATCAAGTAGTTAGCGTATTTCAGTCTTTTTTTTTTTTTTTTTTTTTTTTTTTTTTTCTTTTTCGTTGTAAAAAAGTTTATATTACGGTATTATGTATAAGTAAGAAAAAAATAACAGTCAAAATAACAGTTTTTGATAAGATGAACTCTCCTAATGGATGATATTACAAAAAATATTCTGAAGGGATGAAAAAAATAGGGGTTGAGGAAAAAATCATCGTATTAACATAATTCTGATAAAACCAACTCTTTCAGAAAAATGAAATTAAAAACTCGTCAAAAGCGGCCAGATAAAATTGCTAAACTGGGTTTATCTCTAATCTTCATTTAGTTTTTGTTGGTGAAATTGTTAAACTTCAAAATCTACCTGTGCCTGTAGGCCGATTTTTTTTTTTTTTTTTTTTTTTTTTTTTGGCTTTAAAACGCGAGTCCCAAGTTTACCAAAAATGAACTGGCTTTGTAAAGACATAAAAATTTAATTTTCTGGGACTCGCATTTCTTTGGAGGGGGGGGGGGGAGGGTGGTGGGAATGCTCTGCAAGTATGTATTTATAAAAATATATGGGTAATGGTTTCAATATGTATTGGCGTATTATCAAACATAAAATACAATTGCAATAAAAAATTAGAGAAAGACAGGATTGCCTTAAACCGCGAAACACTTATTACTCTGGGGATTGGTATATGAAGGAATCAGGGGGCAGAATCCCTTAGTAAAATATTAATGAAATTATAAATTTAATAATTATTCTATAATTTAGTATATTTTTATTTATTCAAATTAGCTCTTATAAGTTGCATTTTTTTTTTTTTTTTTTAAAGAAAGTAATTACATAAGCTTAAAACTTCTCTTAGTAAGCTAAATACATAATATTTATTAAATACATTAAACTCGCGATTATCTGCGGAATTGGGTGTCGTTGACACCTTAAATAATCCGTGAAATGATCGAAAAAAGACACAAATCAGAATGAAAATGTTTATAAAATAGACCATTTTTAACACTTTCCAACAAAGTTTAAAAGTGTTTATGACTTTGGTTTGTCTGTCCGCGCTCTAACTCCCGTAAATATACTCGGATCGTTCTGAAATTTTTGGATGTTAGTGACTTCTACCATAGCACGAACCCTATTTCAAATTAAGTTTGTAGTATGCTTAGTTCATTTAGAGAGACAGTCAAAAGTTTTCCGTTACATTACGGCCTATGGGAAAAAATCGTTTAAAATGATTTTTAATGATGTTACATGCTTTCAAACATAATAAAATTGACATGCATTTATCAAGTGCACTAAAATATGCATTCTATGGAATATGCGGTGCAAAGAATAGTTATTATTCATTTACAGGACCACACAGGAGAATTCCGTTAAATAATGATATATGGTGGAGGGAATTTTTTTTGGCGTATTTTAATTATGTTAAATTATTTCATGTATAATCAAATTGATATACGTCGATGAGGTTTACTATAGCTTATTTCATGTATAATACGAAGTGCATAGCATTTACAGGGACACACAAAAGATTTCAAATACTATATTGTATCCAAAGTACTGTACAGTAGTGATGATTGCTGGAAATTTCTTTTAAAATTATGTTATGTGCTTTTATGTTGCACTATATTTGTGTATTGTATATGGTGTGTATAAATGCTGTAATTCATATACAGGACTACACAAAATTATTCAAAATGGTTACTGGGTATGATTGCAAATTGCTTAAAGGTGGGTTTTAAATGAGTTATGTATTTTTACGCTGAACTGCATTTACTTTACTAAGAAATATTTGTAGAACATAGATAAAATTATATACATGGTCATGCAAAGAATTAGATACATGGCCGTCTATAAATGATGATTTCTGGAAATGTGATTCCAGTAGTTTTAAGAGTGTTTTACTTTGAATTAAACTTTAGCTAAATAGTGGCGTGTAATAAAGGTACTAGGTTAACTACAGGGTTGTACAAAAGTATGTTTCCATCTATTAGTATAAATTGCTGAAAGAGAAACTTCAACCTGTTATGTGTTTTCTTGCTAAACTAAATTTCCCCATTATATAGTATATATATCAACCTGCAGATCATATACAGGGCTGTTCAAAAGAATTGGAATACATATTTGCTATAGACGGTACCTGCTGAAATCAGTTTTTCAAATGTTTTATGCGTTTTCTAAAATGTTAACTTAGTTCTCTTATATACCTTATTTCCCTAAATAACAAAGTTGTGTTAAAGCATTCAGGAAGGGTTGGAAATTGTTTCATAATCTATATGCTTAACGCATGATTTTTCTTGCTTGTTTATTTACAGTAGGCGGCCTACATATACAATGCGGCTTAAAAACTAAAGTTTTCTGAACTTACAAGTTCATTAGTTTGCTTTTCCAATTAAAAAATCGGTCAACTATTTTTTTTTTTTTTTTTTGTGTGTGTGTGTGTGTGTGTGGTGTGTGTCTGTTAAAATGCCTCTTCTTTCTTTGTGATTGAAGTTATTTAACACCATTTTGTTCCAAAGTAATTTATCGCCTCAAAAAAGAACAACACCGAAAAAAATGAAAGGAAGACCGCGGATAATCGAGAGTTTACCGTATTTAAGGCTGTTCTCCACTACTCAGCTCAACAAGCCCAAAATGTTTTTACCCATTTACAAATTCATTTTTTAACGGAAAGATATAAAATTGGAAAGCCTGACCATGGAAGCGATTTGGAATCGAGCTGTGTTTTCTATTTTTTTTTATCAATAAATTACCTATTGAGTTATAAGCGATTTTGATCACGTGACAAACACGTTTTTCAACCTTTCTTGAGTGGTTATTCTTCTTTCGCGCGGAAATTCGGTTAAAAACGCCCACTTTGACACTATTTTCTGATAGATCTATAGCGTTTTCAAAAAAACGAAAAAAAAAACAGCTCTATTACATAGTTTCTGAACAACAACAACAACAACACCTGGTAGTTCCATGCATTTCCGAATAAAAATAAATTAAAACTTAGGTTATAAAATTGCCCTTTTAGATTTGCCTTAAATTTGAAAGAATTAAAACCATACAATGCAAGATGTAAACTTACCGGCAATTTCTGATTTGTTGTTTCTGTATTAATTGTATGTTGACTTTTTGTTCTTCTCATTGAAGCTTCGAATGGGTTAGAAGGAGCACCTGCAATTTTCACTTGCACTCGCATCCCTTTGTGACACTTCTGTTCGTGGTTCTTTCTCCAATCATCGTCAAACTGACTACCGCACAGTAAACATTCTAATTTAACGCGTTTGCGCGCTTTTTTAACAGGAGGTTCGCGTTCCATTTCTGTTATGAAATAGGATTATAAAACAATCACTAGTTCCGAAATTTCAAATAACTTAGAAAACAAGTAACACAAAGACAGGCCAAAACAAGTAGACAATGTATTCATCACAAGAACAAGATTGGCTCGCCTTTCGAATTTCGAGCTCTTAAGGATAGCCTGTACGGCGCATGCGTCTGTTGTTTGCTATCTTTTCAATTGGTTTGGTTTTGTTTGCGACGTCCAGTTATCTACACCTACACGATTGATTTGAGTCCGAAGGGGGGGGGGGGGAGGATCTCCGTGGGGTTCTTTCTAAGGGAACTTAACCCGTATTTACGCAAGGACTTTTCACTTGGAGATAAGCAAAATGTTTCGCCAACGCAAACGCTAAAAAGCGAAGAGTTTTGTTCTCTGATACGAGCTTTACTACCTACTGTGCAGATCGTAAACATGCCAACGCTAAAATAGATTGCAGATAATAAATTCAAAATCATTTTTTTTTTTTTTTTTTTATCGTATTGGATTCATGAAAATTTTTAATCAACATTAGTTATAAAAAATCGATTGTTTTAGAGTTGTACCGATCGATACTGACTATCTAGAATTTGCCGACTATGATCGAAATTGCCGACGTTGGGGGGAGGGGGGGGAGACGCCCCCCCCCCCCAGTAGCTTCGCCCCTGTTTGTAATGGCTGAATACAAAATCGAATGTCTGGCTGAAGGATCGTGGCCCAAAAAATGTGCCAGACACGTGTCAAGTGCCATTTTTTGACTACCCCCCCCAAAAAAGGTATTTGAGGCACGCTGAGATTGAGACAGAATAATATTTATACTTAGAAAAAAATATTTTGAAAACGACAGACACTTTAGTCGGCCCAAAAACTGTGCCAGACACGTGTCAAGTGCCATTTTTTGACTACCCAAAAAAGGTATTTGAGGCACGCTGAGATTGAGGCAGAATAATATTTATGCTTAGAAAAAAATATTTTGAAAATGACAGACACTTTAGTCGGCACAAAAACTGTGCCAGACACGTGTCAAGTGCCAAATGGCACTTGACACGTGTCTGGCACAGTTTTTGGGCCACGATCCTTCAGCCAGACATTCGATTTTGTATTCAGCCATTACAAAAGAAGTGTTGCACAAATTTTCAGGGTGCCTCAAATACCTACTCAAAAATGTTTAACAGCTCTCCTACTATGCCAGCTCCCGGTCTAATAGTTTTATGCGATTATTGGTGGTAGAGTTTTTACAAAATGGGCGTGGCTTAATAGCGTGCGAACCCTGTTATCATGTACAACCCCCCCTCCCCCTAATGCGATAACATTATATATGCACGTAGATATACAGTAAAAACTATCTGTAACAGAATTCTGTCTTAAACGCAGTGGCGTAGGAACTTTGTACAAACAGGGGGAGCCGGGGCATATTGCGGAAAGCTAGTGGCGCGGACCATTTTGTTCATTTTAGAGGGTTCCTTCATAGTGTTGCACGTTTCACAAACAGAAGTATAAAATAGAAGCATATCAAAAGATCACCAACTCTTTAATCCAATTAAAATAATTTTTAATAGATATACTTGATACATAGAAACTTAATTTATGTGCGATCCCGAATACAATATTCAAATTTAAGGCTTCTCCCACTTCCATTTACCAAAAATTAAAGAGCTTTCTGTTGTTTTGCTTACAAATTCTTTACAAATCTCTTCCAAATCAATTTTAAAGGCCTCCTTTTTATAAATATGTTATTGGTGCATGTAATTTGTAGTAGACCTATATAAGACCTGGAAATCGGGTCGGGAGGGTTGTAAACAATGAGAAAAAGGGTGAAGGCACAAACAAGTGTACTCACCACCCCCTCTCTCTCTTATCTTTGTTGTTTATTGAGTTAATTTCCTAGAAAAAGTATACTTTATTTTTTAATTAAGCAATGTATCGTAAACAGATGTGGTGCGAGAATTTCTCTCGGGGGAGCTGAGCCTGTGAGAAATATTCCAGGGGGAGCCACAACTCCCTCAGCTCCTACGCCCTTGCTTAAACGGAAACTTTTCAAGCACCCTACGGTAAGATTACCATACAATTATGCTGACCAAGGAAGAAACCTGTCTAAAACAGAATACTTTTTCTGTCGCTGGCGATTGTTTCTTCGTAGGTTTTGCTGTATGTATATACGGTTTATAACCTGTGTCAACGGAACATGCATGGGGATTCTGTCGTATTCGAAAACATTTTATGGTCCCAACGGTAGTAATGCCTTGGAAATCTATCTTCTAAGACGAAAACCTGTCTAAAACGGAATAATCCACCGCGTTATTTGCAATTTTGTCCTAGCAGTTTTTATTAATTTTGTATTCCTGATTTAATAAATTAGTTCCTCGTTCGGGGTGGGGGAAGATTCTCCCTCTTGGCTATATTGCTGCTTGAGCCCCTCGAATAATTTTGAACACTAGGCCTCTGGTCTTCACTCTACGCCATTACCATAATTCTTCGTCTTTTTTACAACTATTTTCTTAATATATATATATATACAGGGTGCGCCATAAATTCGTGCAAACTTTAAAAATCCATAATTAAAGAAATAATGGTCGGAAAAATTTTTGGTTTGCGCGAGTATGATCAGACGGATTTTGGATTTCTTTCCCATGAATAATAAAAAATGATTCCAAGAATAACCAATAGAGGGCGCTCACATGCCATATTGAGACGTTTTATGCAAATCAGACAAACACAAACAGACATTGAAAGAAATCACAATAACATGACACTGTGCATTAACTTTTATGGAACTAAAAGATGCTCAACATGACCACCACCACAAGGTATTAGGCAAGTGAGGCGTGTCAATACGCCTGTAACAGCTGAGTGTAGCATGTCGGCATCGATGCCACCGACGGTCAGTCGAATGGCATCTTTCAGTTCCGCCAAAGTGGCTGGGGAGCACCGATAAACACGAGACTTTAAGTATCCCCACAACCAAAAATCTGCTGGGGTCAAGTCTGGAGATCATGGGGGCCATTCAAACTTACAACCTCGACTTATCACTCGGTCTTCAGTGAAAGTGTCTAACAGGAACGCCTTGACTTCACGTGCAAAGTGGGGCGGGGCACCATCCTGCATGAAGGTGACGGAAGGTAACGCATGTCTTTCCTGCAATGCAGGCACAACTTGGTTACGCAAAAGCGTAAGATACCGTTCTGCAGTGACTGTACACGTTTTCCAGCCGGATTCAGGACAAGACTCTTCAAAAAAGAAAGGACCCAGAATGAAAGCCGCGGTGAAACCACACCAAACAGTCACATGAGGAGAATGCATTGGCTTGGTCTGATACTCCCGAGGGTTTGACGTCGCCCAGATACGACTGTTTTGCGTATTGAAGTCGCCATGGAGTGAAAAATGTGCTTCATCCGTCCACATGACATTCAGCAACCATTGTGGGTCACGATCCATTTGTGCCAGTGCCCATGTAGCAAACTTTAGTCTTTTATCTGTATCTGCCGGTAATAACTGGTGAAGTGTCTGTATCTTGTACGGATACAGATCCAAGATTCCGTGCAGAATACGTCGAATCGACGATTCCGGAATTCCCGTTATTCTACCAGCTTCACGAGCACTGCTACTTCCCGTTGATGTCTCGGCTGCCATTTCTTCCATGGCACTTTTTACAGCATGGACGCGATCCGCGTTCAAGGATGGTCTGCCACTACGTGGACGATCCTCCAAACTCCCCGTTTCCTCAAAACGTCGTACTAAATTGAGTATTCCATTCAACGAAATAGGGCTTTTTTGCGCCTTTAGTCCTTTCTCCGTGCGAAACTTCCTCAATGCAATAGTAGTGGATTCCCCATTCTTGTAGAACAGTTTGACCAGCAGCGCTCGATCTGGTAACGATAGCATGCTGCCGAGATCGAATGACGAATCCATTTCCATCCAGGTGTTTTATTGCTAGCCTGATTTGCATAAAACGTCTCAATATGGCATGTGAGCGCCCTCTATTGGTTATTCTTGGAATCATTTTTTATTATTCATGGAAAAAAAATCCAAAATCCGTCTGATCATACTCGCGCAAACCAAAAATTTTTCCGACCATTATTTCTTTAATTATGGATTTTTAAAGTTTGCACGAATTTATGGCGCACCCTGTATATATATATATATATATTAATTTAATGTTTTTTTTCAACTTATAAAATTCAACATCCTTTGCTGTATTTATAATTTTAATGATTTTTCATAATAATAAATTCAATCGAAAAGGAAAGCAATATAGGTTTGAGGGGCAGTACTGTTTTTCCCTTTCTCCACTCCTGAACGGAGAGGCGAATTTTTTCTAAGTTTTACTGGCGAACGCAAGATTAGTTATTTACTTTTTAAAAAAGTAGCTTAAGTAAATACCGTATATTTAACAAAACAACCGGAAGTAGGAACTGTTGGCAGCTACACTAGCGCCTGCGGCCTGAGCTTTACAGAAAATTCTGTCTATAGAAGTCTTTCTACTTAGTCAAACGCTGTTGCCGGAAGGGACACTGAGAAATGAAAATGCAAACTTTAGCTTCACGTTCACGAGCGTCTGGGGAGAGAACGACTGCTAACAGTACAACTTAGAAAAAATTCTCCTTCCTTTTCAGCTGTGGAGAAAAGGGAAAATCTACTGCGTTCTTCCCTCAGCCTCATGTTGCTTTCCCTTTTTGCTTGCATTTGTTTTTCGATTATGGAAATTGTTAAAATTATAAACAGCGAAGAATAATTTGAACAACACAGAACTAGAAAAAAAAAAAAAAAAAAAAAAAAAAAAAACATCGAATTTTCAAAAAATGAAATGTTTTCTAAAGGAAATAATTTTTTAAAAAATAGAATTCTAGTAATGGCTGTTATTTATCTGAAAACCTTTTGTTAGATAAATCTGATATAATATTTTTATAGCTTCATATTTTATTATTATTATATTTTAATATATTTTTGTAACAGACTTAAAAAATAAGTAGTTTTGTCAATTCTCCAGTATTCTTTATAGATAATATATTTATTCGAAATAAGCACTCATCATATCCTTCTTTTTTTCTTTTGTGTGTGTGTGAGGGGGTGGGGGGTAAGCTTGTGTAAAATTTTACAGCTAAAGGATTTTTGTAACTTTTGTACTTTTTTTTTTTTTTAAATATTTTATAATATCTTACTGACATATTATTAAATGGTTCTATGAAGGAAAATGACTTAATAAAGGATAAATGTAATTATTGCAATAAGATTTGAAAAGTTAATTTAAAAATTATTAAGAAGATTTTAAAACCACACTTCCTTTTAATTTCTTACAACATTCTCTTTCATGTTTTTAATTCTGTGTGCGCTCTATAACCGTAAGGACCAAATTTCCGAATAGTTAATTATTTAACCCTTTATGCCCCGACTCTACTTTAATGTACCATTAAAATAACTTAATATAAAATATGCATCGATTAGTAGTAATACATTTTAGAATGAGTTATAGGTACTTTACGTTATCTTATTCCAAAAGCATTATTGGTTGAACAAAACAAAACTATTCTTAAAAGGATGATTTTTTTTTTCTCCTCTCTTTAGCTTTTTTGACTTTGGAAGTTTGAGGGTGAAAAGTTTCAGCTCGGAATTATTCCTATATTTCTATTGTAAGAGTATTGTATTTGTACATTTTCTAATTCTATAAAATGGTAAAAAAAAATATTTAAAATAAAAGATTTGAATGAAGTTATAAATATTGCACAAAATTCCTATAAATACAAATTTAATTAATTGTCTTTAAATTGCAAAATCCTTCTAAAATTTATTAAATGTGTGTGTAAATCTTCTAATGTAGTTTCTAAAATTCGCAAAAAAATGTTTTAGAAGATGAAATTTTCATGAATTCATAATTTGGGACATAAAGGGTTAAAAAAAAAAATAAATGAAATGTCATGACATGTTGTAAAAATAATGTACAAACGACTATTTGCTCAATATTTTTATTAAAAAAAAATACTAAGCAAATACTCATCAACAGTCAATTTATATTAAGGAAAATTCTGTCCTTAATTTTATGAACCATGAGGATTATCCATTTAAAAACCGAGTTAATTGAAAAACAGGTCGAAGTTTTAACATTTTAATGTTTAATCACACTGATATATATAGATATATAGATACAAAAGAAAGAAAAAAGAACTTTGCAACTTGGGAAGGGAAATTCCGTTTAATGTCAAATAGATGCGGTAAATTAAACAGGAAAATTGACATTTTCGTCATTTATGTAAGTTAAAGAATTTAAACCGAACTCTCTCTCCCCCCTCCTCTCCTTCCTACTTAATCTAATAAACATAATCCTTAAAATATTATCTCATATCTCCTTCAGAAAATCATTTAATGATATATTGAAAAAGCATTGTAAAATATTCAAATCGAATTCCCCAAACTGGAAATATTGACATAAGTTTGCAAAAAAAAAAAAAAAAAAAAAAAAAAAAAAAAGTATACGATGAGGTTGGTGCTAATCTTAACAAAATATCAAACATTTACGACAATTGGCCTTATTTAAAAAAAGAATAGGTAAACAGTAAACACACAGAAAGGTAAATGGTTAATATATAAAACTTAATAAAAAATGAAAACGGTAAAAATGAATTTTCCGATGTGAAAAAGTTGAAAAAAAAATCAGTATTTCGCGGACACAGATTTTTTAATATAGTTATATATATAATATTAATTGCCAAATAACTATATTATATATAAATATATGCAGAATTGACAAATCTACTTATTATTTATTTTAAATATGTTAATATTTATATAATGAAATATTATAATATTAAAATATGAAGCTATAATTATAAAAATAATTTTTACAGATTTATATATAAAAGGTTTTTATATAAATAACAGCCATTCTTCTTTTTTATTTATTTCCTTTTAAAAATATGTTATTTATTTTTGAAAAAAATCATTTTTTTCTGAGAATCAAATTATAAAATTCAACATTTTTTATTTATAATTTTAATGTTCCCATAACTGGATAATTATTGCAAGCGAAAAGGGAAAGTTACACAAGGTTGAGGGAAGAACGCAGACTGTTTCCTCCCTGTTGAAATGGAAGCCGAATTTTTTCTAAGTGCTACTACTATAAGGTCGTTCTCTCCCCAGACGCTCGTTTCACGTTCTGTTCTACTGAACTATTGTTTCTATTTTGAATACGTAAGCGATCTCCAGAAAGAGACGGCTTATTTTTTAAGTAGACGTTTTCGTCATTCCGTATGTACATGAATATTTATTTAAAATATAAATAAAATAAATTCTTTAAATATATCTGGTGTGAAAGTTTGAATTATTGAAACGTTTTGTTATTTATCTGAAAAATACTGTAATACTGATTGAAAATTTCTAAAATATTTGTACTTCCATCAGGGACAACTTGTAATCCTTCATGCGAAAGAGTTACTATTCAGTTGTTTTCTAACAATATTTTTCCAAATATTCCCGAGATCGTTTGGTCAATTACTATTACAACAGAGTTAACTTTATTTACAAATTAATTTGATAATGATTGATTGCCATCAGAATTAGATAAATTAATTGATTTAAAAATAAATATTCTTTTTTCTTTGCGCATATTATAAAACCAAAATTTTATTCGAAAGCTCTGGGTGGCATTTGGCATTTTCTAATAAAATTTAAATGGTTTAAATTATATACCACCGCTTTTCGAAGGATGAAATAGAACTGAAAATAAGTTTTAAAATTTGTCTCGAGAATGTAAATGAATATATGAGATAACTCACAGATAATATTAAATTAACTTCTGTTAAAAAAAATAAAAAAAAAAAATAAAAAATAAAAAGAGAAAAGAAACATAAAAAAAAAATCTTTTTTTTCGAGCAACCCTTACGTAGAAGAGCAATAATTTCTGCGTATTTTAAAAAAACCTTTAACAAACCGCAGAAAAATTTTCCTGTTTTTTCGGTGGTTATGACTAAAAGTATAGGTGAGGTATTTATTTGCTGTGAACAATGATAAACAGGTCATTTCCACGCCCACTTATGGATCTGAGAACGCAAATACTCAGATAATTTTTTTTTAGAACCCGACTTTCATTTTGAATCCTATTGTTATATTTCAATATGAAAGAGACACACTGACTTCTGCTACAATTCTTTACCCTGTTTTGTAACCTTTTTAAATCTAACGCGTGCTCTGAATCCTTAGTTCTACCCATGTAATTTTTCTAGCATAAAACTTTTGCAAGATAACATATTTGCATAATATACAGGATTATATTTTATTTCACTTGTTGTAAATTTTATCAATGCAAAAACCCTTGACGGGTTAAAAGTTTCTGACGCAGCACTTTATCTTATGCTCTAAGAATTTTAAATACGGACTTAAAAATACTGATATCAAATTTTGAGTGACGTTATGCTATTTCTTAAAAAATATATTTGTATTTATTTCACCATTTTATTTTTGTTTTATTTATAATCGCATGTGCAAAAGTTATGTTCAACATGAAAAGCTGCATAAAATTTTATTCGCTGTTGCTTTATCATTTACATCTCTCATAAATTCAAAATATGTGTTTTAAAAGATATGATATAAAATTTAAGTGACGCCTTGATGTGACTTTAAAAGGTTTGTTTTTTAAAATTCAATTTAAATTATTTTTGACTTGGTTAAAATATTTTTTTTACATCTACACAATACTTTTAATTTTCCAATTCACTGTTAAATATATCACTTTCATTGAATCTATACTATGCATTGAAATGTATTTATTTCAATAAATTGATTTATTTTTTGTGTCACGCTATTCAAAATTGTGAGTAAGATTTATGTAAATGGTTTATTTGCGTCAAATTATCCTTTTTCATACATTTCATGTAGTTTGGACACAATGACGTAAATAAATATATTTTTTAATTTACACTGTTTTGCAATATGTTTTGCAATGTGTTTTGTAAACTGTTTTGGCCACTTTGGCCAATATGACGTAATTTCCTCCATTTACGACTTTTAACACATATCAATGAATTTATTATTTAAAAATTTTCTTTTTCTTTTAATATTCACGTGTAAATATAATTTTTATGACGTAATTTTCAATGTTTTCCTTCTTTTAATGCGTAATCATTTAATTCTAATTTGAAAATAATTGATTATTTTATAATTTTCTTTCATTTTAAGTAAGCATGTGTAAAAACAATTTTTATGACGTAATGTTTAATATTTTCCTGCTTTTAACACGTTATCATTTAATTCTAATTTAAAAGGATTTTTTTCTGTTTATAATAGTCACGTGTGAATAAATTTTTAATTTATAAAGGATATATTATTCTTTGCGCTGTTTTAACATTTGGCAACAATTTAAAATAACTTTTTCTAAAATATGTAAAAAAATCTCTGGAAATTCTGAAAATTTTAATTTAAAATTGAAATAAACCGTCAAAAAATTAGGCAAGTTAAGAATAATAAATGCACTCTGCAAACTTCGAGTTTCTATTGAATGATTAAATTGAATGAAAATGATTAAATTCCCATGTATATTTTTTTTCCTATGAGACTTTTTTAATGAGACAATTTTATCCAGATTTAACATTAAATATCTCTTAAAATAATTCTTCGATTTAAAAACTGTCTGCTTCAACGTTTTTATCAAACATTTCTCTATAATACTACGCAATTGCGTCAAAAGATGGCGACACCAGAATTCTGATATGCTTATTATGTAAACTGTAAATATTGCAAAGTTAAATAAAAAGAATTGTCTCGGGGTTATCAAACTTCATTGATATTTATAAATAAAACATTTCAACTAAATTATTTATTATAAAAGAATTATTACATCACAATAGCTTTTATGCAAGGAAAATAATAATTATAATAATAATAATATTATGGATGTCAGTGATTATATATTGATTGACCGTCATAATAATAAAAAATGATATTATAAAAAGAAGAGCTGAAATGAATTATTTTTTTACGTTTCTGATCGTGTGATTTATATTCAAATAATAATTATTAATGTATATTTTTTGTAAAGTGATTGAAATTAAATATATTTATAAAATTTATGGTAATATTTTTATTGTTGAAAAATTGCCAAGAAATAATCATCATCGAATTGGCGTCATTATAATTGTAATTTTATTTAACTTAATAGCAATTAAAAAAATTACAAAGGAACTGAGAATAATGGTCAACTAGCAGACTTTAAAAAAAAAAAAAAAAAAACACTCACATGTGAAAACACGTACCACGGAGTATCGAACTGCCTATCCTAAGGTCAGCAAACGATGGCCCTTAGCCACTCAGCCAGTGGGAAGGTAAAATTTTTCTCCCCAAAAGTGGTTAAAAAGAAAGCATGTGTATGAATACAGTGTCATGCATTTTCGGTGAAATTTCCATAGAATGGCGAAGAAATATAGTCCGATTTTTCATGCGCATTATAAAACGAACAAGAGTATTGCTGGAAACAAGTAAATTGTTATTTGGTTCATCTGAAACATATTTATTTGATTTTTAAAAAATCGCCCGTGTCATTTTCGAGAGAAAAAAAAATCGAATTATTTAACGAACGAGAGTTTTCCCAGAAAAAAGAAAAGTGTTATTCACCTCGCCTTAATCACATTTATATTATGTATCAATTTAAAAATAATCGTTAGAACCGTTTTCGAGATTTTCAAATTAGGAACTTCCTCGATATTATACCAACGTTTTCACTTTAAAAATGGCTATTTAGATCTCAAAATATACTGCACGTAGAAATGCAAAAATTTCAGTATACGATTAGACTGCAGATATAAGACTGTTCTACAAAATTCAGAACAATAAGACATATATCTGCTGAGTTATTAAAAGGCGGCTTTTCGCGTTTTCTTTGATGTCGAGTTAGCTGTATATATGAGTTCCGCCATCTACGAATTCTATGATACGATACGATTTTAACGATACGATACGATACGATTTTAGGCTTAAGGCTGCGTCACTCGAAATACTACCGTCTTCCATGATATTAAGTCTATATATTGCGACATGTTTATTGCTGCGTGAACCTGCGAAAACTATCTAAGCTTATAATGTTCAATAAAGAGGGCGGGGCTTCTATTGTTGTCATAGAAAATAGCTAGTCAACAACATTTAACCACTTAACCCCTTGAGGGGAAAGCAATTGCGTTTGTGTAATGCTGAATTCCCACCGGAAAATTTGAGAAAATTTATTTCAAAATAAAGAAAAACAATTTTAAGACTTTTTCGCACCAAAATTAGAAAGTAAAATTTCGTAATTTTTTTCTGGTACAAATCTTCATTTATCAGAGGTGGGATAAAATATATCCCACCGCCCCTCAAGGGGTTGACAGTTTTGCCGGTGTATTACTGAACAAGTATTACTGAACAGTGGATATTGCAAGTTTTAATCTATAAAAAGATTTACTAAGAATGATGTATTTCAGAATTGCGGAGAAGCTATCTCTGGAAATACTGTAGTTTTACACGCTGCTTTTAGATGTTGTACATATACGAGTATTAACTGTCTTTATATACGGATACAAACAACTTCTTTAATTTCATAAAAAAAATAGGATTCGTAACGTACTAAACCTGGTCAAATTAATCCACATGTTACGAAGATTAGTTAGACGTTGGCATCTACGCCATTTAATATTTTTGCATGCAATCTTAAATGTATTTAAAGATTCTAATCCTATCCTAAAATTGTACCCCCTTAATTCTCGCTCCCGTCATATTCACGGGCTATGTCTTTTACTCATATTGTTTGATTCCCACCAGTTTTATAAAATAGTGAAATTGGGTATATTTTGGTGTCGTTTTTACTGTCATTAAATAAGGTGAATATTTCTTTTTCATAAAAGTGGTGCCATTAAGCAATTTGAATTAATCAACCGTAATTTAATTCGAGCGTTAAGGGGTTAAACACATATATATATTTGCCAAATTTATATATTTAAAATACTGTTGAAAGTATTATATTGTTTTCTCAAAGTTTATTTATCATTTTAATTAATTTATTTCATTATATGTTATTTTAATTTTTTTAGTAGGTGTAACAATAAAAATATTTAGATTCTGACTTAAGATATTGTTGTGAGTATGCAGCCGGTTCCCAGCCCTGTTTTAAAAAGAGGAATTGTTATTCCTTTTAATAAATATTCTGTGAAAATTTCTAAAATTTGAATAATATTATGAACTCTGGCTATTATGCTCATGGTCTTTCATTTAAGGTATTACATCACATATCGTAGATTAAATTTGAAGTTTGTGACTATTTTTTGATAGCGCCCCCTGGCGAAAGGAAAATAAAAATGGGGAGAAGATGCTAGCTGTTGAACAATGGAACAATGTGGATGGACTAACTAGTTGCGTGGTAACTTTACATCCTGTTGAGAGGTGATCGTGTTGCTAGAGCATTAGGTAGCCTTAAAAAAAATTAATATTTAAACGTGGCTGGTAGCTACAATGAGAAAAATAACTGTAAAAAGTTAACCCTAGTTCTACCGGGAATTTTATTCAAGTTTTAATAAAACGTTCTACACCAGAATTTTTATTTAAAACTATTTAACTTATTTATTTATCTTATTTTTGTCTGGTTTATATACTTAGTTTATTTTAAAGAAATTTCTGGTTTGAATGAATATTTTGTATCACGGTGACCGTTTTTAGCCTGTTGTATAAAATCTGGACTGTTGTATGAGATACAACAGGCTAAATCCGGCTAAAAACTCAGGCTAAAAGATAGTTGTCAGTTTATCGACTGGAAATTAACAGATTTTTTTAATACTCGTATAACGAAATTTAGAAACGATTGCGGATGATTAAAACAAAAGGTATGGGTGTTTATTGCTCCGGGAGGTTATCTTTCTCTGGATGTCTGTCTGTCTATCCTACAGCATGCAATTTTCTTGTAAAGGATGATATTATTATGCAGTAAAACCTCCATAACGGACACACCCGATTAGTGGACACCTCTATTTAGCGGACATTTTTTCGATTACCAACCCTTAAATAACTGTACATAATTTACTCTCAGTAGCGGACACCTCCAAATAGAGGACAAATTCTGCCCTCCCGAGGTGTTCGCTATTCAGAGGTTTTACTGGTAAAACCTCCATAACGGACACACCCGATTAGCGGATACCTCTATTTAGCGGACATTTTTTTGATTACCAACACTTAAGTTACTGTACATTTTTTACTCTCAGTAGCGGACACCTCAAAATAGAGGGCAAATTCTGCACTATCGAGGTGACCGCTATTCAGAGGTTTTACTGCATATATTATTGGCAGTTATTTTACAGGGCCGCACAAAAGAATAAGAATATATGAAACGAATATAAACTATCTTCGGGATTTGTAGATCGCTGATGGTAATGTAAATTTAGGATGTTCTTGCAGTCACCCGCAGCATGTTTCCAGGGTTTCGTTCATCTGACGAAACCCTACCTGTCCCACTCCTTTGTCTGTCTATCTGTCTGTCTGTTTGTCCGTCTGTCACAGAGCCCGTTCTCAGAAACTGTATGTCGGAGACTTGAAATTTTGCATACTTATAGCTGAACACCACACATCAAATGGCAAATAATAAAAATTTGAAAAAGTCTAATATTTAACCCTCTGGGCTCTAACATGTGTATTTTAAACAATTTTTCTAACTCAGCCCCTAGTTAAGTAGGAGACATGAAAGCTTGCATACTTATACCTGAACACCACACATCAAACGACAAATCATAAAATTTTGAAAAAGGTCTAATATTTAACCCTCTGGGCTCTAACTTGTGTATTTTAAACAGTTTTTCTAACTCAACCCCTAATTAAGTTGGAGACTTGAAATTTTGCATACTTATAGCTGAACACCGCACATCAAATGGCAAATAATAAAAATTTGAAAAAGTCTAATATTTAACCCTCTGGGCTCTAACATGTGTATTTTAAACAATTTTTCTAACTCAGCCCCTAGTTAAGTAGGAGACTTGAAAGCTTGCATACTTATACCTGAACACCACACATCAAACGACACATCATAAAATTTTGAAAAAGGTCTAATATTTAACCCTCTGGGCTCTAACTTGTGTATTTTAAACAATTTTTCTAACTCAGCCCCTAATTAAGTTGGAGACATGAAATTTTGCATACTTATAGCTGAACACTTGCGATAACATGACAAACCATAAAATTTCGAACAAGTCGTGTTTAACCCTCCGGTCTCTAACTTGTGTATTTTAAGCAATTTTTCTAACTCAGCCCCTAATTAAGTTGGATATATGAAATTTTGCATACTTATAGCTGAAGACTTGCGATCACACTACATATCATAAAATTTCAAAAAGTCTTATATTATTACAGCCCTTTGACCACACTTTCTTATTGTTCACCACAGCCTTACATATTTTAGTTTCACTTTTTACCACCAGGTGACGCCTACCTATATCGAGTGCTATGGGCCTGATCCCCACGACTAATATGTCTACGGATAGGTTGTATAACGGAATTTCTTTCGGATACAGGTTTTATTTAGAATAGAGTGCCCCTGGTTGCAAAATGTGTAACTAACATATTTTTTCAAAAAGATAAAGTGTTTTGAAAGGAATATTAAACGAAACCATCTGTGCGATCTGTGATCACACTTAACCAACTTGTTTCTTCAAGATGGTGCATTTAGCATTTATAATAGTTATTTTACAGGGTCCCACAAAAGAACACGAATGTATGAAACGAATATATCTTAAATGCGGGATTTGTAGATCACTGATGGTAATGAAACTTTAGCACGTTGTTACAGTCACAAGCAGCATATTTTTTATTTTATTTTTATCAAGAGGGCGCAAATAGCATTTATAATAATTGTACAGGGCCGTACGGTAGAATACTAATATATGTTATATGCGGGATTTTTAGATCGTTGATGTAATATAATTTTAGCATGCTGTTATAGTCACCGCAGCATGTTTTACCTTCAAGAAGGTGCATACAGCAATTAGAGTTATTTTACAGGGCCGCACAAAAGAACACGAATGTATGAAGCGAATATATGTTAAATGCAGGTTTTCTAGAACGCTGATGATAGTGTAATTTTAATATGTTTTTATATTAGCATACAGAATGATTTTTCTTAAAGAGGATATATATAGCATTTATAATTATTGTATAGGGCCGCACAAAAGAATACGTACATATGTTAAATGAGGGATTGGTAGATCATTGATGGTTATGTAATTTTAGCATGTTGTTACAGTCACCTGCAGCCTGTTTTTTTTTTTTTTTTTTTTTTTTTTTTTTAAGCGGGTGCATGTAGCATTTATAGTTATTATACAGGGCCTTACAAAAGAATACGAAATACGAATACATGTTAAATGCGGGATTTGTAGATCACCGATTGTAATGTAATTTTATGATGTTGTTACAGTCATCTACAGCATGATTTTTCTTAGAGATGGTGCATATAACATTTATAGTTGCTTTACAGGTCCGCACAAAAGAATACGAATATATGTTAAATGCGGGTATCGTAGATCGCCGATTGTAATGCAATTTTAGGATGTTCTTACAGTCACCCACAGCATGTTTTTCTTCGACATAGTGCATATAGCATTTATAGTTATTTTACAAGGTCATACAAAAGAACATGTAAGTATCAAATTAATATAAGTTAGATGCGGGGTTTGTAGAACGCTGACGGTAATGTAATTTTATCATGTTGTTACAGTCTCCTACAGAATAACTTTTCTTGAAGAGGATGTATATAGCATTTAAAGTTATTGTACAAGGCCGTACAAAGGAATAAGATGGGAGGAAATGGGGTAACCAAATTTCGGTAAAATTAATTTTTTTGATTTTTCAATTTATGATAGCTATATTAAAGTTAAAGTTCGCACAGATTCAACACAATTTTATCACGTGTTTATTTATGCAGTGTCCCCTGGCGGGAAATAGAACAACTATTTTAAAATAAAATATTTTTATTAAAATAAATTTTCAGAATACGTTTCTGCCATGGTGCAATTTATGTTTTACTAAAATATTTTACACGAAACTTTTTTTTTCGCTGATAGTACCCCTGGTGGGAAGATTGTATAACTGAAATTTTAAAATTAATTTTTTTTTTTACGTTTTTTTTTACGTCCTTAGCTTTAAGTATGCAAAATTTCATGTCTCCTACTTAATTAAGGGCTGTGTTAGAAAAATTGCTTAAAATGCACAAGTTAGAGACCGGAGGGTTAAATATGACTTTTTCAAAATATTATTTTTGTCGTTTGATGTGAGGTGTTCAGCTATAAGTATGCAAAATTTCATGTCTCCAACTTAATTAAGGGCTGAGTTAGAAAAATTGCTTAAAATACACAAGATAGAGCACAGAGGGTTAAATATTACACTTTTTCAAAAGTTAATGATTTGTGGTGTTATCGCAAGTGTTCAGCTATAAGTATGCAAAATTTCAAGTCTCTAACTTAATTAGGGGCTGAGTTAGAAAAAATGCTTAAAATACACAACATAGAGCACAGAGGGTTAAATATTACACTTTTTCAAAATTTTATGATTTGTCGTTTGATGTGAGGTGTTCAGCCATATGTATGTAAAATTTCACGTCTCCAATTTAATTAGTGGCTGAATTAGAAAAAATGTTTAAAATACGCAAGTTAGAGCCCAGAGGGAGGGTTAAATATTTGACTTTTTCAAAATTTTATTTTTGTCGTTTGATGTGAGGTGTTCAGCTATAAGTATGCAAAATTTCATGTCTCCAACTTAATTAGGGGCTGAGTTAAAAAAATTGCTTAAAATACAGAAGTTAGAGACCGGAGGGTTAAATATGACTTTTTCAAAATTTTATGATTTGTCGTGTTATCGCAAGTGTTCAGCTATAAGCATGCGAGCTTTCGAGTTTCCAACTTAATTAGGGGCTGAGTTAGAAAAATTGTTTAAATTACACAAGTTAGAGCCCAGAGGGTTAAATATTAGACTTTTTCAAAATTTTATGTTTTGGCGTTTGATGCGTGGTGTTTAGCTATAAGTATGCAAAATTTCAAGTCTCCAACATTTATAGTTTTTTAAAATGGGCTCTGTGACAGACGGACAGACAGACAGACAAGTGAGACGAATAAGGTTTCGTCAGATATGAAACCCAAACAATATGTATGAAGTATACATCTTTTGTTAAAAACATACAATAATGCATATGAACAAAGTATTTCAATTTCGCCAGTGTAGTGTAATATAATTCAAATACGATACTTCCAACAATTTACGCCTTTAGAAAGTAATGGACCCGATGTTTTTTGTGGAGCCCTGTATATGAATAATAAATCTTACGTTAATCGTTTTTGATTGAACCATGCTAGAGTGAACCTAAAGATCGTATATCGAATCTGTTTCTCAAAATATGATTTTTTTACATTTTTAATTATACAAACCGTCAATAGATAGCAGGACAATCGATTTTATTTTTAGCCTGTTGTCAGGCTAAATCTAGCCTGCATTTAGCTTGAAAAAACGGTCACACTGTTTTGTATGTACCTGTCGGGTCCAATGGACCCGTCTGGTAGACGGAGGGTTAAGAAAGAATAACTTAAAAATAAGCACTTAAAGTACTCAAAGTTTAACAATGTACAAGAAAAAAGAGAAAGGGGAAAAAAAAAGAAAATTTTGAAAATTTAGATAAAGAGTTAGTTCCATTAGTTCCAAAAGGACAGGCGAAAAAGCTACCGGGGGATGCCCCATCTAAAAAAAAAGACTCTTTTCAGAGATCATGCATTAAGTTTAATCAGGTAAAAATGCTATTTATATAGCAGAAAAGCAATTAAGTTTTTTTAAAAACAAAAACAGGACAGAACAAACAGAAAGGATAAGTTTAGTTGAAGGATGAGGAAATCCCAGTCTTCATCGTTAACCCTTTAAGGAGCAAGTAATAATATCTCTGTAATATTGAATTTTCACCGGAATAATCGAAAAATTTTATTTTAAAATACGGAAAAGCACTTTTTTAACTTATCACCCCCAAAGTTAAAAATATAAAATTTAGTAAAAACTTTTTGGTGCAAATCTTGTTTAAATTAGGTGGGATATTATATATTCCACCACCCCTGAAGGGGTTAAGCAAAAGCGAGTATTTAGGGCGTTTTCTATTAGTGGGGTCGGGTAATTCTGCAATGATTTGGTTCAGTAGATCGTACGCAGTTTTATAAAACTTTTTAGATAGTTGGTTAATACGTTTGTTTAATGAAGTGGTTTTAAGATCCATGCGGATTGTTATATTGCGTAGGTATCGGTGACCATTACGAATATTACGGAGACTTTTGTTGTGAACACGGTAAAGGTAGCCCATACTAGTATTGCATGCGGATCCCCAGATCAGGCAGGCATAGGTTAATACTGATCTGATACAAGCATTATATAATATTAGTTTATTTTTGATAGAAAATGTGTTATTTTTAAGAAGAGGTGAGAGAGATTTGGAGATTCCGCCGACTTTGCCACGAACGTTGATGAAGTGTTTTTTCCAAGTTAATCTTCTATCAAAGGTAACCCCCAGATACTTAGTGTGGTTAATCCAGGGAATGGTAGTGTTAATAGTTGTTATACAATTGGGAAAAGGTAATTTCCTGAAAAAAAAAAACAGTAGCTGTTTTTTATTCATCGAGTTTAACACGCCATTGAATACACCAGGTAAGGAATTAATCAACGTGTTTTTGTAGAATTTTGTATAAGGTGAATGGATGATGTGTAGAGGGGTACATTGCCGTGCTATCCGAGTACAGGGCAAGATAAGTCCGCAGTGTTCTAGGGATATTATTAAAAATACGTTAAATAATGTAGGGCCGAGGACAGAGCCTTGAAGTATGCCAGCAAGAATACGGTAAAGTACGGATAATAGTTTATTAATGCAGAAACAAAAGATGCGGTCGCTAAGGTATGAATGTATAAGAAAAATTAGTCTAAGATTAATACTAAGCTTAATTAATTTGTAAATAAGGCTCACATGTCAGACCTTATCGAAAGCCTTAGCGACATCAAGAAAAACAGCCGCAGCTGGTGTTTTCGTGTTGAGGTTTTCACAAAGGAATTTCGCAACACGAAGGAGTTGATGAAGTGTAGAATGTTTAGCTCTGAAGCCAAATTGCACAGGAATGAGAATATTTTGATCATCTAAGATGTCGTGGAGCCTAATGACGCGCTAAAGAACTTTGCTAATAGAGGGTAAAAGAGAAATGGGGCGATAGTTAGTCGAATCTTGAAGGTTACATTGTGGTTTAGGAATAGGTGCAATAATAGAAGTTTTCCAAGGTTTAGGAAAGTAGTAAAAATTAAGTATAGCATTGGTTAGTTTTGTAAGGTAAATTATACAGTTACAAGGAAGGTTTTTAAGTGCAAAGTTAGAAATGTTCCAGGGCTTTACTGTTTTTAAGGTTTTTAACGATGTTAGGAATAACAATAGGTTGAATTTCCGGGAGTGAGTCCGCGGGAAGGGTAGCTAAGAAATTTTGAACTGTTTCATTGGCTTCAAAATAATGATCAGGGCTGGCTAAGTAAGGATTAGGGGAGAACAGCTTGGCATATGACATGGCAAGAATTTCAGCTTTGTCCTTATCCGTGTATACCGTAGTATTAAAAACAGTTAAGGGAGGAATAGGAGTAAAGTTATTGTCAGGTTCTGAGAAATATCTGCTATTAGAACTGGGGTTCTATATTATTTTTGTCTTAATATATTATATATTGTATGGGCTGTGTACTGGAATTTCAAAATAACAGTCTTTTCTTATCTAAAACTGGATCTAAGCCGGTGAAAATGTATAGATGGTATGAAGGGGAAAAAAGATAGTTGGAGAGGGGTGTGCGCAACCTTTTGAGATGTCTGTGGAAGATGGGAAGAAAAAAGCATTCCACGAACGAAGAAAAGAATTTGAAATGGGAGCCAGGTAGAAAACTCCGGAGGTGTTACGTGGAGAAGGAGCAAGGGGTGGCTGGAAGGCAGTCTCTTGTGCTGAGATAGTCAGTTTGGAGCGTAACGCGCAAAGTGGACGGGTGTCCCGGGTGAGAGCTCTTAGAGATAGAGCGTAGGCTTAGAGCACATAGGTGTTGGGAGATCGAGATTGATCTCCGGTAAGCTAATTTAACGTGTGTAGAGTGAGAGTGGTTTAACGTAGTTTAACGGTACACAGCCAGGATTTACTGTATTCAATTTAATGTTGAACCGGATCATCTATATCCGAGTTTGTAAGAGTAAATAGTCTTTTGTTGTTGTGTAAATAGTGTGTAAATAAAATGTTAATTTAGTTAATTGAAAGCGTTGGTTTTCATTTAAACAATCTTCTCAGTGCGTGACCGATATCACGTAATCATATCGGTGGTGGCAGCATATAAATAATAAGGATTTTCTTCGAAGTTGTGCGGACTAAGAGGAAACTCCGACAAGTTGATGGCAGCGACGGGATAGAATCGTCTCAGATTAGTGACCAGCGAGCCGTGTTGCAGTGTGTTAGTGCCGGAGCACCCAGTAGAATTCTTGCGTGGAAATGCCGGATCGTTGAGCGGAATTTTAGAGAGATAAAAATCAAGCGTCGAGCAGAAATACAGAGTGTGGGTGCCCTATCATCGGTACAGCGAACCGAATTAAAGTGTTGTGTCCTATCAACGTTACAGCGAACCGAACTAAAGTGTTGTGTCCCATCGTCGTTACAGCGAACCGAACAAAGTGTTTTGCTCTATCGTTGTTACAGCGAACAGAATTAGTGTTTGTGCCCTATCATCGCTACGGTGCCTCAAATTATAGTGTATTACAGCCTGAGTGTGGAATAGCATCAAAGTGACTTTAAAGTGCGAAATATTGAATTCATCCTGAAACTACGTGTGAGCAGCGGAGTACCCCAGCAGATAAAGTATAAGGTAAGGTGTTTTGATCATTTCTGTCTGCTGACATTCTCGAACCAAGTGTATTTGTTGTTGTATAATTAATAGTAATTTAAGATAATTTATGTGCAATAAAGTAATTGTGTTCAGATAGGTAGGAAATATTAAGAGCCATATGTACTATTGTTTTAAGAAAAAGTCATAATAACTTGTACTAATATTGATTTTCTTTTTTTTTTTTTACTAATGAGGCTAGTGAACAAAATTAATGCATTGTGTTAATACTAGTTGGAAGGAATAATTGAATTTACTTAAATTTAAATTATTAGTAAAGTAATATTTAAATGAAGCAAGCAATACTGTTTTAAGCTTGAAGAGTTGATAACAAACGAGTAATGAACATTTGCTTAGAATTTTAATTGGCTAGAAGTAAATTTCGGGGAAAAAAAGTGAAGGTTTTGATTTTATTTGTTTTAAATGTGAGAACCATTGTTGAATTTGGAAATATTTTATTGAGGATAATTGTAGGAATTTATATGCGTATGGTATACAATTTTTCTTTATGTGGATGTTTCTATTGACATCAGTACTTTTATTCAATTTGCAACGTATCAGTATTATTATGTAAATTGTATGTTATTATCTGATGTATAAATTGGAATCTGTATTGCATAGTAATCAAATCGAAATTATTGTTTTACCTTTTGTTTTATTGGAAGTAAATTGTGTGATATTAATGGTCGAGGAAAATCAAGATTATACAGTAGGTTAAATTAGAAATATAATACATCGATTATCTGAAATGTATTAATTAGTATAATAAGTGGAGGTAACTGTACTAAGGTAGAAATTTAGGAAATATTAATTTGGTAGGTTTAAATATTATTGTAGAGTGGTAATAGTAATCGGTGAAGGTATGGCTTTCTTATTGAAACTAAAACGGGTGGATCTTCAGATGACAGCCGAAGAATTGGGGGTTGAATTCACGGAAGATGATACCAGATTTCAGCTTAAGAAAAAGATAATGGACAGCGATGAATATGACGAGGGGGCTGTTATGGAATTATCTAACACTATTGTTGCGGAACGATTGGAGCGCGAAAAGTTAGAAAAACATGAAAAATTAGAGCGCGAAAAGTTAGAAAAACAGGAAAAATTAGAGCGCGAAAAGTTAGAGCGCGATAGAGAAGAAAGGGTTGAAAGGGAAAAGTTAGAAAGAGAAGAGAGGTCTGAAAAATTGAAGATGGAACATGAATTAGAAATGGAGAGGTTAAGGATACAAGGTTCGACAAATAATTCTAATGGGTCTAGGGAATCTAATAATGAAAGTAACATAGAAAAACTGATCAAAAGTGTTAAAACTCTGTCTATCAAAGTACCAGAAGGGACTGAGGGATGGAATTTATTTTTCAACAGTTTAGAAAGGGCATTCAAAACTAAAAATGTACCGGAAAACCAGCAGGCCGAAATTCTACTAAATATGTTAGGAGATAAGGCTGATAATTTGTTAATTTATACCACTAGGGAACAAATTGAGAGTTATGAGGAATTAAAGGAGTTAGTTCTAAGGGAAAATGAGCCGACACCGAAGGCGTGTTTGGAAAATTTTAAGAAGGCTAGGAGAAACCAGAATGAAACTCATGTATTATTTGTATCGCGTTTAATAGCAACATGGGAAAATTATTGTAAGATTAGGGGTGCTGACTCATATGAAAAGGTCAACCAGTTAATAATTACGGATAAGTTATTAAACACGTTAGATGAAGAAACCGCCTCATATATTGGGTTAACTAAGCAGAGTAAATGGTTAGAAGCTTCTAAAATTGCTAAAGAATGTGACAATTATTTTGACGCTAAACATAAGTCTTATGCCGTTACGTATAAAAGTTTTAAGGGTAAAGATAGGTATGTAAACAGTGAAAAAGTGAAACAGAGGGAGGATAGTAAATTTAGTGGTAATTGGAGGCAAAACGGGAGCAATGAGACTAATTCTTTTTCGGGTAGGAAAACTGATTTTAAGAAACCTAGTGATGATTCAGCTCCTAGATGCTTCAAATGTGGTTTAAGGGGTCATTACCAATGTTTTTGTAATAATGTGGGTAATGAGGGAAATAATAATGCTAGTAAAGGGCGTGAACAGAGAGCGGGGGTAAATAAGATTGTCGTGAAAGGAAATAAAGAGTTACCTGAGGGAGCTATTGTGGCGAGGATATCGGCAAAGGCCGAACAGAGAACTAATGTTATTGGTGAGAAATTAAATAAGCTTGAGAAAATTGAAGTTAGTGTAAATGGGCAAAAAGCAAAAGGATTGGTCGATTCTGGATGTGAAATTAGTGTTATTCATAAAGATTTGGTACCGGAAGAGAAATTAAAAGGAGCGGGTAGTATTTATTTACAAGGATTATTTGGTGAAGCAGTTAAATCACCGTTGGTTAAATTACCATTAGCTATTCCGCAATTCGGACAAACTAATATAATTCATCAGGAAGTACTTTGCGCAGTGACCGATAATATTAATGAGCAGGTAATTTTACATCCCGAGGTGATTAATGAGTTGTCAGGGGTCAATCGCGAGGAGCCATTGCTAGAGGCCCAAGAATTAGAAAGTTCGGAAATTAGCATGGATAATTCGAGTGAAAAGAAAGATAGGAGTAACGATAATTGTAATGTTTACCCAATAGAAACGAGATCGGGAAATTTACAAGGTCAAAATGTAGAAAAAACGGAAATAGAGGAAAATAATAAAGTTATCGTTAGTAATTCAGGTGTGTTTAAGAAATCCCAATTGGAATGTAAAGAGTTAGAGAGAGCTTGGGAATTAGCTAAAATTGATAAAGGGGGTTATTATATTGAAAATGACTTATTGTATCATAAAGATAAATTTATAGGAGAAGCTATAGCTAAATTAGTAGTGCCGAAAGTCAAAAGAGAAGGAATCTTAAAGTCAGCGCATGTTTCTAATGAGGGAGAACATCACGCGGCAAAGAAAACCTTAGAGAGAATTAGGCAATCTTTTTATTGGGAAGGTATGGCTAAAGAAACTAAAAAGTTTTGTAAATCATGTCTAGAATGCCAATTATCCAGAAAAGTGAAAGTGCGTGATAGAGTCTTAGTTGAGATGTGGGATGGTAGCAAAAAGTATGTATATCAAAGTAATGGGGAATTGATTGTCAGGTGTAACATAGTCAATATTGTTTTTGAAGGTGATGAGGAATTTGGAGAAGTTGGGGAAATTCCTATTGTAAACCGGGAACTAGAGGTAGAACGAGACATAGAAAGGTTCGAAATAAAAGGGTTATCTAATAGTCAAGTCAAGGATATAAAGTCCATTTTGAGGGAGAATAAAGACGTATTTATGGGTCCTGTGCGACCAGCGGAAGTAGGGGAGCACCGTATTGATTTGAAACCGGATGTGGCAAGGAAAAAGCCAAAGTTATATAGTGTACCTGTTGCTTACAAAGAGGAAGTAAATAGACAGATTCAGGAGTTATTAGAATTAAATCTAATCGAAGTATCAAATGCAGAAATTAGTCATCCAATTGTTTGCGTGGCGAAAAAAGACGCAACTGTTAGGCTTTGCATTGATTATAGAGCTTTAAATTCAGTAACGCAGGTCCCAACATTTCCTATGAAAGATTGGCAGGAAATCATGTATACTGCGGGGGCAGCTAAATATTTATCTTCGATTGATTTATTGAGGGGTTATTGACAGATTAAAATGGCGGAGGAATGTAAACATTTGACAGCTTTTACAACTCATAATGGGACTTATCAGTGGCGTACTATGCCTTTTGGTTTATCAGGGGCGGCTGCTACATTCCAAAATGATATGAATGAGGTTCTTCAAGGTCATCGGAGGTATGCACAAGCATATATTGATGATGTCATCATTTTCTCCGACACCTGGGAAGAGCATTGTGAGCATGTTAGGTCTGTCATAGACGAACTTAAAAATAGAAATTTTACGATTAGACTGGATAAATGTAAATTTGGAGAGAAATTGTTTTTAGGTCATGTAATTGGGGGTGGAACGCATGCACCCAATGAGGAGAAAATAGGAGCAATAAGGGACTTAAAGAGACCGAAAACTAAAAAGGAAGTTAGATCTGTTTTGGGTTTAATGGGATTTTACCGATCTTATATTCCAAATTATGCAGAAATTGCTATACCTTTAACTGAATTAACTAAAGGGAAGGTTAAAAATACTGTACCATGGGATGAAAGGGCAGAAGAAGCATTTAATACCCTTAAAGATGAGTTATGTAACGTGACGCGTTTGGCTACACCTATCGTAGGCCGGGAATATCAGCTTCACGCCGACGCATCAGACCTGGCAGTAGGATGTTGTCTTACTCAAAAAGATGAAAAGGGTCAGTTTAAACCGATAGCTTTTGCCAGTCAGAAATTATCAGGGGCTCAGCGTGCTTGGCCGAGTTTAGAGAAAGAGGCTTGGAGTGTTCTCTTCGGGTTGCGGAAGTTTGAAAAATGGACATATGGATCTCAAATTGAGATCATAACGGATCATAATCCATTAAAATTTCTCACTGAACCAACCCCAAGGCCCCCAAACTCACTAGATGGGCTCTTGCCTTGCAACGCTGGAACCCGAGTATTTCTCATCGTCCAGGAGCGCAACATCTAAATGCTGATGCAATTTCCAGGCTTCATAGGAAGAGCTGGGAAGAACAGCCAATTGCTAGCCCATCGGCATCAATGACTAAATAGTGGACAAACCTTAAAGGGGTGTCATCACGTTTTAAATTTTTTTTGTATATGTGTAATTGTATTTGTATTTTGTGTTTATAATAGTGCATTAGCATGTGTAGTTTTTCTGTAATAATAATATTAGTACACGGTTCATTAGAGATGTCAGTAGAGAATGTTCAGACACCTTGATACATATATGTAATAATAATAATGAAGAAACCTGCAAAGAGACTATTGAACTCTTATATGATGTTACTATATGTTTGGGGAAAATTAGCCCCTAAATGGCATATTTTCCGCTAAGGTGGGGGGTGGGGGGGTGTCAGGTTCTGAGAAATATCTGCTATTAGAACTGGGGTTCTATATTATTTTTGTCTTAATATATTATATATTGTATGGGCTGTGTACTGGAATTTCAAAATAACAGTCTTTCCTTATCTAAAACTGGATCTAAGCCGGTGAAAATGTATAGATGGTATGAAGGGGGAAAAGATAGTTGGAGAGGGGTGTGAACAACCTTTTGAGATGTCTGTGGAAGATGGGAAGAGAAAAGCATTCCACGAACGAAGAAAAGAGTTTGAAATGGGAGCCAGGTAGAAAACTCCGGAGGGGTTACGTGGAGAAGGAGCAAGGGGTGGCTGGAAGGCAGTCTCTTGTGCTGAGATAGTCAGTTTGGAGCGTAGCGCGCAAAGTGGACGAATGTGTCCCGGGGGAGAGCTCTTAGAGATAGAGCGTAGGCTTAGAGCACATAGGTGTTGGGAGATCGAGATTGATCTCCGGTAAGCCAATTTAACGTGTGTTAGAGTGAGAGTGGTTTAACGTAGTTTAACAGTACACAGCCAGCATTTACTGTATTCAATTTAATGTTGAACCGGATCATCTATATCCGAGTTTGTAACTGTAAATAGTCTTTTGTTGTTGTGTAAATAGTGTGTAAATAAACTGTTAATTTAGTTAATTGAAAGCGTTGGTTTTCATTTAAACAATCTTCTCAGTGCGTGACCGATATCACGTAATCATATCGGTGGTGGCAGCATATAAATAATAAGGATTTTCTTCGAAGTTGTGCGGACTAAGAGGAAACTCCGACAGTTATTATTGAGTTTTTTCTTGATTTTCCAGAGAGAGTTGTCTTCAGGAGAGAGGGAGTTAAGAAAGTTGCTCCAACTTTTTTGCTTTTCTTTAGAAATTAAATTTAAAATTTTATTGTTAAGATGATTAATAATGGGCTTTAAAGTAGGATCTCTTGAATTTTGATAAAGCCGCCGAATATTGTTACGCTGCTTACAGATATTATGGATATAATTAGGCACGGTAAAAGAATTGTTATGTTTAGTATATTGATAAGTAGCTTGATTTTGAGCACCTATAATTAAATTTTGAAAGATATTGACAGCATTGTCAATATCATCAGTAATATTAGGGAAAGCTAAGTCAGAATTAGTGAGAATATTTTTGAATTTACTCCAATCTACAGCCATAGAAGGGGAAGGAGAGGAGGTTAACAAAATCAATTTTAAAGCTAACAGGCAGATGGTCAGAATTTAGGTCATTGATAACTGTAGAAGTAGTAGGATAAGCCTGATTTTTTGAAATAGCAAAGTCAATGATAGAGGGACGTGCGTTACCATGCCCAATATGTGTAGGAGTTTTAGGTGCATGTAAGCTAAGTTCTAGGTGAGTGACAAGGTTGTGTAGTGAGCTGCCACGTCGAGTGTTTGAGTGACAGTTCCATCGCCGGTTATGTGAATTATAATCACCTGCGATGAAACAGCGCGTATTTTGTGAGAAAAGTTGTGTAATGTTGTTGACTGGGAATAAACGTGAATGTCTAACGTATATAGAAACAAAGTTAATATTAATCTATGACAATTGTACATCAATTCCCGTGTAATCAAAACCTGTGTATGCAGTTTGTTGGACAAGATAGTGTGGACTGTGATGTTTGATGTATATGACAGTTCCGCCCTGATTGGAACCAGGACAGGGGGTATGGGTATGGTAAAGAATATAGCCAGGAATTTTAATACTAATACTAAGATTATGCACCTTTTGAAGTAGAATAATATCAATATTAGGATGATTAGATACAAAAGAACGTAATTCGTTGATTTTATTATTGATGGTGGAACAATTTCAGGATAAAACAACAAGAGTATTAAGTTGGCGTCTAGACATGTTTGGGGATGGAGATATCATTACCCAATTTGTTGAACTCTTGAATAATTATTAATATCCTTTCCTTGGGATTGGATTAATTTTTAGTTAGGGTAGCTATACTTTTTATACATTTAAGAAATTTAGCAATCTGCAAAATTTCCTTAATATCCTGGAAAGTATTAAAGATATCTTGTATATCATTGTTATAACTAGGTGGTATGTTGGCTGAATTGGATGGAGTAACCTTAGTTTAATCATTATTAGATGAATTAGTTTTTTCCATGGAGATAGATGGAGATGGAGTAAGGTTGCTGGGGGTGACGCCAAAAAAGTAACCCTGAAATCCGCTACAGAAGTCACAAACACAAGCACGTTCTTTCACGAAAAAAAGAAGAAATCTTTTAATAATACAGTTTTTAATTTATAATACAATGGAATGCTGCTTTAGAAGGCTTAAAAATAAGCAGATCCCTTTGATTTAGTGAAAAAAATGTACGGGAGATATCAAAGAATTCGGTCCCTGTTCCAGGTGCTTGTTTTGTTTGGGCCTTCTGTGGACGTTCAAATTTGAGCGATAAATGATTTCATATTTCAAACCTTTTTTTACGGCAATACTGCATCTCCATCTATCTCTGTCCTCCATGAGTTTTTTCAGTGTTTTGAGAAGTGGAAGCGCCCTCAACTGGGGACATCCAGCCCGGAAATATGACGGGCACGAGAAATAACGACCGACACCTCAGACCGTGATGTTGACGGGAGCGAAAATTAAAGTGTTAAGTCTTTAAATTGTTTCCATTTTTCAGATTTGTAAGTGCATCATTATTAATAAACAGTGAATGATTTTTCTTCCCTTTATTTATTTTTTATTGATATATTCTTATTCACATACATTTCATGATTTATTATAATTAAAAGGGAAATAACAAAAGATCGAGGGAAGGCATTTTTGTATAATTTAGTTGTGTTTTAACCCTTTCAGAGGCAAAGCATTTCCATTTGCAATAATGTTGAAATGAATGAATGACACCGGAATTTAAGAAAAAAAAAATTGGAAATATGAAAAAGCTATATTTCACATACGTTATAAAGGAAAGATTTTATTTAAAAAATTCTGCTATCATTATGGCATTTAAGAATTAAAATTAAGTAGTTTCATAGACATACCACTGCCCTTGAAAGGGTTAAATATTTAAAAACCGTATATGTGCTTAAAAATTTATTTTAAATTGTTCATTATATTCGTCATCATCATCATTCTTAATCATCGTCAATCTAATATAAATATAATAATTACTAGTAAAGATAAATAGATCCGTCTTTTTACGAAAATTCGATGATTTTCCATTCATAACATTTTAATTGTTACACAAGACTATGCTTTTCATTTTAACTCGACAAATTATGAATGTGGATTATTAAAAAATCACCAATTGGAAAATAAAGTACTTGGAATTTTAAAATGATAATACATCATCTTAGTTAAACTTAAACTTCAAGACAAATTTCATAATATTGTCACCTCATTTAATAGTATTAACGTTTTAACCCGTTAAGGAGCAAGCAAAAATGACTCTAAATATTCAATTCTCACCGGAATAATCGAAAAATTTCATTTTTAAATAAGGAAAAGCAATTTTCAATAATTTTCTGAACTAGTGCTAACTTCTATAATTTTCTGATCTAGTGCTAACTTCTATTTTAACTTATTTTTCTCTTCATTACAGCAGTCTGTACTGCAGCTAAACCTATATCTTAATATAATTTCAATATGTAATTCCAAGTTCTTAATCTTTTTTCTCCTTACTTTTAAAGCATCTATGCTAGTTTTATCTTAAGTTTTTTCCTTTTTTAAGTAGTTGCAAACAACTACACATTTCTTACTTTCCCAATGGCTCTACATTATGTAAGACATCACATTTAATCAAACTGGGTGTAAAGTTGACTTCAACTAGGCAACCCCTTAACCGCTTCTTCACTGTTCAGCACTGTTCAGCATCGAATTTCCTCCAACGTTAAAAAATATAAAATTTAGTTAAAATTTTCTAGTGAGAATCTTGTTTAAATTAGTTGGATATATTTTATCCCACCGCCTCTCAAGGCGTTAAGTAGAATTTATTAGTTTGGTAAAACAATTTTCGAAAATAGTTTTTTTTTTCTTATAAATGTTGCCCAGGCAAAATTTACAAAATCACAAAAATTACGAAAATCATCAGAGATGAACTATTTCGGGTATATTAATAAAGTTTCGATAATTATATTGCAAAATAAATTCAAAAGAAGTTTTCAAGTTGAAAGAATAATAAAATCAATTTAACATTTATACTTCACATCTAATGAACAAAATCATTCAATCGATGTTTTAAATGTTTGGAATTTATTATTGAATTTTACCAAAATTCAGTGTGAATCCATACAGGAAGGAAAATATATGGATGTAGTATTTTTTTTTTTTTTTTTTTTTTTTTAGATTTTTTAGCAGCCCAACGATTTTTCAAACTATTATCGGAAATTTGGCGTATTTTAGCTATGTGCGGTAGCTAGTGTTGTCATGTGTCCCGCGCTCCAATTGCTCTGGACACCACTAATTTTTCACAGTTTAATTCGCCATCTTTAATCGCAGTTAATACTGTCATTAGATAATGTGAAGAAAATTACTTATTAATACTGGTGTCCAGAGCATTTGGATCCTCAAATTACGCGGGACACATGGCAACACTAGCAGTAGCGCATTTTTAGAGGCCACTTTTGCAAAGCTGTCAAAGCTCCGTTTTTTTTTCTCAAGTTAAATAAACATTATTTGAACAAGAAAAGCTATTTAACCCCTTGAGGGGCAAGCAAAAATGTCTCTTAATATTGAATTCTCACCGGAATAATCGAAAACTTTTATTTTTAAATAAGGAAAAGCAATTTTTTATCTGTCTTCCTCCAAAGATAAAAATATAAAATTTAGTTAAAATTTTCTCGTCAGAATCTTGTTTAAATTAGGTGGGATATATTTTATCTCACCGCCCCTCAAGGGGTTAATAAATTAAATCAACTAAGTGCCACATAAAACTAATGATGGGCAAAACAAGTTATTCTGACAGACGAATTTACGTTCGAGATACTTTAAAATCGAATGATTTTAAATAATCGAATAAACTGAAAAATGTTGCAAAATGATGATAATCCTTATTGTTGATTCTCAATAGTTCTCTGATCGAGAAAAAAATACGTAAAATAGAATAGACATAGTGGGCTGATAAGTATGGAGAACGTGTTTTTCAATCAATTTTTCTAATCTTTCCCCCAGACCTGTCTGCCTATCAGAGGGTAAATTTCGCCAATTATCGCCTTATAAATACTGATATTTTATGTGATAAAGATGTTTTTCTATTTTTATAAAAACGAATTTTCTAAAAAACTACTGCACCGAAATTCGTGCCATTAATATAGATACTAAATTTAATATCTGTAAAATAAATATTTACAGATATATGTATAAAATGCATAAAAATCATTGGAAGGCGGTGTTTGGGGCGGAGCTATTCAAATTCGACAATCGATGAATGTTGTTGGTTTCTATGGCAAAAATATTCTTTTCTATTGTTGTCTCTGATACCAACGCAATTTTCGATTTCAAAGCAATATCGCCAACGTTGAAAACAATACCCTATATAAAGGTATATATAAATATTTTACAGACATACATACAATAAATACAATAAACCCAACTGGAGTGAAAAATTAGCCAGAGCCAGGAATCGAACCCGGGACCACTGCATTCCAGGCAGTCGCTCTAACCACTGAGCTACTCTGGACGATGCCTGAGTCTGCAATTTCTCACTAATAAACCATGTTGGGGAAGTCACTAGCCATCTATACGAAAGCCACGGATGACAGGACAACGATGAATAGATTTTACTATTACATCGATCTACGATAATTATAATAAAACACTCATACTACAATATATATTAAAACACACATACACACATAAATAACGCCTGCATTCAACAGTTAAAGGTATATATAAATATTTTACAGACATACATACAATAAATACAATAAACCCAACTGGAGTGAAAAATTAGCCAGAGCCAGGAATCGAACCCGGGACCACTGCATTCCAGGCAGTCGCTCTAACAACTGAGCTACTCTGGCCGATGCCTCAGTCTGCAATTTCTCACTAATAAACCATGTTGGGAAAGTCACTAGCCATCTATACGAAAGCCACGGATGACAGGACAACGATGAATAGATTTTACTATTACATCGATCTACGATAATTATAATAAAACACTCATACTACAATATATATTAAAACACACATACACACATAAATAACGCCTGCATTCAACAGTTAAAGGTATATATAAATATTTTACAGACATACATACAATAAATACAATAAACCCAACTGGAGTGAAAAATTAGCCAGAGCCAGGAATCGAACCCGGGACCACTGCATTCCAGGCAGTCGCTCTAACAACTGAGCTACTCTGGCCGATGCCTGAGTCTGCAATTTCTCACTAATAAACCATGTTGGGGAAGTCACTAGCCATCTATACGAAAGCCACGGATGACAGGACAACGATGAATAGATTTTACTATTACATCGATCTACGATAATTATAATAAAACACTCATACTACAATATATATTAAAACACACATACACACATAAATAACGCCTGCATTCAACAGTTAAAGGTATATATAAATATTTTACAGACATACATACAATAAATACAATAAACCCAACTGGAGTGAAAAATTAGCCAGAGCCAGGAATCGAACCCGGGACTACTGCATTCCAGGCAGTCGCTCTAACAACTGAGCTACTCTGGCCGATGCCTGAGTCTGCAATTTCTCACTAATAAACCATGTTGGGAAAGTCACTAGCCATCTATACGAAAGCCAGGGATGACAGGACAACGATGAATAGATTTTACTATTACATCGATCTACGATAATTATAATAAAACACTCATACTACAATATATATTAAAACACACATACACACATAAATAACGCCTGCATTCAACAGTTAAAGGTATATATAAATATTTTACAGACATACATACAATAAATACAATAAACCCAACTGGAGTGAAAAATTAGCCAGAGCCAGGAATCGAACCCGGGACTACTGCATTCCAGGCAGTCGCTCTAACAACTGAGCTACTCTGGCCGATGCCTGAGTCTGCAATTTCTCACTAATAAACCATGTTGGGAAAGTCACTAGCCATCTATACGAAAGCCACGGATGACAGGACAACGATGAATAGATTTTACTATTACATCGATCTACGATAATTATAATAAAACACTCATACTACAATATATATTAAAAAACACATACACACATAAATAACGCCTGCATTCAACAGTTAAAGGTATATATAAATATTTTACAGACATACATACAATAAATACAATAAACCCAACTGGAGTGAAAAATTAGCCAGAGCCAGGAATCGAACCCGGGACCACTGCATTCCAGGCAGTCGCTCTAACCACTGAGCTACTCTGGCCGATGCCTGAGTCTGCAATTTCTCACTAATAAACCATGTTGGGGAAGTCACTAGCCATCTATACGAAAGCCACGGATGACAGGACAACGATGAATAGATTTTACTATTACATCGATCTACGATAATTATAATAAAACACTCATACTACAATATATATTAAAACACACTTACACACATAAATAACGCCTGCATTCAACAGTTAAAGGTATATATAAATATTTTACAGACATACATACAATAAATACAATAAACCCAACTGGAGTGAAAAATTAGCCAGAGCCAGGAATCGAACCCGGGACCACTGCATTCCAGGCAGTCGCTCTAACAACTGAGCTACTCTGGCCGATGCCTGAGTCTGCAATTTCTCACTAATAAACCATGTTGGGAAAGTCACTAGCCATCTATACGAAAGCCACGGATGACAGGACAACGATGAATAGATTTTACTATTACATCGATCTACGATAATTATAATAAAACACTCATACTACAATATATATTAAAACACACATACACACATAAATAACGCCTGCATTCAACAGTTAAAGGTATATATAAATATTTTACAGACATACATACAATAAATACAATAAACCCAACTGGAGTGAAAAATTAGCCAGAGCCAGGAATCGAACCCGGGATCACTGCATTCCAGGCAGTCGCTCTAACAACTGAGCTACTCTGGCCGATGCCTGAGTCTTCAATTTCTCACTAATAAACCATGTTGGGAAAGTCACTAGCCATCTATACGAAAGCCACGGATGACAGGACAACGATGAATAGATTTTACTATTACATCGATCTACGATAATTATAATAAAACACTCATACTACAATATATATTAAAACACACATACACACATAAATAACGCCTGCATTCAACAGTTAAAGGTATATATAAATATTTTACAGACATACATACAATAAATACAATAAACCAACTGGAGTGAAAAATTAGCCAGAGCCAGGAATCGAACCCGGGACCACTGCATTCCAGGCAGTCGCTCTAACCACTGAGCTACTCTGGCCGATGCCTGAGTCTGCAATTTTTCACTAATAAACCATGTTGGGGAAGTCACTAGCCATCTATACGAAAGCCACGGATGACAGGACAACGATGAATAGATTTTACTATTACATCGAACTACGATAATTATAATAAAACACTCATACTACAATATATATTAAAACACACTTACACACATAAATAACGCCTGCATTCAACAGTTAAAGGTATATATAAATATTTTACAGACATACATACAATAAATACAATAAACCCAACTGGAGTGAAAAATTAGCCAGAGCCAGGAATCGAACCCGGGACCACTGCATTCCAGGCAGTCGCTCTAACAACTGAGCTACTCTGGCCGATGCCTGAGTCTGCAATTTCTCACTAATAAACCATGTTGGGGAAGTCACTAGCCATCTATACGAAAGCCACGGATGACAGGACAACGATGAATAGATTTTACTATTACATCGATCTACGATAATTATAATAAAACACTCATACTACAATATATATTAAAACACACATACACACATAAATAACGCTTGCATTCAACAGTTAAAGGTATATATAAATATTTTACAGACATACATACAATAAATACAATAAACCCAACTGGAGTGAAAAATTAGCCAGAGCCAGGAATCGAACCCGGGACCACTGCATTCCAGGCAGTCGCTCTAACCTCTGAGCTACTCCGGCCGATGCCTGAGTCTACAATTTCTCACTAATAAACCATGTTGGGGAAGTCACTAGCCATCTATACGAAAGCCACGGATGACAGGACAACGATGAATAGATTTTACTATTACATCGATCTACGATAATTATAATAAAACACTCATACTACAATATATATTAAAACACACATACACACATAAATAACGCCTGCATTCAACAGTTAAAGGTATATATAAATATTTTACAGACATACATACAATAAATACAATAAACCCAACTGGAGTGAAAAATTAGCCAGAGCCAGGAATCGAACCCGGGACCACTGCATTCCAGGCAGTCGCTCTAACAACTGAGCTACTCTGGCCGATGCCTGAGTCTGCAATTTCTCACTAATAAACCATGTTGGGGAAGTCACTAGCCATCTATACGAAAGCCACGGATGACAGGACAACGATGAATAGATTTTACTATTACATCGATCTACGATAATTATAATAAAACACTCATACTACAATATATATTAAAACACACATACACACATAAATAACGCCTGCATTCAACAGTTAAAGGTATATATAAATATTTTACAGACATACATACAATAAATACAATAAACCCAACTGGAGTGAAAAATTAGCCAGAGCCAGGAATCGAACCCGGGACCACTGCATTCCAGGCAGTCGCTCTAACCTCTGAGCTACTCCGGCCGATGCCTGAGTCTACAATTTCTCACTAATAAACCATGTTGGGGAAGTCACTAGCCATCTATACGAAAGCCACGGATGACAGGACAACGATGAATAGATTTTACTATTACATCGATCTACGATAATTATAATAAAACACTCATACTACAATATATATTAAAACACACATACACACATAAATAACGCCTGCATTCAACAGTTAAAGGTATATATAAATATTTTACAGACATACATACAATAAATACAATAAACCCAACTGGAGTGAAAAATTAGCCAGAGCCAGGAATCGAACCCGGGACCACTGCATTCCAGGCAGTCGCTCTAACAACTGAGCTACTCTGGCCGATGCCTGAGTCTGCAATTTCTCACTAATAAACCATGTTGGGGAAGTCACTAGCCATCTATACGAAAGCCACGGATGACAGGACAACGATGAATAGATTTTACTATTACATCGATCTACGATAATTATAATAAAACACTCATACTACAATATATATTAAAACACACATACACACATAAATAACGCCTGCATTCAACAGTTAAAGGTATATATAAATATTTTACAGACATACATACAATAAATACAATAAACCCAACTGGAGTGAAAAATTAGCCAGAGCCAGGAATCGAACCCGGGACTACTGCATTCCAGGCAGTCGCTCTAACAACTGAGCTACTCTGGCCGATGCCTGAGTCTGCAATTTCTCACTAATAAACCATGTTGGGAAAGTCACTAGCCATCTATACGAAAGCCACGGATGACAGGACAACGATGAATAGATTTTACTATTACATCGATCTACGATAATTATAATAAAACACTCATACTACAATATATATTAAAACACACATACACACATAAATAACGCCTGCATTCAACAGTTAAAGGTATATATAAATATTTTACAGACATACATACAATAAATACAATAAACCCAACTGGAGTGAAAAATTAGCCAGAGCCAGGAATCGAGCCCGGGACCACTGCATTCCAGGCAGTCGCTCTAACAACTGAGCTACTCTGGCCGATGCCTGAGTCTTCAATTTCTCACTAATAAACCATGTTGGGAAAGTCACTAGCCATCTATACGAAAGCCACGGATGACAGGACAACGATGAATAGATTTTACTATTACATCGATCTACGATAATTATAATAAAACACTCATACTACAATATATATTAAAACACACATACACACATAAATAACGCCTGCATTCAACAGTTAAAGGTATATATAAATATTTTACAGACATACATACAATAAATACAATAAACCAACTGGAGTGAAAAATTAGCCAGAGCCAGGAATCGAACCCGGGACCACTGCATTCCAGGCAGTCGCTCTAACCACTGAGCTACTCTGGCCGATGCCTGAGTCTGCAATTTCTCACTAATAAACCATGTTGGGGAAGTCACTAGCCATCTATACGAAAGCCACGGATGACAGGACAACGATGAATAGATTTTACTATTACATCGATCTACGATAATTATAATAAAACACTCATACTACAATATATATTAAAACACACTTACACACATAAATAACGCCTGCATTCAACAGTTAAAGGTATATATAAATATTTTACAGACATACATACAATAAATACAATAAACCCAACTGGAGTGAAAAATTAGCCAGAGCCAGGAATCGAACCCGGGACCACTGCATTCCAGGCAGTCGCTCTAACAACTGAGCTACTCTGGCCGATGCCTGAGTCTGCAATTTCTCACTAATAAACCATGTTGGGGAAGTCACTAGCCATCTATACGAAAGCCACGGATGACAGGACAACGATGAATAGATTTTACTATTACATCGATCTACGATAATTATAATAAAACACTCATACTACAATATATATTAAAACACACATACACACATAAATAACGCTTGCATTCAACAGTTAAAGGTATATATAAATATTTTACAGACATACATACAATAAATACAATAAACCCAACTGGAGTGAAAAATTAGCCAGAGCCAGGAATCGAACCCGGGACCACTGCATTCCAGGCAGTCGCTCTAACCTCTGAGCTACTCCGGCCGATGCCTGAGTCTACAATTTCTCACTAATAAACCATGTTGGGGAAGTCACCAGCCATCTACTGAATCTTAGCCTACTGTTGAATGCAAGCGTTATTTATGTGTGTATGTGTGTTTTAATATATATTGTAGTATGAGTGTTTTATTATAATTATCGTAGATCGATGTAATAGTAAAATCTATTCATCGTTGTCCTGTCATCCGTGGCTTTCGTATAGATGGCTGGTGCCTTCCCCAACATGGTTTATTAGTGAGAAATTGCAGACTCAGGCATCGGCCGGAGTAGCTCAGTGGTTAGAGCGACTGCCTGGAATGCAGTGGTCCCGGGTTTGATTCCTGGCTCTGGCTAATTTTTCACTCCAGGTGGGTTTATTGTATTTATTGTATGTATGTCTGTAAAATATTTATATATACCTTTAACTGTTGAATGCAGGCGTTGTTTATGTGTGTATGTGTCTTTTAACATATATTGTAGTATGAGTGTTTTATTATAATACCCTATATGTTTATTTTAATCTGAATTACAACAGTTAAACATTTTTGTCGCTTGACTTTATTCCAAGGAGTCTCGGAATGTCGCATTTGAATAGCTCCACCCAAAATACCGTCTTCATATGACTTTTATGTACTTTTGCACATATATTTGTAAATATGTATATGTGATGCACACCACACAATTTCGGTATTATATGTATTATTATACGGGTTCACACTAGGAATTTTTGACAAAAAATTGCAATCTTTCGTATATGTAACATGAAGTTTCGTAGTTGTAATTTCTCGTAAGATATGATTATTATTATTATTTTTTTAAATATCGTTTTTTCATACAGTTTTGACAAACAGAAAATTATAGAAAAATTTCCAGCTATGCGTCTTTAGTATCTCAGTAACCTAAGTTAATGGCATGAAACTTGGCTCAAAAATTTTTTATTCACAGAAGCAATATAGGTCTTAGCCAAAAAAGTATGAAATTTCACAAAAAAGTTAATGAAAAGACGATGCAAAACAAGATAACCGTTAAACTATTAACACTTTGCACTCGAGAGTGTTTCCAGGTGTCGCGCGGAAATTAGGGCTCCGAATGCTGACGCCACTAATTTATTACTGCTTATTTAGCTATCTTTAATTGCCAATAATTCTGCCATTAGGTAAGGCGAAGAAAATTAAAAAACTGGTGTCCAGAGCATTTGGAGCCTCTATTTACACGGGAGACTAGTGGTGAGAGTCACCTCTCGAGGGAAAAGGGTTAAACAATTGAAACAAGAACAATAAATACAACTCCTAGCTCTACGAAAAGTAGGAGGATCCTTGAAGTATCCAACAAATAAATGTATCCTCACAGGTTTTGCAAGTTATGGCCAACCCAGATACTCCAATAATGTAACAAATTCAAACAGAAAAACTTAAACAACAATAACTCAAAATAAATAAATAAAAATTTAAAATTATATAATGAAAACTAACAAATTATAGGAATTTTTGACAAACAATTGCAATTTTTCGTATAAATGTAAGATGTGATTTTTATTATTATTTTTTTAAATATTGTTTTTTCATACAGCTTTGACAAACAGAAAATTATAGAAAAATTCTTTAGTAATTAAGCGTCTTTAGTATCTCTATAACCCAAGTTAGTCAGAGCATATTTTAAGGAATTTTGACTGGGCGACAATAGTTTGGTCTGTAGTCCCAAACAAATGTCCATAAATTTCCCTATCCCCCCCTACCCACTAGTAACCAAATAATAAATACCGACAGCCTAACTAACTTCTATACGTTATTATTTATGTCAGTTGTGTACAAAGCCATTACATCATCGTTAAAATCGACAACTTTGCCTTTGGCAAAAAGGTTTTCAGCACCAAGGTGGGCTGCACCAACAACCTCTGATGATCTTCTTCCATTTAAGAAATCATTTTTCTTGTTGGAGACACTGGCGCAGCGAAGGGGGGAGTTTTGAGGGTTAAAACCCCTCCCAGAACTACAAAAAATACTATAATTGCCGCTTATATGAATCACTTGTTAAGCAAATTAGCCGCTTTTATGAATCAAAATTAAAGTTAATAAAATTTTTTTGGCTTATTTAGAATCCGTGACTTTGCTGAATCAAATTCTATTCAACAAGGTGATTCAAGTAAACAGCGAATATTCTATTTAAAACTGTGAAAGCATACATTACATGCATTGGTGAGAACTATGTCATTTGTCTTGAAAAAGGGCAGTGATCACATTTTTGAGCAGGGGCGGATCCAGAGAATCGTTTTTTTTTTGGGGGGGGGGGGCGATATCGAGTGACATATAATCAACGTAGTCATAATTTCTGTAGCTCAAATCCTTCCTTGCAGTTAATTATTAAATGAATATGAAATTAATGCGATTTAAAAATATTACAGACTCTCGATTATCCGACATCCGATTAACCGAAACACTCGGTTATCCATCCCTCTTATTTTATAATCTCGACCTCTCCTCAAACTATCGTTTATTGTTACTTATTAGGTCGTAAAATTAAAAACGTTATAACAGAATTTATTTATTAAATGCCTTTTTTTTCTTTTTCTGTTTACTCTTATACTATGATAATTATCTTATTTTTTGTTCTTTTAGTTATAGTGAAGAACGTTAGTAACACAAGCCTGCGATGATTATATTTTTTAACTTTTGATAATTGATTTTGATGTAAGACTTTTTAAAATATTGCGATTTATGTGAAAGCCTGACGTGATAACATGGTACAAAATCAAGGTCATTTTTGGATTCAGCATTAAAAAATACATAAGAACCAATTACCGAAAGCTGAAAAACATAATCATCACATCCATTTTTTAATATCAGATTTCTGAAAGAGGATAATCTCTGAAAAAAGATCCCCTTCAGAAATATGACGGGCCTTTAACATCCTAGAAAGTCAAAATGTGTCATCTACGTGGTGTGTTAGAGGTCTGCACGGGCCGGCCCGCTTGTAATTTTTACAGTTCTCGGCCCTACCCGGCCCGTACAAAAATCAGTGAAACAGGCCCGGCCCGACTCAATTTCTACAAAAAAAAAATAAATAAAAAAAAAAAAAAAAAATGCGTTTTTTCTAGCCATACAGTGATGGAACAGAGTAGCATTAAAGAATAAGTTGACACCGCTAAAATTTATTAGTATTCTTCGTCTTATTTAAGGATAGATTTTCCAATGTAAAGAATACTAAAAAAAGTTAGTGGTAACAATCGCCTAACTGCTGCGCCACTGTTCCATCACTGGACATACAATTAAGATTCTTTTAATGAATACTAGATACATATTTACGGGAACATTTTACAGTATATTTTAGATTAATATGTGTTCGCAAAACAGAAAACAAACAATAGTAAACATTAACGATTACTTACAATGTTTTAGTCATCGTCTCTAAAGACATTTCAAAATTTAAATAAGGATTCATTAAAAGTTTAATGTAATTCAGAATAAAGGATTAAAAACATGATAACTTTTGAAGCTGTATAATAAAATGTAGATTTGTGAAAATATTTCTCTCATTTTTAAGGCTTTTCTCAAATCCAAAGGAGCTACATATCGACACATTTATGAATTCATTTCTTTTTGGAAACGCGTAAGATTGGCAGGTGTTCTTATTCAGAAACTATGTAAATGCCGTCTTTATCATAGATAAAAGCAATATATCTTTCTCTGAAAATACTGCCAAAGTTAGCATTTTGAATCGAGTTTCCGGAAGCGATAGCACAGGAAAGGAGAAAAACGTACAGCCAGGTGACAAGAATCTCTGTTATCTCTGTAACTAATTTATCAAATACTTAGAAAACTATTCGTTTTCAAATTCTTTCAATAGTCAGGCCTGTCAATTTTATGCTTTTATAATTAAAAATGAGCCAGAACATGTGTCTGAAAGTTTCGCATTGTTAAGCAGTGACTATGAGAACCCCTTAAGGTATATTTCCAAAGATACTGTTAACAGAAATTCATTATCACTATTAATACTTTTACAAAACACAATGCCTGTTCTACACATCCTGAGATCGATTAAGACCAGTTCCATTTTGGGAAGAGTCTGCTGAAAAAAAATTAAACCCGGAATCAGATGTCTTGTAACTGTACGATGCCGATCTCTACAATGGACATGTTATATATCTGTATTGATGTTGTTAAAATCGCATTGGCGCGTGACTCACATTTATACTTCTCAAGAAAATCGTATTCATTGAAAATGACTCGTATATCGGCCCGATTACTTTTTTATCGGCCTGGCTAGGCCCTGCAGGCCCGTTCAATTTTATCTGTCGGCCCGACCCGCGGGCCGGGTTCGGGCCAAGCCCGGACCCGTGCAGGCCTCTATGGTGTGTATACCTCTTCACTGGCGCGGATCCAAGGAAGGGGGGTGATCGCCCCTCCCCTTTGGATCAAAAAATATAAATCCACCGCGAATTTCGACAAATGGTAGCCGAAAAAAATCTATTTCGTCAATCGTTCGCAGGTCGAAAAATCGCGCAAAAAATGCGAATTTCCTCAAAGGATCACGCAAAAAACATGAATTTCGTCAAAGGATCAAGCAAAAACGTGAATTTCATCAAAAAGCGCGGAAAAAACGCGAATTTCGCCAAAAAATCGGACATTTCATCAAAGGACCACAAAAAAACGCGAATTTCGTAAAGGACCACGAAAAAAAACGCGAATTTCGCCAAAGGAACGCAGAAAAAACGCTAATTTTGCCAAGCAATTGCGGAAAAAACGCTAATTTCGCGAAAGAATTCCGCAAAAAACGCTAATTTCGCGAAAGAATCGCACAAAAAACGCTAATTTCGTCAACAGATCTCGGAAAAAATGCGAATTTTGTAAAAGATTCGCGAAAAAATACGCGAATTTCGTCACAGAGCCGCGGAAAAAACGCACAATTAGCACCAGGAGGAGATGCCCCTAGGTTCGCATCCACGGGGGGGCATCGATCGGGGCGGTCGCCACCCCCCAAGATATAAATCCAATGCTTTTAACGGCAGTTTTCGCGGAACAGACAGACAAGCAAACGAAAACACTTTGCGGGTGTCATTGGTAAACCTCACTGACGTTTCAGCAGCTAGTGAACAAAGTAGGATTATGTCCTGTCAAAAGGCATATGGCGCCATAATTTTTAGACTAATGGGTTGAGGTGGGAATGATGCCACTTCGTGTACCTTTTGTTAAATCTCTACAACAGAAATTGGCAAACGAGATCCCCTTTAAAGTGTTGAAACTTTTTCGTTCTTTCAAAGAAGCTGCAATTCTAATTTCCGTATAATGATATTTTTGAGGAGTGCTTTATTGTTTGAGAAAAGAATGGGATTCATAGCAATTTCCAAAGAAAGAAAGAAACAAGAAAAAGAAAGGTCCTTTGAAAAATTCAAGCATCTTAATGTTTTCTGAAGAAAATCAATAATGTGTAAAAAATATACTGTTATTGCCACCCACATTGGTAAATTTCAAGGGTATTTCATGAATGAAAAAAAAAGATTATGTCCTAATCCTAGTCAGTTAAAATCTATAATACGTATGGTGTGTTGATTTCTTAAAAACCAACTTGGTAATTTGTTCTTCTCTTCTTTGCCCCGATCTAACCCCCCCCCCCTATGGATGCGCACCTAGGGGAATCTCCTCCCGGTGCTAATTGTGTGTTAATTTTGGAAACCCTTTGACGAAATTCAAGTTTTTTCAAGGATTCTTTGGCGAAATTCGCGCATTTTTTTCGCGATTCTTTGAAGAAATTCGCATTTTTTCAGAGATCTGTTGACGAAATTAGCGTTTTTTGCGCGATTCCTTCGCAAAATTAGCGTTTTTTACGCAATTCTTTGACGAAATTCGCGTTTTTTTGTGATCCTTTGACGAAATTGGCGTTTTTTGCGCGATCCTTTGACGAAATTTGCGTTCCTTTTGCGATCCTTTGACCTGCGAACGATTGACGAAATTTATTTTTTTCGGCGACCATTTGTCGAAATTCGCGACAATCGGTGGATTTTTTTTTGGGGGGGGGGGGACGATCGCCCTGATCGCCCCCCCGTGGATCCGCGCCGGTTTTTGAGATGTCTTAGGCTAAGGGAATGTTTGTTGCCTGCCGTACACACACTTTGAGTTGAATTTTTATACGGAGTACAGTTTTTAACTGCATTTCTGTCTTTAATCCGTTTGAAATGATAATGGGCCATCGCCAGACAAAAGCATAAAACATACGCTTTATAGGTCTCTTTCAGTGTCAAACTCAGGGACTTCATTTCCGAAATTTCTTGAGGGGGGCAAACACTTCTTTGAATTTTGTTGAGTATATCTGAGGAGCACTATAAATTGCATTATAGAAGCGAAGCATTATTGATACAGTTTATCACTCATCTTTTAAAAAATTAGCCAAAGTACTCATTAATAATAAGTTCACCTCACTTTCAGAATCTTCCAATAACAAGGTTTTAAAAAATATTATTGATAACTGTCAAATTCTGTGCTTAAACTGCTTTTAAAATGATAACTTTTTATTTTCGTAAAATTTGATGTTATTTTGGCTTTTGTGCAATTTCAGAAAAAAAAATTGAGTAACACGTGATGACTGATACATTTTGAAATATCAAATTCCTTGAGGGGGGCAATTGCCCCCCCCAGCCTCCCCCAAATGGTACCCCTGGTCAAACTTCTTGTTAGAGGTGTTGTTTGTAAGGGCCGATTTTTCCGTCCCCGAGGGCAAACCGACCCATAAAATTTTTTTTTGGCTCGGTCCGGTATAAAAGACGATAATTTCGGCCCGAGTCTGGTCCGGCTCATACATAAAATTTATTGGCCCAACTCGGTATAAAATCTAAAAGTTCGGCCTGGCCCATACAAAAACTTAACTAGCCCTACCCTGCCCTGCCTGACTGAATTTCTACAAAATACAAATTTTTTCTCCAATACGGTTAAAAATGTCTTGTACGAAGAGTTCTGACAAAAAATACTTAATTTAGCTTTTTTCATGTTTGTATTCTTCATTTTTTAAAAAGTGTCCTGGACTGAGATATTTATTTTGTTAATGAGTCTCTATTTGTATGTAACTAATTACTAGTTATTATTAATATCTTTAATCCATATTCCATGGCTTGGACACTTAAAAATCTGAAAAATTCTATGTCCAGGGGTGATTCCGGGTAAAAAAAAAAAAAAAAAAAAAAAATCTGAAATTCACAGAAAATTTTCTGAAAGATTACAGTAGAGGAGGAAAATCCCATCCCTGCGTTAAATATGCGTTTTTTTCGCGGCCCTTTGACGAAATGCGCGTTTTTTCCGCGATCCTTTGACGAAATTTGCGTTTTTCATTTTTTTCCACGAGCCATTGACGAAATTTGCATTTTCGGGATCTTTTGACAAAATTTGTGGTTTTTTGCGCGATCCTTTCACGAATTTTGCGTTTTTTTTCGCGATCCTTTGACGAAATTTGCGTTTTTTTAGATCTTTAACGAAATTTTGGTTTTTTTTGCCATCCTTTCACGAAATTTGCGTTTTTTCGCGATCCTTTGATGAAATGTGCGGCGGTTTTTCGCGATCCTTTGACGAAATTTGCTGTTTTCTTTCGCGATCCTTTGACGAAATTTGCATTTTTTTCGCGATTTTTTGACGAAATTGTCGTTTTTTTCGCGATCTTTTGACGAAATTTGCGTTTTTTTCGTGATCTTTTGACGAAATTTGTGTTTTTTTGTTATCTTTATCTGTGTTTGTTCAGCGATCCTTTGATGAAATGTACGCTTTTTTCGGGATCCATTGAAGAAATTTGCGTTCGCACGAAAAAATATTGATATTTAATGGTAAAAGTGTTCGCAAGAAGACATTTTTAGTTTTTTTTCGTAGGACCATTTCATAGTTTTAAAAAATAATTCTTGTTGTCCAAACTTTTCGAAATTTCTATCGATTATAAATATAATGGTTTTGGAGCCTGTGTAAAAATTTTTAGAATAAATTTGAAATTTAGTTTTAAAGAAATATGTTTTCGGCTCGTGTTTGCTTCCCTCATCGGGTCCTTTTACATAACAAAAAAAAAAATCTTGCCTTTCGAACTCCCTGAAATTTTAATTTATAATAAATATAACTGTATCCAAGCCCTCTTTAAAATTTCGTGAAAAATTGCACATAGTTAGAAGTGAAAACATTAGCCAAAGCCGAGAGAAGCCGCACCGAGCCAGCCTACGTTTTCGGTTTTCATAAAAAAAAAAAAATAAATAAATAAATAAACAAATAAATAAATACTTTTGCCTGTCCGAGCATTTCAAAACTTTTGTAGGGGTTCTAAATCTGGTCTGCCGAGATGCTATAAAAATATTGTGTCATAACAACGTTTAATTATTTTTAGTGTAGAAAAAAGATCGTCTTCGGGAAGCACGAAGTGACCTGCAGTCACAAATTCTTTTGAGAAGGTTAAAATTCACATTTTTCAAAACCGATTGCACCGTTGAAGAGAAGAAGATTTTGGCTTTAAATACGTGTTATTTATGAATCGATACCTCTGAAAGCGAGCCGTAGGGGAACGTTTCCGAATGTAGAAAAAGTCGATCGGGAAACGAACCTTTTTGATTTTTTATTCCCCATGGGGTTAACAATCATATTTTTTCGAACTGATTGCGGTGTTTAAGACGTAAAAGTACAAAATTTAAAAATATGTCTTCCCTTTTCTCGAGTAGCAAATAGTTCGGTTGATGGGAGTTTAAATATTTGGCCAAAATAAAACAGTATGTGGTTCTTCCCTTCTAAGCGCGGCAAAAAGCAAGGATTGAGCAGGCGCTGGCGCGCTTGCCGATTTTCACTGAAAATTTTGTGTTCTCGACGAGTTTTTAATTAATATGTCGGCTTATAAAATTTTTTTAAATCTGAGCCTCTGGTGCATTAGGACCTCCCTTGGACTAACCTCATACAAAATTTCAGATTTGGACGTGCGGTAGATTTTGATAGCCATTGCCGACGCGCACACACACGCACAGAATGGAACTTTTTTTTACAACTATAGATTGCCGGCACCATCCCCTGTCACTGGCGACAATATATTGGTACTAGGCGACACTATTGTCGCCTACTTTATATGTTATTTTATGCCCTGAAGTTAGTGGCATAAAACTTGGCTCTGAAGTTTTTGAGAAAATTGGTTAAAAAAAAAAAAAAAAAACATTTAAATCTGATTAAATATCAGTCTTTATAAATCGAATGATTTTTAATAATCGAATAAACTGAAAAATGTTGCAAAATGATGACGATAATCTTTATTGTTGATTCTCAATAGTTCTCTGATCGAGAAAAAAACACGTAAAATAGAATAGACATAGTGGGTTGATAAGTATGGAGAACGTGCTTTTCAATCAATTTTTCTACTCTTTCCCCCAGACCTGTCTGCCTATCAGAGGGTAAATTTCGCCAATTATCACCTTATAAATACTGATATCTTATACGATAAAGATGTTTTTCTTTTTTTATAAAAACAAATTTTCTAAAAATGTGCTGCACCTGGGGGTAAAGATTAGAGAAATTGATTGAAAGATATAGCCATGTTGTCCTGATCACACTTATCGGAATATGCTATTGTCCGTGTTTTTTTTTTTTCGATCAGAGAACGATTGAGAATCAACTATAAAGAAGAATGAGTATCGTCATCATTTTGCAGCATTTTTCAGTTTATTTGATTATTTAAAATTATTCGATTTATAAAGGTTATTGAGATACTAAATATAATATCTGAAAAATAAACATTTACAGATATATTTATAAAATTCATAAAAATCATTGGAAGGCGGTGTTTGGGGCGGAGCTATTCAAATTCCACATTAGAAGAATGTTGTTGGTTTCGATGGAAAAAATATTATTTTCTTTTATTGTCTTTGACAGCAACGCAATCTTCGATTTTCAAAGCAGTATCGAGAACGTTGAAAACAATGCCCTACATGTTTATTTCAATCTGTAATACAACGGTTAAACACTTGGTCTGCTGACTTTATTCCAAGGACACTCGGAATGTCGCATTTGAATAGCTCCATCCTCAAAACCGTCTTCATATGACTTTTATCATAGCTGCCAACTCTTCCGCTTTTTCAGACCACAAAAATTTAATAGAAATTTTTGCCTTATTTAATCGGCAAATTACGGCGATTTAAAAAGGTAAAATTTACTATAAATTTTTTGTGGTCTGAAAAAGCGTAAGATGTTGGCAGCTATGCTTTTATGTATTTTTGCACATACATACTTGCCAACTTTCAAATAGACTTCCGTAAAATGCAAATTAAATTGACCCAGGTTAAACACGTTATAACCATAAAATTTATTTGATGTATCATTATAAATTTAATATCCTGTTGCCTCATTAAATCTATTTGAATTCATTTCTTATAAAAATTTCTGGTTCCAAACGTGTTTAACCTGGGTCAATCTAACTCACGTTTTACGGAAGTTTAACCTCTTCAGTTCCGAAGCTAAAATAACAATACAAATCCTTATTCATTGGTTTTTATCAAACAAAAGGACATCGTAAATGACAGAAAAATATCTTTACTGAAATTGATCCTTTAGGCGCTTAGTAATTTAGGTTAAAAAATATGGATCTAAAACTATAAACCCTCTTAAAAACATCATTTTAATAACCATTAACCTAAATTAACGCAATCACAAATTTAACAGCTTTAAACAAGTAAATAATTTGCAAATCCTCAAAAATTTTTATTGAAAAAGATTTCAGTTAAATACATATGAAAAGTTCTCACTTTCTTGGTCATACTGTCTTTCGGACACTTTTTAGTCATTTTGCAAACTCAGACGAAAATAACATTTATTTAATGTGGGAATCAGCTTAGATGCTGCCATTTATTAGTTAGCTTTGAACGCAAAAAAAAAAAAAAAAAAAAAAAAAAAAAAAAAAAAAAAACATTCAGCAATTAAGAGGTGATGTGAAAATGTAAAAAAATCGGTCATTTTAGTTTTTATTAGGAAAAGAACAGAGGTGCCCTTATGGGGTCCCAGGGACCGAAGAGGTTAAGGGGAAGTTGGCAAGCATGCACATATATTTGTAAGTATGTATATGTGATGCCCATCACACAATTTCTGTATTATATGTACTATTATACGGGTTCACATGACGAATTTTAGACAAAAAATTGCAATTTTTCGTATAAATATGAGATATGATTTTTATATATTTTTAAATATATCGTCTTTTGACACAGTTTTAGCAAACAGAAAATTATGGAAAAATTCCCAGCTATGCGTCTTTAGTATCTCTGTAACCCAAGTCATTGGCATATGAGCCTTGGCTCAGAAGTGTTTGAGAAATTGGTTAAATGAAAAGAAAAAAAAAAAAAAAAAAAAAAAAAAAAAACATTTTAATCTGGTTAAATATTAGTCTTTATAAGTCAAATGATTTTTAATAATCGAATTAACTGAAAAATGTGGCAAAATGATGACGATAATCCTTATAATTCATTCTCAATCGTTCTCTGATCGAAGAAAAAAAACGTAAAATAGCGTAGGCGATTAAGCATGGACAACATGCCTTTCAATCAATTTCACTAATCTTCTCCACAGACCTGTTTGCCTATCAGAGGGTCAATTTCGCAATTATCACCTTATAAATACTGATATTTTATGAGATAAAAATGTTTTCCTGTTTTTATAAAAACGAATTTCCTAAAAAAATACTGCACATGGGGAAAATATTAGAGAAATTGATTAAAAGGCATGTTGTCCTGACCACGCTTATCGGGATATGCTGTTGTACGTATTTTTTCTTCGATCAGAGAACGATTGAAAATCACAATCAACTATAAGGAATAAAGATTATCGTCATCATTTTGCAACATTTTTCATTTTATTTGATTATTTAAAATTATTCGATTTATAAAGATTATTAAGGTATTAAATATAATATCTGAAAAATAAATATTTACAGATATATTTATAAAATGCATAAAAATCATTGGAAGGCGATGTTTGGGGCGGAGCTATTCAAATTCGACATTCGAAGAATGTTGTTGGTTTCTATGAAAAAATATATTCTTTTCTTTTGTTGTCTCTCACACACCAACGCAATCTTCGATTTTCAAAGCAGTATCGAGAACGTTGAAAACAATGCCCTATATGTTTATTTCAATCTGTAATACAACAGTTAAACACCTGGTCTGCTGACTTTATTCCAAGGACACTCGGAATGTGGCATTTGAATAGCTCCACCCCAAATACCGGCTTCATATGACTTTTATGTATATGCACATATATACATATGTATATACTTTTATGCACATATATTTGTAAATATGTATACGTAAAGCGCACCACACAATTTCGACATGCATATGCATTATACGGGCTCACATGCGGAATTTTGACAGAAACTTGCAATTATTCGTATAAATATAAGATTTGATTTTTATATTTAAAAAAAAATATCGTTATTTCACACAGTTTTCACAAACAGAAAATTATACAAAAATTCCCAGCTGTGCGTCTTTAGAATCTCTATAACCTAAGCTAATGGCATGAAACTCGGCCAATTTTGAGAAAATTGGGTAAAAAAAAGCAAAAAATATTTTTATCTGATTAAATATCCATACTTGCCAACTTTCCTTTAAACTTCCGTAAAATATGAGTTAAATTGACCCAGGTTAAACAGTTTTCGAACCAGAAATTTACTAAAGAAATTAATTCAAACGGATTTCATAGAGAAACATGATTTTAAATGTATATTGCTACATCACATAAATTTCCTGGTTAATAACGGGTATAACCTAGGTCAATTTAACTCACATTTTACTGAAGTTTAGTTGAATGTTGGCAAGTATGAATATCAGTCTTTATAAGGTGATAACAGGGAAAATTTACTGTCAGATAGCCTGCAGCCACATCTCGGAAAAACTTAAAAAAAAAATTGAATGAAAGGCATGTTTTCTATTCTTATCTGGCTATGTCCATTAGGTGGATTTAAATGTCTTCAGGCATTTAGGGAACACTTCCTTAAATCTAGAGGAATTTTGAAAAAATAGAATAAGTCTCTCAAAATCATGACAGAAAGAGCATTTTAACCCTTTCAGGGAAAAACGATTGTGTTTCTGAAATGTCGAATTGACACCGGAATCTACCAAAAATTTTATTACAAAAAGTGAAAAAAAAAAGCCGCCCCTGAATGTGTTCCTCAACGTGTCAAATCTATATTAACTTTTTCTAGACACTTGCATAGAAGAGCTTTGAATGATACGAGAAAACGAAATGATTCAAACCAACACAGGTGATCCATTTTTACCAAGCTTTCGATTCTTCTTTAGTTGTGCATACATATAAGATTAAGCTTAGTTTGATAGCGGTATGTTGGATGTAAGATGTTTAAAATAAATAAATAAATAAAATCGAATTTTTATGATTTTTTTTTCTAGCTTTAAAATACTGAATAGCTACCAAGAATTTTAGGTTTCCAAAACAATTAAATCTTTAATTGCTAACATAATCTATATTTTTACACTTCAATTAATAAAATTTAATTATTAGTTAGTAGTTACAGAAATTATAAAAACTGCTAATTAGTAGTTTCATTAGTTAGTAGAATACAATAAAGTTATACACATTGATATTTTGTAATAACCATGTAAAACTATATTAACTACTAGTGATATTTACATTTATTAAAATTATCAGTAACTGTATTTAGTATTAAATTAAGACTACTTAAAATTAATAATTATTAAACAATTAATCACTAATTATGTATATAATATACATTTTTATGCTTTAATTACTAAACTGATAATTTAGTGTTTAGTAATCATGTTAGAAGGAAAATGGATGCTAGTTCCAAAAAAAAGGCGCTATTTCATAACGAAATATATTAGTAATGTGTTTAGTAACAATAAGAAAAAAAGTATATAATTTTTTAATATGATGAATAAAGAATCATTAATTTTTAATAATTTTATAAATTACAAAATGAAAAATACGATTAAATAACACGTTTTAATAATATCCTGTGTTTTTTTGTCAAGAAATAAAGTTCTATCATTTTTGTAATGCCTTAGAGAGACCTATTTAGAAATACTGCGGTATGGAGAGAAGCTTTTTACAAAAAAACTCTGGTTACAACTACAGGTAAATTTCACTATTTTTTAAAACAGCAGGGTGCATTTTGTCAATTTCAAAAGCGGCAAGGTACGGCAAAACGGCACCCTTAAAAAATGGCCCAGAAGAAACAGAAATCAATTACCGAATTAATAAAAACTGCAAATAAGTAATTTCATTAGTTAGCACAAATAACAAAACTAGCAAACATTATTGGCAGCTCGTTTTGCATTTGTGCTAAACATAAAAATTACTGTTAATTGGCGATTCAAGCACTCGAATACGCCATCTGGTGGAGAAAAGATGTAACTTCTCGCTTCAGGATAGGCCCGTGAAAGCGCATTGCATTACATGTATTTTAAATTTGTTCAGAATGATTATTCTTTGCACAATTTCAGATTCCCTGTGACATTTGTGTTCTGTCTTATATGACAAAGTAAAAATTATCCGAATTTGAATATCTAAAACTTCCAAAATGCATTTACAATAAAGAATTATTTCAATGGCACTTTAGCATTAGCTAAAGGGAAATTAAAGGGACGATTTTCCTGTACCGAAGGTTGCGAGCAGCGCCTCTATAGGCCGTTTTAATTCCCAATTGCTTAAATCTTAACTTACACTATGTATTTATGATCAAATAAGTGGCTTGTGAACCAAGTTTCCATTCCATTACAATTTTTGTTTGTTTTGATACATAACGACCTTCTGAGTTTGTCGGATGAATACCTGAACATCCTGTATAGAGCTTAATTTGGCCCCCAGCAATGAACGTGTTTGACATGCCTGGCTAATGAATGGAGTTATGAATAAAGAGGAGGGGGCATATAGTGTAGAGTCGCTGCCATCGAAATACTCAAGGCCAGAAGACACGAGTTGTGACGTCATCACTAATCGACTGACTTGTCACTAGTGTCGGAATTCACACAGGAAAATTTTGAATAGCAATTTTCTTTTATTTTATTTGTGGTATATCTATCATCTTATGAAACAATAATAACTATTTATACTTAATGGTGAGAATTCGGAATCCCTAAATAAAAATTCAGCCAGATGGCGGCAGCACTGTGGCATTCTGCGTCTGGCTGAATTTTTATTTAGGGATTCCGAATTCTCACCATTAAGTATAAATAGTTATTATTGTGTTATAAGATGATAGATGTTCCACAAATAAAATAAAAGAAAATTGCTATTCAAAAATTTCCGGTGTGAATTCCAACACTCGTGAGAAGTCGGTCGATTAGTGATGGCGTCACAACGCCTGTCCTCTGGCCTTGAGTATTTCGATGGCAGCGGTGGAGTCTACCAGTTGCGAGTGAAGTAACTGAGGAGGTTGTCGCAAGATGGCGGTTGGTTTTTTGCATCGGATCAGCAGTTCTTGGTGACCGCCGAAGCAAACTTCCACCAGTAGGTTTTGAATAGAAAATTTGGCACTTTTCGGTTAGCCGGGCGCCAGTGTTATATATACATATTTATATACATACATTTAGGTAAATATACAAATATATATATACACATATTGTATATATACACACATATATATATGTAAATATATATGTATATATACATACATGTATATATACATATATATGTATATATAACACTGGCGCCCGGCTAACCGAAAAGTACCGAAAATTTCGTAGTATTTTAGCGTTTATTCGGGCACAATTTTTCTAACAAATATGGTAAAAATTTCTATAGGTGGAAGTTGGCCCGGGTATTATCTCTTTCACTAACACTGACATGAGGATGTTTAGATTGTCACATTATGGCGGAAATGCAGAGCCTGACTATCGTCAAAGTAAACTTCCACCAGTAAAAGCAAATCTCTGTTTTGCACATATTTATGACTGAAATTTTGCATTAATAAGGCGGTGAATATTTCTATTCATACTTACTGGTGGCAGTTTGCTTCATCGGGAATGAGACGTTGCGAAATCGGTTACAATTGAAGCTTCACCATTTTGAGGATATGTCAGTTTATTTATAGTTTCATTGGATAACGTTGCCAAGTGTACCGATTTTCAGGGATTCCAAGCCGTAACCGCTGCGTGGAAGGACGATAGTCCCGATTTTTCAGTATGCACAAATTCTTTTAAATTTGTTTTAGTACTTTATATTCGTTAGTCTGAATCGAGTGGAATTAATACGGTAAAACCTATGAGGACAGAACCTATCTAAAACGGAATTTTTTTATAGTCTTTTCCAAAGGATTAAATTTAATCTTTTCCAAAGGAGACAGAAATGGAATTTTTGCGATTCCTTGCGATTCTATTTTCATTAGTTTTTCTATACTTTGTGCATCAGACTCTGTGTAAACAGAACCTGCCTATAACGGAATTCTACTTTAAAAATGAAACGATTCTATAAGATTGGAATACTATACAACTATACATACTTGCTAAATTGTAACTGAGATTCAGTTCTTAGCGATCCCGCTTTCAGATTATTTATTGTACAAGTTTGTTGTATTTATTTAGTATAATAAAACTGGCTATGACGGTATCGTAAGGGACAGTAGCAGAAATCCTTTTTTCAAACAGGTTTCGTTTTAACTGAGCGGTATTCCTACCGTGACAATGATTTTTTTTTCGTTTAAAAGAGGATTCCGTTATACAATGGTTCCATTTTCACAGGGTAGGGTTTACTGTATTTAATGCCCCTTGTCGTGCGTGCAGTCACATGTGAAAATTTAAATTCAGTAGACTCCTAAAATCCGCAACCCTAAAATCCACAAACGCCTAAAATCCGCACATCATCGCAGATGTAAACAATGACACTTTCAGTTCATATGTTGTAGGGACAAAAATATACTTTTTTATTTTGATATGATTCCGTATGCATTTTAATATGTAATTCATGTTAATATGATTGAACTCATGCTTTTTCATGAAGGGAGTTTAAATTTATTTCTGAAAAAAAATAACGATATTGCTGATACCGCTGGTAATCGTAATCTTTTTACCAAATAAGTTAATTTGGTTATTAAGTCTGAATAAACCTCAAATAAAATTTTTCCTATTTTATGATTTTTATGATTAGTAGGGTACCTTTATGAGGCAAGTTTCATTAAATTCTTCAAGATTAATGTATCGCATCTTTGTTATGCATATTTAATTTAATTATACATAATTATTTACTTGACCTTTACTTTTAAAATAATTTATTCATTTTCAAAATTGTCTTAATTTTTATTATTTTAATTTATTACTTTACATAATTTTTTTAATATTTCATTATAATGCAAACATTCATTATAACTTTGATTGCATTATTACATTCAAATTACTGTTTAAAAATGTGAACAAAGCAATGACCAGAAATCTGCAAAATTTTAAAATCCGCACAATCCCAAGCTGTGCGGATTTGAGGAAGTGTACTGTTTCACTATCAGGAAGTAGGCATCCAATGCCGACCAACAGAAATTTTAAAATCAGTAATCCAAATGACGTATGTTTGACGATTTTTTTTTATGTTTATAACCATAGTTGTAACTCTCATACAGATAAAAATGTATATATAGTTTTAATGTTTGACTGAGTCCAATCTTGGCTACTGGTGCAATTACGAAAAATGAGCCATTTATCCTTGCGAAGAGCGGGGTAAAATGACTAATAAATTATGGGGGAAACATAATAACATAAAATATAATTATATAATATAATAAATTATTTCCTTTCGCATAAAACATAATATTTGTAATATTTGTATGTTTCATTTCAATTTTTGACAGTTCTTGTTCACTTTTTATGTTCTCTCTCTCTATATATAAATATATAAATGGGGTGATCGTTTAATAATTGTATAGAGCTGGATATGTTTTGTAGCAACATTGTTCTGTGTCAACTTTTCGTTTAATCAAAAGAGAAATGAGCTCATCGGCAAACTTTAAACTTTCCAAAGGGCATAGCCGGATAAGCATTGGAAACATGCCTTTCAATCAAATTTCCTGATTTTTTCCCCCAGATGTGGCTACATATCTGACAGTATATTTCCCCTATTATCACCCTATAAATATTGATATTTAATGAGATAAAAATGTTTTTTTGAATTTTTTAAAAAACGGATTTTCTCAAAAACTGCCTCAGGGAATTTCATGCCATTAATTGAGGATATATAGATACGAAAGATGCATAACTGGTAATTTTTGTATAATTTTCTGTTTATAAAAACTGTGTGAAATAGCGAAATAAAAATAAAATAAATAAAAATCATATCTTATGTTTATCCGAAATTACCATTTTCTTGTAAAAAATTCCCCATATGTACCCGTATATTCTATGTAAATGCCGAAAGTTTGTGTTGGGTACTACATGTAAATAATTACAAAAATGTACATTAAAATTATTGAAATTCAATTTAAGGCGTTATTTGGGGCGGAGCTACTCAACTTCCACACCCGAAGAATTTTTGAAATAAACAGTTACAGAATTGCTGTATTTTAAATGTTAATGAACGCATGAGGAACATTCTCATCGCTGTCGATATCAAAATGAACATGAAAATGAAAAACATGGCTTATATGCTTAATGGAATCTAAAATACATCAGTGGACATATTGTCTGCTGACTTTGTTAAAAATATTCTTCGGATGTCGAAGTTAAGTAACTCCGCCCGAAATAACGCCTTCAAATGAATTTCAATAATTTTAATATACATTTTTGTAAATATTTATATGTAGTACCCAACGCAAACTTTCGGCATTCATATAGAATATACGGGCACATATGGAGAATTTTTTACAAGAAAATGGCAATTTTCGGATAATCATAAGATACGATTTTCATTTTTTTTTAAATTTTTATTTCGCTATTTCATACAGTTTTTATACATAGAAAATTATACGAAAATTACCAGTTATGCATCTGTGGTGTCTATATATCCTCGGTTAATGGTGTGAAATTCCGCGCAGCAGTTTTTGAGAAAATCCGTTTTTTAAAAATCGAAAAACTTTTTTATCTCATTAAATGCCAATATTTATAGGGTGATAATAGGGGAAATATATTGTCAGATATTTAGCCACATCTGGGGAAAAAAAATCAGAAAATCTGATTGAAAAGGCATGTTTCCAATGCTTATCCGGCTATGCCCTTTGGCTTTTAACCCTTACCACTCCGTTGGCTCCGCTCCGGAGACATCATCTTTCTTTTCAAAATTTGTTTTTTGTACCAGTAATAAAGGAAAATAAAATTTACCATATTTAATCAGAGCATTTTTGAAATTGTGTACCAGAACGAAACTTCTTTTTAAAAAGTGGTGCTGATCGAATAAAATGTGTGTAAGAGACGCCGGAGCTTTAAGGGTTAAAATACGTGTTTCTAGTTGAAATGATTGTAAGTAAGGGATAATAGCAGCATAGCAAATAAAAGACTCATTTGTGTCAAAATTGCTTTTAAAATATTTCTCATGCCGGAAAAATTATCGAATTTCTTTATATTGATTTAAATACTACATCTAATGTTATTTTCTATTCCACATTGAACCTCGTTCTTGTAAACACGCTACTAGTTCAGCGTGTACTTTAATATATAGCTTGCAGCGTATTTCGGACTCGCTACAGACGTGGGAGGGGCCAGGGTCGATTCAACTTCAACTCATTTTGAGAAGTTTATGCAGAGTCGACTCATTTGATTGATCTTTCGACTCACTTGTGGAAGTACGATTGGTTGGTTGGTTGTAAAGATGACGCAATTCTATTTTTAGTATCGCAGAGAACAAAATTGTTTAGTGTATGCTTGAATTATTTTGGCTTTAATTTTACATAAAAGAAGTTTTTTATATTAGACTGTTGGATGGAAGCTGGGAGCAGCCAAAGTAAAGGTCTGCGCAGGCCGAAATTTATGGGCCCTGGCCTGACCCGCCCATAGAAAAATGCTCGGCCCGCCTCGGTGTAAAATTAAGTTCGGATCGTACAAAAAAATTAATGGCCCGCCATTAGGGTGGTCCTTAAAAAATTAACTTTTAAAATTTCTATGGGGCACCCTCCTATTTTGTTCTATGTATAAAATAAAGACTTCCACAAAAATTTCAAAATTTTAAAACATTTTTTAAGGTTTGAATATTTAAAAAAAAATTGAAAAATTGACATATTTTGTAATCTGATAATAAATTATTAATACAAATCCATAGTCATTGGCAAATTGAGTCATGGTATGATATTAGGCTGTAAAGAATGTCATTTGTTTCAAGTTTCAACATATTTACACAGTCTATTTTGAAAACACAGACAGGAGTATTTCATGTCGACACTCCAATTCACCTCAACTTGGTGGCATTGTGAAAGGTAGAGAATCTGACATTCCGCCTTCAAAAATAGTCCTCCGTTATTTTTTAATCTTAAATAGCTAAAATGCGTAGGAATTTATAAGATAATGTTTATAAATTATAGGATTTGATTTTTTTTATATTCGTAAAATGTCGTACTAAATGGCCATATTTGTATCAAAAGCAGAGCACAAAACTTAAAAAAAAAAGAGTTTTCGGCATGCGTTCTTTTGACTGTTCACTGGGATTGCAAAATTTTAGAAGACCTGAAATTGTAGACAGATTACCGATTATAGTTTCAGGTAAAGGTACTGACCATTAACTAGCTGTTCCAAAACTTCAATCAGGAACAGGTGAGGCAATAGCTTCTGCTGTTAATGAAACATTGGAGTTGTGGGGATTACAAGCAAGTATAATGTATGACTTTTGATATAACCTTTGTTAATATCCGATTATCAGGAGACGCTTGTACTCTTCTGGATCAGAATATCAACAAAGAAATGATTTGGCTTGCCATCATCACATCCTTGAAATTATGCTTGAGGAAGTTGCATAGCTGCCAACTTGTACGGATTTTTCCTACCACTAAAATTTAACAGAAATTTTTATTTTGTAGATTTTAGCGATGGCTTTTGATAAAATTTTCTGTTAAATTTTAGTGGTGAGAAAAATCCGTACAAGTTGGCAGCTATGAAGTTGTTGTTAAGTCTCTCTGAGTTTCAAACGGAACAGACATACTTTTATTGAAACAATTTAAAATTTCTTGGATGTCTATCGATTATGGCATATTTCAGACTCCCATAACTGACAATTTAATCAATAAAAAAAATAACACATAATGCGTCAGAAATTACAGAATTTGCTCACAATCATTTTAATGATTTTCAACCAAGGGACGATTACAAGGAACTGATAGAGCTTGCCATAATTTTCTTAGGAAGAGTACCCGAAAGAGGCGTTTACATTAGAGCGCCAGGTGGATTGTATCGGGTTCCATGGATGGTGAAGGCCATATACTCGCTCAAGATTTATTTATTTAGAAATCAGTTTAAACTCTCTAAGCAGGAAGAATCTGGAGTTCATCAAGTTTGCTCGTTTGTGGTGAAAATCTACATTCACAGCTGGTATCAGGCCCAATGATTTATTGCTCCTGAAGAACTTTAAAAAAGACGAAAACGTAAAATGAAATCATTTCTTTCTGTGCTTTGAAGAAGTTCCTAGGACATTTCTGTACTTCACAGAAGAACTAGTTACTTTTGCAGTTTTCGATGATAATGTCTTTTTCGAAAGTAAAAGAAAAATGGTGCATGCTTTTAAAAATGAAGAAAATTATGAACCCTTGAAACGTATACGTGCTGATCCTGATGTCATTCTCCAAAATGACTTGCAAAATTTTCTAACAAGCAGCACTCTGAGGTTTTTTTTAAATTATAGATTTACCTTCACACTTTTTTGAAATCGACTAATTGGAATGAAAATGAATCTTACAAGACATGTAAAGCACTAGCGATTTCGGTCAAAGTTGTTAATGATGTAGCCAAAAGTGGGATAGCACTCATGGAGGAATATAATAAACTTCATACAAAAGATAAAGAACAAAAACAGTATTTCAAGGATGTGATGATGGCAATCCAAATCATTTCTTTGTTCATATTCTGTTCCAAAAAGAGGACAAGCTTCACTTGATAATCCGGTATTAACAAAGGTTATATCAAAACTCATACATTTTACTTGATCGGTACTCCCCATGACTCCAATATTTCGTTATCAGCAGAAGCTATTGCCTCACCTGTTCCGGATTGAAGTTTTGAAACAACAAGTAACTGGTCAATACCTTTTCCTGAAAAGATAATGAGATACATTATCTTTTCTCATTATCTGAAAAGATAATGGGGATGTCCACATTTTCAGATCCTGAAATTCCTTCTAAAATTTTGAAAACCCAGTGAACAGTCAAAAGAACGCTTGCCGAAAACTCTTTTTTTAAGGTTTGGGCTCTGTTTGCTCGGTTTCTGATACGATTATGTCCATTTAGTACGACATTTTATGGATATCAAATAATCAAATTCTACAATTTACAAACATTATTTTATAAATTTTTACGCATTTTAGCTATTAAGATTAAAAAATAAAGGAGAATTATTTTTCAAGGCGGGTTGTTAGATTCTCAACCTTTCACAATGCTGCTAAGTTGAGATGAAATAGAGTGTAGACATGAAGTACTCCTGTCTGTGTTTTCAAAATAGACTGCGTAAATATGTTGAAACTTGAAAGAAATGACAGTCTTTAAAGCCTAATATCGTACCATGATTCAATTTGGTAATGACTATGGATTTGTATTAATAATATATTATTAAATTACAAAATATGTCAATTTTTCAATTTTTTTAAATATTCAAACCTTGGTAGCGACCCTTAAAAAATGTTTTAAAATTTTGAAATTTTTATGGAAGTCTTTATTTTATACATAGAACAAAATAGGAGGGTGCCCCATAGAAAATTTAAAAGTTATTTTTTTAAGGTCCACCCTACCCGGCATGGTATAAAACTTAAAATTTCGTCCCGGCATCGCCTTGGCCCATACAAGAAAAAAGTTTGGCACGAGACTGGCCCGGTCCGGAAAAAAGTTAAAATCTCGGCCTGAGCCCATCCGGTCCCACTAAATTAAAAAAAACATGGATTTTTACGTCGATATGGTTAAAAAAATTTGTCCGTACCAGGAGTTCCCTCATAGCATGCATGGTCACGGTGACGTCGTTGTGACGTCACTGTGAGTCACTGTGGTCACGTCACATCTGTGACCAAAATGCCACCACTCAGTGATGTCACATTGTGACTGAGATGTGAACTTCTTAGAAAACTTTGAAAAATTACAAAAAATATTCAAAACATGTTATTTATGTAAAATTATATTTTCTGGCAATTAAAAAAAATTGTGACGTCACTGTTATGACACTGCATGTAACGTACGTCACGTCACATTTGTGACGAAAAAAATCACCATATTGTAAGTCACAGTGTGACAAAAATATGAACATCAAAAATCTTTGAAAATGAACAGAAATATTACATGCCCGAGTTACAGCGACATAAGGAATGAAAATATATTAGTGGATAGGAAATAGTAAATTCGTACACGAAAAGAGAGAGGGGAGGGGGGGGGGGCAGAAAAAAAATGCACGGTAGAAGTATCAACAAACTAGATTTTCATGCTATATTTTATCAATTTCTTATTTAAGACAGTGGAAGTATACTTTTTTATGATTTCAATTTTATCTACCATTGCAATTTAATCCTTCACTGATTGTTATTATTATAAAAATGTTTCTCGGGAAAATGGTACGTATTTGGAGCAATTTGGATAACATATTTAGAATTAGGAATATTACATTTGTACACTTTACATATTTAGTTTTCAGGGAGGAAGTTGTTTTATTTATTTTTTTATTTTATTTTATTTTATTTTATTTTATTTTTTGTCGACCAGTGGTATTCTAAACCCTTCTGTGGTTTCAAACTAAAATTTTCTATTACAGTTAAGTCTGTAGTTTTTAATGAGCACGTAGAAAGAATACTCAGAGTTTAGTCATATATGCATTTCTTACTTTAGAATTTGCATTCAAGTCATATTTTTTCCTGTTAGTGTTTAACTATTTTAAATAACTATTTTTTTTTAAATTCTACTTCTTTCAGACTTTTTAAATAAAATTAGTATTTTCCGAAAAAATATGTATACAAATTTTATACAAAACCCATGATATAATTATTCGTATTTCAAATTCGTGTTTTAGAGATATGACTTTAAAAAAAGTTATTTTAAAATTGTTTTATTCTACAGAAAATGAATATGAAAAAAATGACAGATTGACAAAGAAAATTTTTTTATCCTGTATACTCTCTTTTCATTTATTAAGAAGATACGTATTTATTTATTAGGTGTAAAACAAACTGTACTTTAAAAAAAAGAAAGAAAAAAGGCAGGTGTTTCATTCAAATAGAAAATTTTCATTACAGATCCTCTCATAAAGGTAAAATTACTGCGCATTTAAACTCTGTTGTGTACAAAAAAAAAAAAAAAAAAAAAAAAAAAAAAAAAATATATAATAATACAGTAGGAGCACCTGCTTGGTCAAATATCGTCTGCGCTGGATGAAAACCGCAGAATAAAATAAGGATCAGAGAACTTCTGACACGGAGAGTTAGTTTTTTTAAGCTAACAGAAATATGCCTGACAATTTAGGATAAAATACGGATATTATTAAAATATTTATGGAACTTAAAAGGTATGTCTTATTTAATTTAAATTTTTTGTTCCTTTTTGACAGATTATTACATGAGTTAAATAGTTGTATGTCATATGCAATGAGACTGATCTGGTTTTCCTTTCAAAAGCAATATGGCGATGGAAAGATTTTTGAGATATTGTTAAATGCATTTAATTCATCTATTATAGTTTGTTGTTGTTTAATAGTACAATTATAAATACTAATTATTTAGTGTTTTTCAAATTGCTATATATTTTTTTAATTGTATTTAAGCGTTTTTTTTACTGTTTGTGATTTTAATCAAACATTTAATTGTAGACATTCAGAGTCAGTTATTAAATTTTCTTTGATTGTAAACTCATTTTCTACATTTTCGATACATTTATTTTATTGGCATTAAAAAATAAAATATAATATTTAAGAATTGAAATAAAGTGTTTTTCATGCCCGATAAAGTTGAAAAGTGTTTATGACTTCGGTTTGTCTGGCCGCCTGTCCGCGCTCTAACTCGCGTAAATATACTCGGATTGACCTAAAATTTTTGGATGTTATTGACGTTTACCATAGCAAGACCCCTATTTGTAATGAAGTTTGTAGCATGTTTAGTTCATTTACAGGGACAGTCAATTGTATTCCATTACATTACGGCCTGTGGGAAAAAAATCGTTTCAAATGATTTTTAATGATTTTACACGCTTTCAAACAGAATAAAATTGATATGCATTTATGAAGCGCACTAAAATGTGCATTCATAGAATATGCGATGCAAAAAATAGTTATTGTTCATTTACAGGGCTAAAAAAGGAATTCCAATACATAATGATATAGGGGTGGAGGGAATTGTTTGCGGCGTACTTTATTTATGTTAATCTATTTGATATGTAATGAAATTGATATACGTCGTTGAGGTTTACATACTATGAATTATTTCATGTATAATACGAAGTGTATATAGCATTTACAGGGACACACAAAATATTTCAGATACTATATTGTATCCGAAGTACTGTTCATTAGCGATGATTGCTGGAAATACATTTTTAATTATGATATGCACTTTTATGATTCACTACATTTATGCATAGTATATGGTGTATATATATATGCTATAATTCATATACAGGACTATACAAAACTATTCATAAGGGTTACTGGGTATTGCTTAAAGGTGGTTTTTAAATAAGTTATGCATTTTAATGCTGCACTGTATTTAAATTACTAAGAAATGTTTGTAGTAGATAGATAAAATGATATACAGGGTCACGCAAAGAATTGGATACGTTGCCGTCTATGAATTATAATTTCTGGAAATATGATTTCAGCAGTTTTAAGAGTGTTTTAGCTTGAACTAAATTTTAACTAAATAGTGGCGTGTAATAAAGGTTCTAGGTAAACTACAGGGTTGTACAAAATTATTTAAGTATGTTTCCATATATTAGTATAAATTGCTGAAAGAGAATTTCAACCTGTTATGCGTTTCCTTGATAAACTAAATTTTTCCATTATATAGTATATATATATCAATCTACAGATCAAATACAGGACTGTTTAAAAGAATTAGAAAACATATTTGGCTGTGGATGGTAGGGTGTCAACGATTTTAATCGGTTGATTTAAATTAGCGATTAAATCATGATTTTAATCAACCGATTTTTTAAAAAAAAATCATTGATTAAAATCAAAAATTTTCTAAATGTTTAAAATCTCTCTATTCTAAAAAAAAGTAACTACCGCTGTCACCGCCGCCGCCGCCGCCGCCGCCGGTTTTGAATTTTTTGTGACCGGAGGTCTTTCTTCGTTAATATTAAGAAAAATAATGCATACAAAAATATGAAAAGCGGTAGTATCATACAGAAATGTTTGATAAACACGCTGATGCAGACAGTTTTCAGATCGAAGAATTATTTTAAGAGATATTTAATGCTAAAGTTGGACAAAATCGTTCCACTAAAAAAGTTTTATAGGAGCAAAAACTGTTCATAGGAATTTAATCATTTTTAGATCATTTTATGCGTCAGAATTTCCCGGTGTGCAGATTGCAGTTAGTTTTTTAATTTGAATAATTTTTCGAGGTTTTATTTCTATTTTAAATTCAGATTTTCAGCATTTCTAGAGATATTTTTAACAGATTTTAGAAAGTGATATTAATTTAAACTGTTGCCAACTGTATAAACAGCGGAAACAATAATGTTTGCTTCAAAAAAAAAAATATTTGTAAATAAATTAAAAATTTATTTACATGTGATTATTATAAACAGAAAAAAACATTTGGAATTAGAATTAAATAATTATGTACAAAAAGTAGGAATTTATTAAAAATTACGTCATAAAAACTATAATTACACGTGAATTTTAAGAGAGAAAGGAATTTGTAAAACAATAAATTTATTAACATGCGTTAAAAGTCTTAAATAGGAGAAATTACGTCACATTTACGTCACATTACAGTTATTACATAAAATGAACACAAAATAATATTGCAAAACGGTTTAAATTTAGAAATTGCGCTAGACATTTATTTGATATTTTAAGAGGATAATTTTCAACTATTTTTGTTAGGAAAGCGCAAATAATATTTGATTTCTAACACAAGTATTTTCACGTGAATATTAAAAAGAGAAAGAATAGTTTGGTCAAAATTACGTCAGATTAAAAACGATTAATTTAAAATGTCTCATTTAAAAGAACTTTCTTTTCACTTTGTTAAAAAAATACCAGGAGACAAAAACTCTGTTTACTTAATTCCTGTTATATTAGCTTATTTTGAAATGTTGTTACACGTGTCTACGTCATCAAGTTATTTTTATTTCGACGTTTTATTTGTATTTCTATTAATGTTGTACTAATTTATTTGTTTTTTCGTTATTTAAAATAAAAATTATGTCAATTTGTATAATTTGGCGAGTGGTTTGGCGATTTATATAATTTGGCGAAATTGGTCGACGGGATAATCAAGTAGTACCGCAATGGATTTGGCGTTAAAATTCCCATCTCAAAGAGAAATGAATAGAAATCCGTTTATAGAGAGATCGCCACTGTTTTTTAAATTATAATTGAATCTTTCGAAATCTTTTTAAAGCCGATCAAATTAGCGTGCATTTAGAGTCTACGGTGTCTGGATGGGGGTTGGCGAGCGTAGCTCGTAGGGGGCCGAGCCCCCTAGTGTCAAAAAAAGTATTAAAATCTAACATGAACATAATTTGAAAGTTTCTACAGGTATTTTGACTTATGAATAAACAAAAAAAGAGCTTTAAATAATTGTTTCTAAGCTTAATTCATTAGTATTGTAAAAAAATTAAAAACAGTTGAGTTTGTAAAAAGCATTGTTTTTAAGTTTTTATCCAAATTAAAACAGTTTCATTTAAAAATGATATTTAAATCTAACATAATTTGCAATGTCATAATTCCCTTTAGGTAATCAATTTATGCATTATTTTATATAAAATACACATAGCAAGTATAATTACATTTCTACAAGTAAAAGAATAAATAGTAATTAATAGCAATCTCAAGTTAAAGAAGAATGAAAGAATGACATCTGCTCAGCAGCTAAATTGTAAATGAATGCATAAGAGAAAAAGAAATAATTGGTATAAAAATGCTAACCACAGCAAGAGCTTCTTTGGTATAGGTTAAATAAATGTTTATTATTATTATTATTATTATTATTGTAACTCATATATATTAAAAAATTGAACCATTGAAAGCTAATAGAGGTAATAATGCTGTTAGTTAAATATTTTGAGGATTTCAGATATTAGTGGCTAACTTATATTTATTCTATATGAATGGGTTTAACTCATTTTCTTTTTCTTTTTCTTTTTTTTTTTTTTTTTTTTGGTTAGCATACACGTACATGTGTGTAAGTATAGATTTTGGTGGTTTACAGAAATTTTCCTAAATACAAATGCAAAATGAGCTGCAAATAATATTTGTTAGTTTTGTTATTTGTGCTACTAACTAATGAAATTACTTATTTGCAGTTTTTATTAATTCTGTAATTACTTATACTGCTTCTTCTAGGCCATTTTGTTTAATGGTGCCACACCATGCCCCTTTTGAAATTGGCAAAATGCACCCTGCCTTAAAAAAAGAAAAAAAAAAAGTTGAAATTTACCTGTAGTTGTAGCCAGAGATTTCTTGTAAAAAACTTCCCCATTCAACAGTATTCTAAATTCATGTGGAAAAAATCTTGCAAAAATATGGAACTTTATTTCTTTAGAAAAAACAGGATATTATTAAAATATGTTATTTAATTGTATTTTTCAATTTGTTATTCATAAAATTATTAAAAATTAAGGACACTTTACTTATAATGCTAAAAAATATTCTTTTTTTTTCCTTACATCATTACAAAACACATTACTAATATATTTCCTCATGAAATAGTGCCCGTTTTTTGAACTAGCATCCTGTCCCTTTTTCTTTCTAAAATGAATTATTATCATTTTAATAATTAAGGCTTAAAAATGTATAATATGTTCCTAATTAGAAAGTTGATTGTTTAATAATTAATTTGAAGTAATGTTAGCTATTTAATATAAAATGCAGTTAATAATTTTCATAAATGTTAAGTATCACTAGTATTTATAAAGTTTTACATAATTATTACAATATTAATGTATATAATATTATTGTATAATACTACCTAATGAAACTACTAATTTGCAGTTTAATTTCTGTAATTACTAAGTAACAATTATAATTTTATTAATTAAAGTGTAAAAACATAGATTATGTTAGCAATTAGTGGTGTAATTGTTTTGGAAACCTAAAACACATGATACTTATTCAGTATTTGAACGCTGGGAAAAAAATCATAAAAATCTGATTTAAATCAAAAAAACCTGATTTAAATAAAAAAATCCGATTTTTTTTTTATTTTTTTAAAAAAAATTATGATTTTTTTACACCTTAGTAGATGATAACTGCGTAAATCAGTTTTTCAAATGTTTTACGCGTTTACATGTTTACTTAGTTATCTTAAAGTAAATTAAATAATGCTATAAAAAGTGATAGAAATATCTTTATTAAGACTTACGATCGTTTCATCGCACAATCGGCGACATTTTCAAAATCAATCATAATAGAAAATATTTTCACATAACTTAAAAACAATAATATAGTAAACAATGTCACGAGACATGAAGCATAATGAAAATATTGCAACCATAAAATAAAATAAAAATTAAATTAGCTATTTGCGAGCGTGGATTAATTTTCACATAATTTAAAAACAACATGCTAAACAATGTCACGAGACATCAAGCATACAGAAAAACATTGCAAAACATAAAATAAAATAAATTAACTTGGCTACTTGCGAGTGTGGATTAATTTTTATTATTGTTTCTACAATTACTTAGTATCTCTTTCCAAATTCTAGGCAAATCAAGGGACACAGAATCATTGCAAATATTCTCGTTGCGTAAAAATATTTCTATTGATTCTCGGACTTCTCGCAAAACCATCCATGAAAAAAAAAATATATATATATAGTATGCAAGAAAATAGATCAAATTGAGTCCAACCAATTAGCAGGAGTATACGAAATACCTTTCACCAAAGAAGATGGAACAAAGCAGTTTTATATAGGTATGACAAGCAGAAAACTTAAGACTAGAATCAAAGAACATATAGCAGACATCAAATACAATAGAAGAACCACAGCTTTGGCCAGATTATACAGCGAAGAACCTTTACAGATTGAATTTAAAAATAGCAAGTTAATTTATCCATCAAGATTTTATTTACCATCCATAGTCCGAGAATCAATAGAAATATTTTTACGCAACGAGAATATTTGCAACGATTCTGTGTCCCTTGATTTGCCTAGAATTTGGAAAGAGATACTAAGTAATTGTAGAAACAATAGTAAAAATTAATCCACACTCGCAAGTAGCCAAGTTAATTTATTTTATTTTATGTTTTGCAATGTTTTTCTGTATGCTTGATGTCTCGTGACATTGTTTAGCATGTTGTTTTTAAATTATGTGAAAATTAATCCACGCTCGCAAATAGCTAATTTAATTTTTATTTTATTTTATGGTTGCAATATTTTCATTATGCTTCATGTCTCGTGACATTGTTTACTATATTATTGTTTTTAAGTTATGTGAAAATATTTTCTATTATGATTGATTTTGAAAATGTCGCCGATTGTGCGATGAAACGATCGTAAGTCTTAATAAAGATATTTCTATCACTTTTTATAGCATTATTTAACTTACTTTGTTTATAAGTGATTATTATACATGTTTTTAGTTATCTTATTTACGTTATTTCCCCAGATGTCTTGTTAAAACATTTAGAAAGAGTTGGAAAGTGTTTTATAATCTATGCCTAACGCATAATATATCTTACTTGTTGTTTCTATTTCCCAGATCAGTCTTTTCATATAAAACATACCAAATCTAATTAGCTCATATTCACAAAATACAATATATATGGGAATAAAAAATTTAAATAAATAGGACTTATCATGTAGTTCTATAAGTAACAGTTGTATTAATGTCCGTTAGACTCCATGTTCGTATTTAATAAAGCAACGACAAATCATAACACATTAAAAAAAGCTTACACATTCTTAATATTAAGCTTGAATTCAAGATCAAGCTTAGAACTTAATAAAAAAAGATGTCAGTTAATAAGCATTGTTTTTTAAATGGAAAATTAAAAATATTTTAGAAGAATGGGACTCCAAAATAGTGATACCTTGCTAAAAAGTACGGTAAAAAGATAAAATTTTATATTTCAAACAAAACTTTACTTTAAAATTATCGTAGTTTTTATGACAAGAATCATCACAGTATTAATACTTGGATTTTTCCAGATAGAAACATTCGCCTTGCATACAATATTTCAAATGAAATTCAAATTTCAAATAAATTGCTTAAAAGGCGCAAAGGCCAACATAGTGAAAAATATCCACGCCGGGACTCGATCCCGGGTCATCAGTATAGCGCACTCACATTCTACCGACTAAACCACATGGAACGATACCCAGCCTGGAAATTTTCTCCCTATTACATGTTGGCAAGGCTACAAATGTAGCACAAGATGGAATATTTATCGTGAGCCACCGTCATGTGGCAAACACGAAACTTAATTAAATCCAGCATCGATTGAAACTATATTAATACTTGGAAAATTTTCCAGAGAGAAACATTTGCCTTGCATACAGTATTTCAAATGAAAATCAAATTTCAAATTAAAATTGCCTTTTACACTATTAATTTGAAATTTGATTTTCATTTGAAATATTGTATGCAAGGCGAATGGTTCTCTCTGAAAAAAATTTCCAAGTATTAATATAGTTTCAATCGATGCTGGATTTAATTAAGTTTCGTGTTTGCGCCATGTCGGTGGCTGACGATAAATATTGCATCTTGTGCTGCGTTTGTAGCCTTGCCAACATGTAATAGTGAGAAATTTTCCAGGCTGGGTATCGTTCCATGTGGTTTAGTCGGTAGAATGTGAGTGCGCTATACTGATGGCCCGGGTTCGAGTTCCAGCATGGAATCTTTTTCACTAGTTCGCCTTTATGCCTTTTAAGCAATTAATTTGAAATTTGATTTTCATTTGAAATCATCACAGAGTTTATGACAAGTTCGTCACAAATGACACATATTTCACAAATTGGTCACAGTGTGACTTCAAAATATTGTCACTTTCGTCACAGGTTCGTCACAAAGTTAATGCCAAAATAGTCACAAATGACACACTTTTCACAAATTAGTCACACCGTGACTTCACAGAGTGGTCACAATGTGACGTCACAAACGACCTCTAAAACGGCCATAACGACCTCGCATTCTAGTCACTGTGACGTCACATCCACGTCACGTGACGTCACATCGACGGTCACAAAATCACAGTGTGACTTCACAACGACGTCGCCGTGACGTCACCATGCCTTACGGGTTATGACCAAAAATACTTATTTTAATCTTTATTTTCATGGATTATAATCTTCGTTTTTAAAGAACAGACCTGTGCTGCGATAGTTATGCTTTTAATTAATCTCTATTTGTATGTAAATGTGTCAGTTAACATTAATATCGTTAATCCATATTCTACGTATTGGAGACTTAACAATCTGAAAACTTCTATGTAGTAAAATCGTCTAAGACGAAATTGCTTAGGAAAGAAAAAAATATACGTTATAGACAAGTTTCCTTCTTAGCAGGTTTAAATGTATTATATACTTTTCCTCACATATTATTATATTCATTTTTCATGCATCAACAAGTTTTTTAGTTTAGGAGAGGATTCCGTCATAGACAGGTTCTTTTTCACATGTTTTATTCTATTTTAATTTTATTGCCTAGAAATTGCTCTTCTTAAAAAAGAAAAAAAAAATTAAAATTTAATTGTACAATAGCGACAATTTTAAAAAAATATGTATTTTTTCCAAAAAGTTTTAGGCCGGGCGAAATTTTACTGATTTTTGCACGGACCAGACCAGGTCCAGACAATAATTTTCGTACGGGCTAGTTCTAGGGCGGCACTTAAAATGCCGGCCCTTACAAACTTTGGAAGAATGAAGCCAGTCCCAGTTCGGTAGTACAGAAAAATTAAGTTAGTTCGGCGCAATCTTTCAGAAAAAGTAAAGGCCCTAGTCCGGTCCGGAAAGCGCAATGCCTAGAACCGGTCCAAGCCTTCAGAAAAGAAGTAAGACACGGTCCAACTCCAATGTAGCAAAAAAATTGGCCCTTGCCCTGCCCACGGGCTGGGCCGGTGCACACCTCTAATCCAAGCTGTAAGATATAGAAATATTCTTATTTAATCCCGTACCCCCATGTCTAAAAATTTACCACCTTTTTAATTGGGAGTGGAAGGTTTTGAGGTGTTATTATATATATATATATGTTCATCTTTAGAATTTCACTAATTTGTTCATATATTTGTGATTTCAACTTTATTATATATATATATATATATATATATATATATATATAGCCATAATATAATTACAAATCATCATCTATTTTCAATTACAATAATTAATTCAATAAATTAATACAATAAATTAATAAATTTTGCAGCAAATTATAACTGTAACATTATACAAAATACAGATGGAACCCTATACAAGTAATACTAATTAAGCAAAATCCACCAATTGATTAGCACATTGCATAGGATTAATCCATATTAAAATATGAAAAACCACCAAATTTTGAAAAAAAAAAACTATTAAAGACATATAAAACAAAAAACCAGCTAAATAACGTTGAACACTTAAAAGACATATTGTAAATAAACAATAGATCAATTGGAAGGATGGAGCTGGAAGCTTACATAGCATTTCACTTCATCAAGGGTACATGAAACACCAATATATGCAAAAGCATAGTCGATTTCTGTAAAAGAATCCAGCATAAGCTAAAAATTAGCTTCTTTATGTACCCGATCGACCACACACCCAAAAAAGCTTAAATTTACCCTGACATGTAAATAGAATTAAATAAAAATATTAATCAATGCAAGATCCTTAATAATGAACAATATTAATTTAAAGAAACAATTAAATTTGAAGACATACCAAGCAAGAGAATTGCAATGTCCCTATTAAATCTTGAACAAGTAGCAATATTATCACAGCAAAAGTCCCGCCGATCTATTTGTACAGTTAAAATCGAATTCTTACCGTTGCAAAACAACACAGTGTGCAGAAAAAATACACAACATCTAATAAAAATAATTAACATATATCGTCTTTATTATAAAAATTATTATATGCATTAAAAGGATCCTATAATAAATTATTACTAAAAATATATAGAATAAAATTATTTAAATTTAAATGTTTAATTACATAGAGAAACATTAAAATATAAATAAATTATATGGCAACAATATTATTTAGACCTAAATAATTATTTAGTGCTGCCATCTAGCTGAACTTATTAAAAGAATACATACATCTTGAAATAAAATATTTTATAGCGCTACCCTCTGTTATAAATAGTGTACATACCTTATATAACTTTAGAACAATTGCATCGAATCTTAAAACACAAAATGAACATACTAAAAAAGCACATCTAAATATCGATAACAACCACTTATCATCTAAATTAGAATGTTTATAATTATTTTTAATTATTTTATTAAATAGTAAGTAAATTAATAATAATATCAATTAAGTTACAATTATGATATAAAAGTATGTTTATTATGCACATATTAAATTTAATGTTTTAAATTTTAAATGTACTTTGCAAAATGGGGGGGGGGGTATATATAAACATATTACAACATTTCTTCATACTGTTAATTACAATTAACAAACTATAATAACGTCCACCATTATAAATTGATATTGAAGTAAATCAATAAAAGTAACTTAATATCAAGTTTTAAAGGTTTTTAATTTTTTTGGGGTGTTTGTGTGTGTGTGTGTGTGTGGGCGCGTTGGATAAGTGAAATTTACTGCTAACAAGGACAAGAATCCTTCAAAATAACCAAAATCCTCCAATCTTTATTTACCGCTTGTGATAAAAATGTCATTTAAATTTCCTCCCGAAATTTCCGTTTCCTCTCCTTTGTTCCGCCCTCCCCAATCACAACGTTTTAAATTCTTCGATCTCTTCTTCATTGATTTTTTTAGGATTCCGTACTTAAAAAAAAAAAAAAAAAAAAAAAAAAAAAAAAAAAAACGGAGCTATTATAAATTGATCGCGTTCACAAATTTATAGATTAAAAGCTATTCACAAATATTTTTCGAAAAAAATAGGCGGGCTAATACAGTTACTTGATTTTTTTCTTTTATGCGTGTGTGTATGTGTATCGTGTTGGGTATTGTTGGGAAGACCTCGTAACACGGAATTCAAGATTCTCTCCCCCCCCCCCCCTTTTCGAACCTATTTCCGAATCTACTGAAACTAAAATAATGGAAAACATTAGTGGCAATAAAAATTAATTAAACTTTGCTGGAAAATTATAGTGATTATCCTCGGTCACATAGTTTTTGAAATTCGCATTTGACCTGACTGGCTATTTGGAAACAAATAGCCTATTCCATTTTTTCACATAAATAAATTGCTTATCAAGTAAAATGCGATTTTTGTCATGTAACGACAAGTTTTTCTCTTTTCCCCGTGCTATAGTGTACAGAAATTCGATGAAAAACTCCAACTTTGACAGCATTTGTTGAAACATATTTTGCAAAAAATGGAAAACGCCATTCGATTACATAGTTTCTGAATAAGAACACCTGTCAATTTTACGCGTTTCCGAACAAAAATGGATTCAATAATGAGTCCCGCGACCGCCCGGAGGGGGGGGGGGGACTATGTTAAAAAAGTTCTTGTTTTCTCATGTTTATAGTTTTTGATTTATTCCCTTTTGAAATTATATTTTTAAAACCATGATAATATATTGAGCATCCATAGAGACAAACACACAGCCTAGCTGCTTACGAAAAAAAAGGGGGGGGGGGAGGGGGACGTGGAAGCAACAGGATTCTGAAAATATCTTCCATATCTGGGTTTAAATAAGGAACATTAAAAAAATCGATTGGATAAACTTTTTAAAAATATATGTAAATTATAGCCATTTAATATTACCTGTGAACATTTTTATTTATAAAACGGAATTAAAATAACATTATATACGCAAACAAATAAAGGATATTCACTTTTATCGAAAATACATCTATTATAAAATGAATTCAGTAGGTTAGTATATTTTAAACGACCTGCTATTAAAGTAGAATTTTATTTCTCTTTCTTCTAAGTGTTTTCAATATTGCATGATATGAAATCAATTGAAAATATTCCCCTAACTAGTCCAACTAAAATAACATTATATACGCAAACAAATAAAGGATATTCACTTTTATCTAAAATACATCTATTATAAAAGGAATTCAGTAGGTTAGTATATTTTAAACGACCTGCTACTAAAGTAGAATTTTATTTCTCTTTCTTCTAAGTTTTTTCAATATTGCATGATATGAAATCAATTGAAAATATTCCCCTAACTAGTCCTACTATTTTTTTTTTTTGCCAAAAAAAATACAAATATAACATCTGCTTTGTTTTATCGTCTTTCCCCTATACGGCTTCCAGTACAAGCATATCGTAAATTCAAATTATCTTTAAGGCTGTTCTCAACTGCTCTGCTCAACAAGCGCAAAAAGTTTTGACACATTTACATATTCCTTTTTTAACGGAAAGGTATAAAATTGAAAGGTCTGACTATGGAAGAGATTTGGAATCGAACTGTATTTTCCAATTTTCTATCAATAAATTACATATTGGGTTATAAGAGATTTTGATCACATGACACGGCATTTTTCTCCCCTTACTGACTGGATTTTCTTCTTTCATTCGGAAGTTCAGTTCAAAATGCCAACTTTGACAATATTTTCTGAAAGATCAATTGGGTTTACAAGAAAACGGAAAAAACTGTTCGATGACATAGTTTCTGAACAACAACACCTTCTAGTTTCATGCGTTTCCGAGCAAAAATGAATTAAAACTTATGTCAGAAAGTTGATCCTTTTGATTTGAGAACAGCATTAACGAAAAATCCTGCTGCCTGGATCCTTGTCTGTGTCCCTCCCTTTCCTTTTATTCATACCGTCACCTTCCTAAACATATCTCTACACTGCTTTCTCCTTTCCCAAAATCACCAACACATTATCAAACCAGGACCTGCGTTCTTTGCTAAACAACTCAGCGTGGATTCGAAGATTTGAAATCCAATACTGAGTGGAAAGGGTGGTTTTCGAAGAGTCGACGTATCGAAGAGTCGGATATCCACTCTTCAACTCTCGACTCTCCAAGTCCGACACGGTGTTAAATTCATCCAACCACTCATTGAGTGAGTCGACTTTGACTCCGAATCCAAAAAAAATGAGTGGAAATTAAAGTTCGACTCTATTCACTAGCCAGGAGTCAACAGTTCGTCTCACTTGGAAGAAGTCGAAATTTTGAGTCGACTCTTCCAATCTCCCTCCAACTCTAATTCCTATTTTCTTCTAAAGTTGAATTCACCCGACTCCCAAAAGTGCGTACATATCAAGCTCGGGGGTAAACTGACACAGCTGCGGTAACTTGTGGACGGGGTTGATAATGCAAATACGCGGGCTTTTAGTGTGACGTCATCTATGACAGAATATCTACCATCTGCGCGTATTTTCTTATTCTTTATTCACTCATGGAATATAAATCTTGTTTACTAGACGTATTGCAAAATATTTTTTTTACATTTTGTTTTGATAAAATTATGTATAAAAATAGTCACAATATCATTTTAGCTTCGGGAGAAAAGAAATGAATGCTATGAAAACATTATTGCCTTTTGTCCCGAAACTAAAATGACATTGCGATCAGTGGCGTAGCCAGAGTTGGGGGGGTGGGGGCAGATGCACTTGACACATATAACTTTATAAAGTTTCCTTCGTCTTATCTAATCACAGAATTTTCAGCTATTAATCAAGACGTTAAAAACTTTACTATTTTAGTGGAGTGAAGTGCATCTGGACCACACCAACCCTTCTGGCTATGCCACTGATTGCGACTATTTTTTTTAAATACACATATTTTAATCAAAGCAAACTGTAACAAAAATATTTTGCAATAAATCTGGTAAACAAGATTCATCTGCCATAAGTGAGTAACGATTTGGAATTCGTGATTGAATTTTTAATAGGGATTCTCTAAATGGCTTTGTCTGTTTCAAAAAAAAAAAAAAAAGTCTAATCTGTGGATTTTTGGAAAATTATTGAAGCTATTGCCTACATTCGCAAAATGTTTAAACAAATAAATGAACAATACTTGGTCAAAATAATACATGCATAAAAAACACATGCGTTTTATATTAAATCGATTCCGAACATAAAATGAAATGAATTTTAAATGAAATGAATGAAATATTTTTAAGTTAAATAACATGAGTGCAATGCGAGCAACAGAATATTGGAAACTTATCGTCTGCGCTCGATAAACGAAATAAGACTTAAAATTGAATACTTTATTTATGATTACATTCTATACATATTCTAAACATTCATAACGTTGTATTCTCATCGAGAATACAACCGTGTATATAACTTTTTATAATTTTTTATCACATTAGTAATTGAGTAAAAAATGAGATTACAAAATTCTGTCTTGACATATTAACTAATTTTATGCGTCATTTTTCATTACATAAAAAAAACATAATTTAAATCAGCGACATTTCAAAGTATGTATTAAATAATACTAACTTGTTTTACTCTTATGAAAACGAAGCAGATGAATTCTAACAGAAAAAGAGTTTTCTTACAATTTCGAATATTACAACTATTACATGGGCAACATGTTGCCATTTATACAAACGATATTAGTTCTAAAAAGAACTGTTTTTATTTAAATAATTTCCTATAATAAATAAATAAACAGGAATAAAATTTAATGGAATATAAATACTAATTTGTCAAAAGATGAATACTACAAACAAATGAAAACACGACGTTTGCGCTTGCGCTGTTATTTCATAGATTTATAATTAAGGGAAAACAAGACCATAGATAAACATACAAGAAAGGACACTTCCATAGAGCGACCCTTTGAGCTCCGGGTTATTAAAATTTTAAAAATATACTAGAAACAAGTGGGCAAGTGTGATCACAGATCGCACAGAGGGTTTCGTTTAACATTCCTTCCAAAACACTTTATCCTTTTGCAAAATCTGCTAGTTCAACATTTCGTAACCAGGGGGCGCACTCTAATCTAAACAAACCTCTATCTGAACGAAACTCCGTTTTACAAACTATCCGTAGATATATTAGTCGTAGGAATCGGGTCCATAGCACCCGATATAGGTAGGCGCCCACTGGCGGCAAAAATTGGAACTAAAATATGTTCGGCTGTGGTGCATAATATGAAAGAGTGGTCAAAGGGGTATCGGCAAAAGTTAGAAAAGTGCATCCCGGGTGAAAAGGGTGGAGGTTAGAAAAATTGCTAAAAATACAGAAGTTAGAGCCCGGAAGGGTAAATAATGTAAGACTTTTTGAAAATGTTAGGATTTTTCGTGTGATCACAAGTGTTCTGTTATAAGTATTCAAAATTTCACATCTCCAACTTAATTAGGGGCTGAGTTAGAAAAATTGCTTAAAATACACAAGTTAGAGCCCAGAGGGGTAAATATAAGACTTTTTCAAAATTTTATGTTTTGTCGTTTGATGTGAGGTGTTAAGATAAGTATCCAAAATTTCAAGTCTTCAACTTAATTAGGGGCTAAGAAATAAAAGCTTAAAATACACAAGTTAAAGCCCAGAGGGGTAAATATAAAACTTTTTCAAAATTTTATGATTTTTCGTTTGATGTGAGGTGTTCAGCTATAAGAATCCAAAATTTCAAGTCTTAAACTTAATTAGGGGCTCAGTTGGAACAAGAAACTTAAAATACACAAGTTAGAGCACACGTAGGTAAATATAAGACTTTTTCAAAATTTTAGGATTTGTTGTTTGATGGGAGGTGTTCAGCTATAAGTATCCAAAATTTCAAGTCTCCAACATATATAGTTTCTGAGAACGGGCTCTGTGACAGACAGACAGACCGACAGACAAAGGAGCGAGACAAACAGGGTTTGTCAGATGAACGAAACCCTAAAAACTTAAAATGTGATAAGGGGGCTGTCTGAAATTGAACTATGTGATTAAAAAATTTTTAAATACCCCCTTTCGGCTGGGGGACGTGGGAAGCTTTTCCACCATCAGAGCTCTAGGGCATTCATTTCAACACGCAAATACAAGAAATGACCCTGCAAAGTTATTTTAAAATTACTATAATTGCTAAAATTTTAACATATTTTAAGTAGTTACATTATTTAGACAAATTCTAAGACTATTAAAATATTTAAAAAAATATTAAATAAGAAAATTCAAAATTTTAAAATTTTAAAATCATAATATAAAAATACAAACTAATCAAAAATATATCAAATTTATAGATGAAACAGATGTTCAAAATATTTAATTTTTGTTTATAAATATTTAAAACATAATAAACTCGTCAATCTTCTGCATTAAACACAAATTTAGATTCCTTGGAAATAAATTATAAGCATCCATATTTTGGTTCTGAAACACTGTCTATTGTGTAATTGGTAGTGCTGCCACCTAGTGACAAATCACTTTTTTCTAGTCTTTAGAGCTCTGGTGGTAGAAAATTCTACCATTATTTATTTCTATCCCATGTAATTATTTAAATTTTCTGTTTAGTAATTTGTATGCATTTGAATGTTTGAAATGTCCAAGAGAAAAAAAAAGTTATCTCCTTTGAAAAATATTTCTTTATAATGCTTGAAAAATACAAAATTTCTAAACCTTCAAAATTGCAGTGTTTTGAGATCGCATTAAAAACCAACTAGATAGTGGCAGAGAGTAGTGCTGCCATCTAGATATAAAGAAGACAAGTAAAACCTGCAAAACGCAGCTTTTGCTGTTGATATCGAGTGTTTTTGATTGAAATTAAAAAATTTTGATTTTATGTGGGTGAAAATTCACCCGTCAGAGCTCAAAGGGTTTAAGCATATTTCAATGAAAATACTACCACATTTTATAAAATTTCTATGCTTGGCCTAAAAAGAGTTAAACACCATTTCTGCTTTTGACGAACGTGAAAGACTACAATACGTTGATACGCATTGCTTGAAAAATCCTGTATTTCGGACGTATTTCTTTCTCACCATATCTCACATTATATACGTGCCTCTATGCTGTTGTACAACAGTTCTGTTCTCCAATCGGGTCAGAGGTTTCTGCACAGTCTCGAATTTTAGTATCTAAGAACTATTTAAGATTACGCTCTATATCCGCAATAAAATATTATAAATGAATTATAATTATTTCTTTAAGCTTTTCGAAGAAAATTTTACAACCTAATGCATTTGAAATATTTTTCATATAAATTAAATTTGTCTGGAGAAAGAACATGTATTCTCCAGTTTAAAAGGTTTTAAACTCAACTGCCTTTCAGATGTGAAGTAATTATGCAAGTATTTCCACTTAATTTAACAAAGGTACTTGAATCCAAAAAGTATTAACACATTAAGGGGGCAGTACACTTTTAACGGTCATAAAACATGCGAAATTTGTCATGAGTTTAGCAATTTTTTATGAAAAAGGTAACCACACTAGAAGCACAAATTTTTTAGAGTATATTTAAGTGATATTGAACTACGTTTAAAAATTTTTTATTTGGATATATTATAATTTTAAAAAATTCAAGGGGTCAATTTCAAAGTGCTATTTAAAATTTTTACAGTGGATAACATTTCACTGCGCGCACGATATCTCATGTTAAGTTCGTTGTATTTGCATAAACTTTATCTTAAATTAAAGATAACACTCTGGTCTATAATTTGAACTAGGATATTTGTAATCGGTTAATTAGATAAAGAGTAATTAACATTTAATTAGAAAATTTAGAAAAAAACATGAATTTTTACATGCATTCAATCGCATAATTATTTTCATACTAAACACAGCTATATAATTCTAGTTCATTTTCATAATAATATAAATATTTATGTAGGGCAAAAATTTTAAAACTCTACTTCAAATAGTTTTGGAGATATCATGCGCGCAAGAGTAAAAAATGCCATTTTGAGGAAAAGCCGTTTAAAGATTAAATTGTATTTTTTAAATATAAATTATTTAATAAAGGAAACAAAATTACTAATTATATATCGTATTCTGTATTAAAAATAAAATTAGATGCTAGTTTAAAATGATAAATATAAAATTATTTGTAAAATGCTGCGGAATATAGGAACATGCTTAAAAATTAAATATATGTAATTTGTAAAAATGTAGCATTTACTACTGCAAAAAATTAATTTTAAGCATATAACTTAATTTCTGTTTTAGTTTTGATTGTAAAGTGAATTAAATGTGAGCGTTTTATAAAACTAAATTATTTTATGTAAAATATAGGTCATTTTATAGGGATTCTGGTATTTCGATATCTGATTCACATACTTTGCTGCACAAAAATCCGGATAGTTTATTAAAAAAATATAGTATAGTCAACAAATCCGTATTCTAAACTAACTGTCGATTGAAACAAAAGTCACTATCAAATTGACCAATTTTTAGTTTCCTATAAGATGAGTTAGCACCTTGGAATATATTTATATCATCGTATTTTGTATAGCGATTACTATTAAACAGACTCCTTCTTCGATTCTGTTCTGAAGCACATTTTGCATATTTTTTCATTAAAAAGCTAATAAATACTAAGAAATAGAATACTATTACAAAATCAGGAAAGTATTGCTCTAGGAAAAAAAATGTTTTGTTTCAAATTTAAGTATTTAATAGCAAATAAAGCTGCGAAACACCATGAAAGTAAACAAATTTGGCGAAAGTGGCAGCTGAAGTTAATATTTTAAAGCTTTTTTATTATTGTTTAAGATATTTAACCAATAACAACTGCCGCATTTTAGCATACTTCCAAATTTACGTTAATGTGAATGCGCGAAAACAAAATGTAAACAAGCCGCCATGACAGTTGTCGCAGGGCTGTTAATTCGAAAATGAAGAGGTGATGTCCACATTTTCCCTAATATCTCAGTAAAAAATTACCACACAGTTAAAAGATTGGTATCAACTTATTAAGAATATAATAAGCTTTCTAACGATGTAAAAATAAAACAATCGATTTTTAAAAATTTTAAAAGTGTACTGTCCCCTTAAGCACGACGCCAGTCACCGGTGACTGTCACTGAACTTTCCGTTTAGAACGCGTCATTCACCAATGACTGACACGCTCTAAAATATGATATAAAACTAAATATATATATATTGTTTTAAGTAATTACTGAAAATTTATTTAAAATTTACTTACCTTTTATTTATTACAGGATTATACTTTCTTAAAAATTACTTTAAACATTGTAAATTTTTCAGCTTCAGTGCCAGTCACCGTGGCACTCAGAGTATTAATAAGGAACAGAAAGCTGTTAGAATGAAAGAATGTTTGATTTCTGCAGAATTTAGAGAAGGTTTGATATGTAAAGAAAAATTGCAACCGGAATAAATGCATTGAAAAAAAAAAATCTTTTTTGAATTCAGACATGTTCAGTTCTATCCCAAATACTTTCGTAGACTAATATATTTGCAGACGATCCTAATACCGTTTTTTTTTACACTTCTCAGAATGTGAGATAGTTTGAAAACGTCGCCGTTTTTAAATTGTAGGATAAAAGTTTGGAATGTTTATAGAAAATTCACGTACTCATTTTCTTAGACCAGGGATGGTGAACACAAGGCTTGCGTATTCGAAGTGATACGTACTACATTTTCTGTGGCATGCGAAAAATGTAAGAAGGGCTGAAAAAATAAAATTTATTTTTTCTTTTGTTATAATAATTAAAGTTTTATTCCACACGAACGGAAATAACACAGTTAATTTTGTATGTATAAACACATTAACACGTTCACGCCGGCGCGGTGGTTCACACTCGACTGTCTCAGAGTTGTTAAGTCTCCAACTTTTTTTTACACCACTATTATTTTAGAGAAAATATTGTTCCTTGAAATCGCCCAATTGTTCTAATTGAATAAAACAACATTTTCTGTATTAAAATACTGATATCCAAAAAACCGGAGACTGCAGATCTGAGACAGTCGAGTGTGACCCACCGCGCCGGCGTGAACGTGTTAAACTAATTTTTTTTTCTTTGCCTAAATTTTCTCGCATCGTTTTCGACATGTAACTAATATTACCTTTCTATATATTTTAAAATGTTTTATGTTTTCAAATGAATTTTTTAAGGCAACCACTGCAATAAAATCACAAATGGGTTCAATTTACTGTGAACATTTGTAACTCTTAATGAACGAGTGTATTCACGATAACCAATTTATACTGTGCAAACGTGTTATTTCCAGTAGAACACTACTATTTTTGAACAAAAAAATTCGGTTTATCTAGTCTTAAAATTTTAGAAATTAAATAATACTAATAAAGTTTACAAGAAAAAGTGGTGTCAAAACAATAATAATTGAAAAATTGGGACACTAAAAATTGGTTGATGTTAATGTGGCGGCATTCGTTGGTTAAGTGTTAAAATAACAAAATGCGAATCATGGTATAGGTATAACTAATTCTTTATCAAAAGTACAGTAACAAAAATCTCTTTAATAAACTATTAGTAATATTTTTATGCAACTTGAATTATTATTATAATTTGGTTTTTTGAATAAATGATATTTTAAAAATTACTAAAGTAAAAACTCGTAAAGTTTCTTTATTTCAGAACGTGTCAGTTAAACGAATATTTCTGAATCATTAAATATCGGATTACAAATACGGAAAAACATATTTAAATATTTGTTTTTAGTCATTTAGCGCATGAAAAAGACTGATTCTATTAACTAGTGTTTTAAAGAAGCAGCGTAGGTTGCAAATGTTGCCAGGTTACAATGTTGAGATGTGCTGTTTGTTAAGTTTTGGCATACGCATGTAAAAAGACCTACGAGGAGAGAATTGAAAATGTCTTAATATATTGACTGTGAGTATATTTTACTTACAAGGAAGGTCTCCTTACAGGGCATACTCAGAATATGTTGAAAAAAATGCTAGTGAAACTACTCATGTATGTAATAAGGGATCAGTCAAATTTAACGGCGGAATTTCAGTAGAAAGTGTGTAAAAAAAATAAATTACTTTCGAATATTTGGCGCTAAAATACGAAAATGACACGCAATTTGGCGAGCAGGATTTTTCCTCGTCAAAAGCAAAAGATTTTAATGGATCTGAAAATTGTTTATTAATTGTTTTTTAGAATGCACGGTTTTTAATGAATTTAAACTTAATGAAAGAGGTTATTATATATTATTTATATTACATATATATGTTGCTTGTTGCTGTAGTTATTTAATCTTATCACTGTAAAAATATTTTCTATGCTTTGCAAGTTGCAAATACCTATTTTAAATTATAGTCAGCTGACATCTGATTTCCATAATACATTTCCATATAGAAGACGAAGTCGTTTCCATAGCAACAAAATCAAATCGACAGTGTTCTATCTGCCTTATTTTTGAGCTTGAAATAATTTAAATCAATTTAAATTTTGTTATAAATTGTAAAATATGATATTTAAATTTTATTATAAATACATATAAATATATATGACAAAACTATAGTTAAAACAAGATAAAAATGACAAAACTATAGCTAAAACAAATTAAAAATGACAAAACTAAAGTTATTTAAATTAAACTTATATAAACAAATTCAACATAAAAAGTTTTTTCCTACATAAAAGCGTTTTTTTTTTCATCGCCAACCGCTTATAAATCGCCAAATAAACGAAAATTTCGTTATTTTTTTACGGACGCTGTATCGGCGTTCCGCCAAAAATTTTTTTATAACCATATATATCCATATGAGAAGAACATTCTCTAATTTTTTCAGATATTTCTGAGTATGCCCGTACCTTTCTTGTTAGTGATTTCTTTGCCAGAAATTTGTATTTTTTTTAAAATTTCTTTGAGCATATCAACACCGAATTTTACTTAAAACAACATGTTTGTCAATTTAAAAATGTGCAATAGGCATTCAAGAATTATGGAACTTGGTTATGAACAAGTCAGAAATTTTACGTCAAACGTGGTAAATGACTATAACTATCTATATTATAAAGGACAAACATATCTGTGCGTAACGCATACGTCATTTTGCGAATGGCAACACTTTGAAATTTGAAATAAAATTTTGATTTTGCATTTTCTCTACTGCAAATTTTTAAACTTCTATGCATCACACATTTTAACTTTTTACACCGTCGTATAAGGAAAAAAATTCTCCTTTAAATACTATATGTTTGAAATCTGTATCTTAATTTGTTTTTGAGATATTAATTTTTTTGTAGTTTTTAATACAAATTTTGTAATTGTGGCAACTGAAGTACTCCATTTATATTGAAAGTAAAGGGAAAATATTCATGGTTTATTATTTTTATTCATTATATCCTTATTGATGCCATTTTCACATTACAGATAAAAGTAACTTTTTTATAATTTTTGAACAGAAAATGATACCAGACATTAAATAAAACACGCATTCTTCTTCATAAATCAGCTACATTTTAATATTTTTACATTACACTGATAAATGAGTTTGAGGCGCTAGGCAAAATGATTCATTGAGTAAAAATGCTATATTTAAAACAAAACGATCATTTTTTTTGATAAAACTAAATATTTGACCAATACTATAAATGGCGAATACTATGACAACTAAAGTCAAATTTCTGAAATTTTTTTTCGCGGGTACTAAGATTAGAACTTAAGGTTTGTGCGAATGTTCACATGAAAAGTTGTATCGGACAAACGTGACTTTAACTTTGGAAATTCATTCATTAATAATCTATTCTTTTGCGCTTTAAAATACTTTCAAATTGTGAATTTGAGTAGTGCGTATATAAATTACGAGAATGTAAAAACAACGTGCAGTTTGGATTTTATGGGGGAAAATTTTATGATGTGACAAAGCGAAATCCTTTTTACTGATTTTTCATCCCGTAAAAACAAACATAAGAGCTCCATCGATAACTCCATCATAATTACTCATCTTGATTACGTAATCTAATACAGTTTAAATTTTCAATAATTTAAGCAGTTGAAGTTTGTAGAAATAATATTTTGGTAATTTTGGGTTTAAAATATTATTTGTTTTAAGAGTTAGACAACCAATGCAAGATGATTTTTTTGTTGTAATTGTTTTTGTAGGTTTATTATAATTTCGATCTGACAGTTCCTTTCAAACATTTTAGTACGTCGAATTTCGACGGGTTGCAACTCGTTTTTATAAATATTCAGATCTTGGTGTAATAGCTGCTGCACTCTTATGCAAAAATGCATGAATACAAAATTTATTAAAATTCTATATATTAAATTTCAAACCATTCGGTTGAGTAGTTTTTGCGCTGTTATATGCTGAAAGATGGACAAACAGACGATCGGACCAGACGGCGACTATAGGTACTACGTATTTATATAATTATGAATGCACCTAAAAATATTTTTTATTTGCCGTAATTTCGCGCGTACCCGTCGCATCTCAGATAACTCGATTTACTACCAGAATTTATTTGAAATAAAACGCGACTTTATGCTGCTTAGCACTTATTTGAATTCTTTTTTTCAATAAAATTTCCGGTTTGAAAAAGACTTAACTGAGCCGCGTCGGATACGCCGGAAATTACGGTACATTAGAATTTTTTTTTAGATTTCTTAAATTTTATACTGGTAATAAAACATGGTAGGATGATTAAATTTCACTAATATATAAAAATACAACAAAGAATAGCAAAAATACCATTTCCAGAAGCAATGTTGGTAAAGTTGAAAGAAACGCTCAATTGGAGCAGATGTAAATTTGCTACAGCTGAATCAGGGTTCATAAAGGTCAGGGAATTTCCCTGACTTTAGGTCATGTAAACATTAGTACTTTCGTCGAGAAAAACTCACAAGCTGCAATCGCGCGATTATATAAATCGAGTTTTTCTGCATAAAAATATTGGTATTTAAGCTGAAAATGTTGTAACCATGTTAATCCTTTCAGAGACGAAGCACTTCCAATACTAAAATATTAAAATGGATGACTGACACCGGATTTATAAACGAATGTATTTGTAAATAACAAAAAAGCTGTATTTAACATGCGGTATGTAATAAATGCAAAATTGTATACCAAAAATATCCCATTTTGGCATTTCGGAAACATACCACCGCCCTTGAAAGGGTTAATGCATTTTTCGGCTTAGAATAAGAAAATCTGTCTTTTTAATTAAGTGAATTCCTGTTAAAAATATCGTATTAACCATGTAAGGCTCATGGTAGCATGTACGCAGGGCTCCCACTCGGTCCGTTTTTTGAACACCAGTTTTATTTAAAGAAAAATTTTCTTTGTGAATTTCGTCGAAACATACCGGGAACAGCATTCCCCTGAAATTGTTGCAGAAATCTACCATTAAAATCCACCATTTCTAAAAAATTACTGGTTTTAAAAAACGACCGGTGTGAACTCTGCATATGCTACCACCAGAGTTTCCTATTTAGTGGATATTTGAATTCAGATATTCTAAATTCAAACCAGAAATTTAAAATAGTAATATGTGCTTTATTTAATTATAGACACCTTGTCGTTAAATAAAGCGAAATTTATAACTGAAATTTTCTGGTATAAATTCAGATTCCTTAATTGCGGAATTTCTAGAAAGTATTCTACCATGGAAATTAGAGGGCTAATAACTTAATTCTCATTTAAGTTCTGAATGGAAATTTGGGTTCAATTTTGAATTAAAAAACTTGGTATTTATTAATTTATTTTTTAGAATAAACAAGTGAATTGCGACATTATTTCCATGTTTTTAAAATTTGTTTCTGCGCTCTTGATTTTTTCTGTCATTTTGCCAGATTTTTTAGAAGAACCCAGTATAATCGTACTCCAATTTAATTTTTTTAAATTGTAGAAATTTTAGAAATTTTAATGGCTTTGAAAATCTTTTCAAATAAACTCAATTTGTCTGGCGAAATTAAATGCGATTTAAGGTTTAAATGATTTGAAATTCAAATGCGTTTCAGACTACAAGTAATTCTACAAACATTTCCACTTCATTTAAAAAGGTTCGTGAATCCATCAAAAAGTATTAAGACGGAAGAGAAAACTGTTAGAATGAAAGACCGTTTGCTTTGTGTAGAATTTTGGAGAAGCTTTTGCAGTTCAAACAAAATTTTCGGCTGGAGTAAATGCGTTGAATTTTTTTTTTGTTTTGAATTTGTTTGTTACGCTACATCTCAAATGTTGCAGTAGCCTGACATGTTTACTAGCAAAAAATAATCCCGTTTTTGTCTTTTGTCTTTTCAGATCATCAGATATTTTGAGAAATTACCATTCTTTTGCAGTCAGAATAAAAATTTGGATTAATATTCTAGGAAATTGGCTTAAATATTTGCTATGGCTAAATAATAAAATGTATTATGGACTAAAAGTTTCTTAATACTCTGTTATATTCAAACTACCACTTGGGAATGGAATTTCTATACACGGATAAATTTCGCATAAATAAAAAATTAATAAAATATTATATACAAACTTTATACTTCATAATTGTTTTCAATGCATAGTACCAATTATTAAATAACTCACTGGGGTTAATATTATATTTGCAGAAATGAAAAAATTTCGACAATTCTCAAAATTGGAGAATTCCGGGCGTTCTAGAGTTGTTTGTCGACTAGAGTCTAGAGTTGTTGAGACGACTCAATGTTTTAAAAAGTTGACCCTTTCAGGGACAAAGCACTTCCATTGCTAAAATGTTGTAATGAATAACTGACACCGGAATTAATGAAAAAAATTATTCACACACGGAATAAATGGAGAATTTTATGCCCGAAATTCTGGTGTCATTATGGCATTTGAGAATTGAAATTACGGTGTATCATAAACATACCACTGCCATTGAAAGGGTAAAGAATTAAAAACAGTAGCTTAGAAATAGTAAAGAAAGAAAATACAAAAACTTTTTTTGTTACTATCAATTTTTAAAGCTTATTTAACGACAAAGTGAACACCTTTTTTTTTAATTGAAATTATATATAAATGGTCTTTGAAGAAAATTATGGATAGATCATCCATATCATTTTTATTCGATGAATTTTATTTTAAAATGCATATTGTTATATAATAGTCCAGGCAATAGAGACCGTATAGGGACTCTACCTAGCAAAATTAATGGTAGTACTGGAAATCGGCTTTCTAGATGTTTTTTGGGTCGCTGAATCCGAATTTATAACTTCCCACTAAAATTTCCCCCGGCAACCTCCTCAAATTTTGGTAAAAAGCCCCCAAAAAGGTTTTTATTAAAAAATTCCATTTTTTTTTTTTATTGTTTTAGGGGAAAAGTAGCTAGAAATTCAGAAAGTAGACAAAATTTGCAACAAATTAGATACATGACATTATGACTTAGGATGAAGGGGAAGGGGGATCTGCCTTGGAACATGCGCCGCAGTGCTGCGTGGACTAAGTTGCGCAATTCCACTTAACCACTCACACGTTTACATTAGCCCTCCCATCTTCCCTCCGAATTTTCTCTATAAGGTTTACTTTAAGTTTTTTGGGTCGCTGAATCCGAATTTTTAACTTACCACCCAAAATTCCCCCCCCCCCCCCCCCAAAAGTTGTTTTTCACTTAAATTTCTTATTGTTTTAAGGGAAAAGCATTACGAAATTCAGAAACTAGACAAAATTTGCAACAAATAGGATATATGACATTATGACGCAGGATAAACGGGGAGAGAGGGGGCTGCCTCGGAACATTCCCTGCGCGCTTTTTTCAAAAACCAAATTTTTTCAAAAAATCAATTTTTTGGTGGGGTTGCCGGGTGAAATTTTGGTGGGAAGTTACAAATTCGGATTCAGCGACCCAAAAAACATAAAGTGAGTCGAAATCCAGAACTAGTATTAATTTTGCCAGATAAAATCCCCTATTGCTTGGACTTCATAATTTAGTGCACGAGCGCCGCAGTGCATGTTCAGAGGCAGCCCGCACCCTCCCCGTTCATCCTAATTCATAATGTCATGTCTCCTATTTGTTGCAAATTTTGTCTAGTTTCTGAATTTCGTAATGCTTTCCCCTAAAACAATAAGAAATTTAAGTTACAAACAACTATTTGGGGGGGGGGATTTTTGGGGGAAAGTTAAAAATTCGGATTCAGCGACCCAAAAATCTTAAAGTAAACCTTATAGAGAAAGTTCGGAGGGGAGATGGGAGGGGTCTATGTCATTTAGCAGACAACCAAATAGCCGACAAGACATTTAGCAGACAGCAATTAGACGACAGGACGTTTTGCCGACAAGTACATTTAGTCGACCCGTACAGTTAGTCGACAGGACAATTAGCCGACAGCGACAGTTAGCCGACAAGACAGATAGCCGACAGAGACACTTAGTCGACAGGACAATTAGCCGATAGGACAGTTAGTCGACATGGACAATTAGCCGACAGGACGTTTAGCAGACAGGATGATTAGCCGACAAGACAATTAGCCGACAGGACATTTAGCCGACAAGACATTTAGCCGACAGGACAATTAGCCGACAAGACAATTAGCCGACAAGACCATTAGCCGGCAGGACGATTAGCCGACAGGACATTTAGCCGACAGGACATTTAGCCGACAGGACATTTAGCCGACAGGACAATTAGCCGACAGGACATTTAGCCGACAGGACGATTAGCCCAGTTAGGTTTCGGATAGGTTACAGTTAGAATACAGTTAGGTTATAATTAGTTTACGGTTACGTTAAACTTAGGTTACGGTTAGGTTACAGTTAGATCACGGTTACGTCACAGTTAGATTAAATTTAGGTAACAATTAGGTTACATTTAAGTTACAAATAGGTTAAGGTTAGGTTACGGATAGGTTACAGTTAGATTAGGGTTAAGTTACGGATAGGTTACAGTTAGGTTACAGTTAGATTACGTTTATGCTACGATTAGGTTACAGATAGGATACAGTTACGTTACAGTTTGGTTACAATTAAGATTACGGATAGGTTATAGTTAGATTACGGATAGGTTACAGTATGTTACGGATAGGTCCCAATTAGGTTACGGTTAGGTTACCGCCAGACTACAGTTAGGTTACGGTTAGGTGACAGTTAGATTACGGTTACGTCACAGTTAGATTAAATTTAGGTAACAATTAGGTTACATTTAAGTTACAAATAGGTTAAGGTTAGGTTACGGATAGGTTACCGTTAGATTAGGGTTAAGTTAAGGATAGGTTACAGTTAGGTTACAGTTAGATTACGTTTATGCTACGATTAGGTTACAGATAGGATACAGTTACGTTAGTTTGGTTACAATTAAGATTACGGATAGGTTACAGTTAGATTACGGTTAGGTTACGGATAGGTTACAGTACGTTACGGATAGGTTCCAATTAGGTTACGGTTAGGTTACCGCCAGGCTACAGTTAGGTTACATTTAAGTTACAGTTAGGTTATAGTTACATCACAGTTAGGAAACGGTTAGGTTATAATTAGTTTACGGTTAGCGTACCGTCATGATACGTTTATTTTACAGATAGATTACGGTTAGGTTACGGTTAGGTTATAATTATGTTACGGTTAGGTTACGGTTATGTTCCATTTCCGTTACAGATAGATTACGGTTAGGTTACGGTTATATTTCATTTCCTTTACAGATAGGTTACGGTTATGTTCCATTTCCGTTGCAGATAGTTTACGGTTGGATTATGGATAGGTTACAGGTAGGTTACAGTCCCGTTACATTTAGCTTAAAATTAGTTTACGTTACAGTTAAGTTACCAATAGTTTATAGCTACGTTACAGTTAGGTTACGGTTATGTTATAATTAGATTAAGGTTAGGTTGCAATTAGGTTACAGTTAGATTATGGTTAGGTGATAATTTGTTTATAGTTAGGTTGAAGGTATGTTACTGTTAGGTTTCCGTTAGGTTACGGTTAGGTAACATATTACAGATAGGGTACAGTTAGGTAATGTTTATGGTAGAGTTAGATTAAGGTTACGTTACAATTAGATTACTGCTCCCAGGGCTTAAATTCTAACAAAAAAAGTTCCGGAGCCCTAATATTCTGCGCTACCGGTACAACAACTGTACCGTTCCACCCCCCTTCCCCGCCCCTGTAATCTGCATATTTATATTTCGTACATTAATTGCAAAATTTAAAGCATTTCTTTCTTTAGCAAAATAAAAAATTTAAATATATCTATTAGCATATACTTAGCTGTCAACTATTCCACTTTTTAGTTATCACTTCTTCTGAATAGTAAAAATCCGTGCCTATTTTTTATGTTAATTAATTGCAGAATTCTGCAATTAAATAGGGTAACGATTATGATTAGGAAATGGTGTTAACAGAAAAAAGGGATAGTTCGCAGCTATGCATAAGAAAAAATGAATGAAATTTACAGAAATGAATATTTATATGCTGAAGAATGGAAATGTTTTACAATTTCCTGTAAAAAGTACATATCTTAAACTATAATCATTTCCTTCCGCATAACAATCTTTTGCGGCGAGTCCCTGAAAATCAGATAAAATTAAAAATTTGACAACGTTATCGGAAAGAATCTATGCTTTTATAGAAAAAGGGGAAACACTGCTCGATTGCTTTCTATCAGAATAACAATACATGGTAATTATATCTACTTACAAAGGAAAGTGACTTCGTATAGGTATACCTAACCAAAACCTAACTGTAACATAACTGTAACCTAACAGTAATCTATCTGTAAAATAAACGTAATATGACGGTACGGTAACCTAATTATAACCTAACCGTATCCTAACTGTGATGTAACTATAACCTAACTGTAACCTAACCGTAACCTACTTATAGCCTAACCATAACCTAACTGTAGCATAACTGTAATCTAACAGTAATCTATCTGTAAAATAAACGTAACATGACGGTACGCTAACCGTAACCTAATTATTAACTAACCGTATCCTAACTGTGATGTAACTATAACCTAACTGTAACCTAAATGTAACCTAACCGTAACCTAACTGTAGCCTGGCTGCAGTGGCGCAGCCAGGGTGGGGGTTTTCAAGCTCGATATACCACTATTTTTATACAGTTAACTTTGCAAAATTTAATTGTAAAATTTTTTTGATTTAATATAACGAAACAAAACTTTAAGAAAATAGTGGTATCCAGTGCCTCAAAACCCCCACCCTGGCTGCGCCACTGCCTGGCTGTAACCTAACCATAATATAATTGTAATCTATCCGTAACCTACGGTAAACTATCCGGAACCTAACCGTAATCTAACTGTAACCTATCCGTAATCCTATTTGTAACCAAACTGTAACGTAACTGTATCCTATCCGTAACCTAATCGTAGCAGAAACGTAATCTAACTGTAACCTATCCGTAACTTAACCGTAATCTAACTGTAACCTATCCGTAACTTAACCGTAATCTAATTGTAACCTAACCGTAACGTAACCGTAACCTACTTATAGCCTAACCAAAACCTAACTGTAACATAACTGTAACCTAACAGTAATCTATCTGTAAAATAAACGTAACATGACGGTACGGTAACCTAATTATAACCTAACCGTATCCTAACTGTGATGTAACTATAACCTAACTGTAACCTAACCGTAACCTAACTGTAGCCTGGCGGTAACCTAACCGTAACCTAATTGTAATCTGTCCGTAACCTACTGTAACCTATCCGAAACCTAACCGTAATCTAACTGTAACCTATCCGTAATCCCATTTGTAACCAAACTGTAACGTAAATGTGTCCTATCCGTAACCTAATCGTAGCAGAAACGTAATGTAACTGTAACCTATCTGTAACTTAACCGTAATCTAACTGTAACCTATCCGTAACTTAACCGTAATCTAACTGTAACCTATCCGTAACATAACCTTAACCTATCTGTAACTTAAACGTAACCTAATTGTTACCTAAAAGTAACATAACTGTGACGTAACCGTAATCTAACTGTAACCTAACCGTAACGTAACTGTAACCTAAGTTTAACGTAACCGTAAACTAATTATAATCTATCCGTAACCTAAAAGTATCTAAACCATAACCTAACTAGGCTAATCGTCCTCTCAACTAAATATCCTGTCGTCTAATTTTCTTGTCGGCTAATCGTCTTGTCGACTAATTGTCCTGTCGGCTAATTGTCCTGTCGGCTAATCGTCTTGTCGGCTAATTGTCTTGTCGGCTAATTGTCCTGTCGGCTAAATGTCCTGTCGGCTAATTGTCCTGTCGGCTAATTGTCTTGTCGCCTAATTGTCTTGTCGACTTATTGTCCTGTCGGCTAATTGTCACGTTCGGCCAATTGCCTGTCGTCCAATTGTCTGTCTGCTAAATGTCCGTTTCGGCTAATTATCCTGTATGGTATATATACGTTTAGGCTACTTGTCCTGTCGGCTAAATGTACTTGTCGGCTACATGTCCTGTCTGCTAAATGTACGTGTCGACTAAATGTACTTGTCGGCTAAACGTCCTGTCGTCTAAATGCTGTCTGCTAAATGTCTTGTCGGCTATTTGGTTTTCGGCTAATCGTCTGCGACCGAGATGGGGTGGCGAATGTAAACGTGTGAGTGGTTAAGTGGAATTGCGCAACTTAGTTTACGCAGCACCGCGCGCATGTTCCGAGGCAGATCCCCCCTTCCCCTTCATCTTAAGTCATAATGTCATATATCTAATTTGTTGGAAATTTTGTCTACTTTCTGAATTTCTAGATACTTTTTCTCTAAAACAATAAAAAAAATGGAATTTTTTAATAAAAACCTTTTTTGGGGGCTTTTTACCAAAATTTGAGGAGGTTGCCGGGGGAAATTTAATGGGAAGTTATAAATTCGGATTCAGCGACCCAAAAAACATCTAGAAAGCCGATTTCCAGTACTATTATTAATTTTGCTAGGTGAAATTCCCTATTTCCTTGACTAATAGTATCATTTCGCATTTCTTGCAGAGAAATTTAATTGCCCTTATAGGATAGCATTCATTTAATGATTCAATAGCAATTACATTTGTATTGTCATATTTATATTTGCCATGTAAACAAACAAGAGGATAATTTTTTTTCAAAAACTTTGAATAAGTAATTATTGAAATAAATTTAATGAAAATTTGACAAATTAATGTAAAAGAAAACCATCGAATATTTAAGAGAAAAAAAAAAAGAAAAGGATTTTTTAAATTTCAGGGTGCAACCCTGAAATCAGGGTGTGAAATCAGGGTGTAACCCACGACCAATTTCAGTATCGGCCCGAGAAAGCTCTGATGTGACGTCACTTTTTCCGTTCTAGATCTTTACTAACAGCGTTAAAAATTTATCTTTAAAAAGGCTTATAAAACATAGATTTCATTATGTATGAAGAGGCGTAAATTTTTGTCACCAATATTTTTAAAACTTTAAGAAAAGTATCGGACAGCCACTTTTTTGTTCTAAAATTTTCAAAAAATATTTTAAGTAGATAAAAAAAAAGCCTAAACTGTAAACATTAAACGAATAAAGTTAATGATTAACTTACTAACACAGATATCAGTAATTGGCACGATCATCGACTAAACTTTGTTTATAACTTTTTACATCTATGAGATAAACAAATTGACTTAGTTTTAAGTTACAATTCGCTAATTAAAAATTATCAGTAAGCGCTTTAACTCAATGAAACCGCGAAAATATTGCTTCTCAAAATTATAAAAAGTCTATGGTACTTATAAACAGATTAAAAGTAATTTAAAAATTCTGAAACATAATATATAAACAAATAAAATTCACTAAATTAGTTATTTTTTATTGCAGGTAAAAGCACAAAGATTCAAAAATAAGGAACACTTTTTTCGTTAACATGTATGAGTTTATAGGAATAATAGGCACAAAAAGTATAATGAATATTCATGAGTAACTTTAATTATTTAAACTAAAACATTCCTTAAATTACAAACTACTACGCCTGTAATAAAAACAAAAGAATTTTTTTTTAAGGTTTGCATATTTTAAATTCTTAAATACAGCTTAATTAAACATACGATTTTAAATGCACGTAATAATGCTACATATATACACAAAGTTAAATTAAAAAAACAAAAGTATGATACAAGCCTGTATTTTATTATTATCATAAATAAATTCGCGAAGAATTAATCCCTTCAATATTGACAAAATATATACTATGCAAGTTAACTTGAGAAAGGTTAATAAGATTTTCTACAATCAGTATATATATATACATAGGTGACAACCTCAAACTAATCTTCCGTAATACTTACGCTTAATTTGACCCTTGTTTAATACGTTTCGAACCAGAATTTTTTTTAAGAAATGACTTTAAATATGTTCGACATAGAAACCTGGAATTAAATAAATAAGCATTCATGAAATACATTTTCCGGTTCGAAATGCGGTTAACATGGGTCAAATTAATCCAGACATTACGGAAGATTAGTGGAAGGTTGGCGGCTATGTATGTATATATATATACACAGGGTGTCCGAAAAGCCTGGAAACGGTCGAACAACTCGAGAAATACAAAGCAGATTGAAAAACGAAAATATACGTGTTAAATATTTTTAAAAAATATTTAAAAGTGATACCAATATCTCAGTGATACCAAATTTGATCCCCGCAACCGACACCCCGGGGGTCAGAAGGGGTTCAACTTTGAAATCTTGAATGATAACCCCCCCATTTTTTATTGCAGATTCGGATTCTACGGACAAAAATACGTAATTTTTGTATTTAATATTTTTTTTCTAATCCTTCAAATTTGGTATAACTGAGTAGCTTTTTTAAAAATATTTAACACGTATATTTTCGTTTTTCAATCTGCTTTGTATTTCTCGAGTTATTCGGACCGTTTCCAGACTTTTCGGACACCCTGTATATATATATATATATATATATACACACACAGGGTGGTTCAAAATGTCATGTCAAACGGCACGTTTGGGCGTGCCAGGTCATGTGGAGCAAGAATTACATAGGAACTGGGATCGGAAACGCGATTGTAACCTGCTACGCGATTGTGGCCCTGTACCGTGTCCCTGTCCACCACGATCCACGGACATAAACCCCTGGATTTCTACCTCTGGGGATATCTTAAGTCTCTGGTGTACAAGACACGCGTTCCATCGATCATGGACCTCATGGTACGGATCGCTGAAGCGGCGGCATGTGTCCGGGACTCTCCTGGCCAGTTGGAACGTGTTCGTGATTCCATGCGGCGCCGCCGATGTGAAGCATGCATCACGGCTAATGGGGCACATTTTTAGCGCTTGTTATGAGTTGTAACATTTTTCATCTGTATCTTGTGCTTCGATTAAGTTTTTTGTAAAATAAAGGCCCTTTACACCGTTTGTTATCTTTTGTTTGCGTCACGGTCACGATGCAATTGCACCGTCACTATCGCACGGCTTTCAAATGGTCAGCCAACTGAATACCAATATTTTTTGATAGAAAAATCTAAAAAGAAAATTTTTCTAATAAAATATTTGTGTGTAGTTGGTGGATCATTTAGGAGTCCTGCGATCGCGTTTCCGACCCCCAGTTCTTTTGTAACTCTTGCTCTTCATGACCTGACACACCCACACGTGCCGTTTGGACACGTCCTTTTGAACAACCCTGTATATATGCAGATAATATACGCACCAGGGCTCGAAAAATCACATGACCGACGTCAGTGTTACTACTTTTTTAAATTTGATTGGCACTACTTTTTTGGAATGGTAAAATTCACTTTCTTTAATGGTAGCCTAATGGTAATGGTAATGGTAAATAAATGGTAGCTAAAATTCATTAAGCCGAATTTTAGCATTCCATGAAGGTAGTGCCAAAACGCGTGAAAAAACGCGAATTTTGACAATCTGCCGCGGAAAAAAATTGCAAATTTGCTCAGGCAGTTAAGAATCGCAAATTTCGTTTGATCGGGCGAGGAAAAATCGTGAATTTCGTTGATTGGGTGAGGAACAATCGCGAGTTTCGTTGGTCAGGCAAGGAAAAATCACGTATTTTTTCAATAATGCGCCTTAAAATTGAAAATTTCATTGATCGGCAGCGGAAAAATCATGAGCTTCGTCATCTTAACGGGAGAAAAAAGAAGCCGAATTTTGTCAATTTGCCGCGGGAAAGAATTGCAAATTTCCACAGAGTAAATTCAAAATTGCGAATTTCGTTTTTCGGGTGCGGATCGCAAATTTCGTCGATCAGGGACGGAAAAAATCGCAAAGCTGTCGGTCGGGCAAGGAAAAATCACGAGTTTTGCCGATCGCGCTCCGAAAAATCGCGAATTTTGTTGGTCGGGCACGAAAAAAATCGCAAATTTTGTCGATCAAGTGCAGAAAAAAGCGAATCTTGTCCATTGGGCGCGGAGTAATCGGGTATTTTATTGATCAGGCGCAGAAAAATATCAAATTTCGTTGATTGGCTCCTTCTCTCTTCTTCGTTCATAAAGTTCACATTTTTTTTTCAGCACTAGCCATTTTCATGCCTATGTTTGTTTTTTAGCACTTACAATATTTACACCCCCGAATAAAGTCAAGGAATATTATCACTCCTTGAAAACATTCCTTGCTATATCTGTGTTATATATACAAATGTAAACTGCTGATATACCTTTGAAAACTGAATTAGATATGTTGACTGCGTAAGGGAACCTAGACGGGCAAAACTACCCCTCTCCCCTCTGAAACCATGTTTTTTATCTGATTATCGGGCACAGATCACCTGCCCGAAATAGAATTCATTCCATATTACTGATGTGGCCCTCGACAACTCAGCCATTTTTGTAAGTAGCCCTTCTCTAAAAAAGGTTGTGCACCCCTACTGTAAATGAACTATTAATGTAACGTACTTCATTTTCAATACCGAACATGCTATAATAGGCCTCATTAACATATATCAATTGCATGTCAATCGGACTATATTTACATGAGTTAGAGCTTGGACAAGATAGAGAGACAGACAGACAAACAAACCGAATTCATAAACACTTTTTAGCTATGCGAGAAAGTGTTAAAAAATTGCACAGTCGTAAGAATTTATTGTGTATAACCATGGAGCTATTAAGAAAGAGGAACTGACATATTCTTAAAATAGTGAAGCTTCAACTGTAACCGCTTTCGCAGGGATTCATTACCGCCGGGGAAAACTTCCACCAGTAAATTTAAGCAGAAATTTCCTCTTTAGTCAAACGCCATATTAATGGGAAATTTCAGTCAAAAGTAATGTCAAAAACTGATATTCATTTTTACTGGTAGATATTCAACGGTAGTAGTTGCGCCATACTGTGACAACCAAGACAACTTCCTGTCAGTGTCAGGGGAAAGATTATAATACCTGGCAAACACCACCAGTACCACCAGTAAAAAGAAATAGAAATCTTTTACCACATTTGTGAGAGACATTTGCCATGAATAAGGCGCTTAAATAAGACGAACATTTCTATACAAGTTTACTGGTGGAAGTTTTCACCGGCGCTAATCAAAACTGTGGATCTGCTTTAAAAAAACTGCAGCCATCTTGTGACAACCTCCTCAGTTACTTCACTCGCAACTACTAGACAACACACTATATGTCTCCTCCACTTTATTCATAACTCCATTTGTATAACACTTTTTCACTTTTATCCTTAGAATTTTTTTAAAAATATATAATTACTAGAAAGCATAAAACAGAAAAAAAATATTACTAATAGAAAGAATCTAATTAAATAATGTAAAATAATTGAAAATTATATGCAGATGTGTATTTGATCTGGACTATTTGTTAAATGTATATTTGCATAGCGCTGTTAGTTAGGTAGAAATGAAAACATCTGAATGGACAAAGTGTTTAAAGTCATGGAGGAAAGAGATAAATGGAGATGCAATATGCCGTAAAAAAGGTTTGAAATATCAAGCCATTTATCGCTCAAATTTAAACGTCCACAGAAGCCCCAAACAAAACAAGCACCTGGAAAAGAGACCGAAATCTTTGATATCAGTAGTCATTTTTTTTCTCTAAATGAAAGTGATCTGCTTATTTTTAAGAATTCTAAAGCAGCATTCCATTGTATTATGAATTAAAAACTGTATTATTAAAAGTTTTCTTCTTTTTTTCGTGAAAGAACGTACTTGTGTTTGGGCCTACTCTAGCGGATTTTAGGGTTACTTTTTTCGCGTCACTCCCAGCCGCCTTACTGCATCTCCATATATCTCTTTCCTCCATGGTTTAAAGTATTATTTAGAAATTGAACCATATGATGACAACTTTGGATTACGAAAGCGAAAGTTTCATAATTATTTCTTTTTATAATTATACGTACAATTGAATATTAATTGTCTAATGAATATTTTATCATCTTTAGTTTAAAAAAATGCATTTTTAAATTAAATTTATATTAAAAATTTAATAATGCATTTTTGCCATTAAAAAGATATTATGGGAATGAATGTAATTTCTGATAGATTCAAACATACATAACAAAAACTATTAGTGATTAAGGACTTAATCCTACATTAAAATGTTGTGCGTATAACAGACTCCTTTATTTTTAATTTTTTTAAATAATTGATTTGAAAATAAGATGTGGTTCAAACACGACCAGAAAAATCCAAATTCGATAATAGTAATACTTTATTTCTGTAATGAAACCGCTTTCGGTATCCTTAAAGCTCCTGTCCCTGCCGGCGAAGACACTTACGAGCTAATGGTAATCCTATGGGGAGGGATTTATCTAATATCTCGTTTGGATTTCGACATTTTTATTTTTTTTTTATTTTTTGCATTGGATAGCCGAAGTTCGTCTCTACATCGCACCTTTTTAACTTTTTCGATTTTGGTCGCAGATATTTTTTTGTAAAATTACTTTCACTTTCAAAACCGGTTAAGAAAATGAAAGTGTCATTCTGAAAAATATCTGCAACCGAATCGAAAAAATAAAAAAGGTGCGATGTAGAGAGAGATGTCGACTATCCAATGCAAAAAAAAAAAAAAAAAAAAAAAAAAAAAAAAAAAAAAATCATTTAAAAATGCCGAAATGAGATATTAGAAAAATCCCTCCCCATAGGATTAGCATTAGCTCGTGAGTGCCTTCGCCGACAGGACAGGAGTCTTAAAGATATCTTGAAACTAATAAATGTAAAACATATTTGAAATTACATGCAGATATACACTATATAACCATTAATCACATTGATCACTGGTTGGTTGGTTGGTTGGTTGTATTTATGTCGGCCAATTATCTGCACGTGGGATATAGGCCCTCATTGATCACTGGACACTTTCAATTTTAGATATTTTGTCGAATATTTAAAGATATACGTGTCGGATTTTTCTGGAACTTCAGAATTATGAAGAATATGTTCGACTTCCTATTTATCAATGGCGATTTGATCAGAAGAACAATTATAAATTATTCAATTTATTAGCTAGCTTTCACAAAGGAGTTAGTATTTAACGAATGTCAACGAATAGATGTAGAAGAAATGCTTCGATTTTGAGACTTCTATTTCTTTGGAATAGGCTTGTTCTGCTGGTTTTCCAAGAATAACTAAAGCATCAACAAAAAAGGAAAAAAATTAAAATTAAAAACCACAATTTATGGAAACCCCCTTATCATTTAGTTGTTTTTAGAGAACAACTAAAAATCAGCTCGGTCCATCGGCGATAGCTTTCTGAATTTTCAGGACATTTGACTGGCTTTTTCATATGAGTTGCTGCTCCATAGTGTTGACTATTAAATCATGAAAAAAATCTTTGTTATCGTTCGCGAATGCGCAAATACAAAAAAAAAAAAAAAAAAAAAAAAAAAAAAAAAAACATACAACTGATCATATTTCACCAAATGTTTATTATATTTACATTCCAATTGCACTATATTATTTCTACCTCAATTTACCAAATTTTATGAAATTGGTGTTAAATTTAATTGAAAACCCTGCATGAGATAAAGAAAAACATCCATGAATGTTTTGAACTTTAAAAAAAAGTCGATATGTCTCCATAAATGTACGTGCTATTCTTACACAAATGAATACCCATATCGTACAATATCAACATATTCGTATGCTACAGCGATAGATCATTTCGTGCATTTTATTTTACAAGGTGATCCTAAATATTATTACTTTTCTTTGATTTTTTGTTGTCCCCGTAATTGTCCTTCTGACCAAATCGGCTTTGATAAATATGAAGTCGAACATATGCTTGATAATCCTCCAGATAAAGTTCCAGAAAAATCCGACAAGTATATCTTTAAATATTCGACGAAATATCTAAAATTGAAAGTGTCCGGTGATTAATGGCAATATAGTGTGATCAGAACTATCTATAAAGTGTGTATTTGAATATCGCCGACAATTAGGTACTAAGTAAAATATCTTAGATAATGTGTTTAAAACTATTATATATAGATTTAATCAGATTATCACGACTTTGTATGCAAATAGAATAATGACAGAATAAATAGAATTCACCCTGAAGCGAATTCGATGTTTTATATTCATCGTTGAAACATCGTACTAATTTATCTAACGAATATCCCTCCCCTCCAAAACAGCAACAATGCGACAGTTATCAAACCTTAAGCACTGTTTGCCTCTTATATAGGAGGGGCCAGTGGCGGGTCGTGACTGGGTTTTTATGGGGTACTAAATGCATGACTGCCAAATTAATTCTTATCTCACCACTATTTCTTTAAAAGAAATCTTTGCCTTACTTTGTATCAAAATGTTCTACCACTAAACAAGACAAAGATTTCTTTAAAAAATTGTTCGCCATGCATTCAGTGCCCCAAAATATGACAGTCACAAGCCGGGCAATGTTGCCAATCCAATACTTTATTTTTAAGTTCGGTTACCCACTACTTTTTAAAAGAGGTACAATTCGCCTTATTTCCACGTTATTTAAAACCACTTCACCGTTTGTCCCGAGATAAGTCTGGGGTAAAAGCATTGTTTCCTCATACCTGTCGCCAATGAAGTGACTAATCTGTTATTAAATAATGTGAATATTTTTACTTCAAAAATCTGGTTTCATTCAATCTCTATTAATAGAAGCGAATTGCAACACTGAAGGGAGAGTTCTATTTTATAATGATGTTCCTAACCATCTTCATCAGATGGATAACTTGAATTTTTATGCGTGGGCACATTCCATGCGATATATAATGTTTACAAATTTATTACATTAATTTTTTCTGCTATTTTTTTCCGGGATACATGTTTTATTTAATTTGTCAGCATCGAAAACAGTTAGAAATGACACCTATATCTGTTTTATAGGTTTAATGATTTACGGTAATTGATTACCAGTACTTCTTAAATAGTAATCTTCGTCTTTTTTAATCGCAGATTAGGAGTTGGTAAAAGTGAGTGGGTGACTGCAAAAAGAGTCGAGCAGAAATTGAAAAATGGTGTGCTGCCCAAGCCAGTAGCAGTGGAATGGAAAACAGAAAACCATGCTAAAAGATAACCACAAAGAAGTCGAGAAAGCTCTATTTGTGTGGCATGAACTCTTAAAAGAGAACTGACCAATATTGCAGGAAAAAGAATTGCGATTTTCCCGACTATTAGAAGGAGAAATTTAGAATTTACTCATTTTTTTACGAAATAGGCTTACGTTTTACGTTAATGTTTTGCTTATTTTGAAATTATGTGTAATGTATAAATAAATTTTTTCTTAAAAAGTGTAACATGTGTTTTTAATATCATGGTGGAAGGTGAGTAAATATTTATAGAACTCCGGCGTATCCGGCTTTTTGGTTATCCGGCCTACCCTTCCGACACGTTAGGCCGGATAGTCGGGAGTTTACTGTATATCAATTCCAATATGTTTAAAATACTGTAATATTATTAAAATATACAGCAAACGATTTTTCCCCATAGACGGTGATGTAGCAGAATTCTTTTGAGTGGTCCTGTAAATGAACCGAAAATGCTACACACTTCGTTTTCTATACCGAACATGCCATAGTGAATCCCAATAGCATATATCCATTTCATGGCAATCGGACTATATTGACGCGAGTTAGAGCACGGACAGATGGACAGATAAACCGAATTTATAAACACCTTTCAACTATTTTGGAGAGTGTTAAAAATAAAACTTCTGATTGAAATATAATTTATTTGAATATGATAAAAATAAGTTCAGAAAAATTAAAAATTAAGAAAGAAACCCATCATGCATAGATTATGAAACTCTTTCCAACACTATGAGAATATTTTTACAAATCTTCACTTCTTTTCTTACGATGTTAATTACGATTTTCTTAGTTATCTGAATAAAAATCCAAAAATCACATAAACAGTCGAAATTACATTTCAGCAATTATCGCCTATAATATATTCTAATTCTTCTGTGTAACCCTTATATAAACTATAGATTTTCATACATACCACAGAATACAGTGTCTTCAAGAATGTCCCAGTTTCAGTGGTATATTATAACAGTTTAATTTAGACTATTCATAAAAAAATATCCGTCAAACTAATGGTACACTAAACTAATTTTTCCTAAAATATGTGCACTTTTAGTTATACGATACACATCCAACCTAAAGTCCAATTTTCCCCACACTTCAGTTAACAAGTCCGGAGTCTCTCTATTCTAAAAAAAAGTAACTTACGCTGTCACCGCCGCCGCCGGTTTTGAATATTTTGTGACCGGAGGTCTTTCTCCGCTAATATTGAGAAAAATATTGCATACAAAAATATGAAAATCGGCAGTATTATAGAGAAATGTTGGATAAACACGTTGATGCAAACAGTTTTCAAATCAAAGAATTATTTTAAGAGATATTTAATGCTAAACTTAGACAAAATCGTTCCATTAAAAAAATTTTATAGGAGCAAAAACTATACATGGGAATTAATTCATTTTTAGATCATTTTATATGTTAGACTTTCCCGGTGTGCAGACTGTATTTATTTTTTTAATTTGACTCATTTTTTGAGGTTTAATTTCTATAAATTCAAATTTTCAGCATTTCGCGAGATATTTTTTACTTATTTTTGATAATGGTATTAATTTAAACTTTTGCCAACTGTATAAACAGTGCAAACAATAATGTTTGCTTCAAATTAAAAATTTATTTACACGTGACTATTATAAACAGAAAAAAACTTTCAAATTAGAATTAAATAATTACGTATAAAAACCAGGAACTTATTGAAAATGACTTCATAAAAACTATATTTACACGTGAATTTTAAAAGAGAAAGGATATAGTAAAATAATAAATTCATTAACATGCGTTAGAAGTCTTAAATAGGAGAAATTACGTAACATTTACGTCACATTACACTTATTACGTAAAATGAACAAAAAATAATATTGCAAAACAGTTTAAATTTAAAAATTGCGCGAGACATTTATTTGATATTTTGATCTTTTCAACTATTTTTGTTAGGACAGCACAAATAATATTTCATTTCTAACAAAAGTACTTTCACGTGAATATTAAAAGGAGAAAGAAAAGTTTGGTGAAAATTACGTCAGATTAAAAACGATACATTTAAAATGTCTTATTTAAAAGAACTTTCTTTTCGCTTTGTTAAAAAATACCGGGAGACAAAGATTCTGTTTACTTAATTCATTTTATAGTAGCTTATTTTGAAATGCTTAACAGATTTTATTTAATCAAAGACGAAAAATGCCATTGTATATTTTAACAGCAGCTGATTTTTCCTTAAAATTCCCCAATCAAAGAGAAATGAATAGAAACTCGTTTATAGGGAGATCGCCACTGTTTTTTAAATTATAATTCAATCTTCCAAAATCTTTTTAAAACCGATCAAATTAGCGGGATTTTAGAGACTGCGGTGTCTGAAGGGGTGTTGGCGAGCTTAGCGCCTAGGGGGCCGAACCCCCTAGTAATATAAACAATAGCCTATTCAATTCTGTGTCCCAACTCTGGCAAATCGTTAGGTAGCGGCGGAACGTAGACACGATCTTTTATACGTCCTAAAGGAAAAAATTGTATGGCGCATCGGCTTTTAGATCGTCAGTGCATCAATAACGCTGTACGCTCAGGAGTCGCTCTTTTGCGTACGTGGCACTGCAAGCGACTTAATAACAAAGGAATTCTTGAGCATGCACTGATCTAAAACTTTTTGAGTTACATTTTAGTTGTGACCTAGAACCAACACTCTCCAACGCTTAGAGTTGATACTGTTAAAATTTATAACTGGGACATTCTTTGATGCACACTCTGTACATTAAGACTGCATTCACAATGTTTTTAAAGGTTGCCCCAAAATTTGCGCAAAAAATAATTTTGATAGAAAACACAGGTTTCTCTCTATTCTAAAAAAAGTATGAAAAATCATGCGTTTAGCATAGATTATGAAACATTTTCCAACACTTCCTGAATGCTTTAACAAAACTTCGTTATTTAGAGAAATAAGGTATATAAGAGAACTAAGTAAACATTTTAGAAAACGCATGAAACATTTGAAAAACTGATTTCTGCAGTTACCATATATAGTCAAATATGTATTCCAATTCTTTTGAACAGCCCTGTATTTGATCTGTAGGTTGATATATATACTATATAATGGGAAAATTTAGTTTAGCAAGAAAACTCATAACAGTTTGAAATTTCTCTTTCAGCAGTTTACACTAATAGATCAAAACACACTTGTATACATATGTACAGCCCTGTAGTTATCCTAGTACCTTTATTACACGCCACTATTTAGCTAAAGTTTAATTCAAAGTAAAACACTCTTGAAACTACTGAAATCACATTTCTAGAAATTATCATTTATAGACGGCCATGTATCCAATTCTTTGCGTGACCCCGTATATAATTTTATCTATATTCTACGAACATTTCTTTGTAAACTAAATGCAGTTCAGCGTAAAAATACATAACTCATTTAAAAACCACCTTTAAGCAATTTGCAATCATATCCAGTAACCCTTACGAATTATTTTGTGTAGCCCTGTATATGGATTACAGCATTTATTCGCACCATACCGTTCTGTAACGGAATTATTTTGTGTGGCCCTGCAAATGATAAATAACTATTCTTTGCATCGTATATTCTATAGAATGCATATTTGAGTGCACTGAATTTTATATGAATGCATATGAATTTTATTATGTTTGAAAGCATGTAACGTCATTTAAAACCATTTTAAATGATTATTTCCCACAGGCCGTAATGTAACAGAAAACTTTTGACTGTCCCTGTAAATGAACTAAACATGCTAGAAACTTTATTTGAAATAGGGACCGAACTATGGTAGAGGTCACTAACATCCAAAAATTTCAGAATGATCCGACTATATTTACGAGAGTTAGAGCGCGGACAGACGGACAGACAAACCGAAATCATAAACACTTTTCAACTTTGTTGGAAAGTGTTAAAAAGTAAGTTACGCTGTCACCTCCGCTGTTTTTGAATTTTTTGTGTTCGGGGGGGGGGGGGGTCTTTCTTCGTTAATATTAAGAAAACTACTGCATACAAAATATGAAAATCAGTGGTATTATAGAGAAGTGTTTGATAAGACGCTGATGCAGACAGTTTTTAAATCGGAGAATTATTTAAAGAAAAATTTAATGTTAACCCCTTGAGGGGCGGTAGAAGTTACATTCCACCTAATTTTAATGAAGATTCGCACCAGAAACTTTTGATTAAATTTTACTTTTTTAACTTTGGAGGAAAAATTTAAGAGATTGCTTTTACTCCTTTTGATGTAATTTTTTTTCGAAAATTCCGGTTTGAGTCCAGCATTACACAAACACAATTGCTTGCCCTTGAAAGGGTTAAAGTTGGTTATAAAATTCTATTAAAAAAGTTTTATAGAAGCAAAAACCATACATAGGAACTTAATCATTTTTAGATCCTTTTATACGTTAGAAGTTCCCGCTGTGCAGACTGTATTTATTTTTTTTTTATTTGTTCTTTTTTTTGAGGATTTATTTCCATTTTAAATTCAAATTTTCAGCATTTCGAGAGATATTTTGTACATATTTTAGAAAAGGGTATTATTTTAAATTGTTGCCAAATTTGAAAACAGTGCAAAGAATGATATTTCCTTCAAATTAAAAAATTATTTACACGTGGCTGTTATAAGCAGAAAAAAACAATTTCAAATTAGAATTAAATGATTACGTATTAAAATATTGAAAATGACGTCATAAGAACTATATTTACCCTTGAATTTTAAAAGAAAAAAAATTTTTTAAATAAAAAATTCATTATTATGCGATAAAAGTCGTCAATAGAGGAAATTACATCATATTTAAAATGTCCAAATAATAATGTAAAACAGTTTAATCTTAAAAATATATTTGCGCGAGACATTTATTTCATATTTTGGCATAATCTCTCCAACCGCTGTTGGGAATTCTAAGACAGCGCAAATATTTCCTTTCTAACAATTAAAGTTTTTTCACATGAATATTAATAAGAGAAAGAAAACTTTGGTGAAAATTACGTCAGATTTAAAACGATACATTTAAAAAGATTTATTTAAAAGAACTTTTTTATAGCGTTGTTAAAAAATACCGGGAGACAATGACTCTGTTGACTTAATTTATTTTACATTAGCTTATTTCCAAATGTTTAACTAATTTTTTTTAATCAAAGACAAAAACAGCCATTGTATCTCTTAACAGCAGCTCATTTGGTCTTAAAAATCCCCAATCAAAGGAAAACGAATGGAAACCCGTTTACAGAGAGATTGGCACTGTTTTTATTCAATCTTTTTAAAGCCGATAAAATTAGCTTGCTTTTAGAATCTGGGGTGTCTGAACGGGGGTTGGCAGCGTAGCTTGTAGGGAGCAGAGCCTCCTAGTACAATTAAAAATTGTAAATTTTTATATCAGGCCTCCATGGATTTGATGGCACTTACGCACTCTTTTGTCGAAATTTTTCATGACCGTTCTGCATAAATGTCGTTGAATTTCGTTGATACAACTCTCAATTTCCAACGGAGTTAAATCGCAGGATCTGGGCGGCCAATTTTGGTCACCAAAACGGGGAATACATGACCAGGCAATAACTCATGCAGTAACTGAATTGAAGAGCTGAGTGGATGAACATGTTATGCTACATTTTCTAAATTTTTTTTTTAAATCTTTTGGATGAAAACGTTATGAGGTGTCTTATCACATGGTGAAGCTAAAATACTAAGATTTTATTTAGTCTTGAAGATTTAAGACATTATTCATTAATATTTAATATTTTAATATTTAATAATATCAATAATATTAATAATTTTTAATATTTGAAAATTAAATATGAATAAGTTTTTCTGAGAGAATTTAGTACCATATCTGTTAATATTTTAAACGCATGGTATCAAACAGAAAATAAATCATTAACATTTACAGCAAAAACTTTCACCTAAAGTTTCTTGAAATGTAATTTCTTTTACTTAACATGTTCTTCTACTTATCTCTTCAATTGTGTCTCAGTGTGAATGGCAAGTGGAATCGTCTTGTTGAAACCACATGCCATCCATATATTGCAATTTAGGCACAAAAAATTAAGGCACAAATGGCCCAAAAGGCACAAAATTCAAATCTTGCGCGAATTTTGGGATACCCAGCAAAGCTGTGGGGGCCACATACCCGATATGCTATCCCACACATAACCCTATATTGTATACTTTATGAATCAATAAAAAAATTAACAATTTTTAATTATAAACCTGTGTTTTCTATCAAAATTACTTCTTGTGTGAACTTTGGGACACCCTTTAAAATAATTAAATTTTTTTAAAAGCGAATAAAGAAGGTTGAAAATAACTTAGGAAGTATAATAATAAACCGTAAGCAACCTTCCACCTGTTTTATATAAAAAATAAACGTGTAATTTTAATACCTAAAATGTTCAAGCATGCAGAAAAAAAAATTACAGTTGTAGTGTACTGGGTTCGTACGGGTACTGTTATTTTCAAGATCAAATATCAGTATTTTTTTTTTATAGAACAATAAATCTAGTTTAAACGCGCGAAATTTCGCCTTATTTAAGGAGAGATTTTCTATGAGAAAATACTGGTACAGAAGAATTTCTTAATCTGGGAATACAAGGACCCGTACGAACCCTCAGTATAACATTTATCATGCCTCTAAATAAAAAGCGTTGAATGATTAAAAGAAGTGTTTTTTAAAGGACCCAACAAAGAAATAAACAGTGGGCCATCAGCTGGAAAAAATGTGGCAGCCAGCACCGCCATCAGCGGTAAAGTGCAATGGTGCCATTACCATAGGTGCCAAGTTGCCACTAATCCTCCGTAATATGTGGGTTAATTTAACCCTGGTTTAATACATTTCGTACCGGAATTTTTTTTCAGAGATGAAATTAAATAAGTTCCACGTAGAAAACTGGAATTAAATAAGTAAAGATTCATCAAATAATTTTTCTGGTTCGAAACCTTGTTAAACTGGGTTAAATTAATCCACGCATTACGGAAGGTTAGTGCGAGCTTGGCACCTCTGTAAATTGGCACCCTCCTTAAGTAATGATTACTTAAACCAGTACAAAAGTGTCCGTGCGGAATGCAGCTGGCCCATCAGTGATGGCCAACAGTATGCCATCACATTTCTTCCATCCGGCATTTTCCCTGCAGTGCCAACACCTATCCCACTGCTATTCCTTTGCTGGCCCAGCACTTTCCCTTAGAAAAATTTGTTATAGAATTCTATAAAAAAACGAAGTATTATGGCCCTTTTTTCTATAAGCTAGTTTCAGCAAGAGCTATAGCAATATCTGTAGAAGTGTCTATAATAGAAATATCTACAGAAATATTTGAGATTGCAGCAGTTTCCATGTGGTCACCCTCCCAAGTACTAACCGTAATCGGTGCTGTTTGGTTTTCGTGATCGGACGTAAACAAGTACTTTCAGCGTATTCTACGATCGCTATTAGTTTTCAAGCTCTCATTTCACAATTTCAAGTTTGTTTCTTTTGTGCTTTACGTTTCCAATCATTAAACTGGTATAGAAATTATTGTATTGTATAGAAATCCTATATATTTTATACGCTTTTTTTTATTATTGATTCTCAACTGTGCAAATTATGAAAACCGAAATCCTTTGTAGCTTAGTAAAACCAGATTTAAAGAGAAAAAAAGGATGCTAAAATTAAGAATTTATTTGTTTATCAATTTACTTATTTATTTTGTTGGTGGCAGTTGTGCTATATTATTTACAGTTAAAAAAAAAATAGCTTCACAGCTTAAATTGTGTTAAGATATTCATTTCAGATTTGTGTTCAAATACTCAATGTCTTCGATATTCGCAACGCCACTTAACGTAAGGGTTCCCAGCAATAATACTGGAAAAGTTCGTGCACTTCCATGTAGTAGTGGGCCAGCGCATGAGATAAAACGGAAGCCTACCAGAATTTTATCTGATGATTTCTAACAGCAAAGTTGACTGAAGGTGTCCAGCAGTGGTCATGCAGTGGTAGACCATTAGCCAGCCAGAACCTATCTTGCTGCTGGCCAGCAATTTCCTCTCTGCTGGGAATAGACAGAGAGTGAAGAAAAACACAGCACGTTTGTCATTTACTATAAAAATCACACAAAAGGTATAATTTGACACTGGATAATGTCTCTTTTCAGAATATGAATGCAATTTTTGAAGTAGGGCTCGTCTTCTTATTACAAATTGCACAAACTTCGATTTTTCAGATTGTAACACCCACTTTTGATATTTTATTTGAGTTCCTTGCATCAAATCTGCGTGGAAATGTATATAGTTTATGTATATTTGTTAAATCTTCATGTAGTTAGAATATATTAAAATTTGAGGATGTTAATGTTAAAATGACAAACTTCAATTCTAAACATCCAAAAGAAAAAAAAAATTACCCGATTCCAAATTTTTGTTTTCAGTGAGATAAACTGAATGAACCCAAACATATTCTAGACATAATATGTTATTCAAAAGCATAATTTTAATTATGAGGCTTATTAATAAATTCGTCTTAAAATATATAAATATAACCTACATAATTTTATGCAAAAACAGAAAGGGTTATTGTCAAAAACTTGGACGTGTAAGTTTACAATTATTTCCACTCCTTATTTTAAGAGACATAGATATAGCGAAACTTTACTTTCGTATACGATCTGCGAATAAAAGCAGGTATATCGTTTTAAACACTTTTCTATATGAAAAGTGTTTATGAATTCGGTTTGTCTTTCTTTTTGCGGTATGTCTGGCCTTTCTCTAACTCTCCTAAAATTACTATAGAATGTTCGGTATTGAAAATGAAGTATGTATCATGTATACAGTAGAACCTCGATTATCCGAAGTAATTGGGACCGACCCTCTTTCGGAAAATTGAAATTTTCGGATAATCGAGAAGACTTCTAATTTTAAGATTAAGGGAAAATATATGCAATATTTCGTATTATGGTATAACAAGTGCTTAATAAAAATAAAGCAATAGCAAAATAGAAACAAGAATAAATTATTAGAATTTTAATTTTGAAATTAAGTACCTTTTATATATATCACAAGGGTTTGAAAAAATGTTTAGTTTGTCGCAGTTTCGATTGCCTTTGCTTTGAAGTTCTATCACGGAGTTTTCTAATATTATTAGTTCACCAGTATCACAGTCTTTCTGCTGCTCCAGCCATGCCAAACCTTTTGCAAAGCATTCGAAAGCTTCGGAATTGCTAATTTGTTCGTTTTCTTCGTTTCACTCCGCAGCTTACGGGAGCGCAAGTTAAATTCAAAGTATGGTAGTTAGAAAATAAAGCTTTCAAAATGGATTTTGCACACAAGGAATGTGATAGTAAAGAAAAAAGCTTCAAAAATGGATTTCGGTTAATCGAGAGTTTCGGTTAAAAGAGTTTCGGATCCCGAATCAATTAGGCAAAAATTTCTGTTTTAAAAATCCGGTGAGTAAAGATTAAAAATCCTGTAAAAAACGCTCGTCCCGAAGGGGATGAGATTATGATATTTGATATATTGATAATGAGATTGACATACTTCATTTAGATGAAACATAACATGATATCCCCTGAGTATATAATAAGTAGCATTTGTAGTTCGTTTACAGGGACGCACAAAAGAATTCCTTTATATTACGCTCTTAAACCTTCGAGGGGCAAGCAATTGCGTTTGTGTAATGCTGAATTCCCACCGGTAATTTGGAAATATTTATATTCTAAATAAGGAAAAGCAGTTTTTAAATTGTTTTCCTTCAAAGCTATAAAAGTAAAACTTAGGTAAAAGTTTCTGGTGCAAATGTTAATTAAACTTAGGTGGGATATAATATATCCCACCGCCCCGGGAATACGGGAATATCATTTGCGGTGCATCTTATTGACGTTATAATATTTAAACATAATGCGATAGATATACATCACTGAAATGAACTACAACGTGCTTTCTCCGTAGTATAGAATTAGTAGCATTTGTAATAAACGCACAAAACTTTTTCATTAAATTATGATCTATGGAAAAACAAGTAATACAAAAATTTTGTCTTTAAAGTCAATTCCTACTTAGGTCATCAAAGAAAAATTTAATATAATCCCTTAAGCTAATATTAGCTTTTGTTGCATTAAAATATCTCAATTTGTTGATTTTCTATAAGCAAGTAGGTTTACAATGGAAGTCTGTGGGAATTTCGCGAAATACTAGAGATATCGCCAAGTTGGCGTCACTTTTGGCAACTCATTTTGGTCGCTAAATTTGGCGATATATCGCCAAGTAGGCAACAAACTTGGCGGTATTTGGCGACAGAACAGGGTCCTTCCTATGGTAACCCCCCTTATAGATATGAAGATGCATTAAAAGTTTCAATAAGCAATGGCCGCCATTTTGTCTCCCATGTAAAACTAAAATTAATTAATTGAAATTTAATTAATGAATTGATATTTGAAAAAACTGTATTAACATCAATTGTCATCCAGTACAAGTTTAAAAAAATTTATTTCAACCTGATAAGATGAATAATAAGTATTTTATTAACGATTGAAAATTTGAACAAGATGTACAAATAAATAAATAAATAAATAAGTAAATATAGGGAGAGTGTGAACTAATAGTAGGAATTGAAAAACAATCGTCTGCGGTGCAATTTAACGATGTTAGGAAAATTTTGACACAACGAAATCCTGAAGTGCACTTTATTTTTTTCTGTAGTGCATAGCATTTCTCGTTCATTTATGTACACGCAAATAAATTCGGTTAATCCTTTCCGGTACAGAAAAATTCTGTTCGTAAAATTATGAAATTATTGACTGAGATCGGAATTTACAAACGACTTTTTTAGCGATGTAAACTCATTACTTTAAACTTTCATGGTAAAAGCAAAATTTTATTAAAATATTCTTGGTGCAGATGGAATTAAAAGTAGGTGTTACCGACGTCGGACCACTGCGCCGGAAAGAGTTAAAGTACTGACTAAGATCGGTAATTGCTGGAAGTTCATGTTCTTCTGCAATATGAATTTTTAAACTCATTTAATTTTAAGTGTATTAGTTGGTGCGTATAAATTCTTTTGATCGTATACAGGACTACGCGGAATACTTCTAACACATTAGGGGGTATAACCAGGAATTGCTGAAATGGATTTTTATTGAGTTATGTGTTTTTTTACGTTGCTTATTTAGATATCTCATTTCATTTTAGAAGAAAATGAAATGTTTTATTAATATCGTGTAAGTGCTGGTAAACGTTTCATAACCTATGCTTGATGCATAATTTTTCGTTCTTTTCTTTTTTTACACTGACTAAACAATTGATATAAACTAATCAAATTCAATCAATGAAATTTTATTGATTTTTATTCCTTTCTGGAATCTATCTGGATCATATCCTATTCAATTACAATGACAATATCATTTCAGAAATTGTAACATGACAATATGCCATTCCCTTCTTTGTTGGCATCCTTTTGACTGTAATTGATGTTCGACGGCGTGACAGCTTTCAGATAGGCTGTCGAGCATTCACTGAAGCAAATATGACATGATAATCCACTAACTATATCTGATGATATCCTTTCAAGAAACTTGTTGTAAGGCTGTTCTCGAGGGAATACATATGCACTTCTCATCGTTAATGAAGCAGAAATAGTAATCTTGGGAAATGTCGGAAGAACAACTAATTAATTCTGAAACACACAATAGCTTTAACCCTTTCAGGGGCAAGGTACTTGTATTCGTAAAATGTTGAAATAATTTAATGACACCAGTATTTACAAAAGAATTTATTTGCAAACAAGTAAAAATATGTTTTCGCGTACTTAAAAAAGGTGAAATCTTCATTATAAAATTCCGGTGCCAATGTGACAATTAGGGATTAAAATTATGTGATGCCTTCACGGCATCACCGCCCTTCAAGGGGTTAACACAAATGAATAGATTAGTGGAAGAACATGTTATGTTACATTTTCTCAAAAATAGTTTTATTTTATGTGTTATGAATTATTCTATCGCATGATAAAATTGAAATACTAATTAGTCTTTCAAATTTGGGGTGTTATTTATCAATATGCAATATTTTAATATTTTATAATTTCAATAATTTCAATAATATTTTAAAATTTAAATTTAAATGCTAATACGCCTTTCTGATCGAAATTCCTATTACTTGTTAGCCTGTTAAAAGATGTTACTAAGCAGAAAAAAAATCAATAAAATTTACAAGAATAAGCTTTCACCTTTATTTCGAAATTTAATTTTTTACACTTACTACACAATGGATCAGCAGCGGCTCGTGAGGGGGTGCTGCATTAGTTTGCTACCAATATTTTCGTAAAATAAATTTCGACTTATTTAATCGTAGAATATTCTAACATTAAATAAGGTGAACATTAGTAAAGGAAAATACTGGTATTAACCCTTTCAGGGGCAAAGCATTTCTGCTCAAAGAATGTTCAAATAATTAATTCACACCGCAATTAGCATACAAATTTATTTGAAAATAATCAAAAGCCTTTTTTCACGTTTATTATCAGATCGAAATTGTACTAAAAAATTATTGGTGCCAATTGGATATTTAGGCATTAAAATTAACTGTTTGCAGACTGCAAACGGCGCCCCTCAAAGGGTTAAAATGCTGTAGCACCCCCTGACGAGTCGCTACTACAACTGATATACTACCGTAATTTCGTGCGTGTGCGCCCAAGTTCAGATAATTCGATTTCCTACCAGAATTTGTTTCATATAAAATGTGACTTACTTTTGCTTAGGTTTTATTTTACTTCATAAAAAAAAAATTCCGATATGAAAAAGACTTAATTACAGCGAGGAGCTTACGCGGGAAATTACGGTAATCAAATTCCACCGATGATATTTTGCTGATTTTTATTCTTTTCTGGAATCTATCTGGGGCATATCCTACTCACTTAATTACGATGATAATACCATTTCAGAAATTGTAATATGACAATATGCCATTCGCTTTTTTGTTGCCATCTTTAGACTGTAATTGATATGCGACGACGTGACAGCTTTCGGATAGGCTGTCGAGCATTCACTGAAGCAAATATGACATGATAATCAACTAATGACAACTGATGACATCCTTTCAAGAAACTTGTTGTAAGGCTGTTTTCGAGGGAATACAGATATACTTCTCATCTTTAATGAAGCAAAAATCGAAATCTTGGGAAATGTCGAAAGAACAATTAATTAATTCTAAAACACACAATAGCTTTATACCAAATGAATAGTTTAGTTATGTTACATTTCAGATAGGCTATGTTACATTTGTTACATTTGTTATGTCATGTTACATTTTCTCAAAAATAGTTTTATTTTATAAAGGAAGATGTTATGAAGTACTCTATCACGTGATAAAATTGAAATACTAATTAGTTTTTAAAATTTGAGGTGTTATTTATTAATATGCAATATTTTAATATTTTATAATTTAAATAATATTAATGATATTTTAAAATTAAAATTTAAATGTTAATACGCCTTTCTGATCGAGTTTCGTGCCACCTGTTAGCATGTTAAAAAATGTTACTAAGTAGAAAAAAATCAATAAAATTTACAAGAATAAGCTTTCACATATTCCTCGAAATTTAATTTTTGACACTTACTACACAACTGATCAGTAGCGGCTCGTGAGGGGATGCTGCATTAGTTTGCTACCAGTATTTTCGTAAAATAAATTTAGACTTATTTAATTGCAGAATATTCTAATATTAAATAAGGTGAACATTAGTATAGGAGAATACTGGTAATAAAATACTGTAGCACCCCTGACGAGTCGCTACTGCACCTGATATAAACTAATCAAATTCCATCAATGATATTTTATTGATTTTTATTTCTTTCTAGAATCTATCTGGAGCATATCCGACTCACATAATTACAATGACAATACCATTTCTGAAATTGTAACATGACAATATGTAATTCGCTTTTCTGCTGCCATCTTTTAAACTCTAATGGATGTTGGACGACATGACAGCTTTCAGATATGCTGTCGAGCATTCACTGAAGCAAATATGACATGATAATCCACTAACGATAACTGATGACATCCTTTCAAGAAACTTGTTGTAAGGCTATTCTTAAGGGAATACAGATGCACTTCTCATCTTTAATGAAGCAGAAATCGAAATCCTGGAAAGGCCCAAAGAGTAATTAATTAATTCTAAAACACATAACAGCTTTATCACAAATGAATAGCTTAGTGGAAAAGCATGTTATGTTACATTTCATCAAAAATTGTTTTATTTTATGAACAATGATGTTATGAGATATTGTGTTACGCGATAAAGCTAAAATACTAATTAGTTTTTAAAATATGAGATATTATATAATAATTATAAATTTATAATTTAGATAACATTAATAATATTTGCAAATTAAAAATTCAATGCCAATACGTCTTTCTGAGCGAGTTCCTTACCACCTATTAACACTAGAACCGCCATAGAGGTCATTTTGTTTGGTAAAAAATGAAAATATTTCGATTCGAACCAGAAATTTTTTCTAAATTAAGTTAAATATGTACCACGGAGAAATACGTTAAATATGTACCACGAAGAAATACGTTAAATATGTAAGTTAAATAGTTGTAAATAAAAATTCTGGTGTAAAATAGTTTTATAATACTTGAGTAAAATTTCCGGTGGTTCTAGTGTTAACATATTAATCCCTTGAGGGGCAAGCAGTTGTGTTTGTGTAATGCTGAATTTCCAACAGAAATTTAGAAAAAAATTATTCCAAAATAAGGAAAAGCAATTTTGCTGACTTTTTCCCACCAAAGTTAGAAAAGTAAAATTTCATAAAATTTTTCTGTTGCAAATCTTCATTAATCGTAGGTGAGATAAAATATATCCCATCGCCCTCAAGGGGTTAAACACACGCTACAAAAAAAAAAAAAAAAAAAAAAAAAAAAAAAAAAAATGAAAATTTGCAACAAATAAAATTGACAGTAACACACTTGCACTGCAATTTTCTCGAAATTCGATATTTACTATTTAACAGGCTCATATCACTAGTGCAGATTCTTAAGAGCCTACGCTAGTCGTGTGAAAACACTGGCAAGCTAATGTTGAATTTATTGGAGCGTAGTAATTAAATTTCTGATTTGCATTCAAATATTTTAAAATAATGTTTTTTGCAAATGATAGCTGAGATCGTTTTCTAAACAGGTCCTTTTCACCTTTTTCGGTTTTGGTTAAAGTTTATTTTTATGAGGTCACATTCTATTTCGGCATCGATTTCTAAAGTTTTTTATAAAGCCCCAAAGGAAAAATCACATGGCTCTAACGGCTTATAATACTTTCAGGGACAATGTAGTTATACAGTAGAGCGCCGATTATCGGAACTCCAATTAACCGAACTTCCAATTAACCGAACTTCCAATTATCCGCACAGCCTATTTCTCTCAAAAATTTTTTTTAACAGAACTTCCAGTTATACAAACAGCCTATTTAAAATAAATAAATAAATAAATAAATAAAATAAATAAAAATAAAAATAAATAAAAATAAAAAAAATTTACCGAGATCCCAATTATCCATTGGCTTGGAATAAAATTTTAAATAAAGAAAAACCTGATAGTGGATCAGAAAATAAGGATTGTAAAACAATAAAGGAGATGGGAAGAATCCTGAGCTATGAAGAAAATGAAATTAACGAGTGGTTAACTCGGGTAGTGAAGCACATGACCCTGGATATCAGATTTTAAATGATGAGATTGTGGATGAGATTCATGATGAAAAAGAAATTGAAGAAAATGAAAACGAATGCTCTGAGAATAACACAGGTCCGTCACATAACGAAACCTTTGAACGTTTGAAAACAGCTATGAAATGGCTTGAACGGCAGAAGAACGTTGATTCTATTCAACTACCGTATTTAAGAAGAATTAAAGATGTGGCGGCATTTAAAAGAATATCTTCGTTGAAGCAAGCAACAATCAAAAGATTTTTTGCTTAAATTATAATATCTAGAATTCAGAAAATGATAAAAAGAAAAAAAAATAATAAAAAACATAGCAAAACAATTATTAAACATGCCAGCACTAATTGGTGCTGCCAGTCCGTAGTTTAATAACGTGTGAAGGTTTTTGTATAGACAGAAACATTCCTTAATTTTTTTGCTCATTTATCCGAACTAGGGTCGGTCCCGACTTGTTCAGATAATCGGCACTCTACTGTATTACTAAAATGTTAAATCGATTGATTGACACCAGGATTTACAAGCAAATTTATATGAAAGTAAGTAAAAACGTTTCTTCAAGTATATAATATAAAGCAAAATTTAGTTTTAAAATTCTGGTTCCATTGTGTCATGTGGGAATTAAAATTAAGTGGTATATATAATATACCGCCACCCTTCAAGGGGTTAAATCTTCAGCCCAGCAATAACTCTTTATGCTCAGGAGTCGTCCTTTTGCGTTTGTGGCACTGCAAGCGAGTCAATAACAAGGAAGCACTCGCGCATGCGCTTACCTAAAACTGTTTAAGATACTCTTTATTTGTGAACTTGAACCAACACGTTACAATGCTTATAGTTGATACTATTAACACATTGTATGCGGGACACGTACTAGTACGTTTTTGTGGGTTGGGGACAGAAATTATTACTGGTACCGGAAATTTTGTACGAACGAAAAAAGAAGGTGTAATCCAAGAATGCCTGCTTCTCTTTGATTGTGAGCAGGTTTTAATTTACAGTGGCATTTGTGAACGTAAATTTAGTGCTCATTTTCGAAAAATTGCCCGCATACAATGTGTTAAAAGTGATCGAACAGTGGCTCAGCAGTTCAGCGATTGCCGCCACTAATTTTTTATGGTATTCTTCGTGTTCAAAAATCTCAGAAATTCTGTCCTGAAGTTAGGTGAAGAGTACTAATAAAATTTTGCGGTGTCAATTGATTCTTTGCTGCTACAGTGTTCCATCACTGTATTAAAATTTATAACTGGGAAATTTTTATTATGGACATCTTAATTTCTATGATTCATGATTTAATCGTTTCAGGATAATGTATTCTTGTTCCGGAAATGTTGAATGATTAACATCAGAATTTATGAAACAAATTATATGAAAACAAGTAAAAAATTTTTAGAATAAAAAATATCCCACTACACTTAACCCTTTCTGGCACAGTGTGCCGGGTCGGGATACCTAATTTTAATTCCAAACTTACGATCGGCAACAAGAATATTTTAGTAAAATGTTGCTTTTACAATGAATATTTAAAGTAAAAGGGCTAGGAGATTTCTAAATTAGATTGAAGAGAGGGATATAGAAAAAATAAAATTCGCATTTTATTACTTTTACATGTATTAATATTTCTATGATCCATGTTTAAGAAATAATTACTCTCAACTCTACTTGGAGTTAAACTATTTAGATATGTCCAAAAACATTCTCACGTTCTCAAATATTTGATTCCGCAATTAAAAAAGTATCACATTTAGAAAAATACGTCCACTAAATTGCATGTTATTTAATATAAAACTTGAAAAAAATCCTTGCCGGCTCGGGCCTACAGGCGGAGGTAGATTTCGAAGTTAAGTACTAAATTCACCACCAAAACTTAAATCAAGATTAGAGATAATCCCAGTTCCTTCACTAAGAATGAGCTCTAGGGAGCTAAAGATTTTGTGAACATCCTACAGAGGTGCCAAGCTCGCACTAATCTTCCGTAATGCGTGGATTAATTTAACCCAGTTTAACAAAGTGTCGAACTAAAAAAATTATTTGATGAATATTTATTTATTTAATTCCAGTTTTCTACGTGGAACTTATTTAATTTCATCTCTGAAAAAAAAATTCCGGTACGAAATGTATTAAACCAGGGTTAAATTAACCCACGTATTACGGAGGATTAGTGGCAACTTGGCACCTATGATTCTAATATACACGAATACACACACGCATGTACATGGAATAGGTTTAAAAAATAGCTATTGCAAATTCAGAAAACCTCAAAGTGATAAAATAAGTTAATATTTCCATAGTCGGTGTTTTATCATGTTTTAATGCGTTTTTTTTCAAACTCACATGACGTTACATATTCACCTGCTGAGGTCCATTTTATTTCCAATATGACGCAATATTTAGTTTTTTGTTTTTTAATTCGTTAAACTATTTATTTCATTTTGAGTTTTCATGCGGAAATCTTGCTCTAGAAAACTTATGACGTAATATTCAGTTTGTTTTCAATTCGTCAAACTATTTATTTAATTTAATTTTTCACGGGAAAAACTTGCAATAGGAAAGCAATTGTTGTGGTGAGAATTTTATTGCTTTTTTTTAATTGTTGGCAACTACTATAACGAAAAATGTTTATTTTTTCATGTCATTGTTGTGTAAGAGCTGGTTTTATCAGAATCATGTTAAGACGGTATTCAAAATTTTGAACCCTCCCCATTTCCGTTCCCTTAAGCCGATTTTGCCCATTTTCAATCTCCGCCGAGATATTAGCCATCTCAAAGTTGTTGGCGAGTTTGAAGACGATTCGTGCATAATTGCGACTTTTATCGTGCGGACAAAAATAAACAGACATATCAGGGTGGCGAGTGGTCAGGGAAAAACACAGTCAACAATTGAGGGAACTACCGGTATTTTCTTATAGAAAATACTTAAGATAGTGTAAAGGGATTAAAGTAAGCGAATTCCTCTTTAAGAAAATACTGGTATATAACACCTTTTCTGACTGTGTTTTTCCCTGACCACTCGCCACCCTGCATATATACACACATATATACACACATATATACACATATATACACACACATATATATATTTATATAAATTTTTTAGGTGGGGGTGGTTTTAGGTTCCTGGGGTCCTATAATGAAAAGATATGAAGGAATTTTTCAAAAGTGGCACCATGGTAATTACTTCAATAGGTAGTATTTCTTACGAAATCTACCTAATACATCACGGTATTTTAACACTTTCGTGACGAACGTTCATAATACGCAAAGTATATCAGTTCGTAGAATTTCTTAATAGAAACTTTTGTTTTATTTAACTCTTTCAAGTCGGCATTTTTATGACGCGAACCGTCAATTTTTATTCCCAGCTGCGAAACGGCACTCACAATATTTTATCAAAATTTGCTGTCATAATGTACGGAAATAAACTCTTTTAATTATTTTGAAATAGATTTTTGGTCATAAATTATGGCAACAATCAATTACTTCAACATTTTAACACTAGAACGCCCGGAAGTTTTACTCAAGTTTCATTAAAATATTTGACACCGTAATTTTTATTTAAAATTACTAGGGGGGGGGGGGGCTTCTGCCCCCTGCTCGCTACGCTCACCAACCCTCGCGTAATAGCTTCGCGATTCCCTTTGGTATCCTGAAGCAATCCCTATTTTCTAGCAAACCCCAGACGTAATTGTCTCGCGTTTCCATTCAGGATCGCTTCGCGATCCCTTATTTTCTATGCATTCAATTTTTAGATTCAAACTTGATAAAAACGCGCTCCTCCCCAATTCCTGACAATTTTATTTCCTTATCTCCAAGCACATAATCATTAGAACTTACAGAGTTTCATAATTATAAGAATTATTAAATATAAAATCATTAAAAAAAGGTAAAATTTACAATTTATTTGAATAATTACAAATTAAATAAATTTATAATTAAATAAAATGATAAATTAATTTAAAATTTAAAATTTAAAATATTTAAAATTTAAAAAGTATGCTAAATTTAAAAAGTAAGAAATTTATTAAAGTTAATTGGAATTTTTTTCCTTATCTTTGAAATGAAGTAGCTAATTTGTAGTTACAGTAAATAATCTTATATAAATCTCCTCTTCTCTGAAATTTTCACTTCGCCGCCTTTTCTCCGCCAACATATATGTGTAAAATTATATATATAGTGTTACGAATATTGTAAATAGTTAGTGTTTGTGCTTAAAAATAATGTAAATAATTCAATTAAACTCTATTCATAAGCTAATATTAGTTTTTATAGCATGGAAATATCTCAATTTGTTGATTTTCTGCAAGCAAGCAAACCCTATTGGATTTCAATTGGAGTCTATGGAAATTTGGCGAAATACAGAAAATAGCGCCAAGTTGGCGACAAACTTGGCGACGTTTGACGACAGAGCCGGGTCTCCCCCCTTTGGTAACACCCCTTTATAGACTTATAGCGTCAGAAAGCTCTGGTGCATTTCCAAAGCGTTACTTTTTTTTATATACAGGGTGTTCCGTTAAAGGGGTCCAATATTAATAGGGGTAATAGAGGAGATCACATGGAGCATAAATCAGTATATAAAGCCTGGTCGGATCTCAATAGTTTTCAAGTTACAGCAAATAGAATGAAAATTCGGAAAATTGTAAAAGAACCCTCATTGCTAAACTATCGATAATGCTACATACAAACGAAGCACATATTTAGAAAGAGCAGAAAAAAACCTACAAAATGACATCAATTGTATTAAAATAGCAATATTTATTGACGAGTTACAAACCCTGAAACAGTGAAAAAAGTACGAAATCCAATATACATCAAAATAGTTTATCGTTAATTCCAAAAAGACAACTCTAGCTACAACAAGGAAAATGTAGTAAAATTTGGTCCATTCCGAAAACTTTCGAAAAAGCTTACAATGAACCATATCGGTTTAATTGTGTGAGAGAAATTAATCAGTTTCTTAGTTACAACTCCGCTTTCTTTGACACTAGCAAAGGTTAAACTCCGCCCATCACGATTGGAAACACCGCCTTTTTAATTACTCTCAACTATACATTTTCGATCATGCTTCTTCTGAGATGCAACATTTTTAATTATTCAAGAGTTGAATGAACCAAAATAACTTTACAATAATAGTCTACATTTTAAAGTGGTCTTTTATTGATATAAAGCTTAAGTTAAATTCTTTAAAATTAAACTGGTGGTGAAAATTCGGAAATAATTAAAAATATTGCGATTTGTAACTATGCAAGAAGTTTCAGTACATGTTTTACATGGACAATTATTGTATGTATATGTGCATCATAATTTATGATAGGAAATAATAATAACAAATAGCATTATAATTTTATTAATTATAAATTTAAAAAAGACACTAAATTTTAAATTAATTCATACAAACTTTGTAATTTACAATTTGAGTACACCACAGTCTGTGACTTACAAAATACTGTGCCAAAAAGTGTTGAAAATAAAAGAAAAATGACAAATAAAGAATTACATTCCACGTACTATATGACATATGTGAAGCATAGTCTTCTGGCCTGCGCTGCACAGTTCAATGTCGGAAGGCAGACGAACGGACATTATTAATAGGTGTTCGAAGTTGCGCCCATTAACAGAATCGCACAGCCGACAGCGACGTCGTAAAGATTGGCGAACACGCCGAAAAACTCCGACGGAGTTGGGAATGTCTCCTGCAGCGACAACGATTCGCGCTAGTAAATCCTCCGGTGTATCCACAGGCGTTTCATACACCAGCGATTTAAGGTGTCCCCAAACAAAAAAGTCTAACGGATTGAGGTCTGGAGAGCGTGCAGGCCAAGCAACAGGTCCACTGCGTCCAATCCATTTCCCAGGATATGTTGAATTGAGGTGATTGCGAACACCTATGAAAAAATGTGCCGGTGCGCCATCGTGCATAAACCACATATTGTGGCGCAATGTTGCTGGCACATTTTGCAGTAACTGCGGTAAGATATCCCGTAGGAAAACCAAGTACGTACTGCCATTGAGTACATCTGGGAGTAAATATGGTCCTATGAGATAATCGCCGAGGACACCTGCCCATATGTTCACACTGAACTTTTGTTGTGCGTTCGACGGGAAAACAGTGTGCGGATTTGTATATGACCATGTGTGCATATTGTGCGTGTTTACCACGCCCTCTCTCGTAAATGTTGCTTCATCAGTAAATAAAATATTTTCCAGAAATTGTGGATTATTTTCAGTTACATTAAGCAACCAGCGTACGAATTCTGTCCGCTGAGCACAATCTGTTACTGATAACAGTTGTACCCGCTGCACATGAAAGGGGTGCATGTTTTCTGCACGCAGAACACGCCACACACTTTGGTGAGAAACACCGACTTCAGACGCAGCAGCTCGTGTACTCGTGGAGGGGTTATCTTTAAAAATATTCAGTACATCTTCTTCCATTGCAGGTGTTCGTACATGTCGAGGTTTCCCTGCATCAATGCTTGCTGTATTAAACGATCCAGTCTCCCGTAATCGTCTATCGATTTTTATGAAGAGTTTCGAACTTGGGCAACGTCTCCTTGGAAATTGCTCACGGTACATGCGCTGTGCTAGACATGCATTTCCATGAGCTTGCCCGTACATCAGATGCATGTCCGCATATTCTTCGTTAGAGTATTCCGGCATAATTATTATACATCAACTTACTACAGTCCCACTTACAACAGCCTCCCTTTAACATAACGCCCACTGATGACTGCTGTTTTATTACACTTTTTATTACACACTAGAAAATTTGCATAAAAAGTACTTCTTCTTCATCATCCTGAAAGTTCATGGAGGAAACGCAGCAGTCACGGAGTTTGCTTTAAGACAAGGCGAGAGCTGCACAATATGTCATTCACTTGACCAGACTGAATAATGAAAGGGTATTGATAGAGGTTGATCAGAAATGTATAATTGAAAGATATTAAAACGGGGTGTTTACAATCGTCATGGGCGGAGTTTCGCCCTTTCCGAGCGTGCAACAGTACAGAGTTGTAACTAGGGAACTGCTTGATTTCTCCCATACAATTAAACTGATATGGTTTATTGTCAGCTTCTTCGAAAGCTTTCGGAATGGACCAAATTTTATAACATTTTCCTTGATGTAGGTAGAGTTGCATTTTTGGAATTAACGATTAACTATTTTGCTAAATATTTGATTTTGTATTTTTTCACTGTTTCAGAGCTTGTAACTCGCCATTAATTCTCAATATTCTAAAACAACTTATGTCATTTCGTAGGATTTTTTCTGCTCTTTCTAAATATGTGCTTCGTTTTTATGTAGCATTATCGATAGTTTAGCAATGAGGGTTTTTTTACAAATTTCCGATTTTTCATTCTATTTGCTGTAACTTGAAAATTATTGAGATCCGGCCAGGCATTATATACTGATTTATGCTCCGTGTGATCTCCTCTATTACCCCTATTAATATTGGACCCCTTTAACGGAACACCCTGTATATATATAGAAGGATTTGCCTGATTTATTTAACCCCTTAATTCTTGCTCCTGAGATATTCACGGGCTGTGTCTTTTACTCAAATTGTTTGATTCCCACCAGTTTTATAAAATAGTGAAATTGGCTATATTTTAGTATCGTTTTACCAGTCATTAAATAAGGAGAATATTTCTTTTTCATAAAAATGGTGCCAATAAGAAATTTGAATTATTCAACCGTAATTAAATTCGAGCGTTAAGGGGTTAACGTAAATCTGCGTCGTTTAAATGTAACTTATTTTATGAAAGAATTTCTGGTTCCAGTTGACATTTAATCATATGGTTGGAGTCGGATCGACTCCTTCCGGGCGTTCTATTGTTAACCCTCTCGCTGCACAACCCGAGAGTTTCTCGGGCAACGTAAAAGTAGCAAAATTTGCGCAACCCGAGATTCAACGGGATGCATTTTTTCAGCCTAATTAACCCTCCTTGATCATTCCCACCTGTAACTTTTTATTGTAAATTTTGCCTTATCTAATCGGAGCATTTTCCCGATTAAAACAGGCGAAAATTTTGTTTTGAAAAACCAGTTGCAAAAGAATAAAAATTCTTAAAAGACGCTTGTCGCGAAGGAATTAAATACGCAATTTTTGAAACTATTTTGATCAAACAATTACGGGGCGAGAGGGTTAAGAGTAGTAGTTTCCAGGGGTCGCATTAACACTAGAACGCCCGGAATGAGTCGATCGGACTCCAACCATATGATTAAAAATGTCAACTGGAACAAGAAATTCTTTCATAAAATAAGTTAAATTTAAACGATGCAAATTTACGTTAAATAAATCAAGGAAATAATTTTAAATAAAAATTCTGGGGTCAAATATTTTTATGAAACTTGAGTAAAATTTCCGGGCGTTCTAGTGTTAATTATATAGGGAAAATGTTATTGTTTCTACCACTACTTTGACAATAATGTCTCTATAGTACTGCTAAATAAAATGATAATGAAGATTACTAATTAAGGATTCTGGTAGGAACAATAAAATTTTCTCTATATAATGCGATACTTCAGTTTCTATCATAAAGTAGCAGCGATTAGATTAGTAGAGAAATATTTATATTTAAAAACGATGTTGCTAAAAGATAAAAAATTGTGTATGGTACTTTCGTCCGAAGAAGGTAAACGCTTTTCATAAAATAAGCTTTACCCGTATTCTACAACGTTATTCTTATTTAGATACAATGTGGTAATACTTTATAGCACGTAAAGGATAATGCCCCCAAAGATGGCATACGTGACGAAGCAGTTGATATAATATTTTACGATGGTCTCTTTGTCACGTAAAACAATTTTGTCTAGCGATCAAGTATAACAATATTAGAGCCAGTAGACGCGTTCAATAACAATTCCCATTATACTGACTCAAGTATCAAATAAAATATATTTAATGGATTAAAATTTAAGCGATTCACTAATCTCGTATTAATTTTTTTTAATGGTGATTCAGAGTTTACTATACTGTATTAATATTCATCCCTTTCAGGGGCAAGTAATTGTGTTTTTGTAATGTTGAATTCACATTGAAATTTCGAAAAAAATTATTTCAAAATAAGGAAAAAAAAATTATTTACCTTTTTTCCACCAAAGTTATAAAAGTAAAATTTAATTATAAGTTTCTGGTGCAAATCTTGATTAAAATTAGGTGGGATATAATATATCCCACGTCCCGTCCCCTCAAGGGGTTAAGTATAATATTCAATATTGTAAAATTATTTAGGGTGTTGCTTCGCATCGTTTGCAAATAACTTATTCCAAAACTATTAGTTTTAGAGATATAATTCCAACTGCAAAAATATTTTAAATGTTCTTCTTCATCCCATCAAAAGTGACTTACACATTTTTGTTCTTTAAAGCAACGAAATTTATATGTTCCCTGAGTTTCAGAAGTAAACATTTAGAAAACTTTTTGCATGCTCCAACAATTAAAACAATAAAAATTGCATTCTTCTACGGTCAAAACCTGCCAGCTTTTCAGTGTTCTCCGGAGCTTGAAACGCACTTTTCCGTTTTTAGTGCGAAATAGTTGCTAATTGCTTTAAATATCCGAAGAAATGTGTGATAAAAACACACCGATCGTGGAAATAATTCATTGTGCTAGAGAATATTGTGTTGGATGGATAAAATAATTGTCATATTAACGGTTATTTTAAAATAAAATATACTAATTTTGAATCATAAAATTTGCTTAACCCTTCGTCTATCAGACGGTTCCAGTGGACGCAACAGGTACATTGAAAATATTTATTCAAACCAGAAATTTCTTTAAGATGGACGTAACAGTCCAGTGGACGCAACAGGTGCATTGAAAATATTTATTCAAACCAGAAATTTCTTTAAGATAAGGGTCTTTAAGATCTCTTCTTCTTAAGATTTCTAAGATCTTAAGATTAAGGTCTTAAGATTTCTTTAAGATTATAGGTCGGGAGGCGGCAACACTGATCGACAAGCGTCTAGCGATCACACTTTTTCATTTTGATCCTGTGATCCTGCGGGATCAGCGCGCTCCGTGCATATCGCACATGGCGTATTTTGCATCATACCCATACCGTCCGCGCATGACGTATATTTGTTTATATTTAGATGTTACATAGATGTTTAGATGTAACATAAAATTACTACAAACATATAAAAATTTATTATATTCAGAATTTAAAGTGCCTTTAAATGATTAAAAAATAAATAAATTACTAAATCATTATAAAATTTCAAATTATGAAAAAAATAATAACAATTATTATTTATTCAAAATTAAAAGTTCTTTCAAAATGATGATAAAAATTAAAATTATTAAATTTAAAATTATGAAAAAATATTTAATTATTATTAAAAACATTTTTTATGATTTGCTTATCTTTACACCACTAGATGGCGATACTAAAGGCATTAAATCTGTTAAAACTACGATCACCATATCAAATATTTGGAAAATTCACAATTTAAAAAAAATTGTTAATAGTGGTAGAAATATTGAAAAATATAAATTTTCAATTTTTATCTTCAAAAAAATTTAGTTTTTAAAAGCAATCTTGACATTCATTTTCATTCAGCTCCGTAAGGAATCGATCCCATGCCAATTTATCTGAAGTTGAAAGTCATACCACTACACCATAAAGTTCCTTAAATAATTCTGCTTAGAATATTATTTTACACAAACATCGCTATGTTATGCGCGGAGCACGCTGATCCCGCAGGATCACAGGATCAAAATGAAAAAGTGTGATCGCTAGACGCTTGTCACTGATCGCCACCTCGTCGAGTTGACGGTTGAAATTCCAGGATTACAGTTACCCAGATTAGCATATTAAAATATAACTGGTCTGCCACATGCAAACCCGGTTTTAGTGGTTGATAGGTGGGTTTATAATTGTGATTTCCTGCACCCAAAGGTATGGAAACATGGAAGACCTAACAGCCAACCATGAAAGTCGGGTTTAGAGGTGTTTCCCACCAAGACATGGCTTAGCAGACAAGTTGCATTTTAATATGATAATCGAGTTCTAACTAATCCTGGAATTTCAGAAGCCAATTCAATGAGGTGATGGTTTTTACGGCCACCTACCTGTCTATTAATTTCTAAACGAGACAATAGTAAGTTAAATAATTAAGTTAAATAGTTCTAAATAAAAAAAATTCTGGTGTAGAATCTTTTTATAAAACCTGAGTAAAATTTACGGTAGCTCCAGGGTTAATTAAACGCGTCTTGCTGGGACAGTTGTACAGTTTAGAAATTTCATGAGTTTCCTAGATGCGATCACAGAGTTTTAAAATTAATTAGGTGCATTCCTTTGAAATCTCCTTGATTTCATTCATAAAGTAAAAAATCTGGTACAAATTTGTTTTAATATTTGGAAATTTTTCCAGAGAGAAACATTCGCCTTGCATACAATATTTCAAATGAAAATCAAATTTCAAATTATTATTTTTGCTTAAAAGGCGCAAAGGCCAACCTAGTGAAAAAGTTCCCGGCATAGAATATTTTTCACTAGGTTGGCCTTTGCGCCTTTTAAGCAAAAATAATAATTTGAAATTTGATTTTCATTTGAAAAAAATTTGTTTATTTGAAATTTTGCAGTATGCATATCTGCCAACTCTTCTGCTTTTTCATAGCGCAAAAATTTAATAGAAATTTTTGCCTTATTTAATCGGAACAATGGAACAATGTTAGCTGGTGTATGGATTCCCTAGTTGCTTGGCAACTTTACATCCAGGCTAAATATATATCGTGTTACAATGCAATGGGAGCCTTAGGAAAAAGAGCGTTTAAATGCGGCTAGTAGCCACAAAAAAGAAAGTAAAAGCTAAAATATAGACAATTTTTAAAAGAAAAAATTGTTAGTATAACTAGTGAGGAAAAAAAAAGTTCCATATGATCCAAATAAATGTCCAGGACAGGCGAAAAGCTATGATACAAAGAGGACATACACACGGATAGGCAGACATTTTGTAAAAACATGTTTTTCAGGATCTCTAACCCCTAGATACGTGTAAATCCGTCGAATACCGGGAGTAGAAATAAAAATTCGATTACAATGATTTCTTTTTTTAAAAGAATAAAGTAAAAACGAAATTCACTTGTTTATGTGAATATTAAAATAAATAAGAAACAGTTAAATTTTTCATAATTTTTAAGTATATGCTAAAACCCCTTTACTTTATGTTCAATCAGATATAAAATGCAAGTCCTAAGTATTCCGTATGATTTAAAAATATTGTATTATTTTGCATCATTTTAGGCAGAGAGTATATATCAGGTGACATAAAGTAAAATGCTGTGCAAGGATTTTACCTTTTAGAAATTTGACGTCGAAAAGGATTTTGCTTGGTTTGTGTTTAAAACTTTTTTGTCGACGTTTTACATTTTTACATTTTTAAGACACACACAAACCTTACTTTATGTGCATTTTCATTTAAAGGGGAATAAGTCTTTTCACCATTTGCCTAATGTTTAAAGGTGCATCAATATCAAAAGAAGATAACATCTGATTTTCTTTTTTTTTTTAAATATTTAACATACATTTAATTAACTTATTATTATTTTTTATTTTATAAATGAATATATACACTATATGGCCAAAGGTGACCGGTCACTTGCGATTTTAAACGTTTTCTTAAATATCTATAAAAATACATGAGGAATTATCTTGAAACTCCAGGTGTATAAACAGAATAGTACAGGTCATATATTTCCGTGAAGATTTTTTCCAGAAACCGTCAGAAGGGGACCGTCAACAAATTGAAAAAGAACTAATATCTTTTTGATAACCCTGTAAAAACTAACGTAGCAAAAGCGTTTAAATCAGTAGATTATGATTAAGTGCCTCATTACAATAAACTGTATTCATTTGTATGAGAATAGCGTGTATATTGGTAGAGAAATTAAAGTTTTTATAAAAAGATTCCCAAATTTTGCCAAGTTTTTTGCTTATAATTTGTAGAGTTCTTAATATAAAAAAATGTTCTTTGCAGAAAATATGACAAACAACATTGTACACAATACCCTGCAATCAGAATTAAAAAATAATAAAAATTGGATGATAAATGAGCAGTTTTACTTAAAAATGCTTCACTGCGCTTACGCGAAAGCAATCAAAATATAATGTGCATAATTTATTAGCTAAGTGTATAGAGTAACTTTTGTGAAAGTCTCAAAAACATAGCTTGAAAATTCTGAAAATTATCGTTGATAGAATAAGCTAGAAATCCGTTGTTTCCAAAATGAGGCAAAAAGATGAGGGGTTGTATCCATATTTCCATTAATTAGTGCCAATTAGCATACACAATATTGCACTTACTACTCTATTTGGATACAGCTCCTCATATTTTTGCTTCCTTTTGGGAACAACGGATTTCGAGCTTATTCTATCAACGATAATTTTCAGAATTATCAAGCTATGTTTTTGAGACTTTCACAAAAGTTGCTCTATACACTTAGCTAATACATTATGCATATTATATTTTGATTGCATTCGCGCATGCGCAGTGAAACATTTTTTTAGTAAACCTGCTCATTTTTCATCCAATTTTTATTATTTTTTAATTTTGTTTGTCATATTTTCTGATAAAGAACTTTTTTTTCTATTAAAAATTCTACAAATTATAAGCAAAAAACTTTGCAAAATTTGGGACTCTTTTTATAAAAATTTTAATTTCTATACCAATATATATGCTATTCTCATAAAAATGAACACAGTTTATTACAATAAGGCACTTAATCAAATTCTACTGTGTTGAACGCTTTTGCTGCGTTAGTTTCTACAGGTTTTCCAAAATATATTCGTTCTTTTTCAATATGTTGACGGTCCTCTATGGGGTTTCGGGAAAAAATCTTCACAGAAATATATGACTTGTAATATTCTGTTTACACACCAGGAGTTTCAGGTTAATTCTTCATGTATTTTCCTAGATATTTAACAAAACGTCTAAAATCGCAAGTGACCGGTCACATTTGGCCGTATAGTGTATATATATACAGGGTGTTTCAAAATTACGTGTCAGAAATGTAAAAGAAGGGAACTTAGTAAGTAGATTTCGCATAGGAATATGGGTGAGGAAATGCAGTGTTCAGGCAGTAGAGGACGCTGTTGGGTTCGATGGATGAAAGCGCTTCGCTGATTTGAATCGCCATTGCCCGCACGGATTTCGGGCAACATGCATCGTTACATCAATGCGGAGCTTGCCGACATGCATTTCATGCATGTGACTGCGCAAGGAAATGGCTCACACCCAACGCACGTCTAACAGTTCTCGAGCTTTTTGAAGGACATTCCTCTACTGTGCATAATACTGCTTTTTCTACTGCAGGAATTCAGCGATATCTTCCAGTCCCCGTATCACGCCTCGAGGCATAAAATGATCCACTCGCGCACAACTTCCGATAAAGACACCCAAATGTTCAGCGATCATGCAAATTCCTACTTGGAAATCGTTCCATGTACATCCTTTAACCCTAGATCTACCGGGAATTTTATTCAAGTTTTAATAAAACGTTCTACACCAGAATTTTTATTTAAAACTATTTAACTTATTTATTTACCTTATTTTTGTCTGATTTATATACTTAGTTTATTTTAAAGAAATTTCTGGTTTGAATGAATATTTTGTATGTACCTGTCGGGTCCAATGGACCCGTCTGGTAGACGGAGGGTTAAACAGGCGCTCCATTTTCTTGCGTAGCCTCATACATGAAATGCATGTAGGCAAGCTCCGCATTGGTGTAACGACGCATGTTACTAGAATTTCGTGCAGAGAATGACGATTCAAGCCAGCGAAATGGTTTTATCCACTGAATATAACAGCGCCATCTACCGACTTAACGCTTCATTTCCGCACCCACATTCCTATACGAAATCTGGTTACTATGGTCCTCGCTACCTGCTTTACTTTTCTGTCATATAATTTTGAAACACCCTGTATATGAAATTGGTTCATATCTATTATGCATAGTTTCATACACTTTTCGATGATCAATAATGAAAATGGCACACAAATCGTTATTAAAGCGTCCCTTTCCGGTGGAATATTCGAAAATTCAAGTGGGGCCCGCTGGTCATAGCCAAAAACATACATATGAAATTTGGTTCAATTCTATGCATAACTTCACACACTCTTCGATAATTAAAAAAGGTCTACATACACGCGGTTCTACATACAAAGTTTCACATACACGCGGACAGATAGATATTTTGCATAAACATGTTTTTCAGGATCTCTGACCCCTAAAACGTGTAAATTCGTCGAAAATTGAGCGTCGGAAAAAATTTCGATTACAATATTTTCTTCTTTTATTAGAAGAAAGTAAAAACGAAGTTCACTTAATTATGTTATGGTTAAAATAAATAAGAAATGGTTTAATTTTTCATACTGTTTCAAATATACTGCTAAAACAACTTTACTTTATGTTGAATCAGATCTAAAACGTAAGTCCTAAGTATTCCGTATGATTTGAAAATATTGTATTATTTTTCATCATTTTATGCAGAAAGTATGCATCAGGTGACATAAAGTAAAATGCTGAGCAAGGACTTTAAATTCTAGAAATTTGACGTCGAAAAGGATTTTGCTTGGTTTGTGTTTAAAACTTTTTTGTTGACGTTTTACATTTTTACATTTTTCAGACATACACAAATCTGTTACTTTATATGCATTTTCATTTAAGGGGATCCGGGACACATTTTAAAATAATTTTTATTTATTGAGTTAAAATTTTGAATTTTTTCGTGATGTTAACCATATGATTTGTAAACAAAACACATGATAAAACTTCTCATATTTTTTTTAATTTAAAATTTATTAAAAAAGTGGTGTAGTTTAAAATCGTTATAACTCGAAATATTATTTGTAGAATTTCAAGTTTTTATCAGTTAAATAAACAGAAATGTATAAGTTTTAATTTTGATTAAGCAATTTCAAAACTATTGATTAAAAAAAATAAAAATATTTAAAGTAAAAAAAAAAGATGTAACTTTATAAAAAAAATTATATTTTCAAAAGTAAATATTTTTTTTGAAATTTGCTGAATCAAAATTAAAGTAAACTAATTGAATATGACATGTTCCAAGTTTGAACCAGATATCTTTAACGGTTCTTGAGTTTTAACAATTTAAATACGGGAAATGGTGAAAAAACCCATCATGAAAAAAACGCATTTTCACAAAAAGTCGTTTGCATGACAGCCATTGCTTGAAAGCTAGACTTTGAAAACAAACACAAACGAAAAAAATAATATATTCTGTTCTAATTAAGATAGAAACATGAGTTAAACGTCATTTTAAACAAAAAAAAGCAAAGCATTTTTAACTGCAATAAAATATTTTTAGAAAATTTGAAGATTTTTGTGTCCCGGACCCCCTTAAAGGGAAGAAAAATCTTTTCACCATTTGCCTAACGTTGAAAGATGCATCACTATCAAAAGAAGATAATATATGATTTTATTTTTTTAAAATATTTAACTTACATGTAATTTAAACTTATTAACTTGTTATTAATATACAGGGTGTCCCAACACATCTTTGGCACATTTTAAAATTCAATAAAAAATCAAGTAATTGTTGTATAGGAGTGCTGTTTGGACTAAAATGCTTCTCAGGATGGAAAGTTTGTTTTCTTAAGCGAATGAAAATAATTAGTTTCAAATTTCGATCTTAGATGGCGTCACTTGGCCGTATGTTTGGTTTTAATGATATAAACAAAAGGACTACGTCTGAATACATTCATAATTATAAAAAAATCATCAAAATTACAGACATTATATTGCACTAAATTTAAAAGATAAAAGTACTAAAAACAATTTAAAAGGACGTTTCGGATTCATTCTGAATTCCTCATCAGCTAATTTCTAACGTAAATGTCATATTATTGTGTTAACCCCTTCGGGACGGGAGGCTTTTACGAAATTTTTAATCTTTTGTCACCGTTTTTTAAAAACAGAAATTTGTGTCTTCTTGAATCGAGGAAATACGCTGATTAAATAAGGCAAATTTTACAGTAAAATTTTACTGGTGGGGAAAAACAAGGATTCTGAGCGCTTCATGCGGCACGTATACGCGTCGCTCGTCCCCAAGGGGTTAAAGTTTAACAAACATAAAAACATTATATCAAGTTGTCAAACTGAAATTTATAGTTAAAGCAAAACTGTTTATTCTATTTGTAGAGATGCAGCCTTTTTAATTGCCAAATCAGAAGTTCTAGTGTACCAAGTTTCCAGAAAAATTCGACTTGCATAAATGCTGCTGTTGGATCTGATTATAAAACAACACTCAAAATTCGGAAAATGATCTGTTTTAATGGCGTGGTCAACAATCTTAGAATTAAAATTTTTATTCCTAAAAGCATGTTTATGCTCCTTAAGTATGGCGACTAGAATATATATAGTGTGGAAATCGGCTATCTCAATAATACTTAAAAAAGCGCTAAAATATTGTATCCCTTAAATGTGCAACGATGCTGCTGAAATATACAGATCGCAGCAACATCTGCAGGATATTTTCTAAAACTGCAAGATATTGCTAATCCAGTGATGGAATAGTGGTGCAGCAGTTGGGCGTTTGTCACCACTAAATTTTAATAGTATTCTTTGTCTTAAGAAATTTCAGAAATTCTGTCCTGATATAAGACGAAGAATATTAATAAAATTTAGTGGTGTCAATTGATTCTCTGCTGCTACACTGGTCCGTGTTCCATCACTACTAGTCTATACAATGTAATACGAAAATCCTGCAGATGTCGCTGCGATCGATTCTTTGGATTTCAGCAGTATCGTCGCACATTTAAGGGATACATATTTTTAGCATTGTTTGGATAGTGTACATAATACATAGTAATACATAGTGTGGAAATATGCTATCCAAACAATGCTAAAAATTTGTATCCTTTAAATGTGCGGCGATACTGCTGAAATCCAAAGAGTCGATCGCAGCGACATCTGCGGGATTTTCGTATTACATTGTATAGACTAGCAATATTCTTGCAGTTTTAGAAAATATCCTTCAGATGTCGGTGCTATCTTCATATTTCAGCAGCATCGTCGTACATTTAACCCCTTGGGGACAAACGACCGGTATTCGTTCCGCGTAAGGTGCTCAGAATCGGGATTATTCTCACCAATAAATTTGTATTGTAAATTTTGCCTTATTTAATCAGAGCATTTTCCCGATTCAATTAGGCAAAATTTTCTGTTTTAAAAAACCAGTGATTAAAGATTAAAACTTCTGTAAAAGACGCTCGTCCCGAAGGGGTTAAGGGATACAATATTTTAGCGCTTTTTTAAGTATTACAGGGATAGCCGATTTCCACACTATATATTCTAGTCGCTGTACCATAAGTGTTATTTCTGTGTATAGTTGGTTTCTCCTACATAGACTACATCACACCGTTTGCACGGATTTCCCTAAATAACACCTTTAACCTGTGAGCTGGGATATCTATGTTTAAAATTGCTCAAAACATGCTTAAGTGGTTTTTGTGGGATGAAGGACGTGTGAATGCCAAGTGGTTTAAAATAATGCTAAATGTTCTCTGAAATACATTTGTGATAAACGTATGAAAATTAATAAATTCGCAAGCATTCCGTATTACAAATGTATTTCAGAGAAGATTTCGCCTTTTTTGAAACCACTTGGCATTCACACGTCCACACCGTACAGATACATCATTTTTCATAATGCCCATTTATTTTATTAATTACACTAGTCAACAGCCATTTTGTATCTCATTTGTAATAAACATTATCGCTTGAGAGCGTAGGAGGTCTGCGGGTTCGACTCCCGCTGACTCCGTTGCACACTCTTTGTGGAGCCCCCCGGTTGTATTTCTCTGGTGTTGTAAATTTCCTTGTGACTATCTCGTCCTTGTATGTAATGGAAAAAAGGAAATAAAAATTGTGTGGTTTGTGTTTGTGTATAATAATAAGGATCATTCGAGGCGAACAGTCATAGTTGCTATACGCCCCAAAGCAATCTCCACTACGGTGGACTTTAATGTCATTGTCAATATCAATGTAATAAACATTTTTTAACGTATGTTTGCATGTGTAATCCGAATCTGCTATCAGAAATGTTCTATCACGTCAGGCTTTTACAAAATTTTAGAATTTATTTTTTACATACATGGTAAAATACGTGGTGAAATGTAAATTATAATTTGCATTTTGTAGTCAAATAATAGGGAAACGAATGACTATGTTGGTTAAAACCTTTATTTTGATCCATTCTACTGTAAAAATTACAATCAAAGTATTCAGAACTGTCATCAAGAAATACATCATCCAATTTTGAAAAAAAAGAATTGTTAACATTAATATTGTAAGCTTTTATACAGATTATATCTAGAAACATTCTCTGTCTGACCCTGATAAGTTTAGTATTTTATATATGATTGCTTCTGAGCCTATTCCTAACAAACAGACAGACAGACAAAAAATGTACAGTGTTATTTTTGACTAGACGTAGGTGTTTATCTGAAAATCCGAGACACACACCTCAATTTTACATATTATTATAGATGAAGATATTTTAACAAATGATAATATATGATAACGATGACGAATTGTGTTATATGTAACGATATCTTGTAAATGTACCTTTGTATTAAATGTAACGATATCATGAGAAGAGGAAGAAGTGGTTTACCATCAACATCCATATACTCTGTACTAGAAACTCCATAAGAGCAAAAACACTTCTTAGTAACACCATACAAAATTGGAATGCGTTAGGCCTTTCGAAAGAACTTTGTCTTTCTTCCTCGGGTGCAAAGCAATGAATAATAAACCTGTGCACTACGTGTTAAATTTACTAACGCACATTAGCGCCACATATCGGCCGGTGTCGAAAACAGAATTGATCTGCAAGCGCAGAATATGTAAATTTTGTTCTCAAACGTGAGCGCCACACGCCTCTCCTGTGACGAGTTGTCAAAGGATAACCCGTGGGTAGGAAGAGAACAACTACAAGTACCTACTGTTTAGATTCCATAGTCCATCTCATTGACTTTACCACAACAAAAGTTTTCAATCCAAGGTCCATAAAGATAGAATTCCTAGTCGGATTAATATTTATCAATTCCCTTTCTGATTTTTCTGGTTTAAACTTTTTATTTTACAGCATGCAAAAAGAACACCAGTCGTAAGAGGGCGCTATTTTCAACTTGCGAAATTTCTTCCTTTCATCTGCTCAGGCTTATTATATCGTTCACCCGCAAGAAAAGTGACACATCTTGACAAAAGTAAATTTCACGGGAGGGGCAAATGGGGGGAAGTTTCGCATTTTAGGTAGATTTCGTAAGAAATACTACCTATTGCAGTCGTTACCATGGTGCGACTTTTGAAAAATTCCTTCATAACTTTTCATTATATGACACCAGGAACCCAAAACCACCCCCATCTAAAAAGTTTATATATATATATATATATATATATATATATATATATATATATATGTATGTATGTATGTATGTACTAAATTTTGTCCGCACGATAAAAGTCGCAATTATGCACGGATCGTCTTCAAACTCGCCAACAACTTTGAGATGGCTAATATCTCGGCGGGGATTGAAAATGGGCAAAATCGGCCCAAGGCAATGGAAATGGGGAGGGTTCAAAATTTTGAATACCGTCTTAACAAGATTCTGATAAAACCAGCTCTTACACAACAATGGCAGGAAAAAATAAATATTTTTCATTATAGCAGTTGCCAACAATTAAAAAAAACAAAACAATAAAATTCTCACCACAACAATTGCTTTTCTTTTGCAAGATTTTTCACGTGAAAAAATAAATTAAATAAATAGTTTGACGAATTGAAAACAAATTGAATATTACGTCATAAGTTTTCTAGAGCAAGATTTCAGAATGAAAACTCAAAATGAAATAAATAGTTTGACGAATTAAATATATATATATATTACGTCATATTGTATATATAATGTACCTCAGCAGGTGAATATGTAACGTCATGTGAGTTTGAAGAAACGTATTAAAACATTATAAAAACCCGACTATGGAAATATTAACATATTTTAACACTTTGAGTGTCTCTGAATTTGTTTTAGCCATTTTTAAACCTATTCCATATACATGCGTGTGTGTATTCGTGTATATAAGAATTTTCACAAAATGTTTAGCTCCCTAGAGCTCATTCTTAGTGAAGGAACTGGGTTTATATTTAATGTTGATATAAGTTTTGTTGGTGAATTTAGTACTTAACTTCGAAATCTACCTCCGCCTGTAGGCCCGAGCCGGCAGGGATTTTTTTTAATGTAACAAAAAACGATAGTACTTAACTCTGCATGCAGCTGTAAAAGCGTTAAAAAATGCTAAAAATTTTTAAGAATCAAGACATAAAAGCGATAGGGTGGATTTAGTAAATTTATACCCCACACCCTGATAAATATAACCCTTTGCTGAGTTGACACTTTTCTTGTTGCACAATTTGTCAAGTTCTAGTCGTCTTTCAAAATAGTACGTGCAAAATTATGGATTCTATTGAAGACAGAAGAGAGTATTGTAATCGAAAAAAATTTCTATTTCCGCTTTTCGACAGACTTTTAGGGGGTCAGAGATTCCAAAAAACATGTTTATACAAAATGTTTGTCTGTTCGTGTGTCGCCATTGTACCACCGAAAACTGTATGAAGTTATGCATAGAATTGAACCAAATGTTTTGTGTATGTTTTTGGCTATGGCCAACAGCTCCTCCTTCGATTTGGAAATATTCTGCCGGAAGGGGGGCATTGTAATAGCGATTTTTATGCATTTTCTTTATTGCACCATCAAAAATTGTATGAAGTTACACATAGAATTGAACCAAAATTTTTGTATGCTATAGCAAGCAGGTTCTCCTTTTAATTTGGAAATATTCTGCCGGAAGGGGGCGCTGTAAAAGCGATTTTTGTGCCATTTTGATTATTGTACCAGCGAAAAGTGTATGAAGTTATACATAGAATTGAACGAAAATTTTTGTGAATGTTTTTGGCTATAGCAGGCAGGTTTTCCTTCAATTTGGAAATATTCTGCCGGAAGGGGGCGCGGTAATAGCAATTTTTGTCCCATTTTCATTATTATATCATCGAAAACTGCATCAAGTTATGCATAGAATTGAACTAAAGTATTAAAGTAAGTAAAGTAAATTTTGTAAGTATTAAAATTTTTAACTACTTTTTGAAATATTAAGATGTATTAGATAGAAGAAAGTTTTGTGATTGACACATCCAACTAGGTTTTAATCACAATGTTTCAACTTTAAACAATTATCAAAAATGTTAGTTTGCATCAACAGCAGATTCATAACAAGGTTTCTAGGAAATTAAATTAAAAGAAAAAACATATTTCAAAACTTTTAAAAAAATTATTATTCAGCTGTAATCTTACAATTGCATTTCAGTGAAACAAAATTGCAGTTACCACAAAATAAATACACAAAACAGATATATAAGAACTTATTTTATCAATAAATCACATAGTCGTAATTACGTCATCACAATATTTTCTGTAACAATTGAAAAATAAAAGAAGTATGTAAGTTATTTTTCAGATTTATATTTCAGTCAACTATTTACTTGTTCAAAACATTTCTATATATATATATACATAGCTGCCAACTTGTACGGATTTTTTATACCACTAAAATTCAATAGTAAATTTTACCTAATTGAATTAACGAAATTCAAGAAATTTTAACAGTTAAATAAGTCAAACTTTTCTATTAAATTTTAGTGGTAAGAAAAATCCGTACAAGTTGGCAGCTATGTATATATATAAACTTCATTATTATAAAAAGGAACCTTACTTAGGATATCAAAATATACAAAAATTATTGGTTGTTGTTTAGTAACAATTCAAAAACAAATATGGTTCTTTCAGTTTTCAGAGTTATTTTCTCCTAAAGCATAAACAGAATTATAATGCATAGGCGTAACCAGCCTTTTGAACGGGGGGGTGCCCAGACCTTTTAACCTGAACATGTTGGATACAAACAATATCTTATATAGTAAAACCTGCTAAAACAGAACCCCATGAAACCGGTCGAATTTTTGTTTTAGACAGGTTTTCATCTTAGAAGGTATAATTGTGTGGTATTTCTTTTAAAAAGGGCTCAAACGTGATTTTTGTTTGCGTGAGGAGGGATGAGAAGGAGTTCAAAACATCAAAACTAAATCTAATGGCAAAAAAAAAAAAGATATGTAAATCTCCTTGCAGCAGTGACATAAGACAGTGACAAAGTGTGGTCACAGACTGTTAAAAAAAAAAAAAAGGACTAAAATACGGAAATACTACTGGCAATCGAGACGCCATGCGCCAGTACTATTTCCGTATTTTTTTTTTTTTTTTTTTTTTTTTTTTTTTTTGCATTTTGCAGCAATTTTTTCAAATTAGTAAAAAAGAATCCGATTTCAATATTTTATCCAGTGAACTTTGTCTTCTTTTCAATAAAGTTTTACGAGATTCTTAGAGCGATTTTTCAATTTGTAACAATTTTTTAATGTTATTTTTAGAGGGGTTTTTTCGCACATCGAGGGTAATTTTTTTTTTACATTCCTAAAAGGAATCCGGTTTAAATCTTTTACCCAATTAGTTAATTTCGTTCCGAGTGGTTTTTTAAGCGTTTCCGAATTTGTAATGCGATTTTTAGCGGGGTTTTTCGCGCTAGGCGATTTTTTGACTTTGTTGAAACAGAAAAAACTTTACTGTAATTTTTGTAATTGCCGTGATTAAATTCGAATTGGAAGAATGTCAAATCAGTTCTTATAAGAAAGCTGAAAATTTAATTTGCTCGAAATAAAAAATCGCAATAATTCAGGATTCGTTTGTTTCGAGACAGAAGTGGTCGTAGCTTGCTCGGGAGTACGTTGCCGAAGGCAGTCTCCCCTCCCCCGCAATCCTAGATTTGTTTAATTCTATGTTCGTAAAAAAAAAAAAAAAAAAAAAAAAAAAAAAAAAAAAACAGCGAAACTCCACTAGTAATGAAGTTTTCTTGGACGGGCAGGGTTTTAAAGAACGTACGGGATCGCGCGATTTGTGCACCAGAAAAAAAAATCCCGCATTATAAAAAATGCTGTGCAATAAATATTACGTGCGGGATCGCCCGATTTGTGCACAGAGAGAAAAAAAGGTCCCGCATAATAAAAAATGCTGTGCAATATCCCCCCCCCCCCTCCAAATTCTTTCACGAACCTGTGATTCTTCAGTGAGTAATTTAATTTTTTTTTCTTTTTGCGATTTTTATTTCTTTTATGGAATTTCTCAAAATCAATTCGTGACTCTGTCCCGGAAAAGTTTGAGAACTCCTTCAAACGATCGTGGAAAAATATCGTGAATTTCGATAAAAGAGTGCAGAAAGAAATCGTGAATTTCGCAAAAGAAATCACGAATTTCGATAAGCGATTGACGAAAGAAATTTTGCAAATTTCGTCAAAAGGTCGCGGAAAAGAGTAGAGAATTTTGTTAATTGGTACGGAAAGATATCAAGAATTTTCCCGATTGGTCGAGCAAAACTACCGCGAATTTTGACAAATGGCCCCTGTAAAAAAAATCTATTTCATCAATCAGTCGCAAAAGCAAACAAATTTCGCCAAAGGATCCCGGTAAAAACGAGATTTTCGTCAAAGGATCGCAGAAAGAAAAATCGAATTTTGCCAAAAGATCGTGGAAAGAAAACGCAAATTTCATCGAAGGATCGTGCTAAAGAAATGCCAATTTCGTCAAAATATCCCGGTAAAAATGCGAATTTCGTCAAAGGATCGCGGTAAAAGACACGAATTTTGTCAAAGGTTAGTGGTGAAAAGTGAGGATTTTTACAAAAAATTGCATAGAAAGACGTCAATTTCGTCAAACGATTTTGAGAAAAATTGTAAATATCATGAAATGATCACAGAGTAAAATCGCGAATTTCGTAAAAATTTACTGCACTGGGATAAAAGATTGAAACCGGGTACTTTTCCTAGTTTCAAAAGAACGCCGCAAAACGAGAAGAAACTCCAAAAATTGTATAAAAATTTTCAGAGGAAAAAAATTACTATATTGACTTGAAAGACTGCAACCATATTCCTTTTACGAATGTCAAAAAATGCTCGCGAAACACGAAATTCAACCAATCAACCAACCTCCAGATTAATTTGAATTTTCTGTGCTATTATTTCTCCTTTTCAAAGGAGGTGGGGTCTGTGCAACCTCCCCCCTTCCCGCGGCTAATCGCATTTTGGAATTATTTTGTTTCACATCTGCATTCCCTTTCAATTTTTTTTTTGTTTCTTTCTAGACTTTAGACTATGAAAACAAAGAGACAAATAGTTTATGTTTCTAACCTCGTCAAAAACTTGCATTAATTTCTCATGAAATTGCAGAAACATGCAATAGAAAGAACGGTGTTAAAAAAGTACAAGACTTCAAAGTGGGATTATAAAAATAACCTTTTTGACGTACTATGACTGATACAGATTCTTGTAAATATTCTAGTTTTAAAAAAAGATAAACAACATAATTATAAAAAAATCACTTCTTCTTCCTTCTTCTTTTGCAGATTTCGATTTTTTAAAAATAATAAATAATTGTGCTTGAGTCTGCGCAAGCAGGGGGGTGCCCGGGCACCCAGGGCACCCCCCCTGGTTACGCCTATGTAATGTTTGTTTTATAGCTTCTTCAAATTCTTGATAAAGAAAAATAATTATTCAAATCAAACATATAACACATAATTATCACAGATTTGTTTTAAAAACACTTATTTTAAAAGGAGAAAAAACAAGATAAGTGATTTTATCTCTTCTTTTTTTAAATTTATTATTCTTATAAAAATAAATTTTGCAGCATTTTATAGTACTTTTTCAAGCTGAACTTTATTTTATGTATGGATGCAACACCAGTCCGTTATCTACATTGTAAATGTTATAATGTAGAAAAAAGGGCATAACGTTGAGGGATATGCTTGGAAGCAATTAAAGACAAGCAAAATTGTTTCTTCCGTTCACTCAAAGGAAAGGATTTCGAATACGCTTTATGTAAAGGTAGAAGCTCCCTTTTAGTTTTACCCCTGGCTTTAATTTCAAGTTAAAAAAAATCATCTTGGTCGTAAGAATTCTTTACGTTGAATGAAAAAGGTTTTGATTTATCAAATCTTAAAATTTTGATACTGGAAAGCTGAAGAACGTTACCTTCATTATCTTTCAAATAATTTCTTAGCACATCTCATTTTGCCACTCAATCGTTTTATTAAATCTAAAAAATCAGAATGAACTAACTGATTCATTGAAAAATGACGCCCCTCTTTTTGGCTGTTCTAATCAATATCACATACCGTTGAGGGATGTAAATTGCGCCACATTTTTTTCTTTTTTGCTATTTTAATTTGTTTCTCTATTACTGAATGGACAGTATCGGCTTCATTTTGCGTATGTCCACAGACCAAAAATTTCTAGTTATTCTATTGACTTTTAGCGCATTAACAGCATCATATTCATTCCAAAAATAATTTTCGACAACATCCCTACCTAGCCGACAAATTGTAAAGTAACTATTAATCTATGGCCTAGCTAATAATCTAATAACAATATATTAATCACCAACAGAGCGATATTTCCTAGTTTTCTTTACTAAGCCAATAAGGGTTTTATAAATTGTTCGAGTATGAGCTTATGGAAACCTTTTTTGTGAGATGTGTCGTTTTCCTTGTTTCATCGCCGCGCATTTTCAGTAATGGAAAAGTGACACATAATGTAATATAGAGGCCTGCCTTATAACGACACGAATAATACTTTGCCAGTAGTAACATTGCCAGTAGTAGCATTGTAAGCTGAGTTCATTAATGCAAATAAGACCCGAATGGTTAAATGGAAAAGGAGGTGAGATGAAACATTTGTTTCAACTAGTATTTTAAAGTGATGTTAAATTTCGTGCATTAACCATTGAAATTAAATAGCGAAAGAAACAAAATTTTCTTTTGATTAAATAATTATTTTTGTTCATTTATAAAAGGGAATGTTTTAATAGTTATATGTAGTTCTATTAAAACTTTCATAAGCTTAAAAAATATTTTATCTCCAGTGTTACATACGGATAATATAAATCATTCTATACAGTGCTCCGCAAAAGTTTAGACAATGATCGATTATGCTCCTGTACGGAAAAGTATCTAACGAATTTTTGTAACTCAACTGTCATATATTACTGGGGACTTATCTTTCATACACAAACAATAAATTTTAATTTATACACTTTACATAATATATAATGATAAAAAACCATATTTAACATTGTGGCAAAAGTATAGACAATATGTCTGTTAACAGAAAAATATCCATAAATTAAAATCGAACTTGACCTACATTGTCTGCTATGAATGCAAAAATGTGAGTTCCCATCGAAGAAACTAAATCCTGCATCACTTGGAGTTCTATTCCGTACCAAATTCGTTCAAAAGCAGATCGAAGTTCATTTACAGAGGAGTATTGTCAAAAAATTGCATAAACCGTATGAGACATGATGCCACAAAAGTTTTCGATTGGGTTCAGATCAGGCCAACACGCGGGCCATTCGAAAATAGTAATATTTTAAGAGTTAAGCCAATTTTTTGATTTGTATGCAACATGAATAGACGCATTATCTTGCTAAAATGTATACTTTGAAAGAGCTAAAAGTTCATCAAATGGCTGTAAATTGTTTTCCAATGTATGAATGTAGTCTTACGCTGCTTGGCGACCATTGAGAAACTCCAGAGATACTTGAGAATTAAAACAAAGTGAGGCCCAAATCATTAACTCTTTCGAGGGCGGTGTCCTTAAAAAGTACACCTAATTTGAATTCCAAAACTGACAGACGACACCAAGAATATTTAATTAAAATTTTCCTTTTATAATGTTCGTGAAAATAAGCAAGTTCATATTTTCTAATAAATTCGTTTATAAATTCTGGTTCCATTATTTCATCAGTTTTATAAACAGAATTACTCCGCGACGGAAAGGGGCCAATTTGTTGTGAGATTTCAAGGCTGGTTATTTTATCATTTTCATGTAAACTAATGTACATCTTTCTTTAATTCATCTACGAAGGTATCCGTTCACACAGAAAGCGCTGACTCAAGTTTAATGCGATTAGCAGTCGTCATTTGTCTAGATGCCAGTTTATGGATCCTTCTATAATCTCGTTTTCTGGCCACACGAGGCCTTCCAGATCTATGTTTTTCTTTTAAAGAGTCACCCTTAGATAGTACTTAATTGACAGACTTCTTTGGACGATTCAAAGTAGCTGAAATTTCTACAACAGTCTTCCCTTTCGATTTCAGCTTCCACGCTTTAATTATTTCATGTGACTGAAAATTTCTAGCTCGCGGCATCTTCACTAACCGATACTATCGCGAGGTGCACTTAAATACTTCATGCATGTGACGTCATAAGTTGGAAATTTGCGCATTTCCGTGAACAGTTACCAAAAAAATCACAAAAGTGTCTAAACTTTTGCAATATGCAAATTTCACTTTTTTCAGTTAAATTAAATAATATCCTACATTAAAACCATTATTTCTGTCCTAAAACGTTTAAAATAGATGTAAAAATAATTACAGCCATTTTTATAACCCAAGTGTTCGTATTTTTTATTTAAAGTTAAAAATCAGCAGTGTCTAAACTTTTGCTTGGGACTGTATTCTCTTACACATATACAGAAACTTTTTTTAAAATAATTTGCTGCTATCTCCAGTTAACTTTTTTAAAAAATATTTTTTTAAACTAATTATGTCAAAATGACTTTAAAATATGATTAAAGTTAACCCTTTCAGGGGCAAGGTATTTCTATTTAAAAATGCTGAAATGAGAGAATGGCACCAGAATTTATAATCAAATTTATTTCAAAATAAGCAAAAACTTTTGTTCAAGTATTTAATAAAAGGTAATTTTTCATCCGAATATTCTGGTGCTAATGTGGCGTTTAGGGATTAGTAGAGGAAAAGAAGCTGAAAATTTTTGAATGGTTAATCCAAGAGAAGGAGGCGGATCTACTTGGTAAATTCAAGAGATACGAAAAGGAGAAGAGAACAATTAAGTTTAACATAATCATAAAATATGATAGAAAATTCTAAGAAGAATAAATAATGGTTTACAGGTTTACACCGTTCATTATCCGTCATAGCCGTACTAAGCAAAAAGCAAGGTGTTAAGAAAGCATGCATTAAAATAATAGGTTAATTAAAAAATTTAAATAGTTTTAAATAAAAATTCTGGTGTGAAATACTTTTTATAAAACTTGAGTAAAATTGCCAGCGGTTTTAGAGTTAAAAAATCTTTTTTATTAGCAGATTTTATTTATGCGCCAGAGTAGTTAAGATTAATGACATTTAATATCTAAATATTTTAATCAAACATATATTCATTCCTAACTTATAAGCATCTTACATCCATACTATATCTATTTTGTATTTTTTAATTCACGTTATGCCACACATATGTATTTACATAGAATAATTTTACCATAGTATATAAAAAATTTTTAAATGAAAAAAATGTGACTAATAAGAAATCTTCCCTAATACTGGTTTGACTAAAATTAATTAAATCAATTACTTAGCGTTTAATTTGTACTTGAAATAATTTGCACACAGAAAAGAATTTCTATCAGATTCCCTTTCGAAATACAATACAGTAAAATATCGTTACAACGAATCTCTGGGGAGCACTGATTTAATTCGCTGTACTGAAAAATTTCTTAAGGGGTCTCAGGAGTCTTACTTTTTACCTGGCGGTGCAATTTAGCTACATGTTACATTTAATTTTTTTCTCAGTCTCTATAAAACATAAATGCATAAAATTTTTAATATAGACAACCTAATATCTCTTCTATCTAAAATTTTTTTTACATTCTATATTGAAATTTTATTACTTTTTTTATGTTTAATTTTGATAAAAATTTTAAAATAGTTTTTTGACTTGCATGCACTGCGAGCAAGACTGTAGCAAAACTATTGGTTCAAGAGCCCCCAAAAATATTGGTAACGATGTAAAACTAATGTATTTGGATCGTATACTTCATTTGTACGCAATTTATTTATTTATTTTATTAGAAATTTAAATTTAAATTATAAAATTTTGAAAAAAATCATTCTTTTATAGAAAAATTGCCAATTTTAAATAATCAATACAATTATAATACTAAATTTGAAGTATAAGTTATTCTTTACAAGCGATTTACACCAAAACATAAACAGCGCTAATTGATATCAGGTACACCTGAATCTGAAGTTTGATGAAAATTCGTGCATTAGTTCTTGAGATAGAGAGAGCTATAGCGGAAATTCTGAAAAATGTAGCATAGCAGTGCCACCTGTTGAACGATTTACACCAAAACATAAACAGCATTAATTGATATCAGATATACCTGATTCTGAAATTTGATGAAAATTCGTGCATTAGTTCTTGAAATACAGCTATTGCTGACATCGCAAAAAATGCAGCATAGCAGCGCCACCTATTGAGCGATTTACACCAAAATGTATAAAACGTCAAATCATGTCAAGGACTAAGTGAATCTGAAGTTTGATAAAAACCCGTGCATTATTTCTGGAGATTGAGCTATTGTGGAAATCGTGAAAAATGCTGCATATCAGCGCTACCTGTTGAGAAATTTACACCAAAAACTAACCAGCACCAATTTATATCAGGGACTAACCTAATATAAATTTTTATTAAATTCCGTGCATTAGTTCTTGAGATAGTGCACCCACAAAATTTGTATAACATACATATGGACAGACAGACAAACAGACAGAGTCACAGACTCACAGACAGACATTTTGTAAAAACATGTTTTTCGGAATCTCTGACCCCTAAAATGTGTAAAATTCGTCGAAAACCGAAAGTCGAAAATTTTCATGAATCCAATGCTTTCTTCTTGTAAAGATAGGAAAAAGTAAAAATAGAAAGTAAAAATTAGTTCCAAATTTTGATCATAGATGACACCGCTTGTCCGTATATTTAATTTCAAACATCCGTCTTTTTCGATTTGGTTCCGAAGTACCAACCTACATAATTAGCTTTTCCGCTGGAAGTGGTCATTTCTGTGTCACAGTGTCCAAACCAATCTGAAAATCAGAAAAAACGCATGCTTTAAAACAAACATACGTATAAGTAGCGCCATCTATGATCGAGGTTTGGAACTAATTATTTTTATTTGCTTGAACAAAACTTTTCATCGCGAGAAGCATTTTAACCCTTTATTGTACTGAATTATGAATTCATGAAAATTTTACCTTCTAAAGCATTTTCCGTGAATTTTTGAAACTACATTAGAAGATTTACATAATTATTTAATAAGTTTTAAAAGGATTTTAGAAGGATTGGGGGATTCAGAAAGATTAATTAAATATAAATTTATAGGGATTTTGTGCAATATTTATAACCCCACTCAAATCTTTCATTTTAAATATTTTTCTTAGTATTTTGTAGAGTTAGGAAATGTACAACTATAATGTTCTTACAAAAGAAATATAGAGATATTTCCCAATTGAAAAATCCTTCCCCCCCCCCCCCAACGCCAAGAATATTGAAAAGTTGCAAGGGCAAAAGAAATCATCCTTTTAAAAATATTTTTGTTTTGTGTAACCAATAATGCTTTTGGAACAAGATAAAGTAATGTATCTATAACTAATTCTAAACTGTATTACTACTAATCTATGTATTAAAAAAATTTTATAACAAGTTAATTTAATGGTACTTATAAGTACCGTCAGTAGATAAATGGTTAACGCAAACCGCACTCCTGTATGACAATTACTTGATTTTATATTGAATTTTAAAATGCGTCAGACACTTTGGGACGCCCTGTATTTCGTTAGAGAAAATTTTGTTAGTCAGTCCGTATTTTCATCTTTTAACAAACAGACTTAGTCGCGCCGGAAAGGGTTAAACGTCACAATAGTAATAACTTTTAGGCAAATAATTTATACAGACAATGGAAACGAGTTTCTAAGTGCCTTATGGAAGCGCTACAATACCATGCAAAGCATACCGATAATATCAATCATACTATATATCACTAAATTCAGCGATTAACCTCAGATTTTCGATGTTTCATCAGTTCCAAATGCTCATCCATCGGATAAACTGATTGCATGTTATGCATTTTAAATTGAGTTCATTAATGCAAATAAGATCCGAATGGTCAAATGGAAAAGGAGGTGAGATGAAGAATTTGTTTCAACTAGTATTTTGAAGTGATGTTAAATTTCGTGCATTAACTATTGAAATTAAATAGAGAAAGAAACAAAATTTTCTTTTGATTAAATAATCATTTTTGTTCATTTATAAAAGGGATTGTTTTAATACTTATGTGTAATTTTATTAAAACTTTCATAAGCTTAAAAAAATATTTTATCTCCAGTTTTACATATGGATAATATCAATCTCTCTATAAAGTGCTCAGCAAAAGTTTAGACAATGATCGATTATGCTTCTGTACTGAGAAGTATCTAACGAATTTTTGTAACTCAACTGTCATATATTACTGGGGACTTATCTTTCATACACAAACAATAAATTTTAATTTATACACTTTACATAATATATAATGATAAAAAACCATATTTAACATTGTGGCAAAAGTATAGACAATATGTCTGTTAAAAGAAAAATATCCATAAATTAAAATCGAACTGCACCTACATTGTCTGCTATTAATGCAAAAATGTGACTTTCCATCGAAGAAACTAAATCCGGCATCACTTGGGGAACTATTTCGTACCAAACACGTTCAACAGCAGATCGAAGTTCATTTACAGCGGAGTATTGTCAAAAAATTGCATAAACCGTATGAGACATGATGCCACAAAAGTTTTCGATTGGGTTCAGATCAGGCTACACGCGGGCCAGTCAAGAACAGTAATATTTTAAGAGTTAAACCAATTTTTTGATTTGTATGCAACATGAATAGACGCATTATTTTGCTCAAATACATAGTTTGAAGGAGCTAAAAGTTCATCAAATGGCTGTAAATTGTTTTCCAATGTATGAATGTAATCTTAAGCTGCTTGGCGACCATTGAGAAACTCCAAAGATACTTGACAATTAAAACAAAGTGAGGCCCAAATCATTAACTCTTTCGAGGGTGGTGTCCTTAAAAAGTACACGTAATTTGAATTCCAAAACTGACAGACGGCACCAAGAATAATTAATTAAAATTTTCCTTTTATAATGTTCGTGAAAATAAGCAAGTTCGTATTTTCTAATAAATTCGTTTATAAATTCTGGTTCCATTATTTCATCAGTTTTATAAACAGAATTACTCCGCGACGGAAAGGGGTCAATATGTTATGAGATTTCAAGGCTGGTTGATTTATCATTTTCATGTAAACTAATGTACATCTTTCTTTAATTCATCTACGAAAGTATCCGTTGACACAGAAAGCTCTGACTCACTTTTAATGCGATTAGCAGTCATCATTTGTTTAGATGCCAGTTTATGGATCCTTCTATAGTCTCGTTTTCTGGCCACACGAGGCCTTCCAGATCTATGTTTTTCTTTTAAAGAGTCACCCTTAGACAGTACTTAATAGACAGACTTCTTTGGATGATTCAAAGTAGCTGAAATTTCTACAACAGTCTTCCCTTTCGATTTCAGCTTCCATGCTTTAATTATTTCATCCGACTGAAAATTTCTAACTCGCGGCATCTTCACTAACCGATACTATCGCGAGGTGCACTTAAATACTTCATGGATGTGACGTCATAAGTTGGAAATTTGCGTTTTTCCGTGAACAGTTACCAAAAAATCACAAAAGTGCCTAAACTTTTGCAATATGAAAATTTCACTTTTTTCCGTTAAATTAAATAATATCCTACATTAAAACCGTTATTTCTGTCCTAAAACGTTTAAAATAGATTTAAAAACAAGTACAGCCATTTGTATAACCCAAGTGTTCGTATTTTTTATTTAAAGGTTAAAAATAAGCAGGGTCTAAACTTTTGCTGGGGACTGTATATCACTAAATTCAACGATTAACCTCAGATTTTCGATGTTCCATCAATTCCAAATGCTCATCCATCGAATAAACCGATTGCATATTATGCATAGGAAGTTTAGTTTATTAATACAAATAAGATCCGGATGTTCAAATGGAAAATGAGGTGAGATGAAGAATTTGTTTCAACTAGCATTCCAAAGTGATGATAAATTTCATGCATTAAAAGTGAAATTAAATCGCAAAAGAAATAAAATTTTCGTTTTATTAAAAAAATATTTTTGTTAACTTCTAAAAGGGATTGTTTTAATAGTTATATGTAGTTTTATATAAAAAAAATTAATAATCTTAAAAATTATTTTATTTCTACTGTTTTAATTAAGTACAATTTATAGTAAAAATTAAGCTGTGTTTATTACAAAAAAATATTTAAATTTCATGACCATATTACCGTATTGGTATGAAATATCCGGTAAGGTAAAATCCATATTAAGTTTTTATAGCGAGCAAAATATACATTATTTAAGATTCCACTTCAGTCACGGCAAAAAAGAAAACGTTAATGTAAAGTGTATGGGGGCGTTATTTTCAAATTTCTCGCTTTGATTTTAGTATTTTTGCATAGGATAGTTGAGGACGATCTACAACCGGGCTAGTCTTTACTTTTTCGATTTTGGATGTAGTTTTTTTTATATTAGGTTAGTTTCAATTTCAGAACCGGCTCAAACCGGTTCCGAAAGTAAAAGTAATTTTTTTTTTAAATCTTAAACCAAATAAAAAAAAAAGTAAAAACTAGCCCGGATGTAGATCGTCCTCAGCTATCCTGTGCAAAAGAATCATTCGAAAATATCAAAATTTAAACGAGATACTTGAAAATAACTTCCCCATAGGATTAACATTGTCATCCGGGTCTTTTTGAGTGACTAGTGTATGCTCTTAACCCCTTAATTATCGCTCCCGTCATATTCACTGGCTGTGCCTTTTACTCAGATTGTTTGATTCCCACCAGTTTTATAAAGTAGTGAAATTGGCTATATTTTAGTATCGTACTGAACAGGTAATCAGCATTAAGGAGTTTCCTAGCTGATAGCAGCTTAACACCCAGACTAGGAAATTGGAATGTCTTATGTTTTAATGAGCCATTGGGAAAAGGTTATACTGTAGCAAAGCTACTAGAAGAGTAAAAGAAGTTAACAAGAGAAAATTAGAAATTTAAGAAAAAAAGGAATAAAATTAAATTTTTAAGGTATAATCTTAAGATGAAAGAAAGTTAACAATAAATCTTAAAAAAATACAAGAATCTTAAAATAAGTAAAGTCAAACTGTAGTTGCAAAACTACTATACGGAATTTAGAAAGTTAAAGTTAGTACTGTTCAGAGAAACACTCACCAAGCAAGGGCAAGAAAAGCTAGGGTGGCAAGACCACAACATCCAACCAAAAAAGGGGCTAATCAGGGCCATACATTTTATTTTTTTTAAGTTTTACAATTTTTATGGTCTCTATAATATATAGAGTTTTTTTTTTTTAAAGAAAAATATATAAAAAGATAAGAAAAATAAAGAAGAGGCAAAATATAGCGTGGTGAACTCAGATGTTACTGAGTGTCCATAATTATGGAAAACCTGGGCCGTTTCCGATGGTGGGGTTCAAAAGCGTCATAATCCGGTAGCTCCGCTACGATTTCATTAGGGAGGTCAAAAATTTTTTCATAAAATTTTTTGGCTAACTCGTTTATGCGCTTACGTAAGGTAGTAGTTTTTAGGTCTCTTCGGACCGTGGAGTTGCGAAGATAACGAGATGCGTTACGGACAGTACGCAGGTTGGAATTGTGCAAGCGACTAAGGGTGTCCATAGTGGTCTTACAAGTGAAGCCCCAGACCGGACTGGCATAGGTTATGATGGGAAGGATGCATGAGTTATAGAGAATTAATTTATTGTGGACAGACAAGGTTTTGCTGTTAAGGTGAGGTTTTATAGAGTTAAAGGCTCCAGCGACTTTACCTCTGATGGAGAAAGTGTGCTTTTTCCAAGTTAAGCGGCGGTCCAGAATGACCCCAAGATACTTAGCTTGGTCTGACCAAGTGATAACAGTGTTGTTAATAATGATTCTGTTAGAGAAAATTATTTTGCGAGAGAAATATACTGCAGTAGTTTTAGTTTCATTTATGACAACGCGCCAAAGCATACACCAGTTCATGAAGTCATCAACATGAGTCTGTAGGTACCTGTACAGAGTATACGGGTGGTGTGCCGAAGCATAAATACAGGTGTCGTCCGTATAAAGAGCGAGGTGAGTGTGCAAGGAGCTTGGGATATCGTTAAAGAAAATGTTGAATAAAAATGGACCCAACACGCTCTCCTGGAGGATGCCCACTAGGATAAGGAGAATAATAGAAAGAATGTTGTTTATGCGGACTTGAAAAGAGCGGTCGCAAAGGTACGAATATATTAAATGTATAAGTCTGGGATGAAATCCGAGCTGAATTAATTTGTAAATGAGGCCCATATGCCAGACCTTGTCAAATGCCTTTGCGACATCAAGAAAGATGGCAGCTGCGGGAATTTTTGCATTGAGTTTCTCGCTGAGAAACTCAACAACCCTAAGAAGCTGGTGTTGTGTTGAGTGTTTTGGGCGAAAGCCAAACTGCTCGGGCATGAGAATGTTGTGCTGTTGAAGGAAATCCTGCAACTGGGTACGAATGACACGTTCCACAACTTTACTGATAGAAGGTAGCAAGGAGATAGGTCTGTAATTAGTGGGGTCTGACAGGTTAGTTCCAGGTTTTGGAATAGGAGGTATTATAGAAAGTTTCGTGAGAATGTTGTGCTGTTGAAGGAAATCCTGCAACTGGGTACGAATGACACGTTCCACAACTTTACTGATAGAAGTTAGCAAGGAGATAGGTCTGTAATTAGTGGGGTCTGACAGGTTAGTTCCAGGTTTTGGAATAGGAGGTATTATAGAAAGTTTCCAAGGTTTAGGGAAGTAGTTATGTTTTAAGATAGCATTAGTGAGGTCAGTGATATAGATTATGCAATTAGGAGGAAGGTTTCTAAGAGCTGAGTTAGTAATTTTATCGTATCCTGGGGTTTTACGCTTTTTGAGTTTTTTGATAATATTGTGGATAACAATAGGTTGAATTTTAGGGGGGGGATCTTGAGGGGAGTAGCCAAAAAGTTCCGAACTACCTCGTTAACATGATCAAGGTGAGCTTGGTTTGCAAGGATAGGATTAGGAGAAAATTGGGTGGCATAAGAATTAGCAAGCATGTTAGCTTTTTCTTGGTCAGTATAAGCAGTAACATTATTAGTTGTGAGGGGGGGGGGAATGGGAGTGTAATGTTTATTCAGTTTGCGTTTAAGAATCCAAAGAGAGTTGTCCTCGCAGGATAAAGTTTTGAGAAAGTTGTTCCAATTTTTCTGTTTTTCTTTATAAAGACTGTTTTTAATTTTATTGTTTAACCTATTGAGAAGGGGGTTTAATGGAGGGGTCTCTTGAACTTTGAAATTGTCGCCGGAGCCGATTACGCTGTTTGATAAGGTTGTAAATATAACGGGGTGGGACGAAGGCAAAATTATTTTTGAAGGTATTAAATGTAGAAATATTTTGAGCATTAGTGATATGAGAGTTGAGATGTTCAACAGCCGCATCAATGTCATCGGTATTGTTAATATCAGGGAAGGTGATGTCCTGAGAATTGAGGTAATTAGTAAATTTATTCCAGTCAATAGGGTCCAGTCACGGAAGGGGGGGGGAAAGAGGATTAATAATATCTATTTTAAAGCAGACAGGCAGGTGATCAGAAGAGAGATCAATAATAACTGTAGAGTAGATAGGGTAAGGAAGATTTTTGGAAAGAGCAAGATCAATGATAGAGTCCCGGGCACCAGGCACTTTGGTAATGTGTGTTGGTCTGGGTGGTGCATGAAGATTTAATTTTAAGTTTTGGACTAAGTTGTGAAGAGAGGTACCCCGCCGAGAATTGCCATGGCAATTCTAGCGTCTGCTTTTGGCATTGTAATCGCCTACGAAAAAGCAGTGGTGATGTTGAGAAAAAAGCTGAGTAAGACTAGTAACAGGTAAGTTACCAGTGGGTGGAGCATAAATAGAAGCTAATTTAATATTGATATGAGGAAGTTGAAGATTAATACTGGTATACTCAAGATCATTAAAGGTGTGGTTGTGCGATTGGTAGTGTGGAAGATGGTTCTTGATGTAAATAGCGGTACCTCCTCTGTGCGTACCATCCGCACGAGGTGTATGGAATAGCCTGTACCCAGGGATGTTAATGTTGAAAGTGGGGTTGAAAGTCTCTTGTAAGAAAATAACATCAATTTGGGGATGTTCGTGCATAAAGAGTTTAAGTTCGTTAAGTTTATTCTGCAAGGAGTTACAGTTCCAGGAAAGAAAAATTAGTGAGGAAAAGGTAGAAGAGGAATTACTCATCATTAAATGTGTTAAATTCCGTGGCTCGAGTTTCTATAGCACTCATAAGGATGAGTATTTTTTCTATTGGATCTTGTATATTTTTAGTTTGGTTAGCAATATTTTTGAAACATTGGATGAATTTGTTAAATTTCAGGAGTTCTTTCATCTCCTTGAAGGTCTTGAATATTTCTTTTAAGTCATTAGCATAATTAGAACTAGTGGGTTGTTCTGGTGTTGCATTTTGAGTGTCATTTGGCTTATTTGGTGTAGTGTTTTCGGAGTTAGGGTCTTGAGTGGGAGAAGGGAGCGGAGCCGGGGCTTCAGTAGGTTTTTCTTCTGGTTTTTTGGCCTCTGGCTTACGGACATAATTATATGTAGATAAAAGTTCCGCCATTGCATTCGGAATGATTTTAGGATTTTCTTTACGGACGGTTTTGGGGTCCTGCTGTTTTTTATGAAACTGGGGGGTTTTGGGGCAACCACGGTAAGTAGCCACGTGCTCACCATAACAATTTGAACATTTGGGGATGATCTTTCCAATTTTATTGCACTGGGGAGTTAAATGCTCTTCCGAACATTTGGCGCATTTTGGCGGCAGGCGGCAAATCTCGCTGGAATGTCCAAATTTCTGGCAACGGTAGCATTGCTTTACGATGTTAGTGCCTTTAAAACGCTCAATATCTACTTTAATGTAGCAAATTTCGTGAATTTGGTAGATTTCTTCGAATTTTTCGCGTGGGAGAACATTGACGACGTAGAGGGGCATTGGTCGACCGGTCTTTCTACTTTTCATCATCGAGGCGCTATTGGACACGAAATTATGTTCTTTAAGAGCTTCAATTATGACCTGGGGGTCGGTATATGGGGGAATTCCCCTAATGACGACTTTCCTGGGGCGCTGTTCCGCGGGGCTCATGGTTGTATAAGGAATTGTTTTAGAATCAAGATAGTCTTGTGTTTTACGGAAATCTGCATCAGTTTTACAGTGGATTTTGAGTAATTCACCGTCTAATTTAATCAGGGGATTGCTGTCGTTGAGTTTTTTAATCTCACTAGCAAGTTCCGTCCACTTGCCTTGGAACTCAATATAGAAGGGGTGGATTTTTAGTTTTTTATGGACTACTTCAGTAGTGGAGCTACCGGCTGACTCTCCTTGAGGGGGCTCAGAAGAATCCATGTTATTTTCGTCTAGGTATTTTTCAGATATATTGGCATATTTATTCTTTAAGGGAATAGTAGATTTGAGATCATTTCTCCTACGTTTTAGTGTATTAGCAGGGGTGAAGCCGTCATTTGAGCTCACCGCAATTGCCTTGAGTTTTGTTAAGATGTCAATTAGATCATAGTCATGATCATAGATAAAAGTTTTAAACTCTCTTAGTTGACTTAATTTTAAGGGGTCAAATGGCTCATTGAACAAAAACATAAGATTATTGAGAAGATTACTCACGCTAGTCTTGTGTTGAGGATTCGTCAGGTAGTCATCTTTACTTAAAAGTCTCATTATGTAGTTATCACAATCTTGCAGGAATTGCTGTACAATCAGTCTTTGTACTTCATCCGCTACTCCGGGAAATTCCATCCACGCAGCAGCTAAATCAGATTTCTCCTCTCCATTCAGGATGCGGAGTGCATTGTCAGAAAATTTAAATGGGTCCTCAGTACCCATTATTGTCGTCGGTGAACCCTCTATATATTACTACTGTGATGCATCAAGTCCAGGAAACAGTCACTTATTCGTACGAACTAGTTACTATTAAGTGTCACTATCAGCACCACAACTCATTCGATAATACTTGCAGAGTGATTTAGTATCGTTTTACCTGTCATTAAATAAGGTGAATGTTTCTTTTTCATAAAAGTGGTGCCAATAAGCAATTTGAATTTTTTAACCGTAATTTAATTCGAGCGTGAAGGGGTTAAGAGCCTACACTAGTTACTCAAAAACACCCGGATGAGGAAGTTAATCCTATGCGGAAGTTATTTTCAAATATCTCGCTTGAATTTTGATATTTTCGAATGATTTTTTACACAGGATAGCTGAGGACGATCTACATCCGGGCTAGTTTTTACTTTTTTGATTTAGGTTTCAGATTTTTTTTTTTTAATTACTTTTGCTTTCGGAACAGGTTTGAACCGGTTCTGAAATTGAAACTACCCTAATATTAAAAAACTATAACCAAAATGGAAAAAGTAAAAACTAGCCCGGTTGTAGATCGTCCTCAGCTATCCTGTGCAAAAAAAAAATCATTCCAAAATAATGTAATCAAAGCGAGAAGTTTGAAAATAACGTCCCCATAGACTTTACATTAGCGTTTTCCTTTTTTGCCGTGACTGAAGTGGGCTCTTAAGCCATTTTCAAAAAGGCGGTAGTCACACGGCGTGACCACTTAATTTTAATTCTAAAACTGACTGATGGCAACATAGCTGCCAACGTTTACGCTTTCTTCGTACTACCAAAATTTTATAGTAAATTTTGTCTTCTTTAATAGCCGAAATCTCACGATTAAACAACATGAAAATCTCCAATAAAGTTTAGTGGTAGTAAAAAAGCGTAAAAGTTGGCAGCTATGCAAGAATGTTTTAATAAAATTTTACTTTTACTATAATGACCGGGAAAGCAAGATTTTATTCACCGGAAAATTCGTTTGAAAATCCTGGTGCCAGTCAATTATTTCGTCCTTTTACGGAAAGAATTTTTCTGCCCCTTAAAGGGTTAATAATGCATACTTTAATATGATTTAAAAGGGTAATTTTGCGCATATTATTTTGAAATAAGATATTTTTAAGTACCGTGTACTAGAAAATTGTGAAACATATTGAATTTATAAAAGTTTATCCTCTTCGGCCCCTGGGTCCCCATACGGGGACCTCTGCTCTTTTCCTTATAAAAACTAAAATGTCCGTTTTTTTTTATATTTTCACATGACTTCTTAACAGCTGATTGGTTTTTGCATTCAAAGTAAAAGAATAAATGTCAGCATCTAAGCTGATCCCCACATAAAATAAATGTTATTTTCATCTGAGTTTGCAGAATGCCTAAAAATGCCCAAAAGGCAGTATGACCAAGAAAGTGAGAAATTTTCATAAGTATTTAACTTAAATCTTTTTCAATGAAATATTTTGAGGATTTGTTGATTATTTACTTGCTTAAAGCTCTTAAATTTGTGATTGCATTAATTTAGGTTAATGGTTATTAAATTGATGTTTTTAAGGGGGTTTGTAGTTTTATATCCCTATTTTTGAACCTAAATTACTAAGCGCCTAAGGGATCCATTTCAGAAGAGATATTTTTTCTGTCATTTACGATGTCCTTTTGTTTGGAAAAAACAATGAATAATAGTGTTCGTGTGGATCCTTGAATTTCCAGACTAAGAAATTCTTCGGTACCTTTTCTTTCCTTATAGAAAATCTCTCCTTAAAAAAGGGAAATTTCGCGCGTTTAAACTAGATTTATTTTTCTATAAAAAATACTGATATTCTGCCTTGAAAATAACGGTCCCCGTACGAACCCTGAATAAGCATTCGTATTATTATTTTTGCCTTCGGAACTGAAGAGGTTAAAACTATTTGATAAGTCAAATTTTAAAATTGAGTTGTATTCTCTAATTAGAAAATTTTCACTGTGTATATTTAAGATATATCTAGGATTTTAACCCTTCTGACGCAGTGTGCCAGAGTCGGGATACCTAAGTTTAATTCCAAACTCACAAACGGCACCAAGAAGATTTTAATAAAATTTTGAATTCACAATGAAAGTAGCGAACAGCAGAGCAGTTCAACGGGATACCCAGTAGCAATGTATACAATAAGAGTGAACAGTGAACAGCGTAGCGGTTCCAGGGGCTACCTATTAGAGAATCAAATCCACGCCCTGTATATGAGTAAATAGTATGAGCACATCCTAAGAAAAACATGAATTGTTAGTCTAAGCGCGGCAAAAGCCACTATATGAGAGAGAGTCAAAGATTCGCAACATTACTGCCGAGAACCAGAGACGAAAAGAGGAGAGGAAGAACCAGAAAGTCTATTTACGTAAGTGGCTGAACTGACAGCCAATCCGAAAACCATGAAAGTAGGGGGGGGGGGGTGGCTTCAACAAGTGAAGCACGCAGAAGAGAAAAAATGTTGGAAAGTGTAAGGATAGATGAAAAATAAAGGGTTCACATGTTCAAAACAGTCGAAACTAGAAGCAAAGCCCAAACCTTAATCAAAAAAGAGACACTTAACGTGACCATACATTTAAAATAACAAGTAATATTAAAGTAATTTTGAATAAAGGGTAGGGGCCGAAAACTTACGACTAGCTTCTAGGAATATTAGCGGAATTTGCCAACATTTCAGAGAAGGCGAGTAATTTAGAGAGAGAATCTCCTTTACTTTGTATATTTTTGAGGACATTGTTGAGTTTGTGGGGAATTTTCGAGAAAGAACTGACATTAAGTTCTTCTTTAATCTTACTAACGATCTCTGCTATCGCAGGGATAGCACCAGAGAATTGGTGTAACTCATAGAGTTGCTGAGGTGGTGGTGACGTAACATTGGAAGAATTTGATTGGACGAAAAGTGGGTTTGTCTTAGAAGCAGTAGAATCGCTGGTTTTTTTCTTTTTTCTTTTCCCTTCGTTTGTAGAAATAGGATTTTTTGCGTTAGCAGTTACATTGGCATATGTTTTTCGAAATTGGGTTTCGTTCGAGATAATGAGCAACCCTTATATGATGAAGGGTGCTACAGTGAACAATTAGCACATTTCGGTGGTGGTTTAGGAGCATCAGAGTCCTTAGGTTTTTTATTTTCACAGTTTGTAGGAGGTGCAGGCCTTCGCACCCTACGCATTTAGGATTAACCCCTTAACCTACGATTTACTTTCAACAGCTCCACGGTTTGGCAAATCCATGGCTACCACTAAAATTTAATAGAGATTTTTGTTTTGTTTAATCATGGAATTTCGACAATTAAATTAAACTACATTTACTGTAAAATTTTAGTGGTAAGGAAAATTTACATTTGGCTCGATCATCTTACGCGGGCTATGCCCGTCATTGTAGGTTAAGGGGGTTAATATGACAATTGGCGCTTATATGAAAAAACTTTTGACATTTGTAACATTGTGTGGCTATTTTAGCCGGTCGAAATCTTTCGATTTCAACTCTAAGACTGTACACAGAGTGTACTTTGAAAATTTCAAAGCTAGTGGGATTTTTAGGAAGTTCAATCAAGTAGAGAGGTAGGGGTTTCCCGTCTCTTTTACTTTTCATTTGCGAATATTTAGTGATGGTAAATCCTCGACAAGCGAGGGTTTCTCTGACAGTTTCAATATCAATATTTCTTGGAAGTCCACGAATTACAGCTTTAAGGAGAATTTCCCTGTCAGGTATAATATAATGTTGAATATTATTTTGTTTGAAATGCTCATGCAGCATTAGCTTGTCACGAATGGTATCAGGTGAAATTCTAATGAATTCACCAGCAAGCTTGGCGTTAAATTTGAATTTGTCCATGGAGGATAGTTCATTGAGAAATAGTATAATATTAATGACTTTAGTCACCATAATAGGCTTAGGTTTTTTCTTTGGAGTTTCAGGAACATTTTCTTCATGTTCGCTAGAAGTAGCGATATATGAGTCATTATCAGATTGGAGTTCGACGTCGTCGTTAACATTTTCAGGGGTGATTTTACGGGTTTTTTCAGGTTTGTCAGCAACTCTATTCGTTTTTTTTTTACTTTTACGTTTTTTGGACTTAGGGTTAACGGGGGTAAAGCCCTCATCAATGTCCTTATATTCACTAGTTACATTACTTTTAGTAAAGACGTTTAAATTTTGAGTTTCATTCTTAGGAGAATTAAAAGAATTAAGAATATTACTTAAGCCAATTTTGGAGATAGCATCTCTATTATATAAGCTCCTCTGGGAGCTAGTGGAAGCAATAGAAGAAATGGAGGAGGAACGACCCATACCATTACTCGACCTGTGTGAAGTTGGCACCCCTCATTGTGAATTTAAATATGAAAACTACACAGGAGTTTTGCCCAAGTTTTGCCCAGTTTTGCCCACCCATTAGTTAATTTTGCCCACCCTTCGAAACGCTGTAAATCAAACTTTATTTTTTGACCCACTTTGAAAAAGCTAGCACCCCTCAATTTGAAATTTAACAAAACAATTGTACAATTATTTTGCCCAAGTTTTGCCCAGTTTTGCCCACCCATTAATTAATTTTGCCCACCTTTTATAACGCCGTAAATAAAAAAAATCTTTGTTGACCACGTGTGAAGCTGGCACCCCCCATTACGAATTAAAATATGAAATCCACACAAAAGTTTTGCCCGAGTTTTGCCCAGTTTTGACCACCCATTAATTAATTTTGCCCACCTTTTATAACGCCGTAAATCAAAAAAATCTTTGTTGACCACGTGTGAAGCTGGCACCCCCCATTACGAATTGAAATATGAAAACCACACAAAAGTTTTGCCCAAGTTTTGCCCAGTTTTGCCCACCCATTAATTAATTTTGCCCACCTTTTATAAAGCTGTAAATCAAAAAAATCTTTGTTGACCACGTGTGAAGCTGGCACCCTCCATTACGAATTGAAATATGAAAACCACACTAAAGTTTTGCCCAAGTTTTGCCCAGTTTTGCCCACCTTTTATAACGCCGCAAATCAAATTTTATTTTTTGACCCATTTTTTAAACTAGCACCCCTCATTAGGAAATTTACAAAAAAAATTATACTATTATTTTGCCCAGGTTTTGCCCAGTTTTGCCCACCCATTAATTAATTTTGCCCACCTTTTATAAAGCTGTAAATCAAAAAATCTTTGTTGACCACGTGTGAAGCTGGCACCCCCCCATTACGAATATAAATATGAAAACCACACTAAAGTTTTTCCCAAGTTTTGCCCAGTTTTGCCCACCCATTAATTAATTTTGCCCACCTTTTATAAAGCTGTAAATCAAAAAAATCTTTGTTGACCACGTGTGAAGCTGGCACCCTCCATTACGAATTGAAATATGAAAACCACACTAAAGTTTTGCCCAAGTTTTGCCCAGTTTTGCCCACCCATTAATTAATTTTGCCCACCTTTTATAACGCCGCAAATCAAATTTTATTTTTTGACCCATTTTTTAAACTAGCACCCCTCATTAGGAAATTTACAAAAAAAATTATACTATTATTTTGCCCAGGTTTTGCCCAGTTTTGCCCACCCATTAATTAATTTTGCCCACCTTTTATAAAGCTGTAAATCAAAAAAATCTTTGTTGATCACGTGTGAAGCTGGCACCCCCCATTACGAATTGAAATATGAAAACCACACTAAAGTTTTGCCCAAGTTTTGCCCAGTTTTGCCCACCCATTAATTAATTTTGCCCATCTTTTATAACGCCGTAAATAAAAAAAATCTTTGTTGACCACGTGTGAAGCTGGCACCCCCCATTACGAATTAAAATATGAAATCCACACAAAAGTTTTGCCCGAGTTTTGCCCAGTTTTGACCACCCATTAATTAATTTTGCCCACCTTTTATAACGCCGTAAATCAAAAAAATCTTTGTTGACCACGTGTGAAGCTGGCACCCCCCATTACGAATTGAAATATGAAAACCACACAAAAGTTTTGCCCAAGTTTTGCCCAGTTTTGCCCACCCATTAATTAATTTTGCCCACCTTTTATAAAGCTGTAAATCAAAAAAATCTTTGTTGACCACGTGTGAAGCTGGCACCCTCCATTACGAATTGAAATATGAAAACCACACTAAAGTTTTGCCCAAGTTTTGCCCAGTTTTGCCCACCTTTTATAACGCCGCAAATCAAATTTTATTTTTTGACCCATTTTTTAAACTAGCACCCCTCATTAGGAAATTTACAAAAAAAATTATACTATTATTTTGCCCAGGTTTTGCCCAGTTTTGCCCACCCATTAATTAATTTTGCCCACCTTTTATAAAGCTGTAAATCAAAAAATCTTTGTTGACCACGTGTGAAGCTGGCACCCCCCCATTACGAATTGAAATATGAAAACCACACTAAAGTTTTTCCCAAGTTTTGCCCAGTTTTGCCCACCCATTAATTAATTTTGCCCACCTTTTATAAAGCTGTAAATCAAAAAAATCTTTGTTGACCACGTGTGAAGCTGGCACCCTCCATTACGAATTGAAATATGAAAACCACACTAAAGTTTTGCCCAAGTTTTGCCCAGTTTTGCCCACCCATTAATTAATTTTGCCCACCTTTTATAACGCCGCAAATCAAATTTTATTTTTTGACCCATTTTTTAAACTAGCACCCCTCATTAGGAAATTTACAAAAAAAATTATACTATTATTTTGCCCAGGTTTTGCCCAGTTTTGCCCACCCATTAATTAATTTTGCCCACCTTTTATAAAGCTGTAAATCAAAAAAATCTTTGTTGATCACGTGTGAAGCTGGCACCCCCCATTACGAATTGAAATATGAAAACCACACTAAAGTTTTGCCCAAGTTTTGCCCAGTTTTGCCCACCCATTAATTAATTTTGCCCATCTTTTATAACGCCGTAAATAAAAAAAATCTTTGTTGACCACGTGTGAAGCTGGCACGCCCCATTACGAATTGAAATATGAAAACCACACTAAAGTTTTGCCCAAGTTTTGCCCAGTTTTGCCCACCCATTAATTAATTTTGCCCACCTTTTATAACGCCGTAAATCAAAAAAATCTTTGTTGACCACGTGTGAAGTTGGCACCCCCATTACGAATTGAAATATGAAAACTACACAAAAGTTTTGCCCAAGTTTTGCCCAGTTTTGCCCACCCATTAATTGATTTTCCCCACCTTTTCCAACGCTGTAAATTGAAAAAAATCTTTATTGATTACGTGTACAGTTCGCACCCCCAGTACGAATTAAAATGTGAAAGCCACACAAAAGTTTTGTCCAAATTTTCCCCAGTCTTGCCCAACTATTATTTAATTTGGCAAGATTTCATAACGTTGTAAATAAAATTTACTTTTTTGACCCATTATTTAAACTAGCACACCCACAGTAGAAAAAAAAAACACAATTGAGAGGTTATTTTGCCCACCTATTATTAAATTCTGCCCTCTTTTCATAATGCTGTAAATTAAAAAAAATAGCTTTGTTTACCACTTGGAACATTTTCACATCCAAATACGAATTAAACTAACCAACTTACTAGTGTTACGGGACTTTTCTAGAGCTTTCTCCTACTGAAAAAATGTGTCCTGTTTTGTCCAGAGTTCTTATAGCATTGCTTGTTTTTAACCGACTTCATTTGTTTTAGTATTCCTTTATTTTACTCTAGTTTCTCCTAGTTTTCCCAATTTTCCTTTACTTTCGGCCGCCTTGTTTGTGTCGTCCAGATTTACTTGTTTTCTCCCACTGAGCTCCATATATAACAAACAGGAAATCTGTATTCCTATTTCCCATGATTATTTCTAGCGGTCCAGGTTTGCATTCCAGGCAAAATGTACTGTTTGTTTCGTTTCTTTGCATGATTGAAGAATCATTTATTAATTTGATAAGTATTGCTTAATTAGAGAAACATACATTAGAATAAGAGTAAATGTCAACACTAATATCTAACAGTGGTAACGCGAACTATTTTTTACCTTTGCCTTGTATGCTTCATTTGCCTTGCAAACTTCTGACCGCCAACTGAGAACTCTTGTTATGTATGGAGCTTAGTGGTTTTCGCCATATTTTGTTCAATTTTTACTAATGCTCCGAGAGTTTTTCCATGCGTTTCAAAAGTTTGTCTCAGCTTTGTCCAACATTTTTATGGAATTAGAGTTTTTTTCTTGCACCGTTCATACAATTTTTAAATACTTCCAAATGTTTTGCAGGATTTGCTGGTGTTCCTAAATCAAATTCTAGTTTCGCGTAGCGTGCCTCGATATGAAATTGGCTGCATATGTTACTCAGACTATGACCAACGTCATAAAAGAGCAGATTATGACTTTTAAGAGTGGAACATCTTTACATGGCGATTGGCACCAAACGATGGGCGCAGCGCTTTCTACCAATCACCGAGTAAAGTTGATCCACTCCGTGGGACATTTTAAACGCCCTTAATTGGCCTTATATATCATTGGTTGCGGCCAAAGACCTTTAAGATACATAGTCCGGCAATTCCCATTCAAAAGCATGCGAAATCATGGCAGCCATCTGAAGTAAATTGAAACACCTCAACCGCGAGGTTTGTACGTCAGCTGTGAGTTATTTACCGTTAAGTGCTATGGCTAGAATGTGCTTTAAAAATAATTCTTATCAATATATATGAATTTTATGGCAAATGTTTTACAGGACGCTATTTTTTATATCTAAATATGCGTTATAAATATTGAATTTTCAGAAATAAAGTTAAATAAAGCGATTTATTAATAATTTTATGGATGGTATGTTTGAAAAAGAGTATCTAATTTTTATGCCTTATAAACAGAAATAAAGCGAAATTAATGTGGAAACAGATTATTAAAGATTATAATTCCACCTTTTTTTTATGTTTGACTTACTAAAGTAACTGGTAGGGAAGTATAGATTAAAGGTAACAACTGTAACATAATATAGTAATTTAGAAAATTTTAAATTACTTGTGAAGAAATCTACGTTAAAACTAATTTTTATGTAAAAAGACAATTAAAAAATGCATATAAACGAAAGTAACACTATATTTTTATCCTTGGAGGACGTTTATTGAAATACTTACTTGCTATACGAAAAAGACAAAAAAATTATTAATAATAAAGTTTTTTTTTTTTTTGACCTAAATGAAATAGGGTAGACTAATACTTAATGATACGAAATAAAAAAATACGCTAATAAAAGCATTTTCTTAGGTAAATTAAAATATAAAACATATATGCTGCCGTACAAGAGCTGTGATCAAAAATCCTCAGTTAAACTGACAGTTTGCCGGTTTATGTATCTTAAAAGTCTTTGGTTGCGGCAGTGCCGACGAGCTGGATTTCGACATCACGGCAGATAGTCATTTGCTTAACATTCATTCAACCCTATTCTTGTGACGTAAAAGCCACAGGAATAGGGTCGAACGAATCATCCGCTGATGGCCGACCTGCCGTGGGGTCGAAATCGAGCTCGTCGGCATTGTCTATAGTTGGCGTTGGTTGCGCTCAGACTGTGCTTTGACAGAGGAGTTTGTCCAAACTATGGCAAACCTAAGCATTTTATGTCTTGATTTTCTCGGCTTGCGTTTGTCCAAACTATTGCAAACCTAGGCATTTTGTATTCCAGAACATGGCGATGCTCACCTGGACGAGTTTCGAGATAAGTTAACAAGCATAAGCTTGGTTATGATGTGACACTCGCCAAGCTTGGGCATTCGCTTTGTCCAGAATCGTCTAACTAATCTAATTTTATATTCGATATGCTGCAACTCTCGTATCGCGGTATCCTACTAAATGCTAGAAATCCATTTGGTGGGCTTTTTGTCGTTACTTCATATATTTCTTAAAAACAGTCTCGAAAGGCAAATACAGCATTCAGTCAAACTGATGGGGCGGATATTTCCCAAACAGGCTCCGAAGCATGATTGACTGTGATGATTTGACAGCAATGCCTCTTTGCGCAATTAGTGTTTAGTTTTCAATTTCCACTCGCTAACTTTTGGCGAATTTTTATAACTAAAGCAAGCTGATTAAAATGTTATTCTAAAGTGTTTCGAGCTGAGTTCGCAGTAGCTCAGTGGTGCGTCGTTTCTCTTCAGCTTCAGTTATGTAAGTGCGAATTTGAATCGAAATGGGAGAAAGTTTCAAAAAATGGAAAGTTTACTTTTTAATATTTATTTAAATTAAAAAAAAAGAATTTGAATGAAAAAATAGAAAATTTCTATTTTTAAAATGTTACTTAATTTATAAAATGATTTTAAACAATATTAGCGTTTTACATAATGTGATTTTTTTTAAATATTCGTTGCAGCGTTTGCGGTCTTTAAGGCACTTCTTATTTTTAGAGATTTCAATATATCGACTCAACCGATTTCACTATTTTTTTTTTTAGTTTTGTGTTTTAATGGGTGTGAATCGCTCATACATTCGTTTATGTGACATCGGTTGTAACGAATTTTATGAATATTCAGGATAGATTGCTTCAGGACGAGTTGATACATCCTCTTTTCATATTTTAATTCGTAATGGGGGGTGCCAGCTTCACATGTCGTCAACGAAGATTGTTTTGATTTACGGCTTTATAAAAGGTGGACAAAATTAATTAATGGGGGGGGGGCAAAACTGGACAAAACTTGGAGAAAACTTTAGTGGGATTTTCATATTTTAATTCGTAATGGGGGGTGCCAACTTCACACGTGGTCAACGAAGATTTTCTTGATTTACGGCGTTATAAAAGGAGGGCAAAATTAATTAATGGGTGGGCAAAACTGGGCAAAACTTGGGCAAAACTTTTGTGTAGTTTTCATATTTCAATTCGTAATGGGGGGTGCCAGCTTCACACGTGGTCAACAAAGATTTTTTTGATTTACGGCGTTATAAAAGGTGGGCAAAATTAATTAATGGGTGGGCAAAACTGGGAAAAACTTGGGCAAAACTTTTGTGTATTTTTCATATTTTAATTCGTAATGGGGGGTGCCAGCTTCACACGTGGTCAACGAAGATTTTCTTGATTTACGGCGTTATAAAAGGTGGGCAAAATTAATTAATGGGTGGCAAAACTGGAGCAAAACCTTAGTGTGGTTTTCATATTTTATTTCGTAATGGGGGGTGCCAGCTTCACTAGTGGTCAACGAAGATTTTCTTGATTTACGGCGTTATAAAAGGTGGGCAAATTTAATTAATGGGTGGGCAAAACTGGGCAAATCTTGGGCAAAACCTTAGTGTGGTTTTCACATTTTAATTCGTAATGGGGGGTGCCAGCTTCACACGTGGTCAACGAAGATTTTCTTGATTTACGGCGTTATAAAAGGTGGGCAAAATTAATTAATGGGTGGGCAAAACTGGGCAAAATTTGGGCAAAACTTTAGTGTGGTTTTCATATTTAAATTCGTAATGCGGGGTGCCAGCTTCACACGTGGTCAACGAAGATTTTCTTGATTTACGGCTTTATAAAAGGTGGGCAGAATTAATTAATGGGTGGGCAAAAATGGGCAAAACTTGGGCAAAACTTTAGTGTAGTTTTCATATTTCAATTCGTAATGGGGGGTGCCAGCTTCACATGTCGTCAACGAAGATTGTTTTGATTTACGGCTTTATAAAAGGTGGACAAAATTAATTAATGGGGGGGGGGCAAAACTGGACAAAACTTGGACAAAACTTTAGTGGGATTTTCATATTTTAATTCGTAATGGGGGGTGCCAACTTCACACGTGGTCAACGAAGATTTTCTTGATTTACGGCGTTATAAAAGGAGGGCAAAATTAATTAATGGGTGGGCAAAACTGGGCAAAACTTGGGCAAAACTTTTGTGTAGTTTTCATATTTCAATTCGTAATGGGGGGTGCCAGCTTCACACGTGGTCAACAAAGATTTTTTTGATTTACGGCGTTATAAAAGGTGGGCAAAATTAATTAATGGGTGGGCAAAACTGGGAAAAACTTGGGCAAAACTTTTGTGTGGTTTTCATATTTAAATTCGTAATGCGGGGTGCCAGCTTCACACGTGGTCAACGAAGATTTTCTTGATTTACGGCTTTATAAAAGGTGGGCAGAATTAATTAATGGGTGGGCAAAAATGGGCAAAACTTGGGCAAAACTTTAGTGTAAATTTCATATTTCAATTCGTAATGGGGGGTGCCAGCTTCACACGTGGTCAACAAAGATTTTTTTGATTTACGGCGTTATAAAATGTGGGCAAAATTAATTAATGGGTGGGCAAAACTGGGCAAAACTCGGGCAAAACTTTAGTGTGGTTTTCATATTTCAATTCGTAATGGGGGGTGCCAGCTTCACACGTGGTCAACAAAGATTTTTTTGATTTTCGGCGTTATAAAAGGTGGGCAAAATTAATTAACGGGTGGGCAAATCTGGGCAAAACTTGGGCAAAACTTTTGTGTAGTTTTCATATTTCAATTCGTAATGGGGGGTGCCAGCTTCACACGTGGTCAACAAAGATTTTTTTGATTTACGGTGTTATAAAAGGTGGGCAAAATTAATTAATGGGTGGGCAAAGCTGGGCAAAACTTGGGCAAAACTTTAGTGTGGTTTTCATATTTCAATTCGTAATGGGGGGTGCCAGCTTCACACGTGGTTAACAAAGATTTTTTTTATTTACGGCGTTATAAAAGGTGGGCAAAATTAATTAATGGGTGGGCAAAACTGGGCAAAACTTGGGCAAAACTTTAGTGTGGTCTTCATATTTCAATTCGTAATGGGGGATGCCAGCTTCGCATGTGGTCAACAAAGATTTTTTTGATTTACGGCGTTATAAAAGGTGGGCAAAATTAATTAATGGGTGGGCAAAACTGGGCAAAACCTGGGCAAAATAATAGTATAATTTTTTTGTAAATTTCCTAATGAGGGGTGCTAGTTTAAAAAATGGGTCAAAAAATAAAATTTGATTTACGGCGTTATAAAAGGTGGGCAAAATTAATTAATGTGTGGGCAAAACTGGGCAAAACTTTAGTGTGGTTTTCATATTTCAATTCGTAATGTGGGGTGCCAGCTTCACACGTGGTCAACAAAGAGTTTTTTGATTTACGGCGTTATAAAAGGTGGGCAAAATTAATTAATGGGTGGGCAAAACTGGGCAAAACTCGGGCAAAACTTTTGTGTGGATTTCATATTTTAATTCGTAATGGGGGGTGCCAGCTTCACACGTGGTCAACAAAGATCTTTTTGATTTACGGCGTTATAAAAGGTGGGCAAAATTAATTAATGGGTGGGCAAAACTGGGAAAAACTTGGGCAAAACTTTTGTGTATTTTTCATATTTTAATTCGTAATGGGGGGTGCCAGCTTCACACGTGGTCAACGAAGATTTTTTTTATTTACGGCGTTATAAAAGGTGGGAAAATTAATTAATGGGTGGGCAAAGCTGGGCAAAACTTGGGCAAAACTTTAGTGTGGTTTTCATATTTCAATTCGTAATGGGGGGTGCCAGCTTCATACGTGGTTAACAAAGATTTTTTTTATTTACGGCGTTATAAAAGGTGGGCAAAATTAATTAATGGGTGGGCAAAACTGGGCAAAACCTGGGCAAAATAATAGTATAATTTTTTTTGTAAATTTCCTAATGAGGGGTGCTAGTTTAAAAAATGGGTCAAAAAATAAAATTTGATTTACGGCGTTATAAAAGGTGGGCAAAATTAATTAATGTGTGGGCAAAACTGGGCAAAACTTGGGCAAAACTTTAGTGTGGTTTTCATATTTCAATTCGTAATGTGGGGTGCCAGCTTCACACGTGGTCAACAAAGAGTTTTTTGATTTACGGCGTTATAAAAGGTGGGCAAAATTAATTAATGGGTGGGCAAAACTGGGCAAAACTCGGGCAAAACTTTTGTGTGGATTTCATATTTTAATTCGTAATGGGGGGTGCCAGCTTCACACGTGGTCAACAAAGATCTTTTTGATTTACGGCGTTATAAAAGGTGGGCAAAATTAATTAATGGGTGGCAAAACTGGGGCAAAACCTTAGTGTGGTTTTCATATTTTATTTCGTAATGGGGGGTGCCAGCTTCACTAGTGGTCAACGAAGATTTTCTTGATTTACGGCGTTATAAAAGGTGGGCAAAATTAATTAATGGGTGGGCAAAACTGGGCAAAACTTGGGCAAAACCTTAGTGTGGTTTTCACATTTTAATTCGTAATGGGGGGTGCCAGCTTCACACGTGGTCAACGAAGATTTTCTTGATTTACGGCGTTATAAAATGTGGGCAAAATTAATTAATGGGTGGGCAAAACTGGGCAAAATTTGGGCAAAACTTTAGTGGGATTTTCATATTTTAATTCGTAATGGATGGTGCCAACTTCACACGTGGTCAACGAAGATTTTCTTGATTTACGGCGTTATAAAATGTGAGCAAAATTAATTAATGGGTGGGCAAAACTGGGCAAAACTTGGGCAAAACTTTAGTGTGGTCTTCATATTTCAATTCGTAATGGGGGGTGCCAGCTTCGCATGTGGTCAACAAAGATTTTTTTGATTTACGGTGTTATAAAAGGTGGGCAAAATTAATTAATGGGTGGGCAAAACTGGGCAAAACCTGGGCAAAATAATAGTACAATTTTTTTGTAATTTTCCTAATTAGGGGTGCTAGTTTAAAAATGGGTCAAAAAATAAAATTTGATTTACAGCGTTAGAAAAGGTGGGCAAAATTAATTAAGGGATGGGCAAGACTGGGCAAAACTTGGACAAAACTTTAGTGTGGTTTTCATATTTTAATTCGTAATGGGGGGGGGGGGCAGCTTCACACGTGGTCAACGACGATTTTCTTGATTTACGGCTTTATAAAAGGTGGGCAAAATTAATTAATGGGTGGGCAAAACTGGGCAAAACTTGGGCAAAAGTTTAGGGTGGTTTTCATATTTCAATTCGTAATGGGGGGTGCCAGCTTCACACGTGGTCAACAAAGATTTTTTTTATTTACGGCGTTATAAAAGGTGGGAAAATTAATTAATGGGTGGGCAAAGCTGGGCAAAACTTGGGCAAAACTTTAGTGTGGTTTTCATACTTCAATTCGTAATGGGGGGTGCCAGCTTCACACGTGGTTAACAAAGATTTTTTTTATTTACGGCGTTATAAAAGGTGGGCAAAATTAATTAATGGGTGGGCAAAACTGGGCAAAACTTGGGCAAAACTTTAGTGTGGTCTTCATATTTCAATTCGTAATGGGGGGTGCCAGCTTCGCATGTGGTCAACAAAGATTTTTTTGATTTACGGCGTTATAAAAGGTGGGCAAAATTAATTAATGGGTGGGCAAAACTGGGCAAAACCTGGGCAAAATAATAGTATAATTTTTTTTGTAAATTTCCTAATGAGGGGTGCTAGTTTAAAAAATGGGTCAAAAAATAAAATTTGATTTACGGCGTTATAAAAGGTGGGCAAAATTAATTAATGTGTGGGCAAAACTGGGCAAAACTTGGGCAAAACTTTAGTGTGGTTTTCATATTTCAATTCGTAATGCGGGGTGCCAGCTTCACACGTGGTCAACGAAGATTTTCTTGATTTACGGCTTTATAAAAGGTGGGCAGAATTAATTAATGGGTGGGCAAAAATGGGCAAAACTTGGGCAAAACTTTAGTGTAAATTTCATATTTCAATTCGTAATGGGGGGTGCCAGCTTCACACGTGGTCAACAAAGATTTTTTTGATTTACGGCGTTATAAAATGTGGGCAAAATTAATTAATGGGTGGGCAAAACTGGGCAAAATTTGGGCAAAACTTTAGTGTGGTTTTCATATTTAAATTCGTAATGCGGGGTGCCAGCTTCACACGTGGTCAACGAAGATTTTCTTGATTTACGGCTTTATAAAAGGTGGGCAGAATTAATTAATGGGTGGGCAAAAATGGGCAAAACTTGGGCAAAACTTTAGTGTAGTTTTCATATTTCAATTCGTAATGGGGGGTGCCAGCTTCACATGTCGTCAACGAAGATTGTTTTGATTTACGGCTTTATAAAAGGTGGACAAAATTAATTAATGGGGGGGGGGCAAAACTGGACAAAACTTGGACAAAACTTTAGTGGGATTTTCATATTTTAATTCGTAATGGGGGGTGCCAACTTCACACGTGGTCAACGAAGATTTTCTTGATTTACGGCGTTATAAAAGGAGGGCAAAATTAATTAATGGGTGGGCAAAACTGGGCAAAACTTGGGCAAAACTTTTGTGTAGTTTTCATATTTCAATTCGTAATGGGGGGTGCCAGCTTCACACGTGGTCAACAAAGATTTTTTTGATTTACGGCGTTATAAAAGGTGGGCAAAATTAATTAATGGGTGGGCAAAACTGGGAAAAACTTGGGCAAAACTTTAGTGTGGTTTTCATATTTCAATTCGTAATGCGGGGTGCCAGCTTCACACGTGGTCAACGAAGATTTTCTTGATTTACGGCTTTATAAAAGGTGGGCAGAATTAATTAATGGGTGGGCAAAAATGGGCAAAACTTGGGCAAAACTTTAGTGTAAATTTCATATTTCAATTCGTAATGGGGGGTGCCAGCTTCACACGTGGTCAACAAAGATTTTTTTGATTTACGGCGTTATAAAATGTGGGCAAAATTAATTAATGGGTGGGCAAAACTGGGCAAAATTTGGGCAAAACTTTAGTGTGGTTTTCATATTTAAATTCGTAATGCGGGGTGCCAGCTTCACACGTGGTCAACGAAGATTTTCTTGATTTACGGCTTTATAAAAGGTGGGCAGAATTAATTAATGGGTGGGCAAAAATGGGCAAAACTTGGGCAAAACTTTAGTGTAGTTTTCATATTTCAATTCGTAATGGGGGGTGCCAGCTTCACATGTCGTCAACGAAGATTGTTTTGATTTACGGCTTTATAAAAGGTGGACAAAATTAATTAATGGGGGGGGGGCAAAACTGGACAAAACTTGGACAAAACTTTAGTGGGATTTTCATATTTTAATTCGTAATGGGGGGTGCCAACTTCACACGTGGTCAACGAAGATTTTCTTGATTTACGGCGTTATAAAAGGAGGGCAAAATTAATTAATGGGTGGGCAAAACTGGGCAAAACTTGGGCAAAACTTTTGTGTAGTTTTCATATTTCAATTCGTAATGGGGGGTGCCAGCTTCACACGTGGTCAACAAAGATTTTTTTGATTTACGGCGTTATAAAAGGTGGGCAAAATTAATTAATGGGTGGGCAAAACTGGGAAAAACTTGGGCAAAACTTTTGTGTGGTTTTCATATTTAAATTCGTAATGCGGGGTGCCAGCTTCACACGTGGTCAACGAAGATTTTCTTGATTTACGGCTTTATAAAAGGTGGGCAGAATTAATTAATGGGTGGGCAAAAATGGGCAAAACTTGGGCAAAACTTTAGTGTAAATTTCATATTTCAATTCGTAATGGGGGGTGCCAGCTTCACACGTGGTCAACAAAGATTTTTTTGATTTACGGCGTTATAAAATGTGGGCAAAATTAATTAATGGGTGGGCAAAACTGGGCAAAACTCGGGCAAAACTTTAGTGTGGTTTTCATATTTCAATTCGTAATGGGGGGTGCCAGCTTCACACGTGGTCAACAAAGATTTTTTTGATTTTCGGCGTTATAAAAGGTGGGCAAAATTAATTAACGGGTGGGCAAATCTGGGCAAAACTTGGGCAAAACTTTTGTGTAGTTTTCATATTTCAATTCGTAATGGGGGGTGCCAGCTTCACACGTGGTCAACAAAGATTTTTTTGATTTACGGTGTTATAAAAGGTGGGCAAAATTAATTAATGGGTGGGCAAAGCTGGGCAAAACTTGGGCAAAACTTTAGTGTGGTTTTCATATTTCAATTCGTAATGGGGGGTGCCAGCTTCACACGTGGTTAACAAAGATTTTTTTTATTTACGGCGTTATAAAAGGTGGGCAAAATTAATTAATGGGTGGGCAAAACTGGGCAAAACTTGGGCAAAACTTTAGTGTGGTCTTCATATTTCAATTCGTAATGGGGGATGCCAGCTTCGCATGTGGTCAACAAAGATTTTTTTGATTTACGGCGTTATAAAAGGTGGGCAAAATTAATTAATGGGTGGGCAAAACTGGGCAAAACCTGGGCAAAATAATAGTATAATTTTTTTTGTAAATTTCCTAATGAGGGGTGCTAGTTTAAAAAATGGGTCAAAAAATAAAATTTGATTTACGGCGTTATAAAAGGTGGGCAAAATTAATTAATGTGTGGGCAAAACTGGGCAAAACTTGGGCAAAACTTTAGTGTGGTTTTCATATTTCAATTCGTAATGTGGGGTGCCAGCTTCACACGTGGTCAACAAAGAGTTTTTTGATTTACGGCGTTATAAAAGGTGGGCAAAATTAATTAATGGGTGGGCAAAACTGGGCAAAACTCGGGCAAAACTTTTGTGTGGATTTCATATTTTAATTCGTAATGGGGGGTGCCAGCTTCACACGTGGTCAACAAAGATCTTTTTGATTTACGGCGTTATAAAAGGTGGGCAAAATTAATTAATGGGTGGGCAAAACTGGGAAAAACTTGGGCAAAACTTTTGTGTATTTTTCATATTTTAATTCGTAATGGGGGGTGCCAGCTTCACACGTGGTCAACGAAGATTTTTTTTATTTACGGCGTTATAAAAGGTGGGAAAATTAATTAATGGGTGGGCAAAGCTGGGCAAAACTTGGGCAAAACTTTAGTGTGGTTTTCATATTTCAATTCGTAATGGGGGGTGCCAGCTTCACACGTGGTTAACAAAGATTTTTTTAATTTACGGCGTTATAAAAGGTGGGCAAAATTAATTAATGGGTGGGCAAAACTGGGCAAAACTTGGGCAAAACTTTAGTGTGGTCTTCATATTTCAATTCGTAATGGGGGGTGCCAGCTTCGCATGTGGTCAACAAAGATTTTTTTGATTTACGGCGTTATAAAAGGTGGGCAAAATTAATTAATGGGTGGGCAAAACTGGGCAAAACCTGGGCAAAATAATAGTATAATTTTTTTTGTAAATTTCCTAATGAGGGGTGCTAGTTTAAAAAATGGGTCAAAAAATAAAATTTGATTTACGGCGTTATAAAAGGTGGGCAAAATTAATTAATGTGTGGGCAAAACTGGGCAAAACTTGGGCAAAACTTTAGTGTGGTTTTCATATTTCAATTCGTAATGTGGGGTGCCAGCTTCACACGTGGTCAACAAAGAGTTTTTTGATTTACGGCGTTATAAAAGGTGGGCAAAATTAATTAATGGGTGGGCAAAACTGGGCAAAACTCGGGCAAAACTTTTGTGTGGATTTCATATTTTAATTCGTAATGGGGGGTGCCAGCTTCACACGTGGTCAACAAAGATCTTTTTGATTTACGGCGTTATAAAAGGTGGGCAAAATTAATTAATGGGTGGGCAAAACTGGGAAAAACTTGGGCAAAACTTTTGTGTATTTTTCATATTTTAATTCGTAATGGGGGGTGCCAGCTTCACACGTGGTCAACGAAGATTTTCTTGATTTACGGCGTTATAAAAGGTGGGCAAAATTAATTAATGGGTGGCAAAACTGGGGCAAAACCTTAGTGTGGTTTTCATATTTTATTTCGTAATGGGGGGTGCCAGCTTCACTAGTGGTCAACGAAGATTTTCTTGATTTACGGCGTTATAAAAGGTGGGCAAAATTAATTAATGGGTGGGCAAAACTGGGCAAAACTTGGGCAAAACCTTAGTGTGGTTTTCACATTTTAATTCGTAATGGGGGGTGCCAGCTTCACACGTGGTCAACGAAGATTTTCTTGATTTACGGCGTTATAAAATGTGGGCAAAATTAATTAATGGGTGGGCAAAACTGGGCAAAATTTGGGCAAAACTTTAGTGGGATTTTCATATTTTAATTCGTAATGGATGGTGCCAACTTCACACGTGGTCAACGAAGATTTTCTTGATTTACGGCGTTATAAAATGTGAGCAAAATTAATTAATGGGTGGGCAAAACTGGGCAAAACTTGGGCAAAACTTTAGTGTGGTCTTCATATTTCAATTCGTAATGGGGGGTGCCAGCTTCGCATGTGGTCAACAAAGATTTTTTTGATTTACGGTGTTATAAAAGGTGGGCAAAATTAATTAATGGGTGGGCAAAACTGGGCAAAACCTGGGCAAAATAATAGTACAATTTTTTTGTAATTTTCCTAATTAGGGGTGCTAGTTTAAATATGGGTCAAAAAATAAAATTTGATTTACAGCGTTAGAAAAGGTGGGCAAAATTAATTAATGGATGGGCAAGACTGGGCAAAACTTGGACAAAACTTTAGTGTGGTTTTCATATTTTAATTCGTAATGGGGGGGGGGCAGCTTCACAGGTGGTCAACGACGATTTTCTTGATTTACGGCTTTATAAAAGGTGGGCAAAATTAATTAATGGGTGGGCAAAACTGGGCAAAACTTGGGCAAAAGTTTAGGGTGGTTTTCATATTTCAATTCGTAATGGGGGGTGCCAGCTTCACACGTGGTCAACAAAGATTTTTTTTATTTACGGCGTTATAAAAGGTGGGAAAATTAATTAATGGGTGGGCAAAGCTGGGCAAAACTTGGGCAAAACTTTAGTGTGGTTTTCATACTTCAATTCGTAATGGGGGGTGCCAGCTTCACACGTGGTTAACAAAGATTTTTTTTATTTACGGCGTTATAAAAGGTGGGCAAAATTAATTAATGGGTGGGCAAAACTGGGCAAAACCTGGGCAAAATAATAGTATAATTTTTTTTGTAAATTTCCTAATGAGGGGTGCTAGTTTAAAAAATGGGTCAAAAAATAAAATTTGATTTACGGCGTTATAAAAGGTGGGCAAAATTAATTAATGTGTGGGCAAAACTGGGCAAAACTTGGGCAAAACTTTAGTGTGGTTTTCATATTTCAATTCGTAATGCGGGGTGCCAGCTTCACACGTGGTCAACGAAGATTTTCTTGATTTACGGCTTTATAAAAGGTGGGCAGAATTAATTAATGGGTGGGCAAAAATGGGCAAAACTTGGGCAAAACTTTAGTGTAAATTTCATATTTCAATTCGTAATGGGGGGTGCCAGCTTCACACGTGGTCAACAAAGATTTTTTTGATTTACGGCGTTATAAAATGTGGGCAAAATTAATTAATGGGTGGGCAAAACTGGGCAAAACTCGGGCAAAACTTTAGTGTGGTTTTCATATTTCAATTCGTAATGGGGGGTGCCAGCTTCACACGTGGTCAACAAAGATTTTTTTGATTTTCGGCGTTATAAAAGGTGGGCAAAATTAATTAACGGGTGGGCAAATCTGGGCAAAACTTGGGCAAAACTTTTGTGTAGTTTTCATATTTCAATTCGTAATGGGGGGTGCCAGCTTCACACGTGGTCAACAAAGATTTTTTTGATTTACGGTGTTATAAAAGGTGGGCAAAATTAATTAATGGGTGGGCAAAACTGGGCAAAACTCGGGCAAAACTTTAGTGTGGTTTTCATATTTCAATTCGTAATGGGGGGTGCCAGCTTTACACGTGGTCAACAAAGATTTTTTTGATTTACGGTGTTATAAAAGGTGGGCAAAATTAATTAATGGGTGGGCAAAACTGGGCAAAACCTGGGCAAAATAATAGTACAATTTTTTTGTAATTTTCCTAATTAGGGGTGCTAGTTTAAAAATGGGTCAAAAAATAAAATTTGATTTACAGCGTTAGAAAAGGTGGGCAAAATTAATTAATGGATGGGCAAGACTGGGCAAAACTTGGACAAAACTTTAGTGTGGTTTTCATATTTTAATTCGTAATGGGGGGGGGGCAGCTTCACACGTGGTCAACGACGATTTTCTTGATTTACGGCTTTATAAAAGGTGGGCAAAATTAATTAATGGGTGGGCAAAACTGGGCAAAACTTGGGCAAAAGTTTAGGGTGGTTTTCATATTTCAATTCGTAATGGGGGGTGCCAGCTTCACACGTGGTCAACAAAGATTTTTTTTATTTACGGCGTTATAAAAGGTGGGAAAATTAATTAATGGGTGGGCAAAGCTGGGCAAAACTTGGGCAAAACTTTAGTGTGGTTTTCATATTTCAATTCGTAATGGGGGGTGCCAGCTTCACACGTGGTTAACAAAGATTTTTTTTATTTACGGCGTTATAAAAGGTGGGCAAAATTAATTAATGGGTGGGCAAAACTGGGCAAAACTTGGGCAAAACTTTAGTGTGGTCTTCATATTTCAATTCGTAATGGGGGATGCCAGCTTCGCATGTGGTCAACAAAGATTTTTTTGATTTACGGCGTTATAAAAGGTGGGCAAAATTAATTAATGGGTGGGCAAAACTGGGCAAAACCTGGGCAAAATAATAGTATAATTTTTTTTGTAAATTTCCTAATGAGGGGTGCTAGTTTAAAAAATGGGTCAAAAAATAAAATTTGATTTACGGCGTTATAAAAGGTGGGCAAAATTAATTAATGTGTGGGCAAAACTGGGCAAAACTTGGGCAAAACTTTAGTGTGGTTTTCATATTTCAATTCGTAATGTGGGGTGCCAGCTTCACACGTGGTCAACAAAGAGTTTTTTGATTTACGGCGTTATAAAAGGTGGGCAAAATTAATTAATGGGTGGGCAAAACTGGGCAAAACTCGGGCAAAACTTTTGTGTGGATTTCATATTTTAATTCGTAATGGGGGGTGCCAGCTTCACACGTGGTCAACAAAGATCTTTTTGATTTACGGCGTTATAAAAGGTGGGCAAAATTAATTAATGGGTGGGCAAAACTGGGAAAAACTTGGGCAAAACTTTTGTGTATTTTTCATATTTTAATTCGTAATGGGGGGTGCCAGCTTCACACGTGGTCAACGAAGATTTTTTTTATTTACGGCGTTATAAAAGGTGGGAAAATTAATTAATGGGTGGGCAAAGCTGGGCAAAACTTGGGCAAAACTTTAGTGTGGTTTTCATATTTCAATTCGTAATGGGGGGTGCCAGCTTTACACGTGGTCAACAAAGATTTTTTTGATTTACGGTGTTATAAAAGGTGGGCAAAATTAATTAATGGGTGGGCAAAACTGGGCAAAACCTGGGCAAAATAATAGTACAATTTTTTTGTAATTTTCCTAATTAGGGGTGCTAGTTTAAAAATGGGTCAAAAAATAAAATTTGATTTACAGCGTTAGAAAAGGTGGGCAAAATTAATTAATGGATGGGCAAGACTGGGCAAAACTTGGACAAAACTTTAGTGTGGTTTTCATATTTTAATTCGTAATGGGGGGGGGGGGGGCAGCTTCACACGTGGTCAACGATGATTTTCTTGATTTACGGCTTTATAAAAGGTGGGCAAAATTAATTAATGGGTGGGCAAAACTGGGCAAAACTTGGGCAAAAGTTTAGGGTGGTTTTCATATTTCAATTCGTAATGGGGGGTGCCAGCTTCACACGTGGTCAACAAAGATTTTTTTATTTACGGCGTTATAAAAGGTGGGAAAATTAATTAATGGGTGGGCAAAGCTGGGCAAAACTTGGGCAAAACTTTAGTGTGGTTTTCATATTTCAATTCGTAATGGGGGGTGCCAGCTTCACACGTGGTTAACAAAGATTTTTTTTATTTACGGCGTTATAAAAGGTGGGCAAAATTAATTAATGGGTGGGCAAAACTGGGCAAAACTTGGGCAAAACTTTAGTGTGGTCTTCATATTTCAATTCGTAATGGGGGATGCCAGCTTCGCATGTGGTCAACAAAGATTTTTTTGATTTACGGCGTTATAAAAGGTGGGCAAAATTAATTAATGGGTGGGCAAAACTGGGCAAAACCTGGGCAAAATAATAGTATAATTTTTTTTGTAAATTTCCTAATGAGGGGTGCTAGTTTAAAAAATGGGTCAAAAAATAAAATTTGATTTACGGCGTTATAAAAGGTGGGCAAAATTAATTAATGTGTGGGCAAAACTGGGCAAAACTTGGGCAAAACTTTAGTGTGGTTTTCATATTTCAATTCGTAATGTGGGGTGCCTGCTTCACACGTGGTCAACAAAGAGTTTTTTGATTTACGGCGTTATAAAAGGTGGGCAAAATTAATTAATGGGTGGGCAAAACTGGGCAAAACTCGGGCAAAACTTTTGTGTGGATTTCATATTTTAATTCGTAATGGGGGGTGCCAGCTTCACACGTGGTCAACAAAGATCTTTTTGATTTACGGCGTTATAAAAGGTGGGCAAAATTAATTAATGGGTGGGCAAAACTGGGAAAAACTTGGGCAAAACTTTTGTGTATTTTTCATATTTTAATTCGTAATGGGGGGTGCCAGCTTCACACGTGGTCAACGAAGATTTTTTTTATTTACGGCGTTATAAAAGGTGGGAAAATTAATTAATGGGTGGGCAAAGCTGGGCAAAACTTGGGCAAAACTTTAGTGTGGTTTTCATATTTCAATTCGTAATGGGGGGTGCCAGCTTCACACGTGGTTAACAAAGATTTTTTTTATTTACGGCGTTATAAAAGGTGGGCAAAATTAATTAATGGGTGGGCAAAACTGGGCAAAACTTGGGCAAAACTTTAGTGTGGTCTTCATATTTCAATTCGTAATGGGGGGTGCCAGCTTCGCATGTGGTCAACAAAGATTTTTTTGATTTACGGCGTTATAAAAGGTGGGCAAAATTAATTAATGGGTGGGCAAAACTGGGCAAAACCTGGGCAAAATAATAGTATAATTTTTTTTGTAAATTTCCTAATGAGGGGTGCTAGTTTAAAAAATGGGTCAAAAAATAAAATTTGATTTACGGCGTTATAAAAGGTGGGCAAAATTAATTAATGTGTGGGCAAAACTGGGCAAAACTTGGGCAAAACTTTAGTGTGGTTTTCATATTTCAATTCGTAATGTGGGGTGCCAGCTTCACACGTGGTCAACAAAGAGTTTTTTGATTTACGGCGTTATAAAAGGTGGGCAAAATTAATTAATGGGTGGGCAAAACTGGGCAAAACTCGGGCAAAACTTTTGTGTGGATTTCATATTTTAATTCGTAATGGGGGGTGCCAGCTTCACACGTGGTCAACAAAGATCTTTTTGATTTACGGCGTTATAAAAGGTGGGCAAAATTAATTAATGGGTGGGCAAAACTGGGAAAAACTTGGGCAAAACTTTTGTGTATTTTTCATATTTTAATTCGTAATGGGGGGTGCCAGCTTCACACGTGGTCAACGAAGATTTTCTTGATTTACGGCGTTATAAAAGGTGGGCAAAATTAATTAATGGGTGGCAAAACTGGGGCAAAACCTTAGTGTGGTTTTCATATTTTATTTCGTAATGGGGGGTGCCAGCTTCACTAGTGGTCAACGAAGATTTTCTTGATTTACGGCGTTATAAAAGGTGGGCAAAATTAATTAATGGGTGGGCAAAACTGGGCAAAACTTGGGCAAAACCTTAGTGTGGTTTTCACATTTTAATTCGTAATGGGGGGTGCCAGCTTCACACGTGGTCAACGAAGATTTTCTTGATTTACGGCGTTATAAAATGTGGGCAAAATTAATTAATGGGTGGGCAAAACTGGGCAAAATTTGGGCAAAACTTTAGTGGGATTTTCATATTTTAATTCGTAATGGATGGTGCCAACTTCACACGTGGTCAACGAAGATTTTCTTGATTTACGGCGTTATAAAATGTGAGCAAAATTAATTAATGGGTGGGCAAAACTGGGCAAAACTTGGGCAAAACTTTAGTGTGGTCTTCATATTTCAATTCGTAATGGGGGGTGCCTGCTTCGCATGTGGTCAACAAAGATTTTTTTGATTTACGGCGTTATAAAAGGTGGGCAAAATTAATTAATGGGTGGGCAAAACTGGGCAAAACCTGGGCAAAATAATAGTATAATTTTTTTTGTAAATTTCCTAATGAGGGGTGCTAGTTTAAAAAATGGGTCAAAAAATAAAATTTGATTTACGGCGTTATAAAAGGTGGGCAAAATTAATTAATGTGTGGGCAAAACTGGGCAAAACTTGGGCAAAACTTTAGTGTGGTTTTCATATTTCAATTCGTAATGTGGGGTGCCAGCTTCACACGTGGTCAACAAAGAGTTTTTTGATTTACGGCGTTATAAAAGGTGGGCAAAATTAATTAATGGGTGGGCAAAACTGGGCAAAACTCGGGCAAAACTTTTGTGTGGATTTCATATTTTAATTCGTAATGGGGTGTATCAGCTTCACACGTGGTCAACAAAGATTTTTTTTATTTACGGCTTTATAAAAGGTGGGCAAAATTAATTAATGGGTTGGCAAAACTGGGCAAAACTTGGGCAAAATAATTGTACAATTGTTTTGTTGAATTTCAAATTGAGGGGTGCTAGCTTTTTCAAAGTGGGTCAAAAAATAAAGTTTGATTTACAGCGTTACGAAGGGTGGGCAAAATTAATTAATGGGTGGGCAAAACTTGGGCAAAACTCCTGTGTAGTTTCATATTTAAATTCACAATGAGGGGTGCCAACTTCACACAGGTTCTCGGGCGCTTAGTGGAGCCGCTAGCGCCATCCTTTGCAGCCATCAGTCAGCGATATCCATAAAAGATCAGAGCGAAAAAGCAAACAGAACCGGAGCTTACACACACGCTATCACAATAATAGTATAAAGCAGGGGTGTCAAACTGTGGCCCGCCAAATACCACTAAAATTTTAAAGAAATTTCCTACAAGTTGAATCGCAGAAATTCGACGATTAGATAAGGCAAAGATAACAATAAAATTTTAGCGGTATCCGGCGGGCCACAGTTTAGTAACCCTGGTATAAAGTGACAAGTTTTTAATTTCTAAAAAAGTCGTATTTTAATTCCGGTGTCAGATTTCATCATTTTACAACTAAATTTGTCTGTGCCGGAAAAGGTTAAACTGTACCAAAATAAAATTTGTTTAATAACTATCTTGATTTATAGGAGCAGATTTCTTATTATATTAAACTGCGAGTGGATATTGTGCTTTGAATGAACTATGAATATACAGGAATTGTGATATCCTCTAAATGGTGAAGCCTTAAGGGAGTCCGGGACACATTTTCAAATAATTTTTATTTATTGAGTTAAAATTCTAAATTTTTTTGTGAGGGTTAACGATATCATTTGTAAACAAAATTACATGATAAAACTTCTCATATTTTTTTTTAATTTAAAATTTAAAATTTATTAAAAAAAGTGGGGTAATTTAAAATCGTTATAACTCGAAATATTATTAATAGAATTTCAATTTTTTTTCCATTTAAATAAACAGAAATACATAAGTTTTAATTTGTATTCAGCATTTTAAAAAATATTAATTAAAAAATTTAATATTATTTAACGAAAAAATTAAAAAAAATGGTGCAGCTTTTTTTTAAAAAAAATTATATTTTCAAAAGTAAATATTTTTTTCAAATATGCTGAATCAAAATTAAAGTAAAACAGTTGAAAAGGACATGTTCTAAATTTGAACCATTTACCTTTAACGGTTCTTGATTTAAAAGAATTTAAATACGTGAAATGTTTAAAAAATCCATCAGGAAGAAAAACGGATTTTTACAAAAAGTCGTCTCCATTGCTTGAAAGCTTGATTTTGAAAACAAACCAAATAATAATTCACATAGTTATGTTCTGGACCTTTTTTTTTTATACAGGATGATCTTACAAATTAATTATTATATTTAATTGGCTGTCGGTCCCCTATTGGCATGTGACTAAATCTTCCCTGAAAATATGGGGTTCAAACATGTTCTTTACATACATGAAATTCAAGAACAATTCGCACAGTATTTAGAGAGATACTTCTAGAATAGAGATATTATTTTAAGGGGACCGGGTAAGCTCTATCTCGGCCATGTTAAAATACACCAACTTTATGTACCTTTTTATCAGAAATGGTGAAAGATAGAGGTCCAGATTTCTTAGAGTAGTTTGAATAACATGCTTTACGTATTTTGACGGACCATTTTCTTTCTAAGTGAAACTGAAAATTAAATATTAATTGTTTATCGAAAGACATTTAAAAATTAGCATTTTTGGTAAGATTTTACTGCCTAAAATAAATAATTCTCAACAAATCATTAAATCCATGTGTTAAAGTATGCACTATAATATAATATAAGTATTTAGACAAACAGGAATGAGATTTCCGCGTTTCTGCACACCGGTAAATTCTTAGAGAAAATGTTGTTCTGTTAAATCGCAAAAATGTGACGATTAAATGAAATAATTTTTTCTCTAACAAAATACGGATGTTTAAAAACACGGAACTCTCATCCCTGTTCTTAAGTTTAATATATATTGGAAAAAAGGAACACATATATGAAAAATCGAAGTTTTGAGAAAAAGGTCAATTAAAGCTGTGAAGCAGTGTTGCCAGTGGACTACTTTTTTAAAATTCTGATTTCTTGATCGGCACCACTTTATTGAAATAGTAAAATTCGCCTTATTTAATAACATATTAATTAAGGCATAAATAATGGGAATTTTACCACTTCTGAAAAGTGGTGACAATCAAGAAATTTCAATTAAAAAAAGTAGCCCACTATTGTAAAGTGCTCTTAGAAAGAATGAAAAGATCCAACATTATATATATATATATAAACATGTGTAATGCATCGTTGAAAAGATAAAAGTTTAAACTATTTAACACGTTCACGCCGGCGCGGTGGGTCACAATCGACTGTCTCAGAGTTGTCACGTTTGCGGCTTTTTGTACACCACTATTATTTTAGAGAACATGTTGTTCCTTTAAATCGCCCAATTGTTCTAATTAAATAAAACAAAATATTCTGTATTAAAATACTGGTATCCAAAAAACCGGAGACTTTTCAGCTCTGAGACTGTTGAGTGTGACCTATCGCGCCGGCGTGAACGTGTTAATGATATAAAAAAGTAAAAATCGATTTTTTGGTTAAATTTCGCATACCCGGTCCCATTAAAACCACCAAAACTACCATTTAAATTTTAAAACATTCGCACCAGAAAAGTTTCGCAGTAACGCTTTAAAATAATAATTATTCCGTAGTGCGACGCGTAGTAGAAAAAGCAAAATCAGTTTAAAACAAGAGATAGCCAGGCTGTCACGGACTGGCTAATATAGTAGTAAAGCGAGGTTTCTTAACTGTTACATTGTAGCCTGTTACCTAGTATACAGGCTGAATTTTGTTCAATAGCTCCATTGCCGATTTCTTGTTTCCCACCCTGTCTAAAGTCCCATATTTGCGTATAGTGTGCAAGGCGTATTTGCATAAACATGCATAGTCTTATTTCTGTATAAGTTGAATCGATATATAAGTTTATTTAAAAGAAAAAAGTGTATATGAAAAATTTAATTAGAAAATGAATTTTAATTATAGTCTGGACGATTTTCGGCAAAACGTCTAAAATCGAAAGTTTTTGATACTCTTGATCCGATAGTGTACATGGCAAAAAAGACTGTGAATGACAGAAAAAACGCTTTATCCTTTATTGAGTCGTATAAAGGCATGGTGGTGTATAATTTAATGTATTAAATTCGTAACTATTTCTTTACGCGTATACATAATTCCCCTTTCTTCTCTAAGCAATATTTTAGTCCTTCTATACATAAAAAAATAACGATTTTGAAATGAGCCAAAAGATTTGGAAATGAACCAATGAAAATCTGCGTAGATACTGCAAAACGCATCTGATTGGCCAGAGCTTTCAGACTTTTCTTACCGGGAATTGTGCTTGTTGAAAACCATGAAAGTAGAGAATTTAGATAGGATGGGCGGGTGAAGGAAAGAATCTTCTATATTTCGATAGACTTCTGTTTTTTTTAGGGGCCGATGGCAAAAGTGATTTTTTACAGAAAGAAGATAATTTCCATTAACTAATGAGAAAAGGACCATCATGACCACCTAATTTTAATGCTAAAACTGACAGAGGCACAAAGAATATTTTAATAAAATTTCGATTTTTATAATGTTAGTGTAGGAAAGCAAGATTTTATTTTCCGGAAAATTCGTTTGAAATTTCTGGTGTCAGGGAATTATTTCATCCTTTTACAAAAAGAATTTTTCTGTCCCTGAAAGGGTTAATAATGCATTCTTTGATATGATTTAAAAAGGTAATTTTGCGTATATTACTTTGAAGTAAGATATTTTTAAGTACAATGTACCAGAAAATGTTGCAAGATATTGAATTTTTAAAAGTTTTAAAACTGTTTGATAAGTTAAAATTTAAAATTGAATTGCATTCTCTAATTAGGAAATGTTCACTATATAAATAAGATATATCTAGGACTTTAAATTGTAACAAAATATAAACTTTTTCAGAACTATCTTAATTTATAGGAGCAGGTTTCTTATTATATTAAACTGCGAATGGATCTTGTGTTTTGAAAGAACTAAGAATAGAGAGGAATTGTGATATCCTCTAAATGTCTAAATGGTGAAGCCCCAATTGTAACCGGTTCTGCAGGGGCTGATTATCGCTGGAGCAAACTTTCAGCAGTAAATTTGAATAGAAATTTTCTCCTTATTTAAACGCGTTATTCGTGTAGAATTTCGGGCATAATTAAGGCAAAAATATCTATTCGCTTTTATTGGTGGAAGATTTTCCCGGCGTTAGTCGATTCTTGCGGTTCCGCAACAGTGTGACAACGTAAACAAACCTCCTATCAATGTCAGTGAGAGAGATAATAATACCACCGGGACAAACTTCCACCAGTAAAAACAAATTGAAATTTTTGCGTTATTTATGATAGAAATTGTTTTTGAATAATGCGCTTAAATAAGACAAAAATGTCTACTAAAATTTTCTGGTAGAAGTTTTCCCCGACGGTAATTAGCCCCCTTTATCCTATGTAAACAAACAACAGCAACCATCCTGTAGCTATATCCTCAGTTACTTCACTTACAACTGGTAGACATTGCATTACATGTCTTCTCTTTATGCATAACTCCATTGTAGTCAGTATGTAAAAACAATTCTATCATTAAATAATTTATTTTAAAAGGACACTAATTTTTTTCTAATAATAACTCATATAGTTATGTTCTAGACTCTAGACCTTTTTTATACAGAATGATCTTACAAATTAATATTTTATATTTAATTTGTTGTCGGTACCCTATTGGCATGTGACTGAATCTTCTCTGAAAATATGGGGGTCAAACATGTTCTTTACATCCCTGAAGTTCAAGAATAATTCGCTCAGAATTTAGAGAGATACTTATAGAATAGCATACTTGCAACTTTCAACTACACTTCCGTAAAATGTGAGTCAAAATAGCCCAGGTTAAACACGTTACTAACCAGACAATTTCTTTGATGTATCATTATGCATTTAATATCATGATTCTCTATGAAATCAATTTGAATACTTTTCTGAAAAAAATTTCTGGTTCGAAACGTGTTTAACATGGGTCAGTTTAACTCGTATTTTACGGAAGTTTGAGGGAAAGTCGGCAAGTATGGAATAGAAATATTTATTTTAAAACCACCAAAACCATCATCTAAGTTTTAAAACATTTGTACCAGAAAAGCTCCGCCGTAATATTTTTAAAGAATAATTATTCCAAAATTTGTCGCATATTTGTTCATCTGAATTCGTGTTAAATCAAGAGATAGCCAGACTGTTACGGACTGGCTTATATAGTAGTAAAGCGAGGTTTCTCAACTCCTACATTGTAACCTGTTACCTAGCATAGGTTGAATTTTGTTCAATAGCTCCATTGCCGATTTCCTATTTCCCACCCTGTCTCAAGTCCCATATTTGCGTATCGTGTGCAAGGCATATTTACATAAACATGCATAGTCTGTTAGCCATATTCCCGCTTTTCTTATCAATTGCATTATATCTTTATTAAACTAAATATATTTTATCTTGAAATTTCTTTAGTTATGACTTACCTTTCTTCCTTACAGCTAATTTATTTCTATCCATTTGTGCAGCTATTTATTTGTTTTTAAACAGAGCTTGTATCGTATCATCGGACTTTCACATTGCGATGTTTTTCCAGTCGAGCTCGATCGTATATCGTTTTCGAACTGAGCGGCAACTCTGTTGGCCGGTAGGTGCCGTTGCCTGTCCACAAGTACTCTTTTCGCCTTTGGCGCGGCACGTGCCTATGCAAATCACTTTCTCCACGTACGATGGAAGGAGGGCGTTTCCGATTGCAGCTTCACTGCGGAGCAGCTCTCGGCGTTTGCCGATATAGATAAAAGGGACAGCGTGACAGCTGTTAGTTGAACGTTTGTTTTGATGCATGCTGGTCGTTTCTCTTTCGGTGTTTTGATGTCTGCCGCTCTGTTGTTTATTTAACCCTCCGTCTACCAGACGGGTCCATTGGACCCGACAGGTACATACAAAATATTCATTCAAACCAGAAATTTCTTTAAAATAAACTAAGTATATAAACCAGACAAAAATAAGGTAAATAAATAAGTTAAATAGTTTTAAATAAAAATTCTGGTGTAGAACGTTTTATTAAAACTTGAATAAAATTCCCGGTAGATCTAGGGTTAACGGATATGAAGTTTATGTTATTGAGTTTTTACGTACAATGGAGTTGCTGAGAGGACGTTTTTAATCTTTGGATCTTCGCTAGTTCTACGATGTTTTTCTTCGTGTTTAAAGATGAAATAAAGTGATGAGTTCGTTTACTACAGGTGACATTTTTTCGTTTGCAATTTGTGTTGGAGTGAATATATTATGGCATGAGCTCCGGAGGGATTATCTTAAAGTATTGTTTTATTACGTTTATTTTCTGCATGAAATGAGGTTAGTCAATATTTGTTTACTTAATTTCAAAGCATTTATTTTTATACTATCGTATTTTATCATAAAAGATTTTTAATAAAGTTAAGTTTTTCTTTTATTTATCTGGTCATTTCTTCTTACACTTACTGCATAAAACAACCATTTCTCGCTCTCTGCATATTTAGGGTTTTATTTTTCAGCGGATGCTTCTTACTGCAAATTTATATCTGCTTAGTTTTAGGATGTATTATTGAAGTGCTTTATAAAAGTAATAGATTTTTTTAAGCACTAGTTATATGAGTAGTCTCATATAACATTTTTTGGTTATGGGCATTTAATACCCATGCAGAGATAGTTTCTGTTTAGCTACGCTTTATATTAATGCAGTAAAGTGTTTAACTACGGCCCAAGGAGGATTAAGAGATAGTTTTATTAGGGGGGGGGGAAGGGGCGTTAGTTTTCGTACGATGACCGATAATTAGAATTTATTTTTTAAATAATTTCGTTTTTGAAGTAATAATTTGAAAAGAGAGGGAAAATAGGTTAGAATTAGAGAGTTTTTAAGAAATTTTTAATACAAAATGTTTTAACTATAAATTGTTTTTGGCTGGTCCATAAAGTTTTTAAATTTGTGAAAATTTTTAAGTTTAAGTATTATAAATTTTTCAAAATTTTCAAAATGATGATGCAGAATCAAATTCAGAAATTAAATGCTAGCAATTATGCCAATTGGCAGTCTGACATGAAATATTTATTGATGGAAAGAAATGTTTGGGATATAGTGGCAGAGATAGAGAAACCTCCTGAGCTCAATGCAGTTAGTAAGGGTGTAGAAAAAGAGGCCACAGCAGTTGTTGGTGTCACCGAAAAAGATACTAAAGATTATCATATTAGACAAAAATTAGCACTGTCTATGATTTGTTTAAATGTGGAGCCTAATTTTAGAAAAATTATAGAAGGATGTGGTGATCCAGTAAGTGCTTGGAAAAAGCTCCGTACTCATTTTTACCCAGACACTAGAAGCCGTC